>CM061276.1:50107500-50775000 GCA_030848825.1 Tadarida brasiliensis
CCTCCCCCGAGGATATTTTTCTATTGATTTTTTAGATGGAGTGGAAGGGAGGAAGAGAAACATCGATGGAAAAGAGACACAGCGATTGGTTGCCTCCCGCACGACCTCTTCGGGCGGGGGAGCGAATCTGCAACCCAGGTACGTGCGGTTGGCTGGGACCAGGCCTGAGACCCTTTGGTCCGCCGGCCGACGTTTTATCCAGAGCCACACCGGCCAGGGCTGGCTTCACTCCTAACCCTGGACCGTGCACGGTCCTTCCCATCTCAGGGCTTGTAAACAGGGTGACCTCTGCTCGGGCCGCTCGCCCCCATCGTTCCAAGGCTGCCCCTGCTATCGTTCGGGGCTCAGCGCCAATGGCAACCCCCAGCCCTGGCCGTCACCCCGTTTTGTTTTCTACGTAGTTCCTGCCAACAGAGACCCCCATGGGGGCTGTACCCCGTCTGTCTGCTTCTCCGCTGCAAACAGACCCCCAAGAAGTACGTGAGGAACGACCTCCCGCCCCGCCGAGCACCCCGAGGAGCCAGCTGCTCCGGGGGACGTCCAGTCGCCGCTCGCCGCCTCCTCCGAGACCGCTGCCGGCCCAGGTCCCGCGGGAAAAGTGCGCGGCTCGCCCGGGGAGGGTCCGGGACTGCTGCGGCACACGCGGCCGGACTCACCTCAGCACATCGGGCTCGGCGATGCCCAGTCGCCGCGCTAAACGCGGGATCAGCCCCGACTCCATGGCTCCAGCAGAAGGACACGCGCGCACGACCGCGAAGGGACGAAATCCGCGCGCAGACGCCTCGCCCGCCAGTGGCGGCCAGGCCCCACCCCTCTGCTGCATCCCGATTGGTTAGGACGAGAACGTGAGACCGCCCCATACACCAATCCTGGTCTTCCTTCTGCGCATGCGCACCCTGAGGGCACGCGCCGAAGTAGAGGAACGAGGGCGAGCAGTTCCTACTGTTCCCATTCCTCCGTTCTTCACAAACTCGATAAACGCTGTCTTTCCCTCTTGCAGTCTCTTTCCTTTTTCCGAGAGAGTCCCCGCTTCTCCGCACTGCCCAGCCCTCTCCCATACTCTGAAGAGACTGGCTGACGCCTCGGTCCGTCAATCCGGCGCTCTGGGCAAGGGCCAATAAATACGCGAGACTTGAGCTCCTAGAAGCGGGCCAATCGAGGAGCCGCCTGCAGGTCCGAGGGCGGGGCTAGAGAGGGCGGGGCTTGGAGGGGCCGTAGCGTCACCTGACGGCGGGAGGCTCCGCGCGCGGAGGGTGCTGATTGCTGCAGGTCCAGGGGAGTCGCCATGGTGAGTGCTGAGGGGCGGCGGGCCCGGGCGGACCCTTCTCCCAGCCCCGGCTCTCTCCCACCGCCCTGGAGCGCTGCGGGCGGAGCCGGGGCCCCGCCGCCTGGTGGCGGCTCAGACCTGCCTGGCTCGGCCTGCGGGGTGCGGGACAGGCCGGGGAAGGCCGCAGGCGGTCGATCCGGGCCGGGGTGGGCGGTGGCTCCTGGCCTCAGCCGGGCGCACCCAGGGGGTGTCTCGGCCTGCAGGCGCCGGGGTCCGTGGAGGCCTGCGGCCGCCTCTGAACGCAGGCGGCCACCGCCCCGCTGCGACCGGAGCCCGAGTGCCGGGTCTGAGCCGGGCCGGGTCGGGGGCGTGCGGAGGGCCCGCGGCTCGGAGGTGGCATCGGGACCCGCCCAGAGGCGGCTCCCCCGCCGACGTCCACCTTTGTGCCTGGTAGTGTCTGCCGGCCCCACGCCCCCTCCTTTGCAAGACATACCCACGGAGGGGCCGTGGCGGTCCTGGCCTTTCTCGGCCTCGTCGCCTCCCCGAGTGCGGTGCTTTTCAGCGATTTCTAGGGACTCGCTTACGTGAGTTTCCTGGAAGGACTCGTGCTACCTGATATCTAGTACCATTTGGTCGTTGGGCACCTTGGCTCTCTTGCTGGTCTCCCCAGTGACGAAATGCAAGTATTCCGCTTGCTGGAAGTAGGCTTTCTCCGTAGCGCCTCGGCGATGGCAGCGGATCGGCGTGTGGCTGTTGGCCGGTAGACTGGGACTTCCTCAAACGGTGAACCCTTGGGTCTGGTTCCCACAGGCAAGCTGTCACTTGCATTTTATTGGCGTTTCGCCTCGTCTGCACCGTCCAAAGGATGTTTTTGTGCGTCGGGGCCGTGGATGTCAGTTTTCAGTGATCTCCCTGTTCCCTCTGTGCAGACAGGCTTTTTCACACGTGTGAATGCCAGAGAGCAGCATTGAAGGTTTGACATATACCACGTTTCTATGAGATATTGTTATACGAGGTGATTTTGCTTATTTCTCAGATTTTTTTTTTTACGGTTGGGAATTACTATAAGAACAGTGCAAAATTTTAACAAGGATTTGTCTGTTTCTCCACATTTGTGGATTAACATTTATAGTGTTTTGTAACGGCAAAACTTAATTGGGGCTCTGCTACACAGCCCGGTTCTGTGCTGAGTGAGCCAGTGCAGAGCAGTGACCCAGACACACAGCCCTGTGCGCGTGAATTTTATCGGGAAAGAAAGTCTTGTCACAGTCACTGTCTCTGCCTTGGGCAAGTCACTCAGTCTTCTTTGAGTCTCACTTTTGCGTTTGAAAACAAGGGTTGACTTCTTTGGTTCCTCCCAATCCTAAAATTCTAGGATCCAATTCATTTCATCCTTGTGTGTATGGTATGTCAAGGAGTGTGCTTGGCGCTGGAAACAAACGGTCCTTGCTCTCATGGAGTTTGAAGTCTGGAGGGGAGGACACGGGGTGGAACTGAGCATCATACAATCTGAGGATTGCTATACAGGCACCGTCAGCTCTGTTGTAGGGGTCACCAGGGGAAGAGAGAGTTCTGCCTGGGGAGTCTGGGAAAGACCACGGGAAGGACAGTTGGGTATTCAGCTTATATTTTCCCTCCTTCAGTTCCCGACCCCTCATCCTTATTCTCCCTGTTTCAGTTGTTAGTTTGTGCCTTATATTTTCAGTAGCACTTTCATTAACATGGATGGGTTATTTTCATTTTGCAGTTGATTTAGGTTGTGGTGTTAGGTTACGTCTGCAGCATGTGAGTGGAGAGATTGACCAACAAACAAGTTGTTAGGATGAGTGGAGATAATGGGTTGTATCTATGGGGGATATAATAATAATGGTAATACTTATGAAGTGCTTATTGCTAAGTGCTAAGCAAGTGAGCTTTGCGTGCGTCATTTAGTTTATTCTGCATAACAGTGACATAAGTATATCCCTGTCTGATAGAAGAGGAAATGAGATGGAGAGTAGTTTTATCATTGATGAGTTCATGATGTTCTTTGCTTTTCTCTGCACCTTACAACTGTGTAGACTTGGGAGGGCTGTTTGACTTGGGTCTCAAGCTAAAATGGGCCTAATCACCAATGTTAATTTGATCTTGATGCTATAGTGTTTTCAGTTTTCTCTGATCCAGGTAGCTGCTGAGTATAGAGTCATTTGTGAATGGAGAACCAGGTTCATGAATGAGGAGACATTGGTTCCCTGGCTCGTGTTTGATGAGACCACGTTCATGTCATAAATACTCTTGCTCTATGTGACAGTTCCCAGGAAGGACATCCAGACTCCCTTAGAATAGCTGTTTGTATAATAACTACATTGTCATATGAGTACTATGTAAAAATACATTCCTTGCCCTGGCCAGTTTGGCTCAGTGGTTGGAGCGTCGGCCCACAGACCTAAGGGTTGCAGTTTGATCCCAGGCCCTGGTTGGGGTTGTGCAGGAGGCAACCAGTTGATGTGTCTCTCTTGCATCGATGTTTCTCTCCCTCCCTCCCTCCCTCCCTATGTGAAAATCAGTGGAAAAGTATCCTCTGGTGAGGATTAAAAAACAAAAAAACAAAGCATTCCTGTATTAGAGCTTTATCTCTTCATTTGTAGCCTACTTTTTAGTAAGTTAATAATTTTAAGCCCAGTTGATTCAAAATAGAAAAATTTTGCTAAAATTTTGTTTATAGATAACTGAATCTAGTTGGTTCTATACAAATATATTTTTTAAAAATATGTTTTTATTGATTTTGTTTTTAGAGAGAGAAGGAGAGATAGAAACATTGATCAGCTGCCTCCTGTACATCCCCTACTGGGGATCGAGCCCGCAACCTGGGCATGTGCCTGACAGGGAATTGAGCTGGGACCTCTCAGTCGTGGGACAACGCTTTATCCACTGAGTCACACCAGCCTAGCTGTACAAATATTTTGGGAATTGTTTGTAATCTCTTTATAACCACAGTTTTATTTGCTCTATGAAGATAATCATTATACACAATAGCCAAAAGGTGGAAGCAACCCAAGTATCCATTGACAGATGATGGATAAACAAAATATGATCTGTATGAACTGTGGAGTATTATTCAGCCTTAGAAAGGAAGGACATTCTCATACATGCTACAGCGTGGATGAACCCTGATGATATATGCTCAGTGAAATGAGCCAGACACAAAAGGACAAATCCTGTATGATTCCACTCATATGAGGTACCTAGAGAAGTCAAACTCATAGAGACAGACAGTGGAATGGTGGTTACCTGGAGTGCGAGGGGTTTGGGAGTCAGTGTTTAATGGGACAGTTTCATTTTGGAAAGATGAAAATGTTCTGGAGATGGATGGTGGTGATGACTGTAGACAACGCGAATGTACCTAATACCACGGAATGGTACACTTAAAAATGGTTAAAGTGGCAAATTTTGTGATTATATTTTAACACAATAAAACAGTAATTATAAAATTTTCCCGATGTATCATGACTTATCTTCAAGTTAAATCTATTGGATCCAGAGGTAATGAGCCAAAAAAATCCAAACTAGAGCTTGGCCTCAGTGAATTTCAGAGGACTAGCTGTGATGACCAGTGAACTTCACGAACCCTACCTGCGTGCTCAGTCCTTGACCTTGAGACCACCACTTCACACTGGTGGCTCTGCTGTATACACTCACCTTCCTTTAAGTTCCCTTTCTCTGAAATTTATCATGCTCCGGAAGTGTGTTTGTAGGGAAACTCATTTTACTAGAGTTTGCTGTAGGAAAAAATAAAAAGATGCCTGGCCCTGCTTATTATTCAATTAACTTTTTTCTCTTTCCAAAATTAGACCAAGAAAGTTTTCACTTTTTATAAACAACTCTAGTTCAGAAGTGGGTTTTTGTTAATCTCAGAATTAAGTGTTTTGGTTGACTTCAATAATGGAACGGACTAATTTGCCTTTCATGTCTATTCCTAAGTCCTTGCCTTCCCCCTTTCCCGTCCATTGTGTAACAGGCGTTCATTCTATCTTCAGTCTTTTTTTTTTATTAAGGTGAAATTTACATAACATAAAATTAACCTTTTTATTTTTATTTATTTATTTATTTTTTTTCTTTCATTTTTTGTTCAGATAGAGTGGGAGGGAGAGAGAGGAAGAGAGAGAGAGAGAGAAACATCGACGTGAAAGGTACACATCGAGTGGCTGCCACCCGCACGACCAACCAGGGCCGGGGACAAACCGCAACCGAGGTACATGCCCCTAGCGGGAACCGAACCCGGGTCTCTCTGAACCGCAGGCCGACGCTCTAACCGCTGAGCCAAACCGGCCAGGGCTAAAATTAACCTTTTTAAAGTGAACAGTTCAGTGGCATTTAGTACATTCACAATGTTGTTCAACCACTACTTCTATTTAGTTCCAAAACATTCTTATCACCCCACAAGGAAACCCCATGGTACTCATTTAGCAGTTATTCCTCCACTCTCCCTCCTGGTCACCACCAGCCTCCTTTCTGTTTCTATGGGTGATTTGCCTGTTCTGGATATTTCATGCAAACAGAATCATACAATATGTGGTCTTTTGTGTCTGGCTTCTTTCACTTAGCACAGGTTTTCTAGGTTCATTCACATAGTGTGTGTCAATACTTCTTTCCTTTTTATGATTGAATAATGTTTCATTACTTACATGTACCACAATTCGTTCATCCATTCATCTTCAATGATTCTTCAGTCATTTTTTATGAAATACATAATCTAAACATTCTAACACCAGCTTATTCATTCACTCACTGGACATTTATGAAGCATCCATTATGCGTCAGGCATCATGTTGGGTCCCGAGGAGGTAAAAATGACCATCACTTACAATTATAGCCTGATGCATGCTGTGGTCAAGGTGTAAATACTGTTCATGCAACATAGAGGATGGAGTGGTTAATTCTGACAGGTAGATCTAATTCATTTTGTGAGCAGGTTTTTGCTGATGGCAAAGAGTATCTAGATATACAGGGTGGGGCAAAAGTAGGTTTAGTTGTGAGTATGGGAAACAAGTTTATTCTTGTATTATTATTAATTATTGTATTATTTTCCATACAGATAACTGTAAACAACCCTGGCCGGTTTGGCTCAGTGGTTAGAGTGTTGGCCCAAGGACCAAAGAGTCGCAGGTTCAATTCCGATCAAGAGCATATATCTTGGTTGCGGTTGGTCCCCACCCTGGTTGGGGTCATGCAGGAGGCAACCAATTGATATTTCTCTCTCTCTCCCTCCCTCCCACTCTATCTGAAGATAAATGGAAAAATATTCTTGGGTGAGGATTAAAAAAAACATAGACAACTCTAAACCTACTTTTGCCCCACCCGGTGTTTTGTCCATTGTCACTGTAGATCTCTGTATTTGAAATGATGAGCTAGGCATTCGAGGAGAGTACTCTTCAGGGTGTTCTACTACAAGTCAGTAATTCCAGCTATTTTATTTGTAGCTGTTTAGTCCCTTGTTACTTATTGCTTAAGGCGGGGGTGGAGGGTGGGCGTGAGTATTCTGTACACTACTGCCTTGGTCTAAGAATAGACTAAAATGCAGATGAAAAAGTAGTCTAGAGAAAAACGTGCTTTTAGAGATTTGAGTTGACTATACCCCCACAGGCATGGGATTGGTCGATGGCCATGTTCTGGACTGATTCAGAGCGTATCGGCAGAACACAGGCAGCTGTAACATCCCTCGTGTTTCTTTGTGGCTAACCTGTTATGCGAATGCTCAGTCACCGTCCGAGAGAGAATACATTCTCTGCACGCGTTACTGTTCTCCTTCATCAGTGTTATGCTAGCATCGGTGACGCTGGTCAGTGGTTGTCAGCCGTTGGTAAATGGGTTTGAGAGGTGCCACTGGGATGAGCCTTCTGTGAAAGCCTTGGGAAAGGACCAGACTAAAGGTGTGGAAATAGCAGAGTTGCTAGAAAAGAGTGCTAGTGAGACATTAATGGAGTGTTTTTTACTTTTCAGCCTACAACGCAGCAGTCCCCCCAGGACGAGCAGGAAAAGCTCCTGGACGAGGCCGTCCAGGCTGTGAAGGTGCAGTCCTTTCAGATGAAGAGATGCTTGGTAAGAGGGCGGTGTGGGCACATGGTCTGCAGGCACCCTAACACGTAGTGGTGCTTAGTAAGTGCTGCTCCATTGAATTATTCAGCTTTTGTTTGTCTTTTTATATTTTTTTAAAAACTTTATAGCCTTTTCCCCCCGTTTTTGATTTTAGAGAGAGAGGAAGGGAGAGGGAGAGAGAGATGGAAACATCGATCAGAGAGAACATCGATCGGCCGCCTCCTGCATGCCCCCCACTGGGGATCGGGCCCACAAACTGGGCATGTGCCCTGACCGGGAATCGAACCGGCAACCTCTTGGTGCATGGGTCGACACTCAACCATTGAGCCACACCGGCCGGCAGCTTTTGTCTATCTTGAAGGCTTTTCTTCTGTCCTGAATATATATTTTTTGTAGATACTAGCTTAAAAATTATACTTACACCTATTTATTTATTTTCAAATTCTAAAAGAATTTTAGATAGGGTAGAAGATAATCTGTGTAGAAACCATAAATTCTCTGGATTAAAATGTAAGACATGGAACCAAACAGGCTGGTGTTACACGTTGCTGTGATGCTCTGATCATCATCTCTTACCACGCCTCCCAATTTCTAAAGCTCAGTAATGTGCTCTTTTAACCAGTTGTATCCATTGTATTGCTTTTCTTGCAAATGAATTGGTACAAAAGCACGGAGCTGGCTATTGCTTGCTTCTGTCTCTTTCTGTGTATGAATAGTATTTTCTGTGTCTAAAGGCATTGCCATTCCGACATCTCTGAAGAGTCTTTAACCTGTGGCAAAGCCATTGTCACGATGATATCTTGCTTCAAAAGAATCAGTATGCCAGCTTCCTTGATTGCAGGGAAAATATGAATCAATGGCGCTAGTTCTGCAGTCGCGAGGGGTTGTAAAGGGTAGAGTTTTCCGGGAAGCTCGCAGTCCTAGGCGTGTAAGACTTGCTGAGCGCTGCTCCTGCTGACGACGACGCATGCTTACTTTTCTTTTCAGTAGACAGAAGACAAGGTGAAGCTAAGCTTGAGTTTTATGTGATTGAAATAATATAAGTGGTGTAACAGACATTGGATGAAAGAGTTTATATAACCAAGTTAAGTGTTTATTTAAAGTAAGCATTCTCATCAGTTCTGTTGGTATTTCTGTAGGACAAAAACAAGCTCATGGATGCTCTGAAACACGCTTCTAACATGCTTGGTGAGCTCCGGACTTCTATGTTATCACCAAAGAGCTACTATGAACTTTGTATCTTTTGAATGTTGAAAAATGAACGTTGTGACTATACATATTTCTTTTTTTTTTTATCCTCACCCGAGGACATTTTTCCATTTTTTGTTCAGATAGAGTGGGAGGGAGAGAGAGAGAAACGTCAACGTGAAAGGGACACATCGAGTGTCTGCCTCCCGCACGACCAACCAGGGACGGGGACAAATTGCAACCGAGGTACATGCCCTTAGCAGGAACCGAACCCGGGTCTCTCTGGACTGCAGGCCGACGCTCTAACCGCTAAGTCAAACCGGCCAGGGCTATACATTTTTCTTGATAAGACAATATTTTGTTTGTTTCTTCTTAAGTTTTTTTGGAGTTATAACATCTTCATTGTCTTAAGTGGGTAGTATTCCTTTTCCATGCAAATGTGCTAAGTGACGAAAAGAAAATTTTTTTTTTTTTTTAATCCTCACCCGAGGTTACTTTTCCATTTATCTTTAGATAGAGTGGGAAGGAAAGAGAGAGAGAGAGAGATAGAAACATCAATGTGAGAGAGACACATTGACTGGTTGCCTCTGACACAACCCCGACCAGGGCCGGGGACTGAACTGCAACTGAGGTACGTGCCCTTGACCGGAATCGAACCTGCGTCTCATTGGTCTGCAGACCAAAGCTCTAACCACTGAGCCAAACCGGCCAGGGCACAAAAAAAAAAACCTTAGTTTCAGAAACCCTTTTTCTGTGTCTTAACTTTTTTAAATGGGTTTTTGTTGTATCTCAATGTTCAGAGCCTTCCTGAAGGCTATTGAGGCCATTAGGCAGTTGGTTCTTTACACTTAGATACTGTCTTGCAGGACTGGGGAAGGGAAAGGAATTCATTTCAAACCCGTTAGTCTGACAGGCAGTCCTTGATTTACTGCTTTGCCTCACCAGACAACTTTTAAAACACGTATTTTAAAATTTTTAGCCCAACTGAAATTCTGCCTTCACTTAAACACGCTCTCCTAAAAGACTAACATTTAGGATATCTGCCCGGTGGCTGAATGACTCTGACAAGATCTGGGGTATTGCTCAGGTTGGCTTAGGTTTATTTGAGCCCTTAATCATAACGAAAAGATATGGCTATTTCTGATGAACTGCACTACTTGGAGGTCTACCTGACGGATGAATTTGCTAAAGGACGGAAGGTGGCGGATCTCTACGAACTCGTGCAGTATGCTGGAAACATCATCCCACGTCTGTAAGTCGTTCCCAGTCCGAGGGCCTTTCTTCTGCACCCCCTCTTTCTGTGTGACATCCGGTAAAATCAGTGGCTTTGTTCAAAACCAATTGTAAGGTTATTTAATTTCTCAACAAATAGTGATTAACATTTTGGTAGGTAATGATTTTTTAAGACGTTTTAGGTTGTAATTAATTTTGCTTTTTTCTAGATTATTGAGGAATTTTGGAAATAGAAAGAAATGGACATATTTTGTTCAATGTCTTGACTACTAGAAAAATGAACAAACAGTTATTCTCCCTAATATGTTTATATGATGATTATCATATGCATATTTGTATGTGTATATATAAATTTTGGGGTGTCAGTGGTTATATTTTATATCATGATATTATTTTAATCATGCAGGAGAAAACCAAGTCCCTGTCTTGTTTATTTAATACGTTTGTATTCAGTATATTTGGACACATGTAATCCAAGTTCTTGACTTGACTATTTTATTTCTAATCGAACGTTCCCTCAATTCCCCTAGTTATCTGTTGATCACAGTCGGAGTGGTGTACGTCAAGTCTTTTCCTCAGTCCAGGAAGGACATTTTGAAAGATCTGGTAGAAATGTGCCGTGGTGTGCAGCACCCCTTGAGAGGCCTGTTCCTTCGGAATTATCTTCTTCAGTGTACCAGGAACATCTTACCTGATGAGGGGGAGCCCACGGAGTAAGTGCTTGTCTTTCCTCATTGGGTTGCTCTGTCTGTTGCAGCATGCACAGAAAGCAGACAGTATGTAGAAGAAGGTGGTCTCTAGTTCTCCCGGGCACGGGCAGCTACTGGCGGCATTTCCTCTCCTGCTTCAGTCTCCTCTGTGATGGGATGTGCCCTCCCGAAAATGACAGCTGTGCTTTCCTCATTTAACGTAATTGCGAGCATTTTTCCATTCCATTAAGTTGTCTTTCAAAATGTGACTTTTTAAATGCGTTGTTTTGAAAATTATATTTATAGTGAAATAATGACGTGTGCTTAACGTTTTCCATGAGCTGTCCAGTTTTCCTGCTGTTTCTTGAATGTCAGTTTCTGTAATTTATGGACTGGACTGCTAGTAATCCTGGAAGATAAGTGATTTTAATGATCTGTGCACACAGATACTAGCTCCCACACAGAGCAAACAAAGGCTGTCTGAGTCCACTGTGCTCTTACCCACGAAAATGGCAGATGGGCAGCGGCTGTAGTTGCCAGCTAACTAGGTGAACTGCTCATGTGACAAGCTCCTTAGACTGAACAACTTAATTCTTTTTTTAAAAATTTATATATTCATTTATTTCTAAGAGATACAATTCAGTGTTTTTTTTAGTATATCTGCATCAATTCCTTTTTAAAAGGAAAACTATAATTTTTTACCATGCATATGACAAAGCATTTAAATGGTATAGAAAGATGAAAAATAAACAGTATAGAGAAGGTGAGGTTATTTGCTTTATTGTGATTTCACTCCCAGTTTTGAGCATTTAATTAGGCAATCAGTAAAAATATTTTGAAAACTACTAAGTTTCCTATCTTAGGAGGTGTAAAAATAAGCAGGAAATACATGATCTCCCTCCTTCACCAAACTTACATTCCAATTGGAACATAAAATATTTAGCAATAAAATGATGTAGTTACCAGTACATTGTGTCAGATTTTTTTAGGCTTTTTGAGTTAATGGAGTTGTCATAACAGCAGATCTGGTTGGCGCAGAGAAGGGAGTGGGTGGAGTTCTTTTGTCCTTTTAGACTTGTACTGTGTCCTCTCCCTGGCACTTCCCCCCTTGAGTTTGTTCCCCTTGAAACTGAACACCGAGCTAGTGAAGTTGGAAGTGCCTGTTACAAAGCATTGGTGTGTGCGGGGGTGCGAGAGAGGGACATGCACGAAGCAGAGGGTGGTAGTAGGTTTGTCGTGTAGTGTGAATGCTGTACACGAAACTTTTCCCAACTGCTTCTTTGTAGTGAAGAGACCACTGGCGACATCAGTGACTCCATGGACTTTGTGCTACTCAACTTTGCAGAGATGAACAAGCTCTGGGTGCGAATGCAGCACCAGGGACACAGCCGGGACAGGGAGAAAAGGGAGCGGGAGAGGCAGGAGCTGAGGATCCTGGTGGGGACAAACCTGGTGCGCCTCAGCCAGCTGGAAGGTGTCAACGTGGAGCGCTACAAACAGGTTTCTCTCCTCCACTTGTCGCCTTTTCTTATGTCGTGAGGTATCACTGAAGTCTGATTTTTAAAGTTGAAATATTTTGTTAAGTGATTTTACATTGGAAACCATTGACAATCAAAGACGACTTAAACAAAGATAAATGTTGAGTTTGTGTTTGTGGAGTGGAAGGTTGAATATTACCAATTTTCCTTTAAAAAAAAATTTTTTTTTTTATTCTTTATTGCTTTTAGAGAGAAAGGAAGGGAGAGGGAGAGATAGAAACATTGATGAGAGAGAACTTCAATCGGCCGTCTCCCACACCCCCCGACTGTGGACCAGGCCCACAACCCGGGCATGTGCCCTGGGTGGGATTTGAACCAGTGACCTCCTGGTGCATGGGTCGATGCTCAACCACAGCCACAGCGGCCTGGCTCCTTTTGAAACTGAGATTTACTATATTTTGCTATAGATTTACTATATATTTTTTTCTTTATTGATTTTAGAGAGAGGAGGAAGGGAGAGGGAGAGAGAGATAGAAACATCGTTGAGAGAGAACATTGAATGGCCGCCTCCTGCACGCCCCCCACTGGAGATCAGGCCTACAACCTGGGCTTGTGCCCTGACCGGGAATCGAAGCAGAGATCTCTTGGTGCATGGGTCGATGCTCAACCACTGAGCCACACTGGCCGGGCACTATAGATTTACTCTAAAAGCCATGTAAGATATGTGGTGTTGGTGAAAGGGATAAACACATAAGTCAGTGGAGGAGAACAAAGCAGGGAGCGATAAACCTTTTTTGTGAAGGACTGGAGAGTAAATATTTTTCGGCTTTGCAAGCTGTGCGGTCTGTAACTGCTGCATTCTGGCAGGTGTTGTGCGGGTCAGTCAGACAGTATGGCAGCAACTTACAGGTCAGCAGACTGGTGACCCCTGGAGTGGACAGTCCAGAGTAGACCCACATTTATAATCAACTATTTCTAAAGGCATAGAAGCAACCTTTTCAACAGATGGTTCTGGAACATGGACAACTGTATGCAGACAAAACCCCTGAACTGCGACCCAGCCTCATACCATGTAAAAAACTCAAAAATGGGCCTGAGACCTAAACATAAAATCTACAACTATTAAAACCTTTAGAAGAAAACACAAAGAAAGTCTTTATAACCTTGAATTATACAGAGATTTATTAGGGCACAAAAAGCACAAACCATAAAAGATAAAACATTAACAAAATGGACTTCATCCTAAATGGCTTTTACTAAATAGAAACACAGGGTATTTGAAATAATTCTGTAACATTTTAAAGTTTAATCTAGAAATGAAGTATGGGTGAGTAAAATCTGGAATATGATTTTCAAGTTAATACTCCAAATGTGCCATTAGAGAGGTGACTTAGGATTTTGAAAATAATGTTTTAACTCTTATTTTTTTCTCTCTCAGATCGTCTTGACTGGCATATTGGAGCAAGTCGTGAATTGTAGGGATGCTTTGGCTCAAGAATATCTCATGGAGTGTATTATTCAGGTAGGTGAGAACACTGATTTTATTTTTTTAATACTCATTTTATATTTCATTAATTTTCATTGTTTTGAAAAAGATCTTGACATGAGAAAATAAGTTGTCCTGAATAAAGAATTCCTTTCTCCTACTAATAACTCAGTCTTTGTGTTTTTCTCCCCCAAATGTTCAGAAAGCGTCACCTCCATGTTTTCCAGATCTCATTAGTTTTAGTATAATTGTGGGTGTACTTTAATTAGTGGAATAGTTCTGTCTGGGCTTATGTTTGGAGAGGCTTTACAAGTAACGTATTTTAATTTAGTCTTATGAGATTGAAGTGATTCCCCCCCCCATAAATATGAATGTTAAATACCATAAGTAAGTCCATAATCTATGTGGAATGTGTTGACTTGTGTCAGTCAATTCTGATTTGATTTTCAGGTTTTCCCTGATGAATTCCACCTTCAAACTTTGAACCCTTTTCTTCGGGCCTGTGCTGAGTTACACCAAAATGTGAACGTGAAGAACATAATCATCGCTCTGATTGATAGGTAAGAGTTCCCAGTGCTGGATGGAAGGCAGGCATGCTGCCCTCAGAAGAATAATCTAGCCCTGGCCGGTTTGGCTTAGTGGTTAGAGCGCTGGTCCGCAGAACAAAGAGTTGCAGGTTCGATTCCAGTCAAGGGCATGTACCTCGGTTGCAATTCTATTGGTCCTGGTTGGGGTCGTGCGGGAGGCAACCAATCGGTGTGTCTCTCTCACATCGATGTTTCTGTCTCTCTCCCTCCCTCCCACTCTATCTGAAAATCAATGGAAAATTATCCTCGGGTGAGGATTAAGAAAAATACAACCCCAAAAAACAAAACAAAGAATAATAATCTAAGACGTTGTCATGAGTTATTTCTATTACATCTTTATTATGTTAATTCTCCTGTAAATACACTATTTAGTTCTGTAAGTATCTACTATGTGCTTGCCTGACTTAGGCATGAAAGAGTAAGTTTAGCATTTACTGGTGCAGGAAGCATGGAAATAATGAATATTTTTAAGCTCTGCATTTAATTATCATTTAAAGACATTGTTTTACAGGCTCATCATTTAAATCTTACAAATCCAAAGATCGCAAAAGAACAAAATTTGTTTCTTACCAAGATAGAAGTTATCTTTCAGTGGTACCAATTGGATTTGGAGTCCTCTTTATTAAGTAGCCATAAGATATAGATCAGCAATTTTCACCCGGTGTGCCTCAAGAATTTTTAAAACATGCAGTACATGACTATATAGTCAGAGGCACTGACCTCTATTCCCTTAGATTGTCAAATAAAAAACTGACAACAGCCAACACAATAATAGCCATTTGCTGTGAATGAATCAGAATTATACCTATTTTTTGTCAGATTGGCAAAAATATAGTTTTTGACATGCTGCAGAATTTTAGTAATTAGTTTATGTGTGCCATGAGATGAAAAAGGTTAAAAATCACTGATAGAGATGATTAAAAATGTTCAAGTACAGTCGGCCCTCGTTTATCTCGGTTAATCAGTTCAGACTCTACCGTGATAAATGAATTTCCGCGAAGGTTTAAACTTCAATAGAGTGAAGCCGCGAAAGTCAGCGCGAAGTGGCGAGGGAGGACTGTACTCATTTTGTCATCACATTTTTTTAAAGAAGAATTTTGAAGTATTAATATGTTCGTAATGCCCTTTAGGTGTATGTGTTACTTCTGTAGCCGTAGGCCTTGTGGAAAAGTATAAAACTTGGCTTTGATGTGGCTTTAATGTGTACCCGCTCAACAGCCACACCAAGTGCTAGTCTGGAACACGTGTCCTGCTGTGACACGAGACCAGCAACCCCAGTGAGGATTTATTTCTACATATACCTCCTTTTGTTATATTCTGAACATCTAAGTTGTTAGTTTTAAAGTGTGGGGATTCATATAGCAGAATTTTCCGAATTATCTGCTTAGTCCTAGGCATTAAGAATTGTATGTTAATTGGGCATACTCTTAATGCTAGCTAAGAACGGGATTTCCCTGTGTCTGGCGGGGCCACTGTCACTTAGCCATCCCTGTCAGTAGTGGTTCCTCTGTGCCCACCGCAGCGTGGGTCCAGTGTCACTGTGACAGGCAGATCATGATCAGGACAGACATTATTTTGAATAGTTTAAGATGTGGGAAGTAGAAGTTAATTTCACTGCTTTTGGAATTGGTTGTGTTTTGGTCTTTATAGTAGTAAATATGCAGTGTTTTACAGTCGTACTGTTTATCTTTTATTTTTAAAATATGTTTTTATTGATTTTAGAGAGAAATGGAGAGGGAGAGAGATAGAAACATTGATGAGAGAGAAACATTGGTTGACTGCCTCCTTCATGCCCCTTGCTGAGGATTGAGCCTGCAACCCCGGCATGTGCCCTGACCAGGAATTGAACCAGGGATCTCTTGGTGCATGGGTCGATGCTCAACCACTGAGCCACACCGGCGTGGCCATACTGTTTATCTTTCAAAGATGACTTTTTATAATCATGGCTATTGAATACATTTGTCACTTTAATGTATTTCTGTCCATATCTGCTTAATTATTATGTTTCAAAGAATTTGGCAAAATTGGCCTGTTGAAAACCCATTTCTTTGTGGTATCAAGTTTGGTATAACGTAAGAATGCAGTGAATTAAGGCATCATTGGCAAAACAGTTTAGTTAAAAGTGAGTTGAGAGAATCATTGGCTACATTCCATGTCCTTTTAAAAATCCCTTTTTAATATTCTAGGAGAAACATACTTGTAGAAAATATAGAAAAGCATAAAGAATAAAATGTTGTCTATACTCCCACTACCCAGATTCCTATATCTTTTAAAATAAAGCTTATTTTTAAATTTCCAGATTAGCTTTATTTGCTCACCGTGAAGATGGACCTGGAATCCCAGCAGATATTAAGCTTTTTGACATATTTTCACAGCAGGTGGCTACAGTAATACAGGTGTGTATGGCTTTTCTCCTAACTTCTTAAAACTTAGAGACTTCTCAGCTGGTAGATCCTTTTGTAATTATTTAAAATAAACTCTGTTGGCCCTGGCCGGTTTGGCTTAGTGGTTAGAGCGTCGGCCCACGGACCAATGAGTCTTGGGTTCGATTCCGGTTAAGGGCATGTACCTTGTGGTTAGTCCCGGCCTTGGTTGGGTTGTGTGGGAGGCAACCAGTCGTTTGTGTCTCTCTCACATCGATGTTTCTCTCTCTCTCTCTCTCTCTCCCTCCCACTCTATCTGATGATAAACAGGAAAATATCCTCGGGTGAGGATAAAAAAATAAAAAAATAAAAATAAATAAATTTGCCCTGGCTGGTTTGGCTCAGCGGTTGGAGTGTCGGCCCGCGGACCAGAGAGTCCTGGGTTCCGTTCCCGCTAAGGGCACATACCTCGGTTGAAGTTTGTCCCTGGCCCCGGTTGGGGTCGTGTGGGTGGCAGCCACTCAGTGTGTCTCTCTCACATCGATGTTTCTCTCTCTCTCTTCCTCCCTCTCTCCCTCCTGTTCTGTCTGAAGATAAATGCAAAAATGTCCTCTGGTGAGGATAAAAATAAATAAATAAATTCTGTTGTTTTCTAACTATTCCAGTCTAGACAGGACATGCCTTCAGAAGATGTTGTATCTTTACAAGTCTCCCTCATCAATCTCGCTATGAAGTGTTACCCTGACCGTGTGGACTATGTTGATAAAGTTCTGGAAACAACAGTGGAGATATTCAACAAGCTCAACCTTGAACAGTAAGTCAACGTTACATTTTTAAAAAATCCTCACCCGAGGATATTTTTCTATTTATCTTCAGGTAGAGAGAGAGGGAGAGAAAGGGAGAGAGATAGAAACATCAATGTGAGAGGGACACATACACTGGTTGCCTCCTGCACGACCCCAACCAGGGCCAGGGACGAACCGCAACTGAGGTACGTGCCCTTGGCTGGAATTGAACCCAGGACTCATCGGTCTGTGGGCCGATGCTCTAACCACTGAGCAAAACCGGCCGGGGCAACGTTATATTTTTTTTGGTAAAAACCCTCATAGGGCATGTTTCTGTTACAGATTTGCTTCTCTTTCCCCATTTCATTTTGAAATGTTAGCATTTGTTTTGTTTTAAGCATTTGTTCGATTGATATGTTTGGTGCTCATCAGGGCAGAAAGTGGTGACTAATTGTTTGGTTGTGGATGTTGGTCAAGTAGTGGCTTATGGGCCATGCGCAGCTTCAGGGGCTGGTGTCCAGGTCAGACCCCTTTGTGTGTATGCATTTAGTTTAATTTTTTTTTCTTTTTTTTAATTGATTTTTTTTTTTTTAGAGAGAGAGAAAGGGAGAGATAGAAACATCGATGAGAGAGAACATTGATTGGCTGCCTCCTGCATGCCCCCCACTGGGGATTTGGCCCACAATCTGAGCATGTGCCCTGACTGGGAATTGAACGGCGACCTCTTGGTGCATGGGTCGATGCTCAACCACTGAGCCACACCAGCCAGGCATAAATTTCATTTTTAAACTGGTAAGGAAACTCTTTATGTCAAGCAGTATTTCCATGAGAACTGGTTTCTAACAAATGAGTAAGTTGTGAAAAATTAGGGGCATGTATGTATTTAAGGTGTGGAAATTAAATTGGTTTGAGATATTTTTGTGTTTTAAGCTTTGATTTTGATACCTTCAAGGAAAGTATAATACCCTGCTGCCTGCTCACAGCTTCCTTAGCTGTGGCACCCTCTAGTGGCCATTGTGGGCACTTTTGAGCCCTTTGTCTTTTCTCTGCCATCCCCTTCCTGTCCCACCCTCTACTGCTTCTGAATGTGGGGTTAAGCCAGGCCCTGCTTTACCCTGTGTTACTCAGTTTCACCTCATGTAATCTTTCTCCTTTCCAGCTCTCTTCCAGTGGTTTAGCTGGAAGATTTCTTTTTCTTTTACCTCTTTTTATTCCTCCTTTTTCATTTGGTTTGTTCATTTTGTTTTTTGTGAACCGAAAAGCATTTCAGGTCTTGAATGATAACAATGATGTATTTGTATCTTCCTTTACTAAGTGACTTTCAAAGTAACATTAGATGAAAGAATTAGAAACCCCAGCCTCTACACTTCTTTAAATGCCGGCTGTTCCTCAGTCTCCACAGAATGCTCTTACAGCCTGCTGCGACCTTCAATTCAGCCTGCTTTCCTGAATTACCAACATCTGATGCAGAAGCAATAGTTTTTTTCCTCCTATTTTCTTTTTTTTTAAAATATGTTTTTATTGATTTTTTTTAGAGAGAGAGGTAGGGAGAGAGAGATAGAAACATTGATGTGAGAGAGAAATGTCGATCAGCTGCCTCCTGGGGGTCGGGCCCACAATGCAGGCATGTGCCCTGACCGGGAATCAAACTGGGACCTCTCAGTCCATGCGATGATGCTCAGTGCACTGAGCCACACCGGCTGGGCTTTCTCCTATTTTCTTGAGTTGCTAGTTTGGTATGGATTTTTCTTCTTACTTATTTTCATTATGAATGTACAGTACTTATTGGCTACCCTAGGAACCTAGCTACAACTTAAAATGCTTCCCTTAGAAATAGCAAATTCCAGACATTCATTTTAACTCCAGCTACACAACCTGTCGTTATTGTACCCCATTTTTATCACTGGGACATTAGTAGGTGAATAAAAATGTTAAGATAAGCATCTCGGAAGGAGGTCATTGGAGTATTTGGGGTGGTGTGATTCCCTTGACCCATTTCCTTTGATGTATAAATGAAAGATTTCAAATGTTCATGCAACCGGTGCTGTTTGTCTAAGTAGAAAGTTAGTTCTGCTCAGTAAAGGGCTGCTGTTTGTCTCTTTGTAGTATTGCCACCAGTAGTGCGGTTTCAAAGGAGCTTACCAGACTTTTGAAGATACCTGTGGACACGTACAACAATATTTTAACGGTCTTGAAATTAAAGCATTTTCACCCACTCTTTGAGTACTTTGACTATGAGTCCAGAAAGAGCATGAGTTGTTACGTGCTTAGTAATGTTCTGGATTATAACACAGAGATTGTCTCTCAAGACCAGGTAAGAGAATACCAACCAATATGCTATATTGTTGCAAGTGGCTTATTCATTGTATAAATTACAAAACTGAAGGTGTATAAGGAAGAAATTAGGAAACAGCTGTGATCTCACCAGAAAGGGAACATGCACTGTTGGTTAACATTTGCTGTGTCTGTTTCCAGACTATGGTCTGTGTGTATCCATATGCATATACTTGCTTATAAAAAGAATCATGTTGTGGACACTATTTTGTCACTTTATAGAACTGGAAACACTTTTTCAGTGGCTTTATCTACTGATGGTTTCACCCCAGTGGGTTTCTGTCTCCCACACTATAGGTGGACTCCATAATGAATTTGGTATCCACGTTGATTCAGGATCAGCCAGATCAGCCTGTGGAAGACCCTGACCCAGAGGACTTTGCTGACGAGCAGAGCCTTGTGGGCAGATTCATTCATCTTCTGCGGTCTGAGGACCCTGATCAGCAGTACTTGGTATGAGTTAACTCTTCCTATATCCCTGCCAAGCTCTCAGGAAAATCAGATGCAGGTAGATGCGCCTCACATAGTCTAATGTAGCCGTGGGCTTAGGAAGTTTTGAAAGAATTGCCACTAAGAGAGTAACTGGAATCCATAGATTTTCACCTTGTTTGTAAATACATAATTGTTTGTAATCTTCTGGAGCTTATGAGGAGCAAGTTGGTTGCTCTGGTTTCTTTTGAAGACTTCTTAGGGGATGCAGAAGAGCCCATCCATCTTCCTTTAGTGGGGTCTCCAGTAGTCATTCCACGTTCATATTTTTTTTAACTGTGTGTTGCTCTGAAGTATAAGCAATGATCTTTGTATTCAATTATATTTGTTTTCAATATGTAAGTTGTATGTGTTGGCCGCATTGAAAATGTGTGAAAATATTTTAAAATTCAAATTGCCTTTTTCTTACCCCCCCCTTTCCTGGTAAAGAACAATCAGATGAGGTTCTCCCTTTCTTTATCGTTAGTCCTGATGACATGTCTGTGAGATGACTGAACACGTTGCCTGAGTGACTGGCGAGGGGTCACTTATTTTAATGACAGGTGGCACAGACGACAGCTCGTTACTGCGTGGGCCGCGCACTTCTGCCATCGCTGGGTGCGCGTGTCAGCCGATAGATGGACACTATGTGAGGCTGAGTCCGACTTCCTCCTTGGGTGACTTCCTTTGTCACAGTGACAGTCTATGCTCCTTTAATTGAAAATTTTATTATTATTATTTTTTATTGATTTTAGAGAGAGGAAAGAGAGAGAGAGAGAGAAAGAGAAACATTGATTGGCTGCCTCTCAAACCCACCCTGACTGGGGATCAAACCCACAACTTGAGTATGTGCCTTGACCGGGAATCGAACCGAACCTGCCCTGCTACTTTTTGGTGCACAGGATGACGCTCCAACCAACTGAGTGACCAGCCAGGGCCAGTCTGTGCTCCTTCGTAACCCGTGTGAAAAGAAGCTGATCGCTGTCGGTGCTTTGATAGCCTTGACCTGGCTTAGTGACAGACACTCTGGGCACTGTGTGTGATGTGTGCATAGTGACCATCTGGTTGTTCGCAGTTTTAACTGATTCCCTTATGTTCCCATGTCACACACACACACACACACACACGCCTAAATGTGTTTGCATTTCTTGTTGTGTACCAGGTGTAGCAGTTGGGAAGTATGCCCTCCGCTGGGGCCGGTTGGTGATGCCCATGTACAGAGCGTTAAGGCAAGGGTTATTCTCTCTGACTTCCCAAGCATCCTCTTCTCCATCTACCGTGTCGGAGAAATTTACAAACCTGAGTATGTCACACGTGTGTCACACAGACTAAAAAGTGTTTCATGAGTTCTTGTCGTTTTTCTGAAACAACCAGACATCTGTTTGACAATGGCTCTCTAAAGTCAGTGCTGTTTCCCTTGACTTCTCTGGTCTGACTCTTTTTCTGAATTGGGAGTCGATCTACCAGCAATATGCGGAGAGCTGTTTTTGATCATTATAATAGCCGACGTTTCCAAGCACGTGCCTTGTGTCAGGTACTGATAACACTGCACACGTGTTATTTGATCGTCCCCACAACCCAGGAGAAATATCCTACCCCATTTTTTAAACAAAACAACAGCTAGGAGAAGGTAAATCACTTGCCCAGGGTCACACGTAGTAAGTGTCAGAAGCTACTTGTGAATGGCGGTCTGCCTTTAGAACTCGTCGCCAACAGCGTGTACTTGGTACGTGCACAGGGACATGTGTTCGCATTGGTCTCTGCCCTGACTGCTGTTTAATGCCAGGCAGGTTCTGCAGCCTCTCTGAACCTCGGGCTTCCCCATTTACGAGATGGGGTTCGCATGAGTGTCTAGGGTGACTGATGACTCGAGGTCAGAGGTGGGAAGTGCCTGCCAGAAGGCTTGGCAGCAGTGAGAGGATCAGAGCCTCCATTTCATTTTGTAGATGATTAATTATAGTGCAGAAAAGATGAATGCTTTGGGGTTTGTTGTTTTTTTTGGTCAGATTTTAAACACGGCCCGGAAACATTTTGGAGCTGGCGGGAACCAGCGGATCCGCTTCACGCTGCCACCTCTGGTGTTCGCGGCCTACCAGCTGGCCTTCCGCTACAAGCAGAATTCTAAAGTGGTGGGTGTGCCTTTAAGTATGTCACTGCTTTTGTTCCTTTTCCTCTGTGTGTGTGTGTTAGTTCATTATTATAGAAACTTCCAAACATACACACAAGTAGACAACGGGGTCAGAGAGTCCCAGTGTAGGAGCTCCCAGGTCACTGCTCAGCTTGTGTTCAGTGGCCCTAGACTAGCAGTGATGTGGGTAGATTACATGCTGGCTGAGGGATCACGTATACACACTTAGACATGAAAGGTTCAGCCAGTGTAAATGTATGCTTGGAGTTTTCCCTGCGTTTCAGGATGGCTTGTGAGATGTGATGAGTTCATTACCCAGGCGGCCCAGACGCTTTAGTGTTTACAGAGTGATTGTGTCTCCCAGACTCTGCAGCACAGCTGTCACGGGGCACACAGCTCCTGCGGGCGGGGGAGGGCAGCCAAGCCAGCTCTGCCTCATGGGAGGGGCGCTGCGTCCTCCTCTCTCTGAGAGCCCGTCATGGGATCATTTTTGAGTGTGCCCATTGTTGATGAGCTTATCCCTGTACGACAGATATGGCCTAAGTGTTCAGTGGTGCAGTTTTGTAGAAAACACCTCAAATCTAATGCACCTGGAAGTTGGACAGGCAGGGTTATGTTAAGGAACAAACCTCAGTAAACTTAATTTTCCAGTAATGGGGAAATAAGATTTATTTTGCAGACCACCAGCAAGGCCAAGCAGCTTTTGACCAGTTTTTGTTAGGCCAGCCTCTCATTCAGTCCCTTTCCAGCATCTTATGGTAAACATCTGTGAGTGTGCCCGTAACATAGCAACTAGCATGTACTCACTGTGTGCCTCACACTGTGTCTGGACCGTGCACCTGGCTTCTTGCACGGAGTCCTCAGAACAAGTCAGTGACTCTTCCTCTTTTAAAAATGAGAAGAACTGAGTGTTTTAACAAGAAATGTGGATGGTCAAACTTGGATAGGATGTTTAACCTCGTTAGTAAGTACAACAATGAACCTTTTTAGAAATCAGACTGGCAAAGAGAAAAGACAGAGTTCAGTGCCAGCGTGGCGTGGTGAGAATTCATTCTTATCTAGTAGTGGTGGGAATGTGAATTACTAGTCTTCCTAGAAAACTCTGGCAGTATGTAACTAGAGCCTCGAAAGGTCCAATGAATGCACTTCTGAGGATTTCTACTAAGGAAGTAACTAGGGATTGAATGAAGCGTGCACACAAGCTGTTCATTCATTGTGGTGGCAGAGATCGTCTCCACGAGGGGCTTGTGAAGTCCACAGTGCCATGGCCAGTTTGTGGGGGATCATTCCAGTGACTGGAATGATTTAAATAGCTTCAGTATCAGGAGGAAAATTGTTATGACAAAATAAGTAAAAGAAAAGAAGTTGGATACAAATTATGTACAGCAAAGTAGAAAACAGAACCCTACACAGAGGTCCCAGTTAATGTTACATTTGCCACGAAGAGAGAAAGGAAGACCTTCACCACTGTTATCCGTGATTATTGCTGGTGGTAGATTTAGGGATGGTTTTACAATTCTTTTTTTGTTTATTTTTCTAATTTTGTCCATTTTGGGAATGTGTTGCTCTTCTTCTGAGAAAGGACACGTGCCTAATAGATAGACTGCACAGCCAGCGAGCTGAGATGGCTGCGGGGACAAGACGCGCTGTGTGAGTCCCTGTACGCTGCGTGAGTTAGGCCAAGAAGGAAGCTTACGGGAAAACGGCCTGGCTGGATTGCTGTCTGTTTGTTCTGTAGGAGTTTTATATAAATAAACGTTCTTGAGCACGTTACTCCTGAACTAAAGGTAACCAAACACTCTTTCTTGTTGTAGGATGACAAATGGGAAAAGAAGTGCCAGAAGATTTTTTCATTTGCTCACCAGACTATCAGCGCTCTGATCAAGGCGGAGCTGGCGGAATTACCCTTAAGACTTTTTCTTCAGGGGGCTCTAGCTGCTGGCGAAATTGGCTTTGAAAATCATGAGACAGTAGCATATGAGTTTATGTCCCAGGTGAAGATCTGTCCCCTCTGGGCAGTCACCTGTCTGTTCTGGTGGTAGTGCCCAGGGCTTCCCTCTGCCTGGATTTGTAACCC
The DNA here is from genome assembly GCA_030848825.1 of Tadarida brasiliensis. Taxonomy (NCBI): domain Eukaryota; kingdom Metazoa; phylum Chordata; class Mammalia; order Chiroptera; family Molossidae; genus Tadarida; species Tadarida brasiliensis. The sequence continues at coordinate 50,131,659 of CM061276.1, forward strand.
CCTTTCCCACTGTCTTGGGACTTCTTAGTGTTATAGTCACCTCGATGGTTTGGAGATGGAAAATTGAACAGTTACTGGGTGCCAACAAGGTTTAAGATTTCCAAGTGGGTCATGGTAAAACTTTCATGAAAAGTTCCTTTGTTAATTCAGTGGGGAACCCGGGGTTAAGCAGAATTAAGACCCGTTTCCTTGTTGCAGCTGGTCAGCATCTTCACCATACGCTGCCTTGTGCGTCCAGGGGGCCTGGCGTGCTCTGGTCTGAAGGGCGCAGAAGGCCTCGCTGCGTTGGGGTCGGAGGGAACTGCTTGGGAAAGGGCTCGAGTGGATGGTTGGCACCTAAAGGTCCCTCTGCTTTGTGTCCACCAGGCATTTTCCCTATACGAGGATGAGATCAGTGATTCCAAAGCCCAGCTGGCGGCCATCACGCTGATCATCGGGACCTTTGAGAGGATGAAGTGCTTCAGTGAAGAGAACCACGAGCCTCTGAGGACGCAGTGCGCGCTCGCCGCATCCAAGCTGCTGAAGAAGCCCGACCAGGGCCGCGCCGTGAGCACCTGTGCCCATCTCTTCTGGTCCGGCCGGAACACAGACAGAAACGGGGAGGAGGTGAGGGGCCATTCCCAAGCATGCTGCAGCAGGGAGCATTCGCAGGGTGGCTGCGGGGCGGGGCCCTGGAGGTGGGACAGTGGGCGTGCTTGCAAGCCTGACAGAGAAAAGTGCTCTGTTCTGGTGAAAGAAATGGAAAGGAAAGGGATGTATAGCGAGTCACCTCCTGTAGTGAAGCGTTCAGTTTGAGACCATTGTCACATAGCAGGCTACACCACTGCCTTTAGCAAACACACACAGTCCAGGCAGACCTGGTCTAGTGCCTGTGGCTTTGCTGAGTTCCGCCGCGCTCTTACAGTGACGACGTGTGCTGACCCGCCTCAGCTCGGCTCGGCGCCATTCCCAACAGCGTGTGCTCACTCCTGTCTGTCACAGTTTGCAGTTCTCACAGTTGTCTAGCCTTTTCATTCCTATTGCCCTTCTTATGGTGATTTGTGACCAGTCATCTTTGATGTTACTGCTGTCATTGTTTTGGGGTGTCATAAACCGCACCCATATAAGATGGGGAACATAACTTGTCTGTGTTCTGACTGCTCCACCTTCCAGCCATTCCCCCTTCTCTCTCTTGCGCTGTGGGCCTTCCTGTTGCACAATTAATGGACTACAGTGTAGGGGAACATAACTTATTTGTGCCCAGAAAACCATAATATTTGTGAGACTTGTTCTTTAGCTATCCTCACTTTATTGTGGTCCTGAACCGAACCCAGAGTATCTCTGAGGTGTGCTTGTATATAAATATAGAACATATATAATATACAAAACATGAATATTTGCTTTAAAATATAGGTCTGCACTTTAAAAAAATGAAGATTGAAATTCATTGTGTCCCTTTAAAACACGAAGAGGCACTGTAGTGTTGTGTTCATTTGCCTGTGTGGACTGGGACATTTGATCTCTACCACCCCCTCCCCCCTTCATTCCAGCTGCACGGAGGCAAGCGGGTAATGGAATGCCTGAAGAAAGCTCTAAAAATAGCAAATCAGTGCATGGACCCCTCTCTACAAGTGCAACTTTTTATAGAAATTCTGAACAGATATATCTATTTTTATGAAAAGGAGAATGATGCGGTAAGTGAACTCACGTTTTCCCTTCCTGCTCTCAGGTTGGATACATAGAACACCTATTTTGGTATTTTCTTTTTTGTTTACAAGGGTCAGAGTTGGGAGAATCCACCTACTGGTCTCTGATTTCTCCGGAACCCTTCTCTGTTTGTGGGTGCATCTCTAACAAAAGGACTCATTATGTGCAAGGAAATTCTCATCTCGTTTGCTTAGGAATGTTTTATAAAAACAATCACTATCTGTTAAAAAACACACTAATGTACAAACACTGAATAGTAGCTGACTTGCCATCACATCGTGTTCAGAGCTGAAGAAGGAACGGTGCGCTCTGCTTCCAGCAGTACAGGCACAGTGTCGGTCAGGATTCGTAGAGAGTACTGTTTTGCTGCTCTTCTCTTACTGGTTCATGATGCTCTGTATTTTTTATTAACCTTTTTTTTTTGATGACTAGCCAATAGTACTTGCTTAAACATGGAAGCCTGTTCTTATCTCTTTTTTTTCATAATTACTCTGGTAATTGATGAGAGTAACACAAACTCCTCAAAACATTTTTATTATCTTTAATTCTTCGTGGTACATTCTTGTTCGGGAACTTATACATACTCTCTTGTAGGTCACGATTCAGGTTTTGAACCAGCTTATCCAGAAAATCCGAGAAGACCTCCCTAATCTCGAGTCCAGTGAAGAAACAGAGCAGATTAACAAACATTTCCATAACACGCTGGAGCACCTGCGCTTGAGGCGGGAGTCCCCGGAGTCGGAGGGGCCCATTTATGAAGGCCTGGTCCTTTAAAGGGAGCAGGCCCACTGTGCCCCTTTCACACACATCCAGAGGGTTTTCTTACACTAGGCCTCCCTTCCATAGATTGTGCCTTTCAGAAATGCTGAGGTAGGTTTCCCGTTTCTTACCTGTGATGTGTTTGACCCAGCACCTCCAGACACTCACCTTCAAGACCTTAATAAAGTTACTCACTTCGTAAGTGTTCAGGTCATCTGATCACCCAAAGTAGCATGATTGGTTTGCTATTCAAAATTTCTGTGATCTGTAAAAAAACAAAACAAAAATACTTCAAAACCACTTCTGTCGGCTACTAATGAAGCCCTCCTTCCTTTCTTCCTGTTCTGTTTTGTTGTTGATTGTGTAATTTCCTCGTTACTTGGGAGTACTAACCCGGAAGTGTCTGTCTCTCTGTTCTCTACTTCAATTTGAGATTAATTTAGAGGAAAGGAATACTGTATGTGAAATTAAGCTTGGGCTTTCCCTAAATGCAGGATAAGGCCATGTATAATATTTTCCCTAAATCTAGAATATATTAATGCATGTTTGAGAATTTTAAAGCACCATGGCCAAACCAGAAGCTATATTTTGCATATTTGGACTCAGCCATCCATTAAGAACCTATGTTGTCCTCTTGACATATTTATCAAAATAATTTTGTTCTAAATAGTATAAAATAGAAAATTTGTGATCTATATAATTTATGTATAACCTTCATTATTGTAAATTTAGGGGGAAATGCATCATACCATTATCACAATTGTTTTTTTTTCACCAATGAAAATAAAGTTGCTATTAACAATTTGGACTCTTCCTTTTGTGCTTGATTCGTAAAAGGAACTACGAGAATGACTATAGAGTGGAGGTGTTTCCCTGTAAAAAGACTCTAGCCTCGCTGTCTGGTGACCTCTGCTGTGGCTGGCCTCCCAGTCATGGTGGGGCAGAGGCCTTAGGGTGGCTTCTAGAGTTTGGCTGGTTTCTAATTCTCACTGTGCTTTTTTGAGTGTTACTTATCTCTCTTTTTTTTTTTATCCTCACCCGAGGACATTTTTGCATTTATCTTCAGGTAAAGCAGGAGGGAGAGAGGGAGGAATAGAGAGAGAGAAACATTGATGTGAGAGAGACACATTGACCAGTTGCCACCCACACAACCCCAACCAGGGCCCCGGGGCGAACTACAACCGAGGTACATGCCCTTAGCAGGAACCGAACCCGGGACTCTTTGGTCCATGGGCTGACACTCTAACTGCTGAGCCAAACCAGCCAGGGCGAGTGATCTCTTAAATTTAAATATAATTTTTTTTTTTTACCCATCTTTTTTTTTTTTTTTTATCCTCACCCGAGGACATTTTTTTTCATTTTTTGTTCAGATAGAGTGGGAGGAAGAGAAAGAGAGAAACATCGATGTGAAAGTGACACATCGAGTGGCTGCCACCCCCACGACCAACCAGGGCCGGGGACAAACTGCAACCGAAGTACATGCCCTTAGTGGGAACCGAACCCGGGTCTCTGGACCACAGGCCGACGCTCTAACTGCTGAGCCAAACCGGCCAGGGCAACCCATCTTCTTGATGATTATTTCCTCATCTGTAAAATGGGAATAATAGTATTTCTGGTCTCATAGGATTTTTTTTTTTTAATACATTTTTACTGATTTTTTTTAGAGAGAGGAAGGGAGACAGAGAAACATCGATGTGAGAGGGAAACATCAATCAGCTGCCTCCTGCATGCTCCCCACTGGGGATCGAGCCCGAAACCCGGGCATGTGCCCTGACCTGGAATGGAACCAGGACCTCTCAGTCCATGGGACGACGCTCAATCCGCTGAGCCACACTGGCCCGCTCCTAGGAAGGTTTTTGCAGATTGGATGAGATAATACAGGTAAAGCCTGCAGGGAATGTCTTGCACAGAGTACTCAAATGTTAGCTATTATTATTGCAGGTTATAGTGGCCTTTGATGAATAAATATGGGCAAAACATACTTTCAGTAAAATTTAATTTGACAATCAAATATTGTGTGTGTCTGTGTGTAGGTGGTAAATGAGAGAGAGAGACAGGCTGATTTTTGGTGGTGAAAGGTTGCGAGCCACCTAGGCCAATAAATATGCTCTTCTAGTTGAAGGTAACAGGTGAAGTGACTTGGCCAAGGTAGTACCACTAGTCGTGGCACAAAGAATTCTAAATACTGTATATTTTGACTCTCAGTCCGATGCCTTTTCTGCTCTATTTCTGCCCATTTCTAGGCACAGCTTGTTAGCATTTTGGAAATCATCCCAAATGATGACCCAATTCAACTTCGTCCAAGTTCGTCCCAATAAACAAAAGACCCCGAGTTTGGACGAGAACAGCGGTCCTCCTGGCCAGTAGATGGCGCGCAGGCGCTGTATCCGGGGTGGATGCAGGCTGGGGAGGGAGGCCGCTTGTTTGGGGGTGGGGGAGGGCGGGCACGCTCGTTTTCCTTTGATTGGCTCGAGCGCCGCGGTCCCCTATCCAATCAGGAGTGCCTGCGTCATCACGTCACCGGGCTGGGCGGTGCCCGCGGAAATTTGAAATGGCTGACGAGTTGCTGGCAGGTATCGGGCTGGGGTCGGAGGCGATGGGGCCGGAGCCGAAGCGCTCGGGCTGGGCGGCCGAGCGGGAGCCGGCGCCCCTGGAGAAAGGTGAGTGACCTGCGGCCCGTGGAGCCGTCCCCCGGCGGCAGGCCGTGGCCGCGGACCCTTCCGGACGGGCGGGCCGGGGTGGCGCTGGCGACTGCGCTCGGCCTGGCCTCGACCTCCCCTCGGCCTCCCCGGACCGGGGCGAATTGGGCCGGGCCACCAACCCCACCCTGCGAGTCTCCGTGGGCTTCCCGGGCTTTGTGCGCGCGTGTCTGCGTCTCAGAGCGGGCCGTGACCACACTCTCCCCCAGAGCGGAGGCTGGAGCTGGGCCACCGCGCACCGCGCACCGCGGGCGGGCGACGCGCCGGCCAGGGCCGGCCTGGAAACGCACCGGGGCCGGCTCGGCCCCCTCCCCGCGGGAGGGGCCCCTGGTCGTTCTTCCTGCCTGCAGCTGGCCCAGGCTTCCGCTCTGCCGTCGTCAGCGGTTCTGTCGTGGAGAGCCCCGCGAAGGGAGGAAACGCGGGGGACCCGGTGCCGCGGCGGCCCGGTGCGAACTGCAGAAGTCCCCGGCTCGGCTTCCCGGCTGCACGGCGGCCGGCGGACCCCAGGGCTGGGCTAGAGCGAAGTCCCCGCGAGAGGCGGTCCTTTCAGGGTGGCTGTCAGGAGCTGTGCGGGGAGGACTGGGCTTTCTGTCGTCAGTGTGCTAAAATACGCAGCGTTTACCGTCTTAACCCTGGGGACTGTTCGGTTCGGTGGTGTTAAATACACTCACGTTGCTGCGCAGCCGTCGCCACCACCCATCCCCAGAATCCTTTTCTTTTTGTTTATTTTCCCCCAAGGGTATTTTTCCCTTGATTCTATTATTATTATTATTATTATTATTATTATTATTTTTCTTTATTGATTTTAGAGAGAAGAAGGGAGAGGGAGAGAGAGAGATGGAAACATCGATGAGAGAGAACATCGACTGGCCGCCTCCTGCATGCCCCCCACTGGGGATCGCGCCCACAACCTGGGCATGTGCCCTGACCAGGAATCGAACTGGCGACCTCTTGGTGCATGGGTCTTGCTCAACCACTGAGACACACCAGCTGGGCCCTTGATTTTTTTTTAAATAGAGAGCTGAAGGGAGGGAAGGGGGGAAGAGAGAAAAACATCAATGTGAGAGGGATACATTGACTGGTTGCCTCCTGCACCACCAGGCCCAGGGCCCAGGAGCAAACAGCAACCCAGGTACATGCCTTGACTGGGAATCCAACCGATTGCCTTCGGTCTGCAGGTGGATGCTCCAACCACTGAGCCAAACCAGTCAGGGCGAATTCTTTTCATTTTGTAGCACTGAACTCTAAGTAATCTCACAGGGTGATCTGATCATAAATTCTAATTGGGCAGTCCATGGGCTGACGCTCTGACCGCTGAGCCAAACCAGCATATAACTTCTTTAGTGAAAGGTTTTAAGCCAGCTCACACCTTTGAAATGCCAGAAGTAATGCCCCTCAAAGGGGGGTGGCTAGTATTAACCCTCAACCTTGCTAACTGTCCTGTAATCCCATCCCCCCTTGCTTCCTCCCACCCTCCTGTAACCTTCCTTCCTTTCCCTCCTTGATTCCAAGTGCATGAAGGAACCTGCGAACTGCCATTCTGAGTGGCACTTTTCTCAGACTCTTGAGATCTTGCTGCTTCCAGGCGTGTCCTCTGTTTGGCTCAAATACATTTTTATGAAGTTCTCTATAGGCGTGGACATTGTTATGTCAACACTGTGCCGCCACCGTTCTACTTTCTGCCTCTGAGTTTTGATTAAGTAACTCATGTTGGTGAAGTCACCCAGTATTTTTCTTTCTGTGTCTGGCTTATTTCAGTTATCACAATGTGCTCAAGGTTCATCCATGCTGCAGCATATTGCAGAATTTCCTTCCTTTTTAAGGCTGAATAATAATATTCCATTGTGTGGATAGACCACATTTTGTGTATCCGTCCGTCCATCGTTGGACACTTGGATTGCTTCCATGCTTTAGCTATTGTGAATGCTGCTGCTATGACGATGCGCAAATATCTCTTGGAGACGCTGCTTTCAAGTCTTTTATTTTGTTAATCTTCACCCGAGGATATTTTTCCATTGATTTTTAGATAGAGTGGGAGGGAGGGGGAGTGAGAGAGAGAGTGAGAGAGAGAAAGAAACATCTGATGTAAGAGAGACACATCAATTGGTTGCCTCCTGCACGACCCTGACTGGGGCCGGGGATCGAACCTGCAGCCCAGGCACGTGCCCTTGACTGGGAATCGAACCTGAGACTCTTTGGTCTTCAGGCTGACGCTCTAACCGCTGAGCCAAACCTGCTAGGGCAACACTTGTTTTCTTGATAGTTTTTTTTTTAAAATATGATTAATTATATCTTTTTTTAATTGTGGTAAAATATACATAACAAAATTTACCACCTTAGCCATTTAAAAAAAAGTTTATTGTTGAAAGTTATTACAGATGTCCCTCCTTTGTCCCCTTTTGACCCCCTCCTCCCCGTTCCCGCCTCCCCCTGCCTTCACCGCACAGTTGTCTGCGTCCATTGGTTATGCAGATGTGCATGTATGTTCTTCGGTTTATCACTTCCCGACCCCTACTCACCTCTTGCTGCTTTTTGACAGCAGCCACCTCATGGGTGTGAGATGACGGTGTGATCTCTTTAACAAACATGTCTGTTGTGGGATGGGTACTTTGTAAGTGATTAACAAATACTTTACTTAATCCTCTTAATTTAGTAGAAGTAGGCACCTGTTTTCATCTTCCCTTTATGGGGGAGGAAACTGAGGCACAGAGAGACGTCTGGTCACACAGCTGGCCCGGTACTGATGTGCATTGGTGTTTGCCAAGCAGGAGACTTGAGTATGCTTTGGTCAGCTGTGGGGGCACGTAACTGGTGCCCTCAACAGGGGCAGAGGGGGAGAAGGAAGGAGGAAATAGAACGGCTTGGGGGGAAGACTGTCTCTAGTAACAGTCTCGGATCCCCCTGAATCCCTGGAACTACCGTGCGTGTCTGCGCTGTGGCCTCAGCACTGTCTGTTCAGTCATTCATCTGTTAGAAGTGTGGTAGTTCACAGGATCAGCTCTGCCACGGCCGGGTCAGCCTCGCGAGACAGTGACGCACAGCCCAAACCGGGGTCATGGGTGCTTTCTCCTTCCTTCGGGTCTGCGGTGCGGAGGAACCCAGCAGCTCTGGCGGAGCAAACGACGCGTTGTCGGTTGTCTCACCCGTTATTCCGGGCCATCACAGGCTGCAGTGCAGACGCTGAAGGGCGGCTTCAGCTCCTTCCAGGGGGCGAATGGGCAACCGTGTCCTTGCTAGAAGGCAATTTTCCGGAATTGTTTCGGGCAGAACGGACTAAGATACTGCCCTTGGTACGTTGCTGGCGGCGGTGAGAAGCCTCGCTGTCCCGTGAAGGGGCACTCGGGTGATCTCTGCTGAATTCACCCTCAGGCGCCCCCTGCGCCCCCTGAGAAAGCCCAGAAACACAGACCTGACGGAAGGGGCTCAGGGCCTTACTGTTCGAAGGCGAACTTGGGTTTGAACTTGGCGAACGTGCTGACTTTAGTCAAGTTTCTTCTATAGCGGTGGAGGGGGAGTGACGCATCGCACCAAACCCTTGTCTGTGTGTCGTCAGGGCTTCCGAGCGAGGCCGTGGAAGTGGACGTGGCCTGTGAGCCCCGAGGCCTGGGGTCCTGGGATCGTGGCCTGCTGACTGTGCCTGTTCTTTCAGATTTGTTCCAAGACGGAGACTCGAGCAGCGACTGCCGCAGTGACGACAGCCCAGGGTCCCGGTTACCCAGCTTTGTGCTGCAAGGGAAGACACCTTTCCCGGAAATGTTCCAGACGAGTCACCTGCTGTTCTACGAGCGGTTCAGAGCCTATCAGGACTACATGCTAGGTGAGCAGGCGCCCCGGCACGCTTTCCTCCTCCCAGCGCACAAGGAGGCTGTCTCGGGCCCCCAGACGGCAGCCGCGGGCTCCGAGCACGCGGACGCGGACGGGCCTGCGACGTCCCTCTGCGGGCGACGTCCCTCTGCGGGCGCAGTCTCAGTGCTCGCTCTGTTTGATCGTTCGCAGCTGACTGCAAGGCCTCCGAGGTGGGAGAATTCACGGCTGAGTTCCTGGAGAAGGTGCTCGAACCATCTGGATGGCGTGCGGTCTGGCACACTAACGTGTTCAAGGTGCTGGTGGAGGTAAATTTCATTCTGTCGTTAAGGCATTTGTCTCTAGCTAAAAGCACTTTCCTCCAAACTGTTATGGCCAAAGCGCTTATTTTTAATTAAAGTTTATGAGCTGATTGAAAGTAGCATGTTTTTCACATCTAATTGTCAGGGTGTGTGAGGTGTTTGCACATTGGAAGCCGCCTGAGGAAGGCTGCCAGCAGTCATCGCTTGTGTCCCAGTGTCCTTTGGCAAGGGGACCCGGGTTATAAACCCAGCAAGTGGAGGAGATATTTGAGACCATTTCAAGAATAAAGCGGCATAATTATGAAGTCAGTGGGGTTTTAGTTAATTTTTTTACCTTAGTGGCAGCCCATTAAATAGCTCAAGCCAAATAGCATTTTAAAAACAAGCCTGTTTTTGGCCTAACAAATCTGTCGATATGTGGTTAATCTCTTGATAATATGTCCTGTTGCAGCAGGGAAAAGCAATCTCATTTTTCAACTGACTGGGTCTTTTACGTGAAATTTGCACTCTAATTACAGCTGTGAAATTTTCTCAGTGTTTGTTAACTGGACCACAAAAAACCCTGTTAAACTAAAATGTTAAACCGGGAGTGTAAACACAAGCCGTAGACAGTTGAGTCCCAGACTGCAGGGACGGCGCTCCGGGCGGTCAGTGCAGCGTTTCCCTGTGGATTCTCAAGTTCTGGATTATGCTGATACCTTTGGTTGCAGTTCAGGCCTGTCAGTAGGTTATGATAGTCACCCCACACCCGCCCCCATGCCTCATTCCCCCAGTCAGTTCTCTGAAAGCATCAAAGTCATTGCTTTAAAAGAGAAACATGCCATTCCCTGGCTTAACACCTCTGATGCATTTACCAAAGGCCTGGGTCTGGCTTTCTGGCTCTTCCCTGGAGAGCACATCAAATCCAGGCTTTTCCCTATGTGCTTCATGTCCTGGTCTCCTACTGCTACCCCAGCTGCTGCCATTTCCTTCCTTTGATTCCAGCAGGAAACTTTGCCTTTCAGTTCCTGCAGCTGCCAAGCTAGTCTCTGCCACAGGCCCTTTGCACCTTCCCTGTTCTTTAGATGGCTGCTTCTGTCTCACCTTTTTCATTGCAGCTCTCAAGTGATGTCCCCTGACCCTCCCAGTAAAAGCAGCCCCCCTTGTTGTTCTCTCTCACATACTTGTCACCATCTTGTTGGTTTGTTTCCTTGATTATAGTGTAAGCCCCAAGTGGGTCCAAGCCAGGCCGCCTTATTTGTCCTTTGTCTTAGGGAAGAAGGTTCTCCATTCCCACTTCATGTTTAAAAAGTCAGCCTATAGGCCGTGCTGTCTGTGTGCATCTTAATTTTGATTTCCTTGTGTTAAGTCCCTTGTTTTAAATTTGAGGTCACGGATGTGGACTTTGCAGCCCTGAAGGCTGTGGTGAGGCTGGCGGAGCCATACCTCTGTGAGTCTCAAGTGAGTACCTTCACCGTGGAGTGCCTGAGGGAGCTCCTGGACCTGAAGGGACAGCGGCTGCCCCTGCAGGAGCTGTGGGTGGTGTTCGACGACTCCGGAGCGTTCGACCAGACCGCGCTCGCCATTGAGCACGTCAGGTAGGAGGCCAGCCTGTGAAAATGACCTCGTGGCCGGAAACTGGGGACCCAGTGCAGTAATTCTGGGCTGCGCGACACCCAGACTTAACCCTCAGACTGTGAACTTGGTCACTGCAGTATTTTAACATATTCAAATATGGGGGGAATAGTCATTAAACTAAAAAAATTTGAAGAAGTGTCTAAAACTTCTATTTTGAGGTAATTTCAGACTTACAGAAAAGCTGAAAAAAGTACAAAGAATTCCTGTATAGCCTTCACTCGGTCCTCACATGTTAACAAAAGAGGTGGGTTCTCGGTTTGCTTTGTATAAATCTAGAAACTGCCCTGAAAGTTCCGGGGGCTCAGCCTTGGTCAGAGTGAAAGAGGAACGGAAAGCCCTGGCCCAGGTGGCGCATGGACATATGTCAGGGTGGTGGGGGAGAAACGGGAGCTTGCCTTCCAACTGTGACTGTCGAAGCTGGGCGCGGGGTGCCTGGTGTTCACGGCAGTTTGCTCTGTGTCTGTTGGAAATTTTCCATAATAAGAAAATTATTAAATCACGTAGGGAGCTTTAAAAAACATTCGGATCCTGCAAACAACACCTCCCCACCCCCAGCTCTCAAGATATTCTGATGTATTGGTCTGATTAGATTTGGGAATTAACTATTGAGAGTCCCAGGGGAGCCTAAGGTGCAGCCAGGGTTGAGACCTGCCTTCTGTCATGCCCCTGGATGAGCTCATCTGGTGCTCTAAGCTGCCAGCATGCTGACGACTCCCAGATTGGTGTGTCTGGCCCTGGCCTTCCCCAGGCGACGAGCTGGCGTGTGTCTGCACTGCCGACACCACCCGCGGGGGATCAGACGCGGATTTCAGCCCACACACGGCAGAAACAGCTGCTTCAACCCCGACCTTGTTTCTCTCAGCAAACAGCCCCACCATCCACTCACTCACGGTCAGGGACTAGTTCTGATAAAAAGGGAGTCCTAGCAGAACTTGCGCTCTGGAGAAACCTCTGCAGCTGGCTCAGAAAAGGGCTTGTGCACCCGAGACCCCCAGGTGCAGCCAGTGCCCAGCGTTTCTTCCACAGGCGGTAGAACGGCTTTGGTTTTTCCCTTCGCTCCCACCCCTCCCAAACCCTCACTCTCTGAGCCAGTGATCGCACTTGAATGACACTAATTTCCATTTCAGGTTTTTCTACCAACACATTTGGAGGAGTTGGGATGAAGAAGAGGAGGATGAGTACGACTATTTTGTCAGATGTGTGGAACCTCGATTGAGACTGTGAGTGTTCACTTGTGACCTTGCCCATGTTGGAAGAACAGCTGCCCGTGGTTCAGCTGGCCCAGTGCGCGCAGGTGCTCTCAGGGCCCGCCAGAAACAGGTGCTCGGTGGACCAGCATAAAGGAAACTCGCACGTGCAGAGAAACCCACTTGTGTTTATTAATGGAGTCCAAAACAGAGAGTTCAACCACATCCAAGTTAACAGCTCAATGTTTTGTAAATCTGAGTAGTACTTGAGCTAATGTGTTAAAAAAACCTGTTAAATTAAAAGAGAATTATTTGAAAAGCAGTGAAATTATCTTAAAAGAGTACTTAAAAATTTTTTTTCTTTTCTTTTTTGATTTTAGAGAGAGAGGAAGGGAGAGGGAGAGAGAGATAGAAACATCAATGAGAGAGAACATCGATTGGCTGCCTCCTGCATGCCCCCCATTGGGGATCTGGCCAACCTGGGCATGTGCCCTGACCGGGAATCGAACCAGTGACCTCTTGGTTTGTGTTGATGCTCAACCACTGAGCCACACCGGCCAGGTTTACAAGAGTGCTTTTAAAGACTCATGGCTTTGCTCTAAGTTCCTACAGTCAGACACACCTAACAGACTTAGCTTGGGATGTTTTGTCAGGTTCTGATCCTCAAATATCATTTGACATGTAGATGAAAATACTGAATAGTTAATAGTAGTGAGTCAGAATGTCTAAACACATTCTTCTAACATATTTTGGTAGGAAAAACTTCCATGTAAAAATACCCCAAATTCACCACCATTGAACCTAAATAGCTGTTATACACTTGGTTAAATGTGGCATTTAGCCGTCCACTAGATGGCGCTCTAACACCATTCATTTTTTTCACTAGTAATTTAATGGGCCTGCTGCAGTAAGAATAAAATTAGAACTTGCATTCCCAAAGAAGAGAAAAATTTGTCACAGATAATTTCCCCCTGTGTGAGAGATGATTTGGTTATGTGTGATAAGGCAGCCTCTGCACATTTGTGGAACCGTAATTGATTTCGTCAGTTTTCTTGGTTTAAGTCTCAAGTAATAAGAAAAAGTCCGTGCAGAGTCTGGTTCATGGTTTGGCCCGGCTGAGAGTTATGCATGTCTGGTTTCAGCTCCTCGCAGGCTGGCTGTGGTTTCTGTGTAGCCTTGCCAGTGCCTGCATCGTGAATTCAGTGCAATGCCAGCACTTCGAGAAGCTCGCGTGTTTTCTAGTTCTGATAGACCTGCTCTAGAGCAGTGACTGGTTTGATTGGGTGAAATGTGATGTAGGTGGACGCCATGTGTGTCTGTCACATTTGACCTTCACTTGGAGAAAGCAGTGTTCCAGCTTGACAGTCTTCCACGTGTGAATATAAAGGATTTGTACACCCCTGTGCATCACGGGCGGGAGATTTCGGGGCAGGCATTGTTTCCGGTTATGAAGGAGAAACTGTTGGTGGAGGAACTGGAATATAGGCAGGAAGGCTCTTTACGAAGGTCCCTGGGCTAAGGTGGAGCAGCCCTCAATGAGCAAGACTTAGGGAGTCCAGCCACGTTGTTGTGATTTCACACCTGCGGGAGATACCCTGCTCTCGTCAGAGCATGGCTGCGAGGCCCGTGCCCGAGACTGGTGGGCTCTCTGCTTCAGGCTGCCGTGCCACTGAGGGAAGAGGGAAGCCGCCTGGCACGGATGTCGGAAGTGCTAAGGGACTGATTTTAAAATTTGAGCCTTCATCTCCGTGAGTTCATGGACCTGACCTGACAGTCAGTGGTTTGGACCCTGATTTCTTGTCTGCAAAGTGGATTTCCAGACTCTCTCTAAATGTGGATTAACCAAAGCAGACAAAATCCTTGTTTTTCAAGCTTCACCTAATTCCTTAATTTAAACAGCAGAAAAAATTATTTTTACTAATTTTTAGACTCTGCTTGTGGTCATTTGATGTAAATTTGTCAAGGGTGTGTGTCTGTTTCCCCTTATTAGTATTGCGTGGCTGAATGTGAGAGACGTCAGCCAGGCCAGCAGGCAGTTCTCGCCCCCCTGTCCTGATGGTCTCCAGGGGGCTCACACCGTGCCTCTCACTCCTCCAGCCCAGTTTCTCGGGTCCGACGGGACCTGCGCTCCCCTGGCTCCCAGATGCCGCCGAGGCTGAGCAGCGCAGGCCTGAGGCGTCCATGAGAAAACGTACTTTTAACTAGGAAATAAAGCAATGGCAATATTATACTTCATTTTCAGATGCATTAATTTCACATTCCTCAACTCGATTATACATTCATCCATTACTCTTTTGCATCTAGAAATACTTCCTGTTCTAGGTATTTGAGGTGTATAAATTAATGATTTTTATTTCATTTTTTTCTAAGTTGTTTTGCATTTTTATTTATTTATTATTATTATTATTTTTTTTTTTATTAATTTAATTTTGTTACAGATGTTTCTCCTTTTTTCCCCATTGACACCCTCCTCCCCAAACCCCCACCCCGTCCCCAGCTTTGTTGTCCATGTCCATCAGTTATGCATACATGCCTATAAGTTCTGTGGTTTATCTCTTCCCTCCCCCCCGCTTCTGAGGGTTGTTAGTCTGTACCCTACTTTCACATCTCTGGGTCTACCCTGTTCCCCAGACTGTTATGTTTATTATATTCCACAAATGAGTGAGATCATGTGACATTTGTTTTTCTCTGCTTGGCTTGTTTCACTTAGGATAATACTCTCGAGGTCCCTCCATGTCGTCTCGAAGGATAAGAGATCTCTCTTTCTTACAGCTGCATAGTACTCCATTGTGTATATGTGCCACAGCTTTTTTATCCATTCATCCACTGATGGACACTTGGGCTGTTTCCAGATCTTAGCTATTGTAAATAGCGCTGCTATGAACATGGGGGTACATATATTCTTTCTGATTGGTGTTTCAGGTTTCTTAGGGTATATTCCTAGAAGTGGGATCACTGGGTCAAATGGCAATTCAATTTTTAATTTTTTGAGGTAACACCATAGTGTTTACCACAGTGGCTGCCCCAGTCTGCATTCCCACCAGCAGTGTACTAGAGTCCCCTTTTCTCCAAACCCTCACCAACACTTGTTGTTTGATGATTTGTTGATGGCAGCCATTCTGACAGGTGTGAGGTGATACCTCATTGTTGTTTTAATTTGCATCTCTCTGATGATTAGTGATGTTGAGCATTTCTTCATATGTCTCTTAGCCATTTGTATGTCCTGTTTGGAGAGGTGTCTGTTTAGTTCCTCTGCCCATTTTTTAATTGGGTTCTTTGTCTTCCTTTTGTTGAGTTGTGTGAGCACTCTGTATATTTTAATGATAAGTTTTAAGTACCAGCAAGCTTGTTCAGTATGAGGTTATTTGGTCTTAGTCACTCTCTTGTTTATTAACCATGGCTCTGTTTTCCCTCAGAATCTGCAAGGCTGTGTTTTTGAAATACTGTTCTGTGTCATTTTATGCCATGGTACTTTAAATGTGAGCAAAGACTGGGTGATTGGAACCGTTTTTCCTCCTTGATCCTATAAGTAGGCTCATCTTAAACATTGTGATGAGACCATTTGGCATACTTCCCTCCCCACCCTCACCCCCCAGATTGCCTTCTGTGACCCATTTATTAAGACTTTGAATTTAACGTATGAGAAAAAAGTCTTGTGGATAATGGTGACAGATTGTGCAGCACGAACGTTCAGTGTTTCTGTCGCACAGGTGCTTGGCTCTAAGGGGAAGATACAATGTCTCAAAAGGAGAAATCAGTCCCCTTACAGAAGTGGAATAGCTTCCACTTCCAGCAGAATGCGGCCAGACCTCCCTGCACCCGAGCCACAGGCCGGGGAGCAGGTCCCCTGGGCCTGGGAGAGCGGCAGGCTGTCCTAGTGATGGGAACAAGGGTCTCAGCTGCTTCTCAACTTCCAGGCACTATGACATTCTTGAGGACCGCGTTCCTTCCGGACTCATCGCCGACTACCACAGTCTGTTGTCGCAGTGCGAGGACATCTACAGGAGCTTCTTAAATCTGAGAAGCAGCCTGTCGGCCTGTGACTCGGACTCGGAGCAGGAGAACATCTCCATGGTGGAAGGGCTGAAGCTGTACTCGGAGATGGAGCAGCTGAAGCAGAAGCTGAAGCTCATCGAGAACCCCTTGCTGCGGTCCGTGCCTCCCGCTGCTGGCTGCCTGCTGCTCCTCCCGGCGGCCCGCTGCGGGGCGCTCACGGCTCTCTCTGCTTCCAGGTACGTGTTCGGTTACCAGAAGAATTCTAACATCCAGGCGAAGGGCGTCCGTCCAGATGGTCAGAAGGTTACCCACGTGGTCTCCTCCACCATGATGACCGGGCTGCTGCAGTCCCTGCTCAGGGACAGGCTTTGTCAGGAGCCTTGTGCGGAAGACAGAGAAGTCCAGGTAAAGGACCGTGTCCTGCTCTGGGTGGCTTTTCCCTTCTGATTCACTCCAGGTTTTCATGAGTTCTATCGAGCGCTGACGGGACCCTCCAGAGCTGGTTTTCTGTGGGTGGGGCGCTGGCGGCCCTGCTGGCCACGCCGGCCCTGTCTTCTGTCGGCACGTGGAGCTCAGCAGCACGCCCTGGGTGCAGCACGGGATGCTCTGTGTGCGGGGACTCCTGCAGAGAGGTGCAGGCACTGAGAGGCTCTCGGGCCGCACCAAGTCCTTGCTGTCTTCCAGTTCCACAGCGACCCCCTGTCGGCCATCAACGCCTGCTACGAAGGAGACACGGTGATCGTCTGTCCTGGCCATTACGTGGTGCACGGCACCTTCTCCATTGCTGACTCCATTGTGTTGGAAGGTGAGCGTTGAAGATCACGGGACCAGGCTGCGCTCGGGCACCACGGGCTTGTTGGAGCTCCAGGGGTAGATGTGATGTCACACATTACGGGCATTTAACACTCAGGACTGACGGTTCTGAGCAGCTCGAGGGGTGTTCTCTGTGGCCTCTGTGTATGAGGAAGGCAAGCACGTGGAGAAAAGGACCATGAGAAGAAGCGTCTTTCCAGATACAGGTGGTTTATGGAGAGGAAATCTCTTTCTAGAATAAAATATTCCAGCAATGTTTAAAAAATGTATTTATATATATATATATATAATTTTTTTTTTAATCCTCACCAGAGGATATTTTCCATTTATCTTCAGATAGAGTGGGAGGGAGGGAGAGGGAGAGAAAGGGAGAGAGACATTGATGCGAGAGGGACACATCAACTGGGTGCCTCCTGCACGCCCCCGACCGGGGCCGAACCTCAAGTGAAGTACATGCCCATGGTCAGAATTGAACCCGTGACTCATTGGTCTGCGGGCCGACGCTCTACCACTGAGCCAAACTGGCCAGGGCTTTAATTGATTTTTTTAGAGAGAGAGAAAGGGAGAGAGAGAGAAACATCGATGTTTCGAACCGGGACCTCTCAGTCCATGAAACGAGGCTCAATACACTGAGCCACACCGGCTGGGCTTAAAAACATGTTTAAAAAGTAATTTTTTACTTGTTGTTTGTTCTTATTTCATAAATGTTGTGGCTATCTCGGTACATTTTTTTTTAAATTTAGCTTATTTTTGTGAGAGGTATAGATCCAACGTGAACCAAAAATGTTACCTTAATTTTTAAAAAGCTGGCTGAATGTCCTAAATTGAGCCCTTTGAATCTTGACCAGAGTGCACTCTTGGGAACTTCGGTGTTGAAAGAGTCCGTTAAGAACAAGTTCTCAGCAGTCGGCGTCTGTGCACATTTAGGGTGATTCCTACACTCAGGTTGCCGTGCGGTCGTTCGTCTTGTCCTGTGTGTCCGTGATGTGTCACATTTACATGCACCTGTTCAGCTGTTTACCAAAAGAGCTCCAAGTCGGCAATAAAGCTTGTAATGCAGACGGTCATCTGTCACTGTGGCCGCGTGCAGCTGTTCACAGACAGCGTCATCCACGTCCTTTATCTTCATCTTGTCAGACCTCCTCATGGAAACAAGGCCGGCGTTCAGTGCCTGCTGCTCGCCAGCGCATCGCCTTGCCCTCTTGTTCTGTGTGTGTGCTGTGTTCTCTCCTGCGGAGTCTGACATGGGGGGGGTGTGTATGAAGAGCACACCTGTGGGGTGGGGTGCCGCGGTAGGAGCGCTGATCATTGGGCACAGTGAGAAGAGCAGGGTGTCATGGGCTGTGCGCTGGATAGGCGTCCTTCCTCGATGGGTGAGGAAGTTACATGTAATGGCCAGAGGGTCGTGAAGGACCAAACAAAATTCTGTTGGTAATAACGGCTACGTTTACTAACAGGGCACTTCTGAGAATCTGGGCAGTCGGGTGGGCCCTGGTGTGAGTGGCGGAGAGGAAAGCCTGGCTGACGCTGTCTGATGCTGACCAGGTCTGCAGTGCACACCTGTGACGAGACACGGAGGGCCTGCCGTGTGCACGGTATTCAGTGCACGTGTAGGGCTTTTCTTTTCTTGCTTAGAATGTCCACGTAGGTGATGGCTTTATAGTTTAAAGCAGTGGTTCTCAACCTTCCTAATGCCGCGACCCTGTAATACAGTTCCTCATGTTGTGGTGACCCCCAACCATAAAATTATTTTCGTTGCTACTTCATAACTGTAATTTTGCTACTGTTAAGAATTGCCATCGGAAATATGTGTTTTCCGATGGTCTTAGGTGACCCCTGTGAAAGGGTTGTTCGACCCCCAAAGGGGTCACGACCCACAGGTTGAGAACCGCTGGTTTAAACTGTTAAGAATGTATAACTTGTGTATATCATCATCTCAGTTTTTCCCAGTATGGCATTTTTTTCTATTTAAAATTTTCCTGATGATAAACAATGTTTATTGTGGAAAATGTGCAAAGTACAGGCAGACACATGAACGAGAAAAAAAAAATTGGTCACAGTGCAGTCACCCAAGGTCACCTGGGGTGGTGCTGGGGTGTGGAGTCCTGGGACTCGCGAGCACCCCTGAGGCTGGTCTGTGTGCTTCAGGTGCGGATCCCTCTTGGCCTGTTAAAGGTGGTTACTGCTTTCCTCATGCAAAGGCTGGTCTTCACACAGGAGGAGTGACTTCTTACAGCTGTGTCTGTGGCTCTCTTACTGATGGAAGTCAGGTGGGTTCCCCAGCTTTCTGATACTCCCAGTTCTGTAAGGCCGTTCAAAGGCCTGGCCTGCATTCTTCATTTGATTCAGATTTGTAGAGATCCAGTGTGTTTTATTGGTTAACAAGGTCGACCTATTTTTTTGAGTAGCTAAAAGTGTTTTAAGTCAGTTTGTCAGATTTTAAGTCAGTCTTTATTATTTTTTTCTATTCCTCACCTGAGGATATTTTTCTGTTTATCATCAGATAGAGTGGGAGGGAGGGAAGGAGAGAAAGACAGACAGAGAGAAACATCAATGTGATAGAGCCACATCAACTGGTTGCCTCCCACACGACCCGACCAGGGCCGGGGATGAACCGCAACTGCGGTACGTGCCCTTGACCTGACTTGAACCCACAACTCATTGGTACTCGGGCTGACGCTCTCACCACTGAGCCAAACTGGCCAGGGCTAAGTCAGTCTGTTTAAGAGAATATTAAAATTAGATAATCTTGAAAAATGCTTAGGCTTTCTAAATCCTAATTTATTTATTTACTTTTTAAACTCATCTTTATTGTTGAATATATTACAGATGTCCCCCCTTTTTTTCCCCATTGACCCCCTCCTCCCCAATCCAGCCCCCCTCCTGCCTTTCCCACACTATTGTCGGTGCCCATTGGTTATGCATATATGCATAGAAGTTCTTTGGTTTATCTCATTCTGCCTTCCCTTCCCGCTTCCCTTTGAGATTCATCAGTCTAACAACGAATTTCTACTTCTTAGAAACTCCTTTAGCTTTCTCTTGTCTGGGAAACTGTTGATTTGTCCATCAATTCTAAATGATATCTTTGCAGGACAGAGTAATCTTGGTTGTAGGTCGTTGCTTTTCATCACTTTGAATATCTCTTGCCACTCCTTTCTGGCCTGCAAAGTTTCTTTTGAGAAATCAGCTGACAGTCTTATGGGAGCTTCTTTGTAGGTAATGGACTGCTTTTCTCTTGTTGCTTTTAAGATTCTCCCTTTGTATTTAACCTTTGGCATTTTGATGATGATGTGTCTTGGTGTGGGCCTCTTTGGGTTGATCTTGTTTGGGACTCTCTGTGCTTCCTGGACTTGTATGTCTGTTTCCTTCACCAAGTTAGGGAAGTTTTCTGTCATCATTGTTTCAAATAGGTTTTCAATTTCTTGTTCTCTCTCTTCTCCTTCTGGCACCCCTATGATGCGAATGTTGGCACGCTTGAAGTTGTCCCAGAGGCTCCTTACACTATTCTCATTTTTTGGATTATTTTTTCTTTTTGCTGTTCTGATTGGGTGTTTTGCTTCCTTATATTCCAAATTGATGGTTTGCTTCTTGGCTTTACTTACTCTACTATTTATTCCCTATAAATTATTCTTTATTTCAGTTAGTGCATCCTTCATTTCTGACTGGTCTTTTTTTATGTTGTTGATGTTCTTACTAAGTTCCTTGGAGGTCTCCTTAAGTTCCTTGAAGGTCTCATTACATTCCTTGAAGGTCTCACCAAGTTCCTTGAGCAATCTTATAACCTGTGTTTTGAACTCTGCATCTGATTGATTGCTTATCTCCATTTTGTTTAATTCTTTTCCTGGAGTTTTATTCTTTTCTTTCATTTGGGACATGTTTCTTTGTCTCCTCATTTTGGCTGCTTCCCTGTGATTGTTTCTATGTATTAGGTAGTGTTGCTATGTCTCCTAGGCTTCGTAGGGTGGCCTGTTGTAGTAGGTGTCCTGTAGGATCCAGTGGCACAGCCTCCCTGATCACCCCAGCTGGGCCCTCGAGGTGCACCCCTAGTGTGGACTGTACACCCTTCTGTTGTAAATGAGTCTTGATTGCTGTTGGCATGGGAGGGATTTACTCAGCCTGATCAGCTGCAAGGACTGACTGTGCCCACTGACCACTGGCCTCTGACTATCTTGGAGGACCACTTGTGTAGGGGCCCAAAACACAGAGCAAGATTTACTTCAGCAGGGCTCTGGTACCCACTGAGTTCACTCATTGAGTGTGTCACTTGTGGAGGTGGTTGGGTGGTGGTGTTTCGATGTGGTCTGAAGCTGTCCACTGGGTGTGCTGGCTCTGGGGCAAGGTCAGCCACTGCCTGTGTTCTTCCCAGGGCCACCCAGCATAAGCTACAAAGTGATCTGCAGATGGCTGCTTCTTGTGCTGGGCTTGGAGGTGCCCAGGAAAAGCCAGCTTGTGAACCAAGACTGGTTGCTTCTAGTGCCAGGCCTGGGGCCACTTAATGAGAGGTATGGGGCTCGCTGAGACCAGATGCTGCTTGTTTGAGAGATTTTAGGGAACTCTGAAGCAGGAGCCAAGACAGGCCAATCCTGTGGTAAAACCTTTGGAAACAGCTTGAGTGGGTTGGAAAGTTGGGTGGGGCAGGGCCTCAGGGAATCATCAGGGCGGGGCCAACAGTGTGAACCAAGTTGCTGGAGTCCCAGATATGGCACCCTCTGCCGCCCCAGGGAAGGGCTCACCAAAGGAATGTCAGCCTCCGCCAGCACATCTGTCCAGGAGAAAGCGGCCTCTCCTGCCCTTGTCCCGAGGCAAATAGCTCAGTTCTTCCCTATACGTATGTCTCTGGTGCCTCTCAAGCTGCCTCCCCTCCGAGCTTAGAGGGAGCAAATACGAGTCAGTCCGTGCGCGGACCCTTTAAGAGGAGCTGCCTGGAGCTCCTGCAGCCTCAGCCTCCCTCAGCCTCAGTTCCCGCTGGTTTTCCAGCCAGAAGTGATGGGGATTCTCCTCCTGGCACTGGAACCCTGAGCTGGGCGCCTGGTGTGGGACGGGGACCCCTCAGTCCTCAGGGAGGACCTTCCCAGCCGAGGTATCCTGATTTTTATCCACCACACGTGGGTGTGGGCCCAGCCCATCCGCGCCTCTGTCCCTCCTACCAATCTCAGCTGCTGCTTTAATTTCGTGGTTGCAGCACTTCCCTTCAGCTCGATGTCAGGTGCTTCTGAAGGATGGTTGTTCTGTACTTTAGTTGTCATTTTGATGTGGTTGTGGGAGGAGGCGAGACCATGTTTACCTGTGCGCCACCTTGACTGGAAGTCCTGAAACCTAATTTTTATTAGAGTAATAGAATCTTAGAGCTGAAAAAAAATCTTATGTTAAATACTTTAAAGTCCTTTGACCCTGCTGTGAGTATGTAGGATTGGTTATTTTTTTCCTAGCAGACTTATAAGTGAATTTAGTGCTGATCTGGTCTGAGATGGTTACTGGGTGGTATTCCTGATATGAGGGCAAATTGAGAAGTTATTATTAAAAGTTGTATACTCTGGTTTAAATCAAACAAGTTATGTGGGGAGAGAATTAGATTTTATTTCAATGCAACTGGGTTGACTATTTGAATAGAGAAATGCGCTGTGGCCGTCTGCGTTCAGACATTTCCCTGCAGCCACTTGAACGGCCTCGCTCTCTCTCTTAGGGTATGGTCTGCCCGATGACGTTGTGATAGAAAAGAGGGGCAAGGGGGACACTTTCGTGGACTGTACGGGTGCGGACATTAAAATCTCAAGCATGAAGTTTGTTCAGCATGACGCTGTGGAAGGGATCTTAAGTAAGTATTTGGATACTTTGTGTCTGGTTCGTCCCCAGCTTCGAAGGGAGCCTGACTCCCTGGAAGGTGCAGTCTAGTAAAAGACCACTCTGGAGTCTGCAGAGGCTGATAGAGTATTGATGTACATAGCGTGATGACTTAGGACGCTCGTGCCAAAGTGAAAAATAGTCCAGCCTGTTTTTGAAAGTTGGTTAGTTAAATATTGGTTTCTGTGTGCTCATTTTTTCTTTTAAAACATTCCAAGATTGCGGTCTGTGGTCTTGGTGTCCGATTTAGCCCTTGGTGCAAGCCAGCCAACTGCGTGCTTCACTGTATTTGTGTCCTGTGATCCCTGTTTCCTTGAATTTCCAACGTGCTCGGGAAAGTGACCGTGGGCACCTTTTTTTTTTTTTTTTTTTTAATAAAACGTATTTTTTAACTTGATTTTGCATTTCTGAGGTCAAGTCATTCATTTTTAAGCATGCTGTTTTTAGATTTTAGACAGTAGCTAAAAATAGTCAATATTTTATATATTTTGAATTTGTCATTCCAGTAACAAAGTGTAAGTGGTAGCTATTGAGAAGTGTTTACACCGTCTTAGGCCAGCTTTGGGCCATTTCTCATGCTGGGGAAGACACATTCAAGCGTGTGACTGTGTTTCCCCCCAGTCATCCATCGGGGCAGGACCACCGTGGAGAACTGCGTGCTGCAGTGCGAGACGACCGGGGTCACCGTGCGGACCTCCGCCGAGTTCGTGATGAAGACCTCGGACCTGTATGGGGCCAAGGTGTGCACTCTCCCGTCCTTCCAGGGTGAAGTTCCAAATGAGTCAGTAAAAGGGGCCAAGATCTAAGCGTGTCCTCCTGTTCTCTCGCTTCAGAGAAGTCCGGACACTCACACAGGGTCAGCCAGACACAGTGTAGGAGGTTCTTCTAATCTACCACTTCAAAACTGGTTAGGGAGAGAACTCCTAGACCTCACCTCTTCTCCATGACATTGACGGGCTCTCCGGGACCCACTGAATCAGAGGAGCGAGGCTGGATGTGCTGGGGGCGCCTTCAGGGCCATCCATTCAGTAGGAGGTGTTAGCTGTGGGTTCTTGTGGGCACTCTTGATCAATCTGAGGAAAGTCCCTGTTTCTGTGTTCGGATAATTTTTATAATGGATGTGTGTTGGCTTTTGTCAGATGTTCTGTATTATTTGATGTGGTCACATGGTATTGGTTAATTGATTGACAGAATCAGAAAACTGATTTGTCCAGAATGGAAGTGGAACAGTAATGATGTGTGTGTGCATGCATGTACGTGGTCTTGAGGGTGATGAATGACAGACAGCTTGCTGGAACTGGAGAAGTGGCCGCCTCCATGAAAACACCTAATAAACGTTTCTATAAACACTTTCTGTTTGCACTTTACGTTTGTTCTGTATTAAAGTCCAAGAAGTGGTTGTAATGAGCCTTCTCTTATAGTCCTTCCCTTTACAAACCGGTTGTCGTGACCTTACCCTGTGACTTGTAGGGTGCTGGTGTGGAGGTGTACCCCGGGAGCACCTGCACCCTGAGTGACAGCGGGATCCATCACTGCAAGGAAGGCATCCTCATTAAGGTGAGCGCCTCCTGAAGGTGGGGACGCTCCCCCGGGAAGGGGTGGGTGTTACTGAATTCCCACGCTGGGTTCGGGCGTTCTCTGGTGTGGAGTAGATTTAATACTGCAGTTAACTGGTGAGTGAAGGGCTCTCGGGAGAATGCCGTGCTGGGTGTCGCTCTGCAGAAGTGACAGAAGGCTGTGCCACTCGCTCAGGCTGCTGCTGCCAGGTGCAACAAACGTCACTTTCTGCTGTGTTTTCAGAGCAGCTTGAAAAAGTGTGACTTTACAGGCAGGCAGTGTTGACTGTGACCGTCGTTTACAGCCTTTGTCTTCCACGTCACAGGACTTCTTAGACGAGCATTACGACATTCCCAAAATATCCATGGTGAACAACGTCATACACAACAACGAGGGCTACGGCGTCGTCTTGGTGAAGCCCACCATCTTCTCTGACCTGCAGGAAGACGCCCAGGTCGGGGCTGAAGGTGTGCCGCGCTTGGAGTTTGAGTACAGACTGGGGGAATTGCTTCATTTCAGCTCTGAACTCTGATCAGGGACCTGAGTGTCTTCCTCCACACGGAAACGTGTGTGCCTGGGCTTGGGGATGGAGGAGCTGGCCAGAGCTGTAACGTTGTGGAATCTTAGGGTGAAAGGCACTTGCTTTTTTTTTTTTAATCTTCACCCGAGGACATTTTTGCATTTATCTTCAGAGCAGGAGGGAGAGAGGGAGGAAGAGAGAGAGAGAAACATCGACGTGAGAGAGACACATCGACTGGTCGCCACCCACACGACCCCAACTGGGGCCGGGGACAAACTGCAACCGAGGTATGTGCCCTTAGCGGCAACCGAACCCGGGACTCTCTGGTCTGCGGGCCGACGCTCTAACCGCTGAGCCAAACCGGCCAGGGCGTGAAAGGCACTTTCAAGGTCAGCTAGTTCAGCTGCTCTTTCAAACTTGGTGTGGTCTCCGTGACCCTGCAGCCCCCTTCCACTGCGCCTGGCTTTCTGTGAGCACAGGGGGCCGTGCGGGAGCCACATGGCTCCTCCTGGTGTTTGCCAAGGACGGAGGCAGAGAAGTCATGTCCAGGCCCAAAGTCGCACTTCCTGGAGGGGATCGTGGAGCTTGCCTTTTATTTTTTACTGCTCGACTGTCGACCGTCTTTCTTGGCAGCAAAGCTGAGCTAACTCAGTGGGAAGTGCATGCATTTCAGGCCACGACCCGGTCGCTATGGAATCTCAGTGGTGAGAAGGCTTGAGCTTTGGCGGGAGGAGGAGGCCTTGTCGTCAGGGTCTGCTCCCCTCAGATCTCTGGGAGCTCTCTGTTCTCATAGGTCCGTAGGTCAAAGTGCAGGTGGGCTTGGCCTAGGGTGTCACCGGGGTCACAGTGAGGCGTCAGCCGGGCAGAGCTCTTGCCTGAAAGTTCTAGGGGAAGGGTCTTCTGAGCTCATTCTTGTTGGCAAAATCCATTTCCTTGAGGATGTGGGACTGAAGTCTGTTTGCTTGCTGGCTGTTGCTGGGGACCGCTCAACTCCAGTGGCTGATCTCAGGCCCCTGCCTCACGACCCTCCATCTCAGCAACAGGGAACCTCCTCCAGGCTGACCTCGCTGACGCTGCGAGTCTCTTCCTGCGTCCCTTCCTCTGCCTAGCCAGAGAAAACTCTGCTTTTAAAGGCCGCCATGGGCCCTGGCTGGTTTGGCTCAGTGGTTAGAATGTTGGCCCACAGATCAAAGAGTCATGAGTTCGATTCCGGTCAACGGCACGTACCTCAGTTGCCTTTCAGTCCCTGGCCCTGGTTGGGGTCTTGCGGGAGGCAACCACTCGATGTGTCTCTCTCACATCAATGTTTCTCTCTCTCTTTCCCTCCCTCCCCCTCTATCTGAAGATAAATGGAAAAATATCCTCAGGTGAGGATTTATTTATTAAAAAAAGTTTTTTTTCCTTTATTGATTTTTAGAGAGAGAGGAAGGTAGAGGGAGAGAGAGATAGAAACATCGATGGGCTAGAACATCGATTGGCCGCCTCCTGCATGCCCCCCACTGGTACTTAGGCCCACACCTGGGCATGCACCCTGACAGGAATTGAACCAGCGACCTCTTGGTGCATGGGTCAACGCTCAACCAGTGAGCCACAGCAGCCGGGCTCCTCGGGTGAGGATTAAAAAAAAAATAAAGTAAAGTAAAGGGCCAGGGGATCAGATTATGCACACCTGACTATCTCCTTCAGGTCCACTGATTAGTAACCTTAATTACCTCTGCAAAACCCTTTTGCCGTTTCGCAGTTGTGAGGTCGCAGCAGGGCAGGCCTCATGGAGCCCCCTAACTGCCAGCAGTGCTGAGCGGAGAGTGAATATACAGGAACGGTCTGGAGTGAAGGAGACTCCAGGATAAAAAGGGGAAAGAGGTCAAAGTTGGCAATCCTGTGTGAGGGTCAGGAGACCCTGTCCGGAGGGCAAGGCCACCGTCCGTGGGGCACTGGTGCGGTTTGTCACATCCGGGGGGCGGCAGGCGTCCTCGGTAGGCAGCGCGCGCAGCTGTCGACTGGAGGTGCGTGTTCTGCTTGGGTCCCTTTGTCTGTTTAACTGTGTTTGTTTCTCCAGAGAATAAAGCACCTCCGGCTCCGGCGAGTGGAGAGGCAGATGCAGCCGCACGAGTCGGCCTGGGGGAGCTGCTGCCGGGCGCGGCGGGGAGAGGGGGGCTGTGTGCGCGGCCCGGCCCCCCCGAGCAGGTCGAAGGCAACTGGGAGATTGTCAGCGAGCTCGTTGCTGCCTCCACGCAGAAAGGCCAGATGAGGAAGAAGAGGCTGAGTGAGCTGGGGATCACGCAGGCCGACGACAACTTAATGTCCCAGGAGATGTTCGTGTCCATCGTGGGGAACCAGTTCAAGTGGAACGGGAAGGGCAGCTTCGGCACGTTCCTGTTCTGACCCGGTGGTGTGGACGGGCCGCACACTGCTCTGCGCACGCCGGCCGCGAGCCTGCACTCTGCCGCAGCCCGCTTCCTGTCCTCACGCTGCACGCCACGCACTGGACTGGACTTGAGCGCAATGTGGATTCGCTCTGCAGGGGCTCAGACAACACTCCCTCCTTATGAAAAGGCGATAAAATCATGTAAAGTAGAAAATGCTTGGAGGTTCTTATCTAGACAGTCTAGCACAATTCTCTGATACCGAGTCTATTCCTAACTTCTTCGTGTAAATCCACCTGGCACTTCGCGGGAGGAGCACGCCCGGGCACGCAGGACGGGGCACAGAGCGCAGTTCCGTTGAACTGCAGCCTCCCTGTGGTGTCTTCGGACCCGGTGATGGTGAGTCCTGTGTCCTGTGTTTGCAGGAGCCGTGTCTCAGAACAGCTCTTGTGGTTGGGACTTTCCCGCCTCGTCAGACTCTTACTGAGGCTGAGTGGGCTGCACGTTCATGCGTCATGGAAACGAGTAGGTGGGGTCGCAGGTTTGCAACAGAAACGAGACGTGTCATTGGGATCCAGTGTGCGCAGCACGTCCAGTGCGGGTGCTTAGAGAGAGAGGGCCCTTCCTACGGAGCACGTCCAGTGCGGTGCTTAGAGAGAGAGGGCCCTTCCTACGGAGCACGTCCAGTGCGGTGCTTAGAGAGAGAGGGCCCTTCCTCCGCCATGGGATTCTGATCAGACTTCTCACAGAGGCACCTGTCCAAACTAGGCCGGCTCTGTGGTCTTGATGTCGTCTGTAAAACCCAGCTTTAAAAGTATTTATACTGCCCAGCCGGTGTGGCTCAGTGTATTGAGCGTCGTCCCAGGGACTGAGAGGTCCTGGTTCGATTCCTGGTTAGGGCACATGCCCGGGTTGCGGGCTCGATCCCCAGTCGGGCGTGTACAGGAGTAGCCGATCCATGTTTCTCTCTCACATCGATGTTTCTATCTTTCCTTTCCTCTCTCTAAAATATCAATAAAAACATATTTAAAAAATAAAAGTATTTATATTAAAGAAATTATATGTGACATTAATATGTCTACCGATTAAAATTACACTGCTGAAATATGTTGGATCTTGTTATATTTCTAAATACGTTATGGGCCAGAGCGCCGGGGTGGCGCGTGTGATCCTTGGACGTACTCACCATAGTTGGATGACTTTTTAGTGTTTCAGAAAGAGTATTAAATCGTCTCAGTGTGGTCGTTTATTTTTAAATTTGAATACATTGTCATTCTTTTCAGATGCTCCTAGCTGTGGATGGATGCCTGTTAGTCAGACGTGTGTGACCGTGGAGGCATCTTTCTCTCGGCCTGTTAAAACCCTGTGGCAGAAGTAATGCTGATTAATTCTGCACCAGCTTGAGCCAAATACTGGCTTAAAAACCATTTATTCAACTTAAAAATCCAATTGGCTTTCCATTTGACGTTCCCCTTTATCTTGGGGTTTGGGATTTGCATGCTGTTTCCTGACCTGCTGGAGTGGCAGGAGAATGACGCGTGGCCAGGCAGGAGTCAGTCCCTCCTCTGTCCTTTTCAGAGCCTGATGGTTTTCCAGAATTTATTTCTGTCGTGGTTGCATCTAAGCTTAAGTGATCCCTGTGATCAGTTAGGTGACGCAGAGCGTGTTTCGCCTCAGCGGTGAAGCCCCGAGCCTGTCAGGTGACACGGGAGCGGAGCGAGGACCTGGGGGGTGGGTCTGACACCCGCAGGACGTGGGGTGGCCTCTGCCATGTGGCTGCATTGCTGTGTCCTGTCCGGGGTCTGCCCTCAGCGTGACCTTGAGTGTATGGCTGGTGGCCAAGTCCTGTGCCTTGACTGGGGTCGTTTCTGTGAGACTGCAGAGTCGGCTCCCTCGGCTCCCTGTTCCGTTCCTGCCGCAGTCACGAACACGGTGTTTGGTTCCGCCAGAGGCGGCGTGAGCTTGTGCCGTGTGTGCCCCGCCGACTCACGTGGGCCCAGTTCCTAGTTCCCCTAGTTACCCTAGGTGCGAGGGTAGGTCTGGTGGGAGTCGTGACTCCTGCGGGTGGGACCCGTGTCCACAGGAAGTGGGGCTCTGTTGGCAGTTGTCCCCTTGCTACCAGGTCAACCTTCCACGTTTCTCGGGCTTGTTCTGTTGAACGCTTTACTGGAATGGGTGGTATGTGATCATAAAAACATTTTTTTAATAATTTTTTTTCTTTACTGATTTTTAGAGAGAGAGGAAGGGAGAGGGAGAGAGATAGAAACATCGATGAGAGAGAACATCGATTGGCCGCCTCCTGCATGCCCCCCACTGGGGATCGGGCCCACAACCTGGGCATGTGTCCTGACCGGGAATCAAACTGGCGACCTCTTGGTGCATGGGTCGATGCTCAACCACTGAGCCACACCGGTTGGGCCATAAAAACATTTTTGAAACATTTAAATTAAGGGGAGCGAGGTCAAGGTCAGGTGGGCCGACCACGTTCCCGCTGAAATGTTTTTGTGAGTCTTGGTGCAGAGCTCCTCAAAGGCCATTCGGAACAGAACAGGACCGATTTAGCAAGCCATTAAGAATTAATTAGAATCTTTGCATTATTTTCACAGCCCGGTGCAGTTGGAATGTTCTCACAGAACCCGTTCTGGTTCGAGGTTGGCCCTGGAGCCCGAGGCAGCTCCGGGATGGCTGGTGGTGCCCCCGTCAGCCGTCGGAACTCATCCTGGTTCGACTTAGGGCCCCGAACTCGAGGTGCTCGGCACCCCAGCCGACGGGGTGGGGCTTCTGGCCCACTCACAGCGCCTGCATTTCGCTTTTCAGCGCTCACGAGCTAGCAGATGAGCAGACAGTTAACACTCTGTAAAGTGACATTAAGCTTTACTGCCCCAGAAATCTATTTAATTCCCTGTCATTGCCTCTGGAATGTGTTTCAAATCTGTTGTCGTCGGTAAAATGCTCAGAGTCATTGGAGAACTATTTCTGACTTGGTGGTTCTGTCTGAAGTCTGCTAGTGAGACAGACTCGCTCCAGGCCCCGAGGGAGTGGACAGTGTGGCTTTCCGCACGGCGTGGATGCTGGTGAGAGCTGACGGTCCACGGGGTCTTCCGTCTCACGGGCTCGGAAAGGTGACATCTCACGCTCCTTGTGTTCAGGGAGCCACGCTGTCTTGGTCGCGGGCTTTTCCTCTAAACCCAGTTTTGTTCTTTTACATATTAGCCGTTTTGTTGAGCCAAGGCTCTGCAACTTCACACCACACAGATGCTGCCCCTTAATTTGAAAAGCAGAGTCTGCGGCTGTAATTCTTATTTTCATCGGTGTGAAACTCACAGGTGCAGACTGTGGTTGACTGTTCTGCGGTGGACAGCAGAGATCCTGCCCATGGGGACTGGTGAGGAGGGACCTGCGGCCACGCCCCAGCTCACTGGGGTCTGATGAACTCACGCCCCGCGGTGCACACCTGTCCGGTGTCTCCCCCTGTCCTGGGCAGCGTGACGTGAGGCCGTCCGTGAATGCGGTGGACTCTCCTTTATTGCATTTTTTCTGAATCGATAAGGAATTCCCCCCTCCCACTCCCCGTCTCTCAGTTGTGTAGTGTGACATTGATTTTTTTCCTCCCTCGAGGAATGTCTTTTTAATGACAAATCAATTCCAGCACCTTCACGTGTCGGGCTTGGGAGTGCGGTTGCCTTAAAGCCTCTGCTCCCCCGCCCCCCACCTTCCGCGTCGGCTGCCGAGTCGTTCGTGATGGATGGAGGACATTAGTGGGAGAAGTTAGCACCATTTTGATTTATTTTGTTTACTTTGAAAATAGTTTTCTCACTTGTCAAGTGGGTTAATTATGAGAAACGAACTGTGGGGCCTGGTGGGGACGACGGAAAGAGGGCTGAGGTTCAGAGTCCCCTCCCACGTGGCCATGGCTGCAGGACCACGCCCCTCGCTGGCCCTCTGCTGCGGCGGTGCCCTGCCCTGCCACGACGGCTGCAGGTGCAGGGTCCTCGGGTCCCTGAGTGTTCCTGCTGGAGGGGGCAGACCGGGGACAAAGAGCAGGCGAGTGCCTTAGGGCAGTGATTTCATTCCTGCGGCGCCCCTCGGGTTCTCGCACTCTGTTGTTTCCTTGTGATCAGTGTACAGTGTACAGTGTTTCCTCCGGAACATTTACGTATCAAACACTGTAACTATTTATGTGACCTCAGCGATCTCTCCCCTCTGGATGGCGAGCTCCAAGAAGGCGTGAGCACTTCCTTTCTTTTCACTCTCTCTTTCTCCTCACCTGAGGACATGTTTTTCATTGATTCTGGAGAGAGAGGAAGGGAGAGGGAGAAATAGAGGAACATCGATCAGTTGCCTCCCAGGTGTGTCCTGACCAGGGATCAGACCTGTGACCCTCCGGTATGACGCTCCACCCACGGGGCCACACCGGCCAGGGCTCCTTCTCGATGGCGGCGGAATTCCGGGGCCCAGCTCTGTTTCCGGTAGGTGCTCAGAATGTCTGAAGGGGAGATGAAGCGCACGCCGGGGAGCAGGGGTCTCCCTACGGAAGTGAAGGGTGACGGGGGCGCTCCGGGGGAAGACTCGCAGGGAGGGGGTTCTGGAACCGTGGACACTCATGGAATGAGGAGTGGCATCACAGAAGCATGCACGAAGTATTGAGGACCTGAGAAGCTGGCACCCAGGGAGCCCCTTGGTTGGGTCTTTCTGACATTTTGGTATTGTTTTCTTTTTTTTATCCTCACCCGAGGACATTTTTGCATTTATCTTCAGGTAGAGCAGGAGGGAGACAGGGAGGAAGAGAGAGAGAAACATTGATGTGAGAGGAGAGACACATCGACCGGCTGCCACCCACACGACCCCAACTGGGGCTGGGGACAAACCGCAACCGAGGTACGTGCCCTCAGCGGGAACCAAACCCGGGACTCTCCGGTCCGCGGGCCGACGCTCTAACCGCGGAGCCACACCGGCCAGGGCTGGGATTGTTTGGTGCACGAGGGTAAACCAGGCTCGGCCGGATCCTGCGAGCTCATGAGATAGAGGATTCCGGAGTCTGAGCACTGGAAAGAATGTGCCCTTGCTGTCCCCGCGGAGCTCACCGGAGATGCTTCCCTGTGGGTCAGGGCCTCACCTCGGCTCTTCCTCAGGCAGAAACGGTGCAGGATTGGTCTCTGCGTCAGACTCAGCTTGTGGTTGGATTCTTTGTCACTGTCCTGGGTCACCTCCTTCGTGCCGGCGGCTGACTGCCTGTGTGGGGGTGGGGGTCCCGAGGCTGACCCAGCTCTCCCTGGTTTCCCAGGGCGGCGGCTCTCACCTCCTGTGGCTGTCTTCTTCCACAGGTGGCTCCGTTGGCCTGTCCTCTGGGCCTCTCCCAATTTGTCATTATCATTTTAGTGGTAACAGAGAGACCACTGGGAGTGGAGGTGGCAGCAGCCGCTGTTACGGTTGATTAAACGCCTGAAGAACTGAAAGAGACGTTTGCCCACCTGCAGCCGGTCCACACCACCCGGCCTTGCTGTCCTCTCTGCTCGTGGCTCTTGGTGGCTGCAGTGCACCTTACTTGTGTCACACGGACACTTGTTCCGGTCAGGGGACCTGGCTTCACATTCTCCCCATGTGAACATTTGGAAACACGTCTGAACGTGTGTAATGTCGGGCCTGCGGCGCAGGTCACCACTTCCTGTCACCCACGGAAAAGCGTTTCAAAGCCCCGCGACCAGAATGAGGACGAGACGCGGGCGAGGTGGAGGGGGAGCTCTGGTTGAGATACGGCGACTCCAGGGGCGCGGGCGTTCACCCCGCTTGGTTGTCATGAGAGGTAATAGCGTGCATTTCCGTGTGCACCCCCAGAGTCCCTGCCGTGACGGACGGACGGATGGGGTGTTGCTCAGCAGGGACGGCGGCACTGGGTTTGCTCACGGATGGGACCGAGCAGGACGGTCTCACTGTGCCAGGGCCCTGTGCCCGGCACCCTCCAAGGTGCCCCCGGAGGCCCTGCTCCTGGCTGCAGCGCGGGGTTGGCTGGCCTGTGACCAGGTGGGAGGCTCGGAAAGGCAGCCCCTTTCCTGTGCGTAACCTGCTTTCTGGGAAAGTTTCTTCATTCCCAGTCATCACGGTCCCTAGTGCCCCCGAGTCATGGACATGTGACGGTCATTGCCATAATTCACAGCTCCACAGCCATCGACACGGAAACCGTCCGAGCCTGCGCTGCTTCCCCGTGGACAGTCCCGTGGTGGAGCTGAGAGCAGGCGTGTGACTCATGGTGCGGGGCGGGCACTTGGCGCCGGGGTCAGGGCACGGCCAGGCCGGTGGCAGCGGTTCCTGTGGGCGAGGGGCCCCCGGGCATCTTCTACACGACAGCAGGGATCAGGAACATGACATGCGGGCGGCAGAGAGTGGAACTTTCCAACTGGCTTTTGAAGTCCAGGGACGAGAGGAAAGTTCTCCTGGGCAAGAACAGGCTTCTGAGAATGGGAGATGAGAGGAAGGCCCCCCACGCCCCCCACGGGTGGGCAGCCCTCGTCCTGCAGGGGGAGTGATGAGCCCGCGCTGGCAGAGACAGGCGTCCACAGAGTCACAGGCTGGCCCGGGAGGTGCAGAGGCGCAGGGACAGTGAAGCCGGCTACAAGGAGAGGCGGAGGGCGTCGGTGCCAGGGAATGTCTGGCAGCCCGGCTCCCCCGCGTCAGTACCAGGAAGAAGGGCTGGGGTGGTTTTGGGGCCATCAGGGCCATCGGAGGCCGGGGGGAGGGGGCCACCTAACTGTCCCACTGGGCACAGGGCCCCAGGGCATCAGGATGGCCTGGCAGAAGCAAGCATGGTGGGGGGGGGGGTCTGGGCTCTGATGCTAGAGCAAGAGGGGATGCCAGGGATGCCACGGTAGACAGGGGAGTGCCCAGCTTTTGGGAGCAGGCCCTGGAGTAGGGGTAGAAAACCCCTCGGCTCCTGGAGCCCGGAAAGGGGCACACACAGCTTAAATAACGGAGGAGGGTGAAGGGGGGCTAAAGGGTGATGGGAGGAGGCTTGACTGGGGTGGGGAGCACACAATGCAATGTACAGGTGATGTGTTATAGAATTGTACCCCTGAAACATGATTTTATTCACCAATGTCATTCCAGTAAATTCAATTTAAAAAGTTCCTGAAAACAAAGAGGAAAAATAAAAAAAGCTACGTTTTCTGATATTGGTCATCTCCCTGGAGACTTATTTCACCCCCTGGGCCGAGCCCAGCCATCTGTGTTCAGAGACACTGTCCCGAAGCCCGGTCACAGCTCAGGGCACCCTTCCCCACCCCAAGCACGTGCATTCGGGGCCTCGTCATTGTTGCTCCTGATTCCCCATGTGGCGGGAGGGCCGCCTGCCCCGTCTCGGCCACTAGGGCCAGATGTACAACCAGAACGGACGTGGACCCCGCGTGGACCCCACGGCAGGGGGTTGCGTGTTAATCACAGAGGAAGAGGGGTTTTAGGAGGAGAAAGAACGACCCAGCGAGCCAAGTGGCTGACTTCCCTGCAGGTCCGAGCCATCCTGAGGCCAGAATGGGGGACGGCCAGCGAACACTGTAACCAAGGGCCGGCTGCCGCTCTGCTCCGAGAGGAAACTCATCAGGCCTCATTGCCCTGTCTGTGGACGGAAGTAGGAGATGGTTTGGCCCCCAGGGTGGATAGCTGCACCAACCGTGCGTGAAGGCGTGGGGCACCTGAGAACCTCTCAGGACCAGATGGCGTCTAAGCCACAGCATGCGGCTGTGAAGAGGGACGGGCCCGGGGTGGACCGCTGGGCGGGAAGGAGTGGGTCTGCCACAGGAGCGGAGGGCCAACCTCGTGGAGCCCTCCGGGGGCTGAGGACCTCACGACGCAGGTGCAGCCCAGCTGTGGTTCCCGCAGGTGCACAGCGAAAGGCTTGGTCACTGAGCTGTGACTGTCTCTTCCCTCCTTGCTGCACAGATCAACAACGCACCAGTCTTGTTACAGCAGCGGAAGTTGTGATACTAGTTCTCGTTTCCCCTCCTGGCACTGAAACAGGACCCAGCTGAATCAAGTTTCAGCAGCTCTGAGCGGCAGAGACGGCGCCGTGCTGTGCGGTCCTTCAGCGTGCTGAGGCGGGGCGGGGGGCAGATGGCAGGCTGGCTCCGTCTGGGTCCTGCCCTGGACCCAGAAACCTCTCCACCAAAGCCTGCCCATTTCCTCCAGTGTCGTCTCGGCTCTGATTGTCCCTCAGTCCTTCCCTCCCTTCTCAAACCACTCATTCATTCATTCCTCCACCCTTCATTCATTCCTCCATTCCTGTGTGTTCACTGATGGAGGATTTCACCACCCACTGTCCATCTTCCTCCATCCACTAGGCACAGGAGGGCTGCCCTGGGGCTCTGTGCCCAGCATGGGGACAGCACCTGTCCTGCGGCACTGCCCTGGACTCTGCGCTCCCTCCAGGGGCTCCGAATTACTGCGGTGAGCACGTTCTCATCTCACACCTCTGCCTTTCCCAGGACGCTCATTACAGATGCGATGTAAGAACTAATCCTGAAACTTGACGTATTGAATACGGGTCTTTCTCCTGGTCCTGAGTGTGAGCAGTGAATGCCAGATGACTGAAGGGTTCTTTTTTGAGTGTGCGAGGACCTTAATGACACCTGGCGCCCTGCATCGGAGCAGCCCCAGCAAGGCTGTGTGTCCGAGGGCGGGGTCACTGTTGGGTGTGCACCTGCAGAGCCCTGCACAGAAGGAGCTGGTCTGTGAAGACAACATGAGAATAACAGCAGAGAGCCCGGGGGTGGGGGAAGGATCCGTGTGGCCCCGTCCTGACCCAGCCACCTGCACTGGCCGCTCCCTCTCCTCCAGAAACATCCAGTTCCAACGCCTCTCCGTCTCCACCTGCCAGACAAAGGCACTGACCCCGCGTGTGGTCCTTCCGTGCTGCTCACTGTGGTGACTCATCTGGCTCAGGGAACGGCCACCGCAGGGGACAGCATGTGCACGAGCTGGTACAGTAGCGTGAGCAGGTCTCCCCCGTGGTCTGGGCAGTGAAGAGACTGGAGCCCCTGAAGGTTTGGGAATGAATGACCCCCACCCAAGCCTGGTCAGGGTCTTCCTGGGGAGCCTGTTCCTCTGCCTTCTCCCCGCTTTCCTGTGGGAGTCACATGCATGGGGGAGGGGGAGTGCAGGGACAGAGACCGGCTCCACCTGACAGCAACGTGACACAGACACCCATCTCGTCTGAGACGCACTCGTATTTCACATGAAAGAAAATCTTTCTCTTTATCCGAGGCAATTACACATAAATACTTCATGGCACCTGCTCTTGAAATGGTAGCAGCCAGACTGAGTGCTGCCGGTTACTGTGGCAACAGGCAAAGTTGGTGATACTGAATATTAGTGTATATCCCGTGATGGAAAGTTAATTTCTGTGTGTGTGTATTTACAGACGCGCGTGTGTGTGTATTTACAGACGTGCGTGTTTACAGACGTGCGTATTTACATACGTGTGTATTTACAGACGTGTGTGTACTTACATACATGTGTGTATTTACAGACGTGTGTGTATTTACAGACGTGTGTGTATTTACAGATGTGTGTGTGTATTTACAGACGTGTATTGTGTGTATTTACAGACACGTGTGTGTGTATTTACAGACACGTGTATTTATAGACTGTACTTATAGATGTGTGTGTGCATGTTTGTATTTAAAGATGTGTGTGTGCATGTGTATTTAGATGTGTGTGTATTTACAGATGTGTGCACATGTGTGTATTTACAGATGTGCGTGTGTGTATTTACAGATGTGTGCACGTGTGTGTATTTACAGATGTGCGTGTATTTACAGATGTGCATGTGCGTGTGTGTATTTACAGATGTGTGTGCATGTATGTATTTACAGATGTGTGTGTGCATGTGTATTTACAGGTGTGTGTGTGTGTGTGTGTGTATTTACAGACCACACAGTGTCAGAACAGGGACACGGTGGGACTCACCCTCACTCAGCTGGACACACTGGACAGGTGGGTCCAGCACAGGGATCTCCGTGTCTTGATTACACCCCTTCTTGAGACATGGAATTGGATGCCTGATGGATTTGGGGTTCTTGCTTTGGTAATGGAGACAAAGGTATAAAACACCTATAGTGCAGCTCAGATTTTTCTCTCTTGTGTTCATTTCAGTTCTGAAGAATCCACCTTCTTGCCCTCTCACTTCCCCCTCCCTCATGCTGCTGACGGCCCCTGAGCCAGTTATTTGGGGCTCTGGGGGCTTGGGCTTACTTCCACTCAGTTGGCATTTCTGCTTCCCATCTGCAAACCTCAGCTAGTCTGCGTGTCCGTGTTACAAACTCCTGTCTTATCCAGAAGTTCCCTTCTCTTAGGCTCTGTCAGCCCCCTTGGCGCCTGCTGCTATGCCCTCTCTGCCATGTGCACGCTTGCGTTCTCTCTCCCTCTCTCTCTCCTTGGCTTTATCTTTTCTCATATGGACAGGTGTTTTCTGCGTGGTGGAAGAGACAGCCCCTGGCAGCTCTAAGTCAGTACCCCCATCTGAGAAGTCCCCTTTCGAGGCAGCCGGCCTCCCCAGCACTGTGCATTAGTCCCAGGGAAGGGCTCTGATTGGTCCTGGTTGAATCAAAGGTTCCCTCCTGGGCAGGTCCTGCCCTGCCCGGGGAATGAGCTACAGTGACTGGTGAGACCTCGGTCAGGTGCCCACCCCCAGGAAGAGGAGGGGATGACCCACAAGGGCAGGGACTGAGAGGCTGTGGGACCCTCCTCCCTTTCCTAGTTGCAGAGGGTGGACAGTGAGCTGCTCTAAAAAGGGTGGGGGCATTCTCTGCTTCTTGCTAACTGAGGGTGGACATCTCTGAGGTGGTGGAAGTCAGCTCAGCTTCTAGGTAGAGGTGGCTGATTGAACGTGGGCACCAACTGGCATGTCAGTGAGGTTCTGAGAGCAAATATCTATCAAAGTAAGAGTTTTTAAAAATATTTTTTATTTTTTATTAATTTTTGTTACAGATGTTTCTCCTTTTTCCCCCATTGACACCCTCCTCCCCATCCCTCCACCCCATCCCCAGCTTTGTTGTCCATGTCCATCAGTTATGCGTACATGCATATAAGTTCTGTGGTTTATCTCTTCCCTCCCCCCCCACCCCCTCTTCTGGGGATTGTCAGTCTGTACCCTACTTCCACGTCTCTGGGTCTACCATGTTCCTCAGACTGTTATGTTCATTATATTCTACAAATAAGTGAGATCATGTGATATTTGTCTTTCTCTGCTTGGCTTGTTTCACTTAGGATAATACTCTCCAGGTCCCTCCATGTTGTGTCAAAGGATAAGAGATCTTTCTTTCTTACAGCTGCATAGTACTCCATTGTGTGCATGTACCACAGCTTTTTTATCCACTCATCTACTGATGGACCCTTGGGCTGTTTCCAGATCTTAGCTATTGTAAATAGAGCTGCTATGAACATAGGGGTACACACATTCTTTCTGGTTGGTGTTTCAGGTTTCTTAGGGTATCAAAGTAAGAATTTTACAGAAATTAAAACTCAGAAAAACAAAGAGAAAGGGAAACAGAACAACACCATGAATTCTGGAGGCTGAAAAGCACAGGGAGAGTGAAGATTGGTTTGTTTTTCCCTGTTGCTGTCTCTGGCCTGCTGTCTGCTGTCTGCTGTCTGCTGTCTGCTGTCTGCTGTCTCCTGTCTGTTGTCTGCTGTCTGCTGTTTCCTGTCTGCTGTCTGCTGTTTCCCGTCTGCTGTCTGCTGTCTGCTGTTTCCCGTCTGCTGTCTGCTGTCTGCTGTCTGCTGTCTGCTGTCTCCTGTCTGCTGTCTGCTGTCTCCAGTCTGCTGTCTCCCATCTGCTGTCTGCTGTCTCCTGTCTGCTGTCTGCTGTCTGCTGTCTGCTGTCTCCCATCTGCTGTCTGCTGTCTCCCGTCTGCTGTCTGCTGTCTGCTGTCTGCTGTCTGCTGTCTGCTGTCTCCTGTCTGCTGTCTGCTGTCTCCAGTCTGCTGTCTCCCATCTGCTGTCTGCTGTCTCCTGTCTGCTGTCTCCTGTCTGCTGTCTGCTGTCTCCAGTCTGCTGTCTCCCATCTGCTGTCTGCTGTCTGCTGTCTGCTGTCTGCTGTCTCCTGTCTGCTGTCTGCTGTCTCCAGTCTGCTGTCTCCCATCTGCTGTCTGCTGTCTCCTGTCTGCTGTCTGCTGTCTGCTGTCTGCTGTCTCCCATCTGCTGTCTGCTGTCTCCCATCTGCTGTCTGCTGTCTGCTGTTTTCCGTCTGCTGTCTGCTGTCTCCCGTCTGCTGTCTGCTGTCTCCCATCTGCTGTCTCCCATCTGCTGTCTGCTGTCTCCCGTCTGCTGTCTGCTGTCTCCCATCTGCTGTCTGCTGTCTGCTGTTTCCCATCTGCTGTCTGCTGTCTCCAGTCTGCTGTCTGCTGTCTCCTGTCTGCTGTCTGCTGTCTGCTGTTTCCCATCTGCTGTCTGCTGTCTGCTGTCTCCAGTCTGCTGTCTGCTGTCTCCAGTCTGCTGTCTGCTGTCTCCCATCTGCTGTCTGCTGTCTGCTGTCTGCTGTCTGCTGTCTCCAGTCTGCTGTCTGCTGTCTGCTGTCTGCTCTTTCCAGCCTGCTGTCTGCTGTCTGCTGTCTCTGGTCTGCTGTCTGCTGTTTCCAGTCTGCTGTCTCCGGTCTGCTCTCTCTGGTCTCCTGTCTCCGGCCTGCTGTCTGCTGTCTCTGGTCTGCTGTCTGCTGTCTACTGTCTGCTGTCTGCTGTCTGCTGTCTGCTGTCTGCTGTCTGCTGTCTGCTCTTTCCGGCCTGCTGTCTGCTGTCTGCTGTCTGCTCTCTCTGGTCTCCTGTCTCCGGCCTGCTGTCTGCTCTCTCTGTCTGCTGTGTCCAGCCTGCTGAGAAGCTGAAGGGCTGCTCGGAGGCTCAGGAACTCTTGCTCTCAGGGCCTCTGGAGGTGGGGTAAAGGTGAGGTTTGAAAAAGCAAGAAATGTACTTCAGAAGCAGTTAGAACCCCCAGCCCCTCCGCTTCCTGTTGGTGGTGGTGGGCCGTCCTCTCGGGTGGGGCGAGAAGGGTTCTCTCAGGCAGATGGAGCAGAGGATCTCTGTCTGGGGGCCACCAGGTGCCATGGACAGGGGTGCGCTCCCGAAAGTGGAGTTACTTTCAGTGTTTCTGTGCTAGTTTTCCCCTCCACGCTTCCAGGGTGCTGGAGGCCAGGCCCATCCTCTCTCTGGGTGGAGGTGTGGAGGAAGCTTCTTGGGGCCTCTGTTCTTGGCCAGTTCTCCAGAGAGCTGACAGGGCAGGTTCTCTAAGGGGACGTCCCCAAGTCCCTGCAGGAGGCACCTGGGATCGAGCTTCCAGTCAGCACCCTGGGGTCCTGACCTTCACTACAGCCGGCAGCTGTGGCCAGCAGACATCTGAAGGCAGCTTCTAACATGACCCCAGAGGTCCTGTTACTGTCTGTTTTTTTCCCGTAGATTTTTTTCATGTTTGTCTTCCAAGCCCTCTGTAGGAATTTCTGTTCATGTTCTTCAATCTGTAAGTTTCCAGAACACTTGCCGTTCTCTGAATGTTTGTTTCCATAACTTCTGTTTTTAAAAATGAAATTTTGTTACATGGGGGACGAAGAGGAGATCCTGGGAGCTTCCTGAAAGAGAAACAAAGGTGTAACATACAGAGCATCAGAGACAGAGGCTTTGAACTGTTCACCAGCAGCACTGGAAGCCGGGAGCCTGTGACAGGTCAGCGCCTTTGAAGATGGGGGGACATGATTCCCCTCCTGGGATTCTGCCTCCAGACAGGCTATCGAGTGAAAATGCGAGGACTGGTATGAACGTTTGGAGACATGTAAGCCTCATGTGCTCTTTGTCACAAAGTCACTGGGCGAGGCGCCCCACGCGCACCAGGGTTCAGGTGGAGGAACGTGGGGTGCAGGAGGTGGGGCTCTAACTCAGGAGAGCTGTGAGGGAGCACGGAGGACGGCAGCCGCGGACCACGTGAGGCTCCAGCCCAGAGCAAGTCAGAAGTTTCTTCAGGAAGATCTAGTGGGCAGGACGTCAGGACTGGATGGGGTGGGGTCGTGGGGTGGGCGGGGCTGTGAAGAGGGCTGTGTGTTTCCACCAGGGGGAAGAAAATAGTGCCTTAAACTCACAGCCCACTTCTGTTATACTCCTTTTTAAAAAAAATTAAAAAAAAAATTTTAATCCTCACCTAAGTACATTTTTGCATTTATCTTCAGATTGGGAGGGAGAGGGGGAAGAGAGAGAGAGAGAAACATCGATGTGAGAGAGACACATCGACTGGCTGCCACCCACACAACCCCAACCGGGGCCGGGGACAAACTGCAACCGAGGTGCGTGCCCTTAGCGGGAACCGAACCCCGGTCTCTCTGGTCCACAGGCCGAGGCTCTAACCGCTGAGCCAAACCGGCCAGGGCCGGTTTTGATAGGTTCAGAGATATCCAAGGAACACCAAAGGAATCAGCAGAGAGTCCAGCCGGGTGCCTCTGGGAGCTGGGGGTGGGGCAGAGGCAGAGGCTGCGGGTTCTGCGGGTTCTGCGGAAAGCCCTGTAAGGTGACTTGACCCTTCAACCACCCGTGTGTGCGCCTTAGATCCCAGCTATCTTGGGGATCACGGCCAGTCCCTCTGCAGGGCCTGCCTGGTGCTGGGTCGGTGTGGCTTCTCTGCGCGTGGACTGCGTGGGGTGCTCCTGGCTGTCACCGTCTTGCTCGCCGCGTCATCGTCAAGGCCATGGCTCCTTGTTGAATCCCCACGGCCTCTCCCGTCTCCTGACGCACACTCGGATTCCAGGCGTGGCTCTGACCCGAGCCGCCAGGGGCGCTGGGAGGAGCCGGGCGCGGAGCGCGCGCTCTCCAGACTGTCCTCGTGTTGCGACGTGCTCGGGAAAACGTCGCGGCGTCCACGAACTTCAAGTGCAGCCTTGATGTCTGGGAATCTCAGCTTCCCCGTGGTCCTGGCCCACCCATCACCCACGCTCCTTCTCCGGGTCACGGCCTCTTCGCATCGCCGCAGGGCACCTTCCTCCCTGGCTGAGGAATGTCTGGGGACTGTCAGCCTGGAGTGGGCACATGACCCGGACATGGGCCGCGGAACGCTGAGGACCGTGAATCCCACGTGAAGCAATGCTGGACCGCAGCCATCAGGCAGGACCCGTGGTTGGAGTGGACGGTCCGGCACCGTCGTCACCGTCGCCTGCCACCCCACTGACCTGCCCTGTCACCCAGCGCACCACGCGCTTGTCCCCCAGTCAGACCGGGTTCTGCAGCTCGGTTCGTTCAGATAGGAAGAGAATGGGCTGGCAGGACACTGGGCCTCAGGTACTCTTAACGGATCCAGCCCCTGACGAAGCCGAGGTTGCAGCCTTGGGAACCAGTGTGTTTTATTCTCGGACCCGAAGCTGGGACGCTGCAGGGCCGGAGACTGGGATCCCGTTTTGTCAGAGAGGAGCTGGCAGACGTCCGAGGTGACGCCTGAACGGCAAGGCAGCTTCGGAGCTCAGCTCATCTCCATGCAGAAGGATTTCACGTCCTTATCAGGGCAACAGAAACAGAAGCAATGTAGCATAGACACGTGTGGGGTAGCCCGGACAAGTCCACCTCCTCCTGGAACGACGGCGTCATCGAGGTTCCGCCTCACTGCCGGCTGGACCCGCGTCTGCCCGGAGCAACGGGTGGACTCTGAGCTTCCCGTGGCTGCTGAGTGCCTCATGGGTGAGGTTGCTGTGATGCCTCATGCTGTCTGTCACCAGCGAGCACAGGCTCTCCAGCCCAATTTCAGTCTTCAGGGTGG
This sequence comes from Tadarida brasiliensis, assembly GCA_030848825.1. NCBI lineage: Eukaryota > Metazoa > Chordata > Mammalia > Chiroptera > Molossidae > Tadarida > Tadarida brasiliensis. The sequence continues at coordinate 50,174,568 of CM061276.1, forward strand.
GGGTGTGTGGGCCCGCTTCTGGGTGCTCTGCTGGGCCGGGCTGGGCCCCAGGGTGGCGATCTGGATTCGATGTCCCCGAAGGAGAGGCACCCAGACCCTGTGTGGTCTCCAGGCTGGAGGCACCGATCAGGGAGGCAGGTCTGCAACTCTGCGACCTCAGGTCCCCGAGGCTCTGATGCGCGGGCTGGGCTGGGCGAGGGAGGTGGGGTCGCGGAGGCATCATTCGCCCGAGGCACACCATTTAGAGGGGCATCAAAGAACTCGGCAAAGATGAGTCATAGTTCAATGTGACATTAAAAACATCAGCATTAATGGAAGAAAATCCATGACGAACAGCATCTCGGCCGGTCCCACGCAGGCAGGGTCAGTGACAGCACCATGCCGCCACACTGCCCTGTGCCCTCCCGTGGTCCCTCCTGGCACTCCCCACATCCGGTGCCTCCAATGCAGCCTCGCGTGCCGGCGGTGGGCCTGAACCGGCAGCCCGGCCCCTGTGTAAGTGCTAGCTCAAGAAGATGCAGAATTCCGAGTTCAGACTCTTCCCCTCACCACCTGGGAGGCAGGGAAGCCGGGGCATTGCCGTGCAGTGTTGCTGGCGAGATGCCTGCCCTCTAGTCCACGGTCACGTTTGGGGGTCTGCCTTTCTCACGGCCGCTTGTGCATCTGGCTCTTTGTCCTCAGTGTTCCCGAATATCAGTGCAACATTTTTATGTGCAGGTCTTTCTTTCTTTCCTTCTTTCTTTCCGTCTTTCTTTCTTTCCTCCTTTCCTCCTTCCTTCCTTTCCTTCCTTCCTCCCTCCCTCCCTCCCTCCCTCCCTCCCTCCCTCCCTCCCTCCCTCCCTTCCTTCCTTCCTTCCTTCCTTCCTTCCTTCCTTCCTTCCTTCCTTCCTTCCCCCCCAAATCAATACGAAGCTTTTACTGCATCTTTAAAATATCGCAAATACGTGTGAAAATCATTCGGCATCTTGGTGTTTCTGTATCTGGACAACTTAGATCTCATTCATCAGCCTGCTGAACTGTTCCCTTTTCAGAAACATAGATGCCATCCAAAATTTTCTGATATCCTTGTTTTTAACTGCTGTGGCTCGCTGAGTCAAAGCAGCTGAATTTGATACAAGTTCAATGTCATTTCCTTCAAGCGTCAACTCATCTTTCTGGGCTCGAGATCCTGAACAAGCAACACCTGACCTCGTCCGAACTCTGCAGATGTTATTTTTCGCCCAAGAAATTTCTGATTTCCACGAGAGAACCACTCTCCTGAATGACGACGTTGATGGGGACGTGAGGGTACAGAGACCTCGTCTTACAACGTGTGACACCCTCGATCATGTTCTGTGCGTGACTGCAGGTGGTGCGGACCACGGCCAGTTCCTTTCTGTCTCCCCGCCAGTGTCAACCCGGAGCCTCTTCTTTTTCTTTCCGAGGAGACTGAGTTCCTCACGGACGTGGGTGAAGTCCCTCCACGGGGTGCCGCTGGGCCCTTCACAGTACCTGTGTGTCCCTGTGCGTCCCTGCCGAGTGACGCCCACATTTCCCGGGACGTCGCCAGTCTGAGCGCCGAGAAAGGTCTTCATCCTCGAAGCAGACGCGGCAAAGAGGCAGCGTCTCTCTCCACGTGCAGATTTTTCACAGAAATCTATGTTTTTGGAGCTCTCTCAATATATCAACCCGAGGGCCTGAATGCTTCTTTTATTCTTAGAATTTCTCAGTCATTTAAAAAAAAAAAGGATTTCCTCCTTTCTTGTGACGTTGTCTCTCGTGGAAGGACTTCATCGTCTGTGTGTTGCTCCTTCTCGATCCGTGAGCCACGCCGCAGACAGGTCACGTTTTATTCCGGTCCCTCTTCTGAGAGTTTCTGTAAGTCAGCAGCTCTCAGACTTGGCTACAGGACAGAGAGGCCCGGGGACCGTCACAGTCCACCCGACTCATTGGGCTGCAGTGGCGTCAGAGCCGGGCAGGGGCGGAAGGTGAGGCCGGCTGACTGTGTGAGCAGGAGCAAGTCGGAGGGCCGGTGGCCGCGCTGAGGAATCGCCTCGGGGCTCATTGTGCTGGGAGCCACCCAGGGGCACCCGGTTGCAGAGTCCAGCTTCCTCTGCAAGGAGCATGCTGGTTACACGGGGTCAGAAGGAGCAGCCTGGAGAGAAATGCTTCCTTCTTTCCCTGGCTTCCTCCTAAGGGCCCTGGCTCCCTGCTCTGGCAGCCCCACGGTCTAGGTTGGGACGTCCCGGCCCCACGGGGACCTGGGTTCTCATGGACCAGCCTTCCTGCAGCGCGGGGAGTGGACGCAGGGTGCACACATTGATTGCGGGTGGCTGGGAGCCTCATCCCTCCCACGCTGCGCTTCCCTTGGAGAGCGTGTGTTGAAAGAATATCAATGAGGTTACTAATGTAGCAATCAGGATCTTCTGGTGAAACCAAAGCTTTGAGAATCAATAAAACATTAAAAAGGTTAAACACTTTATTGGATGAGTCAGAACATATTCTTTAGTTAATGACACAGCTTTGGGGGAAAATGGCATTTGAGAAGGCGAGGTAATATCGTTCCGTAATGGAAGCACACGCATAAAAGGATTATTTTATCAGCCTGATGCTTGAATTCGGGGTGTACGCTCCTTAGACTTCAGTCGGAAGAGCGAAAGGAGGCCCCCTGGGAGAGGGGCAGGGTGGCCGGGAGACCGGATGTCTGTGTGCTTCGGGCTGTGTGACTGCAGCAGACCCTTTGATTTCATTTCTCGAAGCCTCAGTTTCCTCCGCTTGGAGTCCGGGCTATGCAAGGGGCTCTGCTTCCTCCTGGGGCTGTCAGGAGCCCTGATGAAGTACAGGATACTCGGCAGCACAGTGTGGTTCTGTCTGCAACCTCAGCAGCGGCGGGTAATCCTTGAAGAACCTCTGGGTGTGCAGAGGCTAAGCGACGGGCTGCACCAGCCGGGTCCCTTGTCCGAGACTCTGGTCCGTTCCTTGCTGGAGAACTGCGACTTCTGTGACTTTCCTTAGGATTCGTGTGGACTTCTCATGCGTTTCCAGCCACAGGGTCGGTCTTAGTTACTGCCCTGTCCCCTCCTTATTTCTGAGGACTGGTTTACAAACCCCACCCGCCCTTGGGGCCAGTTAAAGCAGGGGAGGGGGGTGTCCACCGTGGAAGCCTGATAGGACTGTCAAAAGCTAATGATTTTAGTGCCGTTAATTGGGAAATATAAGTTCGTGTTTTAGACCTCGTCTGTGTGTAGAAGTTGTAAAATATCTTAGAAAATAAAATAAAAGTAGTCCATGCACAGGTTGTGAAAAACTCAACATTCGTAAGACTTCAGTTGTGGTCTTGGAAATGCCCACCTCTCCCCATTTCCATCCCCCTGTGCCTGGAGGCTGAGGCTCAGTGCTTTTCCACCTCCTCCAGGAAGCCCTCCCTGACCATTCCAGTCCCCCATGACCTCTGCACTCTAGGTGCCAGCTGTTTGAGTTTCACAATTTAGCCCTGAAGGTGACCAGGTCCCGGTGTTCCGACGAGACGGTGAGTTCTTTGAAGGCGGGACTGCATCTCCTCTCTCGTCCCTGGACGAAACGAGACTGAGAGAGACACTCCTGCAGCAAGGTCTGGTCGCAGGACTAAGGACAAATGCAGAGAGAGCGGGGCTGTGGGCTGGTGTGGGGCCCGCCTGGGGGGCTGGGGTCTCCGTGGGAGCTGTAAGTGCTGACCTGTAACCTGCCTGTCACCCCTTCCCCCGATGGCAGCCCCCCCTTCTCGGCTCATTTCCCTAAAGTCCTCATTTCCCCTCCAGGGTCCCATCTCGAAAGTGGCGTCCGTGAAGGAAGCCAAGGCCACATGTCAGTCTGCAGCAAATCAAAGTGATTGGAGACATTCATTTGCGGGGTTTCGTGAGCCATCATGATGTTCCCCGAAAGGAAATGAACAAAATCTATAAAAGGAAGAAAAAGCGTTTTTGCTGTGGCTGAGCCGCAGGGGTATAAATTACTGAGGAATTAGCGCGTCTCCACGATCCCAGCAGCCCAAGCCTTCAGTAGACGGTAACGACTCCCCTGCAGTCAGCAGACACCAAGCTCGGGGTCAGGCAGGTGCACGAATGCCAGGTTCCACGGCAGGGGCACGTGGGTGAGGCTGGCAGGCCTATGTCATTGCCAGCACGAGGGGGGGCTGCCTGGAGGAGCCCCCACTCCAGAGCCCCTCCCCACGTGCCCTGGGGATGGAACCATGAATCCCACGGGTGCAGCCTGGCCATTGGCCTCAGGGTAGCCTGCTGGGTTTATGGACTTCGCTGTGTGTTGGTTGGGATTTAGGATGGGAGATTCGTTTTCAGTTTTGACTGTACATTATAATCAACTGGGACGGGGGCAAGAAGGAGGCTTTTAAAAAGTACAGATTCCCTGAGCCACTTCCCAGGAATCCTGACTTAATTGGCCCATCTTTTCACAGCGTCCCGGGAGGTCCGGGCTGACTTCCAGGCTCCAGGCTGAGTCGTGAAGGCACATCAGGGCCTTTCTGTCTGACAAATGAGGGTTTTATGGGCTTAGAAGGTGGGTGTGCAAAAAAGGCAATTTCTTTCTCTATAACTAAAACGAGCTCCCTATTCTCATGTTTCCACTGAAAACCCAATCGTACCCATTCGAGGTAAACTCGGAGGTCCCGCGATTTAACCTCACTTCCTCTGGAGTTCTGTTCCTCCCTCAGGGACGCACGGATGAGGCGGGCCCTCTGGTGCTCAGGGGCTGACATCCCCTGCGGCGGCCTCGGTCTGTGGGGCCCACCCACCCTGTGTTCTCTCTCTGGGTCCCCTGCCCTGTTTGCCACTCTTCTGTGGCCTCCTGGGGCCTGGGTGGGGTTGGGGGAAGAGGTTCAGCGGCGGGCCTCAGGTACACCTGCCTGGACATGCCCACCCCTGCCCAGCGGTCCAGAGAAGCTTCTGCTGGGGCTGGCAGGCCCTGGCATCTGCTCCCCGCAAGCAGCGCAGGTCGGTTCTGCTCTCAGGTCCCCTAAACGTCTCTGGGGTTTCTGTGGTCTCCCCTTTCTGCACAGAGTTTTGATCTTAGGAAGCAACTGGCTTTTCTCAGGGACCCACACTAACAACTCCTCCTCAACTCCTCTGGTTCAACTCGGTACAATGTCTGCCCTCTCCAGCCTAGGAAGGTGTGCATGCATGCATGCATGTGTGTGTACATGCCTACCTATGTGTATGCATGTGTGTGTACACACCTACCTGTGTGTATATGCATGTGTGTACACGCCTACCTATGTGTATGCATGTGTGTGTACACACCTACCTGTGTGTATATGCATCTGTGTACGCGCCTACCTATGTGTATGCATGTGTGTACAAACCTACCTATGTGTATGCATGTGTGTACACGCCTATCTATGTGTATGCATGTGGGTGTACACGCCTACCTATGTGTATGCATGTGTGTGTACATGCCTACCTATGTGTATGCATGCATGTGTACACACCTACCTATGTGTATGCATGTGGGTGTACACACCTACCTATGTGTATGCATGTGGGTGTACACGCCTACCTATGTGTATGCATGTGGGTGTACACGCCTACATATGTGTATGCATGCGTGTGTACACAACTACCTATGCATATGCATGTGTGTGTACACGCCTACCTATGTGTGTGCATGCGTGTGTTCATGTATGTATATATGCATGCATGCTTGTGTGTGTATGCATGTGTGTGCATAGTTGTGTATGTGTGTGTTTATATTCTTCTCCAGGGGTAAAGTCTGGTTAATAAAAGGAATTTCTATTTCTCTGGTGAAATGAAAAACATCTTTGGAAAAAGGTTAGTATTCATGGCCCTGAGTTTGCCTTTAGGGATTTCAGAAATAAACTAAGCTTTGTCCTTTATTAGTGGAGTCAAAACACGTGTCATCACCCACATTGCTCTCTTTCCTGGGTCTGCTTTGATCAGAAAGGGACCCTCTGCCTGGGCCCCGTGGGCAGGGTGTCACCATCCCAGACCAGTCCTCTCCGATTCCCGATGTCTGTCCGGCAAACTCGGACACGGGTTCACCTCCATCCTCCCAGCTCCCAGGTAAGACATGGTTCTTGACTAGGGGTGACCGTGCCCCAGGGACCTCAGCAGTGCCGGGAGACATTTTGGGTTGTTATAACTTGGGGGTGCTGCTGGCCTCTGGAGTTTGCCTGCAGTGCTGCTGAACATCTCTGTGCCGAGTCCCCAGCCAAGAGGAATCCGACCCAGAACAGCTCCAGTGTCGTGACTGAGAAGCCTGTGGCGGGCGTGGAGACAGTCACTTCACATTCTCTTTGCGTTTCACGGACGAACAGGTGGAGGCTGAAAAAGGTTGGTTACTCTGCCCAAGGTCACACAGCAGGAGACACAGGGGGACCAGACCACAGTTCCCTGAAGTCTGCTGTTCATTCTCAAGTATGTTGCTTCTTGGGGCCGTGGAGGGGACTAAGTGGGTGCCGGTCCCAAGGGTGGCACAGCGAGGGGAGAGGAGGGGGAGTTGACGGTCAGGGACGCCCCCCTGTAGTCTCACTGAGCAGCGGTGCGGGAGCTCCGGCTGCTGCAGGACCCTGGGGTCATCCGCGAAGCCCGCATCCTAGCGCCCACAAAGTCTGAGGCGAGCAGAGCGGAGGTTAGGGACAGCTGCATTCCCTGGTTCCTCAGCCCTGTCCTGGGCTCTGCAGCCAGGGTGTGGTGGCGGAGGTGGCAGGAGACTCTCCCTGAAGTGGGGAGGAGGTAAACAGAGGTGAGTGTGTTCTTCATCAACCAATGGCAACCGGCCAGCACTCGAGTGCACGCACGACTGCCCTCCGCCAAACCACTGGCGTCAGCGACCCATCCCGGGAGCTGAGCAGATGAGGAATAAAGATGAGCTCTTGGCCCGGGGGAGACATGGGAAGCTTTTTAGAAAGATTAAATTTACCCTGTGCCTTTCTGTCTCCTAATTAGGTTCTTTCCACTCGGTATCTCTGAGCAACACGGTAGCTGTGCAGAGCAAATAGACCATTTGTTATTCCGCAGAAAGTGTGGAAAGGGGTGAGTGACCTGGAATGATGGCCCGGCCCGCTGCTGCCCCGCACAGGCGCCCACCTCAGCACCTGCTGCTCACCCGGAGAACCGCGCGCTGTGCCCGCACCCCACTCCACGACCAACATCAAAACCCTCTGCTCTCCAACGCCACCACCTCCACGAAGCCTGCCCTTCCTTACCTCCCATTTGGAAGTGATTATTTTGTTCCAGAATTCTCACAGCCTGTCTCTTTATTTGCAGATTTTGTTGGGGAGGGGAGGGGGGCCCATATACCTACGTGCTTTGCGCATTTGGAGGCGGCCTCGGGAAGACCCACCAGCGGCCTCGTGGCTCGCTCTGGAGACAGTAGGGACGGGCTTCGCAGGGGAAGCTGTGCTTTTCACTGTGTACCCTGAACGCAGTGTGAGCTGCCTAGTGAAAAAAAACGAAAACCAGTTTCAACAAGTAAAATAAACATAAGAAGTACTTTTTTCTTGGTAAAACACCAATACGTGTTTTCGGAGTAATTAGATACAGATAAACAAAAGAAGAGAAAAAAACTGGTCAAAGATCATCCTTTTGTATCCTTCTAGGAGCTGTTCACACTCCCCCAGACCTATCTCTCTGCATGTTTTAATAAAAATTCAGTTATATTGGTAATAACATACTTGTATCATAGCTTTATTAAGAGGCTCAAATGAGTGAATAAACTTATGAAGATTGTTATATGCTCCCCTCCCCCACCAACGACAGTGATCCACAGACAGTTTCTTACTTTGCCTTTTTATTTCATTGTACATCTTGGAGTTTGTTCTGAATCCAGGAGTGGAAAGCAGCCTCCCACTTTTAAACAAAAAAAATTTTTTTCCTTTATTGATTTTAGAGAGAGGAAGGGAGAGGGAGAGAGAGAGAAACATTGATGAGAGAGAACATCGATTGGCTGCCTCCTGCATGCCCCCCACTGGGGATCGGGCCCACAACGTGGGCATGTGTCCTGACCGGGAATTGAACTGGCGACCTCTTGGTGCATGGGTCGATGCTCAACCACTGAGCCACACCGGCTGGACATCCCACTTTTTAAGGGCTGCAGAGCGTGTTATTGTTTTAATGCACCATGAGTGATTTCACACCTCCCGAAATAATGGGTGTTTATGATGCAGTCTTTGCTACGACACATCGATGTTACAATAAATGTCCTTGTACATACTTTTGTTCTGAATATGTACAAGAATATCTGGGGTATACGTTTCTTGAAATGCAAGTGCCAGGTCAGAGGGTAAATGCATTTAAAAGTTTTGTATTTGCCAAATTGCCCTCAAAAGAGGCTGCGCTGGTGGGCACTCCTGGCGAAGAGGTGAGCAGTTGGTAGCTGGTGTGCCTGGGGGAGCACCCGAGTGCCTGTGTCCCTTTCCTCCCCCAGCCGGTGCTGGCGAATATTATTCTAGTGAGACCCACCCTTTCCCTGCCTTCTCCCCGGTCAATCTGGATCCTTGGGACAGGTCTGGGTCCTTGCAAGGAGCTGCCCTGTATGACCGGAGGAAGCGCCCGACTGCACTCATCCTGGAAGCTAGACCCCCAACAATCATCAGCATTAACAACGACTTCATAACGTCATCACAGCCAGGGCATAGGCTTAGAAAAAGCGAGTCAATGTAGTCTGATTTGCACAGAGGAGGGGATTCCGAGAGCAGGTGCAGATTGAATTGTGCTGTTACTTGCTGCTGCCAGAAAAACAAAGATGCCTCAGACTACTTCTCCTCCTCCTCCTCCTCCTCCTCCTCCTCCTCCTCCTCCTCCTCCTCCTCCTCCTCCTCCTCCTCCTCCTTCTGACAGCTAACTTCATCTTGTGAGATGTGAATGAGACCCTCATAACTCATTTAGACTCGGCCCGGCACTCAGATATAGAATTATTATTTTCTTGGATGTTTACTGGTTGGCAGACTTTTTAGAGATGGCTCTGTTGTGCGTTTGGTGAACAGGGGAGGCTGCGGGAGGGGACGGGGTCTGCCATCCTCTTCGGGTGGGAGATGAAATGAGGGTCCTGCTCTGGGGAGGAGTAGGCGGAGAGGCTGCCAAGCTCCCCGTACCCCGTTTCGGCAGCTTGCGGTCCACAGCTGCGCCAGACCCCTTACGACCATTCCTGGAGAGGGCTGGCGTGTGCCAAGGCGCAGAGGTGCCCCGATGCAGAGAGTGACGGATCCGAACGGGTCCAGGTCCTGCCCCCTGTGTGAACACCACACACCTGACACATGTTCTCTGCTCACATGCTCCAGGGGTCTGGGGGACCAGCCTGCTCCCTTCCTTGGGAACATGTGATGTCCCCTCAAGTTCTAGGAGGCTGGAGGGTGGGACACGGGCCTGAGCATCACCACACCCCCTTCCTGCTGCTTGATGGGTGCACAGGATCCAGTCACAGCTGGGGAGGAGGCCCTGTCCTAGTGTCCTTCAAGCTGAAGGTTAGGTGCTCGGAGTACTCGTCCCCCCAGGAAACAGGCAGAGAGCAATGGCCTGGGTCGCTCGAGGTGTCACTTGGCTACAAAGGGATGGTGGCAGAATGTGAACCTGTGGATTCCAGCTGCAGAGCCCCAGCTCCTGCTCACGCTCTCCCCCTGCTCTGGACACCCCGCCGCGTGCTGGCCCCGGCAGGTGCGCGGCACGTGTGTGAGAATGGTAGTGACAGTCAGAAAGGCAGACACAGTGGCCGAGACTTGTGTTCCCGCAGCCAGACGTGTGCTGCAGTGGGGGGGACGGGGGCTCTCAGACCCCGCACAGGGACCCTCCCAGCACGCTCCGTACTTTTGTCTCCGCCACTGGGTTCGTGCACGGGGCTCGGAAGGCCCAGGGCAGGGCAGACGGTGGGAGCTTGGACACCTGCGTCAGCCCGAGGGGACCTGCCAGGAGAGGGGCCGGACCAGGGCACACGTTAGACTTCTATCTGAGCAGAACTAGTTTCTCTTGTGTTACTTTGTTGACGTCTTGAGATGTGTTGCAGCCATCAGACACAGTCATCCATGTCTTTAAGGAAAGCTTGTTTCGTTTAGGGAGCTCCAGCTATGATCTTCTGCGTAGCTTGGTGTGCGTGTGTGCGTGTGTGCGCGTGTGTGTGTGTGTGTGTTCAATGTATCAACTTTGAATGGGCCAAGTCTCTCATTTTCCTCTACACTGTTCTCAAGTTCAAAATCCTTGAATCCCTCCCTCTTTTTTCCTCTCACAGCTACCAAGAGGATCTCTCTACCAGACACCCAGAACCGAACATCATTCCAGCTCATAGACTCTCCTCTCAGGCAAACGGTCTCCAGCCCACTCTGCAGCTGTCTCCTTCATTTACTTTCAGGGAAGCTCTTAGCGCGCAGCTGCCTAGCGCAGACAGCTCGGGCAGCGTGGCCGAGACGTGTGCTGACATTTAACAGGGACCGTTCAGGAGATGCCTTTCTCTGAGCGTCTGGTGTGCAGGGCCGGGGGGTGCACCTGCTGAGGACCGTGGCCGCGCCCAGCGGGGTGGGGTGTGCAGCCCCGGTCCAGACCTCGGAAGGGATGAGGATGCAGAACTGACCCGGCAGATGGAGGCCAGGCTTCTCTGATGCCGGGAGACAGCTCCTGAGAGAGGAGATGAAGCGGATCACGGCCGTTTCAGAGTCATTACCATTGATGTGAGAAACGGGAAAAGCCATTAAAATGTTTGCTAAACTGGAATCCAGACTCCCTCCTCCAGCCCCACGCCGCAGGAGTGGCTCAGTGTGATGCTGGTAGATGGAGCGGTTGGCTTGTTACCCCCAGGATAGATGGGGGAGCCGAGGGAACTGACCTGACGCGCTCAAGGTCACTTCTCCGGAAATGGCAGAGCCAAGTCATCTGCCGCCAGCGCCTGGAATCCGGCCGCGGCGCACTGCCCAGCCTGTCAGCGCGTGCTGGTCTGGGTGATCGCTCTGCAGAGATCACCTGGCACAGGGTGTCGCCTGGAGTCCCCTGCTGCCTTCCTTGCTTGGGGTGACTTCACGATCTGGTCCATGTATGTGTCCCGGGCTGTGTGCCTCTCAACCCTGGCAGCCGCCAACATCACCCGGGGGACTTACAGAAATGCCACGCCAGCCCTCCCCCCTCCCCCCGCCCCAGGCCCCACGCCCGGGGTTCTGACGTCATTGCTCTGGGGTGGGGCCTGGGGCCTGGGGCCTGGGGTTTAGAAGGTCCCAGGTGATTTGATGTGTGTTAAGGGCAGCCCTGGACAGAGGAGCGCGTGGGGAGGAGAAAGCCATTCACATATTTAAGTCCCATGAAATACTTTTTTCCCCAGGGGAAGGGACTAGGGAGAATATACTATGGTTAACTGGCCAGAAACCCAACTCAAACTAGTTTAAGCAGAAAGGGAATTGGCTCCCAGACTGGTGGCTCTCTCGGGTCACCTGGCTCTCTGCCGCCCGCATGTCCGTTGCCTCTGCTTCCCCTCGTGTGGTTCCCAGGCGGCCTGGCGGTCCCGTGTGTCATCCCGATGGCTGCCCTTGGCGTGTGGCTGGCGTGTCTCCAGTGTGGCAGGCCTGCGGGGGAGGGGCTGCTCTTTCCACGGTGTCCCGAGTCGGCTCTGGGGCCAGTCTGTTCTCGTGGCCCGGAGACGTGGGGCCCGGGGCCCCATGGAGGCAGGGGGAGCCATTCTTCAGAGCAGGGAGCCCTCGGAGGCGGAGGGTGGAGCGTGCTAGGGTGGACACGGAGGGAAGGGCCTTCTGAGCAGAGGGACGGGCTCGGGAAAGCCCGGGGAGGGGAGAGGGTGTCAGGATGAGGGCAGGGCCAGCTCTCTGGGGTTGGAGCTCAGCGTCGATGGGCCTGGTGAGGGTGAGGTGGACAGACGGCGCTGTGACTGGCGGCTCAGTACCCTGGATGGAATCTCTCAGGTGACGGGCAATACAGGGCTTTGGGCGGGAGCGTGACACAGTTCAATGAGATGCGAGTGAGATGATTGCGGGCTGTGAGGTGTGGGGCGGAGAGACTGGCTTAGTTCAGACCCGCTCAGCTGTGCCGGGTGCTACTGGAGGGACCCCGAGACGAGCCCTGAGCCCGTTCCTGAGGTCGGTGAAGCGAAGCCGGCTTCATTTCGGAGCCCGGGGGAGTGGGGAGGACGCGGCCACACACGCTGGCTCCGAGCCTTTGTGTGTGTGTGAATATATGACTCCACGCCGAGGCCGGCCTCTGCACTCCCCTAATGGTCTCTGTGATAAACAGATGTTCTCAGTTTTTATAGGGACCGATCTATCAAATGTGTCTTTCACGGTTAGTGTTGCTTGTGCCTGTTTAAATATTTTTGCTTCCCCCAAGGTCACAGAGAGGTGACAGAAGTCTGGGAAAGGCGTCCTGAGGTCGTGCCTGGGAGCTGAGCCCGGGGGCTCAGACGCTTGCCCTCCGTTTGCTCTGCCTTCTCCCCAGTGGGGTCCCCGTCTTTGACACCCCGATCCCTGTGCCCTGCACCAAGCTGGAGCAGAGAGAGCGGAGACCGGAGAGCCGAGGGGCGCATCTGCCCCGGGGGGAGTGGGGGGCACCTCAGGCAGGAAGGACATCAGATGCAGGTGAGGAATCGCCGGCAGGTGGGCCCAGGTGAGGGCGCGGGCTGAGGGCCTGCTCTCTGGGCAACATCGGCTGCTGGAAACCGTATCAGCAGGCGGAGTCCCCCTCAGGTTCAACGCAAGGCCGACCTTTATGCTTCCTGTGTGTGTGTGTGTGTGTGTGTGTGTGTTTATTTATTTTAAAATTGGTTTTTCGATAGAGTGGAAGGGAGAAAGGGATAGAAACATCAATGTGAGAGAGAACCATCGATCGGCTGCCTCCTGCCCACCCCCTAATGGGGATCGAGCCCACAACCAGGGCGCGTGCCCTGACCGAGAATCGAACCCAGACCTCTTGGTCCATGGGCCAATGCTCAACCACTGAGCCACACCGGCCGGGCCTCCTTTGCCTTTTTAACAAGAGTGTGGAAAATATGTCAAACTCTCTAATAAAGTTCAAGGTGATATAACTAAATTAATCTGTATTAGAGTTAGTATATGATTTGTGTTTACCTCTCGAGCCATTTAGGGTTAAGGGCGTCGACCCCTACACAGTCGAAAATCTATGTATAACTTCTTAAAAGTTAAATGCATTGGGTGACGTTGGTTAATGGGATCACGTAGGTTTCAAGTGTACGTTTCTACGACACAAGATCTGTCTATTGCACTGTGTGCCCACCACCCAAAGTCAGATCGCCTGTCACCACATGTTAGGCCCCCTTCACCCCACCCCCGTCCCTCCGGCAGCCACCACACTGCTGCCCGGGTCCCGGGTTTCAGCTGTATGTCCCACACACGAGTGAAATCACAGGGTCCTGAGCTTTCCTGTCTGACATATGTCACTCAGCACAGAGTTCTCAAGGTCCCTCTATGTGTCACAAGGGGCTGCCTTTCGTCTCGTCCTGTGGCTGAGAGTGTTCCTGTGTACCCACCTCGTCTTCATCCAGCCCCCATCGCGGGGCACTTTGGGTGTCTCGATGTCTTGGCCACCGTGAATAACGCTAATGAACACAGGTGCACATATCTTTGCGACTACCCGTCGCGGAGTCTCCCGGGTAGATCCCCGGGAGAGGGGTTGCTGGGGCACACGGTATTCCGCGGAGAACTTTTGGCGGACGGTCGGCCTTTTGCGTCTGGGGGTTCAACCCACTGCGGATCAGAAACAGTCTTTTCGGTGCTCTGTTGGGAATCCACGGTTGGGAATGCGAGAACGCTTTCCTCGCATGATCATTGTCCTAGGATGCGCATTGTCGACAGTTTTACCCTGTTCCTCCAGGTGTCCAGCTCGTCTGTGTAAAGGCGTTAACGACGGGGACTCGTTGTGAGTGAGATTTCTCGCCCAGCCCGTCTTTGGCGGAACGTCATCCATCTGGGCTGTTTTGGGAACTACAAGCCTGGACATATTTTATCTTACTAAATGTTCGTGTTCTGAAAAATGAAGGCAGCTCATTTGTTTAACCTGTGCGGGCTGCGATTTGGAATAACGCAGACGAGCGATGAGCAGGCGGGGAGAGAGCACCGCACCCCGCAGCCGAGACAAGGCCGGTCTCCTCTCCTCGCCTCCGGGAAGGACAGGGCTCAGCTCGTGTCCTTGGCCGCCGTGTGCTGCCCTGTGGCACAGCAAGCCCCCCCAGTGTCAGTGAAACTCACCACCACTGTGTTCACGAGCAGGGGGTCTGCTCCATCTCAGAGCCCCCCGCCCAAACCATAAAGCTGTCGTGGGCAGCGGCTGGAGTTCCCGTCATGATCATCCCCTGTAAGAGGTCGAAGAGATGGAAACATTAGGCTCATTATTGCTTTGCTAATGGCAGGGCAAGGAATGAAAAAAGAGGGTGCCTACCAAAGCCCCCGGAAGGACGCTGGGCCGCCTCTGTCTGCAAAGCTGCGGCTGCCAGTCCCACGCGGCGTGGGGGGAGTGAAAATCCAATTACGAAAGCAGCCCGGCCTCGCTGGTGATTTTCACAGAAAGCCAGCAGTGTCAGCCGGGCAGGGAGGCGGCGTGGGTGTGGGGGGTGGAGGTAAACAAAGATCACGAGCTCCTGCCATCATTTACCACCCGTCACTGCCGATCGGGGCCGTGTCCACAGAGGGCAGGGACAGGAGCATGGACACAGCCAGCCGTGGAGTTGAAGCTGTAACCGAGCTGCCTCTTAGGCCTTTCTGGTTGCTTGACAGATGCAGAAACACGCTTCTAGTCTGGGTCCTCTCCCCTCTTCCAAGTGGCCCCTCACAGCTACGCCAGGGCTGAGGGGAGGCCACCCAGGCGGGCTCGTCCACCCGGGCACTGCCCGCAGCTTGGGCACACTGGCCTCTATGGCGGGCTCAGCGGCCTCCCCAGCCTCTACCCATGAGACACTGCAGCACCTTCCCAGCTGGGACAACCAGAGCAGTCTGTAGACCAGGCCAGAGTCCTCTGGGGGCAGTCGCCCCGGTGAGACCCAGGGAAGGTGCTCTGAACACAGTGTGTGTGGCGGTCCCTGGCTCAGCCTTGCTCTGGGTCAGAGGAGGAAAGCCCCCTGGGTCGCTCGTCTCGCCACATCCAAACCTCAGAGAACAGCGACGAACCCACAAACACACCGTTTGCAGAGCGCCGTCGCGTGGAGGTCCTGGTGGTGTCTGGCTGTGCCTCCAGGTCTCCAAACACCAGCGTCCTGCTCCGTGGGCCCCTGACAGCTCACCAAATGGGAGTGCTTTAGGTGGCTTTGGCCCCAAAGTTGTCCCCCTGTGGTCTTGTCGGGACTACGGGAGAACTTTTTCAGCCATGTGCAGCCCTGGTCCACCTCTCCCGTCTTCCTGGGCCCAGGCATTCATCGCTCAGAGGCGACGACGTGACCCCAGAGAAAAGCAGGCACAGCAGAGGTCGCATTCCCCCGAAGGTCCAGGACTGACCGAATCCTCCCGTTTAATCCAGGGGGTCTGGGGGCCAAACTCTCGGACCAGAGCCCCTTCCCGCGGCCCCACAGTAGGTGCTGCGGCAGATGGACAGACAGCAAGGGGTGCCAACAGGCAGAAGTAGTCTGTCCCCTCCTTGGGTCTGAGCTGGCCTGCGACTGGCTTTGCCCAGTGGGGTGTGCCACAGGTGACAGTGTGCCAGTTCTGGGCCTGGCCTCCAAGAGGACTGGTGGCTTTTGTTCCTCCCCCTGGGAGGCCCTGAGACTATCACCTGGAGAGAAGCACGGGGCAGCTCTGTGTCACGACCACGGGGACGGAAAGAGGCGCCAGGCCGGCCTCCAACCCTAGCCACCCCCCAGCTTCGGCAGAAGACGTGCTGTTTTGATGATTGCAGTTTACCGTGTGGCTTGATGTTAGGGAGCGTGATCCCTCCCACTTTGCACTTGCTCAATGTTTCTTTGGCTACTGGGGGTCTTTTGTGCTTCTGTATCACTTTAGGATTGGTTGTTCTAGTTCTGAGAAGAATGCCATTGGTATTCTAATAGGGATTGCATTGCTTCAGGTAATTAGTATATTTTCACAATATTAATCCTTCAGCCCAGTCGGTGTGGCTCAGTGGTTGAGCGTTGACCCTGCACCAAGAGGTTGCCAGTTCGATTCCTGGTCAGAACACATGCTCAGGTTATGGGCCAAATCCCCAGTGGGGGAGATGCAGGAGGCGGCCAATCTATGTTCTCTCTCATCGATGTTTCTCTCTCTCTCTCCCTCTTTCTTCTTCTTTCTCTAAAATCAATAAAGAAAGAAAAAATTAAAAAAAAATTAATCCTTCAATCCATGAGCAAGGTATACCCTTCCACTTATCTGTGTCTTCAGTTTCCTTCTTCAGTGTCTGACAGTTTTCCAAGTACAGGTCTTTCACCTCTTTGGTTAAACTCAGTCCTAGGTATTTCATGCTTTTTGATGCAACTGTCAACGGGATCATTTTCCTGACTTCTCCTTCTGGTCGTTTGCTACTGGCACACAGAGATGCGACAGGTTTCTGGGTGTCGATTCTGTGTCCTGCACCTTGACCGAAGTCATTCATTCGCTCTGATAGTTTCTGTGGTGAAGTCTGTAGGGTTCTCTCTATAGCATCATGTCGTCTGCAAATAATGAGAGTTTTACTTCTTCCTTTCCAATGTGGGTGCCCTTGATTTCTTTGTCTTGTCTGATTGCTGTGGCTAGGACTTCCAGTGCTATGCTGAACAGAAGTGGGATGGGGGGCATCTGGTCTTGTTCCTGATCTTAGAGGAAAGGCTTCCAGCGCTCACCACGGAGTCTGATGTTAGCTGCGGGCTTGTCACATACAGCCTTTATTATGTTGAGATACGTTCCCTCTATACCCACTTTGGTGAGATGTTTTTACAATAGAAGTATGTTGAATTTTGTCAAATGCTTTTTCTGCATCTCTTGAGATGATCACATATTTTATCTTTTATGTTAGTAATGTGACGTATCACATTGATTGGTTTACGAATGTTGAAACTTGCATCCCTGGGATGAATCCCATTTGGTCCTGGTGTATAATCTTTCTAATATATTGTCGAATCTGGTTTACTAACACTTTGTTGAGAACTTTTGCATCTACATTCATCAAGGATACTGGCCTGTAATTTTCCTTTTTTTGTAATGTCTTATCTGGTTTTGGTGTCAGGGTAATGCTGGCTTTATAAAATGAGTTTGAAAGGGTTCCTTTCTCTTCAATTTTTAAAAATAGTTTAAGAAGGATAGGGATTAATTCCACATGTGCTGGTGGTTTTGGCAGGCCAGTAAGAACCACGCAGTGCTCAAGGCATCTGGGGCACTGGCCACTGAGCCACGTCAGCTCCAGGTAGGGAAGCCCGGTGGGTGTAGCAACGTGCTGCTGGTTCTGCCTGCTCCCTTTGTCCAGGTCGAAATGGGCTCCGGTTGCAATGACCTTGCTGGCAGGCCAGAGTCCCTGGTGGAGCCCCCACCCGGCCTGTGGGGGTGGAGGGGACGTAATCCACGGTGCTCAGTGGGCCCTCCGGCCTGGAGAGTTCCCACAGTCCCTGGAGAGCTTCCAGCTCCCCTGTCTTCTCTTCGTGGCCTCTCTCTGGTTGTTGTACTGAACGTGGTCCCCTGTACAGTGACCTCTGTGCAGGCTCCTCGTGCGGGGAGTTTGGGAGGTTGCTTGGAGCTCACAGGGCCTTCCAGCACCTGGGGCCTGAGCAGCTACTCTGCCACCTGGGCCCGAGCAGGTACTCTGCCACCTGGGCCCGAGCAGGTGCTCTGGTGCATGGGGCCTGTGCCTGCTGCCTGGAGCAGGTGGGTAGACCGGGTGTGCACGGCAACCCCCTGTTCCTGCTCCCTCTGTCCGGAGGCCACGGCCCAGGTGATGAGCAGCTGCGGGGACCCTGCAGGTAGGCTGGAGCTGGGACAGCCTGAGCCCTGTGGAGGTGGAGGGTCCTCAACTCAGGTGCTCACCTGCTCCTCGGTGGAGACTTCCCCCTGCTCCCCGAGGGCTCCCAGCCTCCCAGGCTTCTCTGTTCCATCTCTTTCTCTTGTGTGTTGTCAGGAGCTGGTCATTCAGCGCTTGGTTGCCTCGCAGGACCAATTGCTACCTGTCCCCGTGCCTGTTTGCGTTTGCTTGTGGGAGGGGCGGTCAGTGTCCCCCTGGCCGCCTCCGTCTTGGATGGCTCTAACATTTCTGTTTGGGTCTTTGTATATGCTATGTGTGGTTATATATGTTTTGCTTTATTTCTGGCTGAGACTTTCTATATTTTGTTTCTTTTTAAGAGCACTGCCTGTACTAGTGGGGTCATCATCAAAGTCTTCGTCAGATACATTTAACATCTGTGTTGCAACGTTTCAGGGTTGAGTTCTAACATCTCCCTGCTGGCGTCTGCGTATTGTCTTTCCCCGTGCGGTTTGAGATGTCCCTGGTTCTTCGTACGCCATGCAGTTTGGGGATAATTTCCAGCATTTTGAATCTTGTGTCACACAATGCTAGGTCTTGTTTCTTTCTACCTCGTGCAGAACACTGATATCTAGTTTTGGTGGCCCACCGCCCCGAGTGGGCTGAGGCTGTGCCCTGCCGTCGGGTGCAGTCTCTGCGTGAGTTCCACGTTCAGAGGCTTGGCATCCTGTTTGGATGTGTCCTACGCGTGCGGTCTGGGCTGTGGGCAGCGGTCCACCTGCGAGTTTAGGTCTAGGAAGGCTGTTTGGGAGGAGAATCGCCTGTGCACAGCTTGGGGTAGAACCCAGGAGCTGGGGTAGAACCCACCTCTCAGTGAGGCTGTTCCCCAAACTCCCCAAGCTCTGCTGTCTCCCTGGTCCTTATGGTCCCTGGGGCTCCTATTTTTATGCCTCCAGCCTGAAATCTGGAGTTTTATTTACCTTGCTTCCCGCTCACTTTCTTAAACTACATGCATGACCAAGGTCAACCAGTAGGGGGAGACAGAGAAAAAAGGCAGGAGGGGTTTGCTGTACCTGCTGGGGACAGGACTACATCTCTGCTGCCCGGAGGAAGGTTCCCTCTCCCAGTTCAAGCACCTGTGAGCTCGGGCTGCCAGGAAACCCCTTTCCCTCTCTTCGAACCGGAGCTAGAGGCTCTTCTCCGCTCCCTTTCTCTCCAGGCCGACTTCTGCTTCTGGGTTTCAGATTTCCGGGAGATCAGGCCAGGGGATACCGCAGGGGGAATCTGGTGGATAAAATGTTGAATGAAAGCAGAGGCATTCACACCTTTGTGTTGAACGTGACTTTGATCAGCCTGCTTTCAAACTCTCACCGGTAACGACGATGTTTGCCGTTGCTTTGAAAGGAAATAAGTTGCATTAAGCCTTTCACTCTGTGCTGGCTCATCGCTCGGAGGTGTTTGATCACGCACGTAGGCTGAACCCACTGAACGCTACTTTTCACCTGTTACAGTAACCGTATGATTTTCTCATGTGTCGACGTGGTGAGTTACACTGTTGCGTTGTGTGATTTGAGCCCCTTGCGTTCGTGGGCTAAAGATACTTTTACATGAGATGTAGGTGAAGGATTACACGGGTTCCAAATGTTACCTAAACACGCATGAACCAACTGTGCTGGTCAGTTTCGTGTGTTGACTTGACTGGCTCACAGTGTCCAGATAGTTGGCTAAACATCCCTGTGAGTGTGTCTGTGAGGGTGTTTCTGGGGGAAATTAGCACTGACCTGGTGAACTGGGTGAAGGGACGTGTTCTTTCCCTGGGACCGCTCTGTGCACCGTAGCAGCTGGACCCGAAGCTCTCCCCGCAGAAGGGGTCTAGCTGGCTGTGCAGGGTCCCAAGCGCTATACCAGACTCCTGCTGGCAGCCTAATTGCCTCCTGAGCATGAGAGAGAGAGAGAGAGAGCGCGAGAGAGAGAGAGCGAGAGAGAGAGCGCTGTGTGCTGAGGCAGGAGCCCGCCTGGCGAGAGCCTGAGTTACACGTTCCTCCCGGGTCAGGGACCCTGATGCCACCTGCTGAGCCTTCCCTTTGACCTCCGTGCCCAGCTGCTCTCTCCTCGCCAGTCTCTCTGCGGGTGGCACGAAGGGGATATTTCTAAGTTTCCTGACATCTCTTGCATTTCTTGGCACAAAGAATGAATCCTATCACCAGGATAACGAACCATTTAATGACTTGTGTGTAGATTTATCAGACAGTACTGGAGAGACTGATTTAAAAAACTAAAGCCGTGAATCACGCTGCCGGGGGTGCAGTGGGCAGAGTGGCCTGGCTCCTGGCGGGATTGCTGTGTTCACTGTGATGCTGCCAGGCTGCCCGAGGACTAGGTGCTCAGTGTTTGTCCCCGGTGAGGTCAACCATCTAGGCAGCAATCATTATTATTATTTTTTTAAATGCTCTGGGGGCTGGGGAGTGAAAATAACCTAAAAAGTCGGAGTGTCTCCTTCTCATTGGGCCGAGGGAGACAGCCAGGTGTCCTGGGAATCCGGGCGAAGACTGAGCGCGAGGCAGGGAGGAGATGGTTGTTCCACAGGCAGCTGCCTGGCTGCCAGCTGGAGGGTGGCCGATGCTTTCAGCCAAGCAGTCCTGGCATCGTTGGCCCCATGACGACCTGGCCATCCGAGCAAGCGCCCACCCCTCCAGCCCCTGCGTCCACACACTGAGGGCACCCCCATTCTGCAGAGAGGGCATGAGCTACTGTATTTCACTGTAGAGGAACCTCCTCTGGGAGAAATGACATTGGGAAATCCTTGCACTTAAGCCGTCGTTAACACAGGTGCCAGGCACTTGCCATGGGCGTCATGGGGCAGGTGCCATTCTAATGAATGATTCACGATGGGGAAACGGAGGTGCCAGAGAGTTTATGTGACATTCCCCCAAATACGGTCACACGGCTCAGACAGGCGGACCTAGGGTTTAGTTTGTGACCGTCCGATTCCAGAGACTCCCTTCCCCACCATGCTGGCTGCCTCCGTGTCCGGGAAGGGAGTTCCACTCACAGGGAGCAAGTCCGGTCTGCTTTCCTAACACAGACAGTGTCAAAGAAGCTGGCATCCGGGGCCCAATTTTTTTTTTTTTTTATCCTCACCCGAGGACATTTTTCCATTTTTTGTTCAGATAGAGTGGGAGGGAGAGAGAGGAAGAGAGAGAAATATCGACATGAAAGGGACACATTGAGTGGCCGCCACCCGCACGACCAACCAGGGCCAGGGACAAACTGCAACCAAGGTACATGCCCTTAGCGGGAACCGAACCCGGGTCTCTCTGGACCGCAGTCCGATGCTCTAACCGCTGAGCCAAACCGGCCAGGGCCCGTGGCCCAATTTTAAATGAGAAACCACCACACCATGTGCACAAGGGAAGTGACAGCAAACCCGGTCAGCAGCGGACACAGCCGCTCACAGGCATCATGTCCCAGAGGAGAGAGGTCTTCTGTGAGCCGGCGCCAGCCCTCCCGAGCACCACTCTCCCCACCCTTCAGTCTGGCTTCTCTGGGCCACTTGATGCTGGTCCAGGTCCCTAATTCCCTCCATGTGGCTGTCATCCTATCGATCTTTCGTTCTGGAAAGCTCTGCTCCCCAGACACCATTCCCCCGGATCCTCTTCTCCTCCCTTGGCCGTCCTCCCAGCCGCCTCTGCTCCACTTCTCTAGACCTCCGCAGCCTGTCCTGAGTCTGCACCATGCGTTCCATCCTGGTCGAGTCCCCCAGCTTTCAGTTGCACAGGTGCTGCCGTGCTGAGAGCGGCCAGACCTCTCTCCAGGTGCCCTCACCGGGCAGCCACACACCTGGGACAGCGGCAGTGATGTTCCAGGGCCCCTGCCTTGAGAATCTAGAAAAAGAGGAGCAACATAAACCCAAAGCAAGCAGAAAGAAAAAGATAAAGATCATAGCAGAAACGGATGAAACTGAAAACAGGTAAACAGTAGAGAAAATCAATGAAACGAAAAGCT
The DNA here is from genome assembly GCA_030848825.1 of Tadarida brasiliensis. NCBI lineage: Eukaryota > Metazoa > Chordata > Mammalia > Chiroptera > Molossidae > Tadarida > Tadarida brasiliensis. The sequence continues at coordinate 50,196,404 of CM061276.1, forward strand.
GATTCTTTTTTTTTTTTTTTTTATCCTCACCCGAGGACATCTTTCCATTTTTGTTCAGATAGAGTGGGAGAGAAAAGAGGAAGAGAGAGAGAGAGAGAGAGAAACATCAACGTGAAAGGGACACATCGAGCGGCCGCCTCCCGCACGACCTAACCAGGGCCGGGGACAAACTGCAACCGAGGTGCGTGCCCTTCACTGGAATAGAACCTGTGACTCACTGGTCCGCGGGCCAACGCTCTAACCACTGAGCCAAACAGGGCGAAAAGCTGATTCTTAAAAAAAAAAATCAACATCAATGACCAACCTCTAGCAAGACTGATAAAAACGAAAGGAGAAAAGACAAATTCCCAGCGTCGGGAAGGAACCGGGAGCTGTCTCTGCAGGTCCTTCAGCCGTCGGATGATGGGTCCGTGACTTCAGTTGAGAAGTGGACCAACCTCTTGAAAACCACAGACGACCCAAACTCAGCCTTTTCCAGCCGGTTACCACTGGTGTACGTCGGTTTGGGGCATGGCCCCTTTACCTGGACACTTGACTGCACGCTCACAGATCGGAGTCACTTTGAACGGACTATTTTGGACTTTCCGTAGGCAACCATGTCCTCAACAAATTAAAATGTTTCATCTCTTCCTTTCCGACATTAGCACTCATTTCTTGTTTTCCACTTCCGTGGGTTTTTGAGGACCTCCAGAATAGTGTTCGACGTTCAGGACGGACTCCTCTTCTGTCTGGACCAACAGGACCCCCGATGCCCCCACTTCTAGCGTTATTTAACGTAGCTCTCGGGGACCACCCTTCAGCACGTCAAGCAAGTTTAAATATTTTCCTACAAAATAAAATATTAAAAAAAAAGGAATCAGAATGCCTTTTTTTATCTCTCGAGGTGACCACACTACCTCTCCTTTTTATTTTATTTATTTATTTATTTATTTATTTAATTCTCGCCCGAGGACATTTTCGCATTTATCCTCAGATAGAGCAGGAGGGAGAGAGGGGAGAAGAGAGAGAGAGAAACATCGATGTGAGAGAGACACATTGACTGGTCGCCACCCACACGACACCAACCAGGGCCGGGGACAAACTGCAACCGAGGTACGTGCCCTTAGCGGGAACCGAACCCAGGACTCTCTGGTCCGCGGGCCGACGCTCTAACCGCTGAGCCAAACCGGCCAGGGCTCTGCTTTGATTTTTTATTAATTCACTACCTTGTTGTTCTCTGGGCTTATTTACTTATTTGCTTGTGCCCTCTTGAGTCGAATCCTTACTTTAATTTTGGTATTTCTTGTGTGCTCATAAATGCAATTGTAACCCAAACTCTTTGACGATGGCTTTGGCCGTGTCCCACAGATTTCTCTCTTTAGCGCTCAGTCTTTTCATGCTTCTTCGTTCCTGATGTCAGTGTTGATATCACTTTCAACCAAGATTTATTTGGACGGGTTTTCATTTCCAGACGAGGTGTCTGTGACTTCTGGTTTCACTGAATTGTTTCAGTGATGCTGGCCTGTGTGATTTTTGCCTTTTGGAAATTGGTGATTGATTTTGTCTGGCCTAATAAAAGCTCAGTTTAAAAAAATGTTCCAGGGTACGTGAAAGCAACGTAATCTTTTTAGGGTACGCTTCGTATAAACAACACAACTACAGAGTTAATTAAGTTAGATACGCATAATTCATTCGAAGAGTATGAGAGAGAGATTTAAGTCATTGTTCTACTTAAGTCCTTAATGGCCTAATCTTTTTTTTGTCTACTTAGTATCTTAATTTCTCAGAGAGGTTTTTATTTTTTTTAATTTTTATTTATTTATTATTTATTTATTTATTTATTTATTTATTTATTTATTTATTTTGTTCAGTCAACAACTCATTTTATTGATGGCCACCCCAGGCTGGGTAGGGCCGAGGAATATACAAGAGGAGAATCAGATTCAGTCCATGCCTGAAATTCAGTCTAGGGGTAGGGCTCCCAGGCACCTTCTGTGCACCTCAAGGGCAGGGATCAATCACAGTCCACGTTAAGGGCTTGGAGAGTCTGGACTGCCTTCCTCTCACTGGCCAGTGACCAGTGAGCCACAGGCATCCACTCTCCTTCCAGTGGCATGTGGACATCTACTTCTTGGATGCAAAGCCTACACGTGAGCATAAGCGGAAACCAGTCCCCAGCCCTGCAGACCCCCTTTCTTTCACCAAGTGGGCTGGGAAGTCTGAGCTCTGTCAGCCTGCCCTGAGGTGGCTTCTGCTCTCTCGGAGCAGTAGGGAGAGGGCCTGCAACAGACCTCTCAAGCTCTAGGCAGAAGCATGTGTATAAACATCTTTCTATTCTGGGGCTGGAGCTGACCCCTTGGACCTCCTTGATAGGCCATGAATCCCAACTGCAGAGATTCCTGATGTTGACAAATTACTTCTCAAGGTGGGCAGAGGGTTGTAAGTGCAACCCATGGATGGAGCTGGGATGGGGAGAGAGGATTTCTGGAAATCAGTCCTCACCACAACCCCCGAGCACAGGGCAGGTGGGGGTGGGTGGAGGCAGGCAGGAGGCCCTGGCAGTCATTCCTCAACAGGAGGGCAAGTGGGTATGGGGTGGGTGGGATAGGTGGCTTTAGGCCCCCCCAGTCAGTCTGGCCTCAGACTTCGAAGGGCTAGAAGAGGTATTTGCGGCAGGATTCAGTCCCACACTTGCATTCGATACGGACCCGCTTCTTGGGGGAGCCAGGGAGCACGGCCAGGCCAAAGTTGGAGTCCATGCGGGTGCTCTCCATGTCCACGGGGTCCACTTGCATGTTGTAATCAAAAGTGAGCTCCTCGCCTGCCCAGATGGTTCTTGTGGCAAAGAAAGCAATGGGGGCCAGCCGCTCATCAAGGTTGTCTATGAAGACGTTGTACACCTGGAGGTTGGGGTCGCAACTGTGGTTGACAAAGTGGGAGATGCTGCCATAATAGGCGGCATCCACGGTGTGCACATCCTCCACAGGTCGAAGAGGTATGTGGCACCCTGGCGGTCGTAGATCTGGCCCCGCCGCTCTGCCTCCTCTGAGGTAATGATCTCTCCCACGTACTCCATGACAAAGCTGTTCTTGCCCCAGCCACGCCCATCATCCGTGCGGAAGATACAGAGGTTGCAGCGGATACCCTTCTGTACCACACGGTTGGGGCAGTCATAGCCGCAGCGGCATCGGGAGTTGCACTCGTAGATGGGCAGCCCAGCTCGCAGCCGCACCTGGCCCTGGTCATTGTAGGCAAACTTGTGCAGCGATGCCCCAGGGCAACAGCCTCCAGCGGGTGCCCACAGGCAGTCCTGGCACTCACAGCCCACAGCCACCTGGTTGAAGGTGATGCCCTCACCAACACGGTATTCACTGAAATATACAAAGGCCCGTGGGGGGCCATCCAGATCCACCTCGTTCTCCACAGTGATGCGTCCCAGATGGTTGCGCTTGGCATTGAGCTCCTGCTCCCAGAGCTGGAGTGCCCGCCTCTGCTTGGCCTTCTGCACCAGGTAGCTGGCCAAGCTTGGGTCCAGGTGCAGGGGGGGCTTTGACCAGTGGTGCCGCCGGAGCAACTCTCGTTCTAAGTCCTTGTGGAACTGCTTGAGAATGCGCACACACTTGAGATTCTGCCGTGGCTCCCAGGTGCTCTCTGACTCTGGGTATCCACGCCATTTTACCAGGTAATACTCCTGTTCTCGGATCTTCTTGTAATCACACAGGTACTCGACTTCAAAGTCATAGAGATTCCTCTTGGAGATGCCAAGGGCAGGGCATGAGAGCTTGGCCAAGCGGCATAGGTCCTGCAGCTGATTCCAAGAAGATTTGCAACACACACTGCAGCCTTTTAAATTTTCCCTATTTATTTATTTTTAAACTCATCTTTATTGTTGAATGTATTACAGATGTTCCTCATTTTTCCCCCATTGCCCCCCTCCTCCCCATTCCCGCCCCCCTCCTGCCTTTCCCCACACTGTTGTCTGTGTCCATTAGTTATGCATATATACATATAAGTTCTTTGGTTTATTTCTTCCCACTCCCCAACCCCCCTTCCCTTTGAGGTTTGTCAGTCTAACAACCAATTTGTACTTCTTAATCCCTTCACCTTTTTTCACCCCTCCCCCCAACCCCCACCCATCTGGTACCCAACAAAAGTTCTCTGTATCTTTGAGAATGTTTCTGTTCTGCTTGTTCATTTTGTTTGTAGATTCAACTGTTGATAGATATGAATTTATTGCCATTTTGTTTGTTCATTTTTTTTATCTTTTTCTTCAAGAAAATCCTTCAACATTTCATATAATAATGGTTTGGTGGTGATGAACTCCTTTAGCTTTTCCTTGTCTGGGAAACTCTTTATATGGCCACCGATTCTAAATGACAGCTTCGCAGGATAGAGTAATCTTGGTTGTAGGTTCTTGCTTTTCATCACTCTGAATATTTCTTGCCACTCCCTTCTGGCCTGCAAAGTTTCTTTTGAGAAATCAGCTGACAGTCTGATGGGAACTCCCTTGTAGGTAACTAACTTCTTTTCTCTTGCTGCTTTTAAGATTCTCTCTTTGTCTTGAACCTTTTGCATTTTGATGATGATGTGTCTTGGTGTGGGCCTCTTGGGGTTCATCTTGTTTGGGACTCTCTGTGCTTCCTGGATTGTATGTCTGTTTCCTTCACCAAGTTAGGGAAGTTTTCTGCCATTATTGTTTCAAATAGGTTTTCGATTTCTTGTTCTCTCTCTTCTCCTTCTGGCACCCCCAAGATGCGAATGTTGGCACGCTTGAAGTTGTCCCAGAGGCTCCTTACACTATCCTCATTTCTTTGGGTTCTTTTTTCTTTTTGCTGTTCTGATTGGGTGTTTTTTACTTCCTTATATTCCAAGTCGATGGTTTGCTTCTTGGATTTACCTACTCTACTATTGAATCTGTGTAAACTATTCTTTATTTCAGTTAGTGCCTCCTTCATTTCTGACTGGTCCTTTTTTTATGCTCTTGAGGCCCTCACTAAGTTCACTGAGGTTCTCACTAAGTCCATTGAGCATCCTTATAAGCAGTATTTTGAACTCAGCATCTGTTAGGCTGCTTATCTCCATTTTGCTTAGTTCTTTTCCTGGAGTTTTATTCTGTTCTTTCATGTGGGACCTGTTTCTTTGTCTCCTCATTTTGGCTGCCTCCCTGTGTTTGTTTCCATGTATTACTTAGCGAGAGGTATAGGGTTAGCTGAGACCAGATGCTGCTTGTTTGAAAGAATTTAGGAAAAGCTGAAGCAGGATCCAAGACAGGCCAATCCTATGGTCAAGCAACTGGCAACAGCTTGGGTGGGCCTGGAAGTTGGGTGGGGCGGGGCCTCAGGGAATCAGCAGGGCGGGGCCAACAGTGTGAGCCAGGTTGCTGGAGTCCCAGATATGGCGGCGTCTGCCGGCCCAGGGAAGGGCTCACCAAAGGAACAAAAGCCTCTGATAGCACGTCTGCCCAGGAGAAAGCTGCCTCTCCAGCCCTTGCTCCAATGCCAAACAGCTCAGTTCTTCCCCATATGACTCTGGTGCCTTTCAAGCTGCCTCCCCCACTCTGGAGCCTGGAGGGAGCACATCTGAGTCAGTCCGTGCGCGGGCCCTTTAAGAGGAGCTGCCGGGGCTCCAGCCGCCTCAGCCTCAGTTCCCGCTGGTTTTCCAGCCAGAAGTGATGGGGATTCTCTTCCTGGCACTGGGACCCTGAGCTGGGCGCCTGGTGTGGGACGGGGACCCCTCAGTCCTCAGGGAGGACCTTCCTAGCTGAGGTGTCCTCCTAATTTTTATCAGCCACACGTGGGTGTGGGACCAGCCGGTCCGCCTCCGCCCCTCCTCCCAGTCTCCATGTGGCTTCTTTAATCCCGTAGTTGTAGGACTTCCCTTCAGCTCGATGTCAGGCGGTTTTGAGTGATGGTTGTTCTGTAGTTTAGTTGTAACTTTGATGTGGTTGTGGGAGGAGGGAGCCGCGTTTACCTCCCCGCCATCCTGACCGTAAGTCTCAGAGAGGTTTTTAAATGTCTCACCCAGATTACGGTTTGTCAATTTCTCTCACTTTTTAAGAGTTTTAGCTTTATAAACATCCCTGTTTATGCTCTGGTCATGCAGGTTTACAACTATTGTATTTCCTTTGGGACTGTCATTTTTATAATATAAAATCTCTCTCTCCTTCCCATTTGATGCTTTTCACCTTGAATTCCAGTCAGTCTGAGAAAAGCAAACCTGTAAGATTTCACTTATATGTGGAATCTAAAAACAAAATAAGCAAATAAATGAAAAGACTGATAGACACAGAGAGTGGACTGGTGGTTGCCGGAGGGGAAGGAGATTGGGGGCGGGTGGGGGTGAAGGGCCTGAGAAGCACAGATTGGCAGCTACAAGCAGTCACGAGGATGTGAAGTTCAGCACAGGGAACATGTCAGTACATTGTGATAACTATGTGCGGTGCCAGGTGGGTACTGGGGAAATCGGGGGAACACTTTGTGAAGAACACGAGTGTCTAACCACTATGCTGTACACCCGAAACTAATACAAAATAATACTGAAGTCCGGCCGGTGTGGCTCAGTGGTTGAGCGTCAACCCATGCACCAGGAGGTCGCTGGTTCAATTCCCGGTCAGGGCACATGCCCAGGTTGTGGGCCCGACCCCCAGTGGGGGGCATGCAGGAGGCAGCCATCGATGTTCTCTCTCATCGATGTTTCTATCTCTCACTCCTTCTCACTTCCTCTCTCTCTGAAATCAATAAAGGAAAAAAAATTTTGCCCTGGCCGGTTTGGCTCAGCGGTTAGAGCCTCGGCCTGCGGTCCAGAGAGACCCGGGTTCGGTTCTCGCTAGTGGCACGTACCTCGGTTGCAGTTTGTCCTCAGCCCTGGTTGGGTCGTGCGGGTGACAGCCACTCAATGTGTCCCTTTCACGTCGATGTTTCTCTCTCTCTCTCTCTCTCTTCCTCTCTCTCTCCTTCCCACTCTATATGAACAAAAAATGGAAAAATGTCCTCGAGTGAGGATAAAAAAAAAATTATTAAAAAAACAAAAACAAAGTAATACTGAATGTCAACTGCACCTGAAGAAGAATAAGAAAAGATTGGGTGTTGAGGAGCAATGACTAGAATAGGGTTTGTCCCGAGAGTCAAGAAGGCAATTTGAGGTTCTGTGTGGTCGTGGCCCCTGCTCCCGTGACAACTTCAGGAACAGGGACAGTCCTCCCTGCGGACCACTGTGAGACAGACGTTCACACCTCATCCCACGTGCCCTGCTCTGTGTCACATGGGGCACGATGGCATTTGGGGTCCTCGGAGCTGTACAGGTTGATGGGCACCCGGACACTGCCGAGCTGGGCAAGGCCGGCCAAGAAGCGTGTCGGAAAGTCCCCGTGGGGTGGCTCCCACACACGATTCAGGCAGCTGTGTCTCTACGCCGGTAAGCACAGCTAAGATGATGCTACTCCGGGAGATTTTAGGACAGCCATTGCTACTCCTTTACCGCGGCCATAGCCTTTAAATTCACCCTTACGTTTTCCTGCTCACCTTTCTGTATTCCCGCCGCTGACTGCCTTGCGCGGATTGTCTCCGTGAGACCGTGCCCCACGTCGGTCTTTGGGAGAACTCCCAGGGTGTAATGCTTCCCTTCGTCTCCGTCTCCCTGTCCCTCTCGCTCTCTGTTCATGTGGTAACGCTGTTCTGTCTTGTTTGTCTCCGAGTCCCTGGCAACTAATGTGGTGATGGGCACACAGGAACCATCTAGTCAAATCTGCTCGCTAGGAAATGGGTATTTAATGAACACCTATTACTTACCAGACACCCGGTGGGCGCCGTGGGAGGCACAGAATGAATACTGTGGGCTCCGGCACACAGGGAAGGAGCGCACAGCAGCCTGGGGGAGGGGCTTCCTCCGGCTGAGGCTCTGGATCCCAAGTGAGAGCCAAACTCCAAAGGGGGTGCTGCTAGGCCCCCGTCTCTGAGCCAGCAACGCACCAGGTCAAATGGGATGACCTTTCCCAGTGTGTGCCCGTTCCGGGTCTCAGATCAGCCAAGTCACCTTCTTTGGGCTACAGGTCAGTTAGCACACGGTGACAGCTGTCTCTCTCCTCTGGCAGCTCAAGGACCAGGCAGTCAACCAGCTGTTGCTGATGGCAGTTGCTTTTTAAAAGGCATTGAACTACCTCTGTGATCGTCTGTGAACAGTGTGAGACAGCACCACACAGTCTGAAACAATCTTACGTACCAGTTCGTTTCTGCATGGTCTCAGAAGAATGGACTTACTTCCCTTCTTGAACAGGCTCGGGCAGCACTGACAGGACGCGGAGAACGTGGTGGTGTTTGTGGGTGAGCCCGGCGGGGGACGCCGGGCATGTTCATGCTGATGTGTAAAGCTAGGAGCGCAGTTTATGTTCCTCCTTGTTCTCCCCCTTCCTCTCCACTGAAACGTCAGGAAGGTGGAAAGGAAGAGAGTGTCACTCCTGGGTTTAAACACCCTCCAAATGGTTTCCCACCAGAGCTGGAATACAGGCTGAACCCCCTCCTTCGTCAGCTCCTCCAGCCTATTTTTTTCCCCTGAAACAGCCCGTGGTGAGCCGAGATCAGCTTTATGGCTCATGTGTGTTCGGTGACCTTGTGTTGGTAGCTCAAAATGGTGTGGTGTTTACACCACGGCAATTGGCAAACACTCTAAGTAAGGACTGGGTTTGAATCTCAGCTCTGCACACTGCTGGCTGTGTGACTTGGGTTGAGTGACCTACCCTTTCTGAGCCTCAATTTCCCCAGCTGTGAAATGGGGGTAACAAGGGCAGATGTAACCCATGGGGCTGTTCTCAGGAACTGAGTCAGACGATACATGCAAGGCGCCGGGGAAACAGTGGCGGATAAGTGCTCAGTTGCTTTGTTTCCTCATCCTGCCTTCAGAAGAGCTTAGTTCGAGTCAAAGTTCAGTGAGTTTCTCTCACTTTTCCACTGATAATGTTTCTCCTTAAGTTTCTTAAAACTTAGGAGGACAAGTCAGGTTCTTCTCCGTTCTCATTTCTTGCACCTGTCTCTACTTGAATTTCATGGGCTGCAGTTGAATGCGGGTGGGAGGAGCAGCGTCAGGAAATAAAATGCCGGCTGTACTTCCACAGAGGTGCTGTGATCTCATTTTGATCAGAGACCAGAGCCCCTGTGTGTTTCTCAGACCTGGCTCCCAAACCCCGCGTTCCGAGGAAATGAACCCACGGCGACAGGAGGGATTTGCCGCCGTCACCTGGCCGGGTTTAAAGTGCAGACGAGCGTAGAGAAACACGCACCTCTCCGGCGCTCTCTGCCCTTGCAGACGCCAGTTGGAGCTGAGGACCCAGGGTTCAGTATCTATAGAGGGCAACACCAGTGACATTTTCATTAACCCCAAATTCCCAGGGACCTGCCTGAGCCTGGGGTCCCTTCCCAAAGCAGAACCTGAGGGCGGGCTTTTGTGTACGTCGTTTATTGTGGGACGGGATCCCCAGAAACAGGAGCGAGGGGACTAGGGAGAGCAAGACAGGGAAGAAAGAAAGCCTCGTCAGACTGGGGGTTCTGGAATGATCACTCTGTGGCGAGCGGGCTTGCCCCTCCAGGGCCTTCCAGGAGCCGAGCACACGGAGGGCACCTGGCAGGTCTGCCCACCGCCACGGAGGGGAGCGGCAACCACCAGCTCCTTGGGTCCCCCGTGGTGGAGGGCTGCCCTTGGTGTTAAGGCTGTCCTGTGGTCAGGCTAAGGTGACCGACTTGTCCCAGTTTGTCTGGGACTGTCCCAATTTTCAAAATGAAAATTCTGCACCCTGGGAACGCCCTCAATCCCAGGAAACCTGGGTGGTCGGTCACCCTGCAGGACCCTCGCTCTGCAGAACGGTACCTGCTCTTTCGTCGGGGCCCCTGGATAGTGAGGAGCTGGGGCTTTGGCGATGAGGGGTGGGCAGAGGGAGAGGCCCAGACGACTGGGTACAGGGTGGGCAGGACTCCCCCTCCCCTTCTCGTGCGCATTTCTGCACCCCTTTGAGGAGCAGCACCCCATCCAGGTGGGCCCCGGGGTCCACTGGAGGCGCTGGCTCATACTTCTGGGGAGAGAGCTCAGGGCTGGACCTGAAGACTGGGGTTTCCGGTCCCAGAATTGTCCCTGTGTTGACCAGCCTTGGGCGCCTCAGCTTCGAGCTCTACCTGCAACGTGGGGATGAGAACTGCGGACTTTTGCATGCTCCGTGTGGGGGTCAAAAGGACGTCGTTTGTCAACTGTGAAGTGCTCCAGCTCATCGGGGCGGACTGCCGGCCCTGACCACCTGCCCCCTGATCTCACCGGCTGGCTCAGTACCCGCAGCCCTGGGCCCCCGTGTTATCACGCAGCCACTGTGTGCCATGGTCTCCATTTATGTGTCTGTCCCTCACATGCCACGCAGGGTCAGGCAGGTGCCGTGTGTATCCTGGGTTTCCACCCCGTCTCAGCACAGGGCTGGCGAATGTTCGTCAGATTGATATTCTCAGAGATAAAACGAGGAATTCAGATCCATGGAATAAGAATGCTATTTATCGTCTCACAACGAGAGCTGCAGACAGACTTCCGGGGAGGCCGAGTACGGCGCTGGTGTTCCCACTCTATCGGAGACCAGCTCTCCTGTCCTAGCAGCATGGGCTCACGGCTCACAGCTCCGTGACGGCGAGAGCCCCCTACCCTCCCGGTTTTCTCTCCGAGCCAGCAGAGAGCGACAGGAGAAGCCAGGCCAGGAGGAAGCTGCTTGGAGAAAGAGGTGCTGGAAACGTCCCACCTTGCCCCACAGAGCGGGCACCTGGAAACGGGCGCGGTGCCTGCGCTGTGCGCCGTGAAGCCAGCACCAGACCAACGTCACGGCTGTGAGATCACGCACGCTCGTGATGACCGCAGCTGGACCCCGGCCTCGGGGAGGGCAGACAGCATCGGGCGGCCCCTCCAGCCTGGGAGACGGGTGGTGCCTCGGAAACTCCGTTAGGAGGGCGGTGTCTTAGTGTGAGTTCCCAGAAGCAGGTCCCGGGGCAAGGACTTGAGGGCAAGCGGTTGGTCTGGAGGTGAACCCAGGTGACGCTAACAGGGAGCCAGAGAAGGGAGGCAGCCGACCAGGGGGAGCCGTGGAGCGTCCGCGGTGGACGTGCAGTCTTGCTGGGAGCGCTGGGAGACAGGCCTGGGCCTGCAGCTCAGCGTTATCCTGCTGGTGGACGAGGGAGCTGGGAGCTGGCCGTCAGCTGTCAGTCGCTGGGTGAGGGCTGCTCCTGGGAGACGGTTCCCCAGGATGTCTGGCCGGCCACATGTACGGGCAAACGGGCTCCAGGGGCCGAGGGAACCCTTCGGTAAAGGAGCGCCATCCCACCTTTGCAAGTAGGGCTGGTGGGCGTGGAAATGCTGGGTACCATGCTGGGGCCCCCACCGAGGTCTGCAGCAGACGGGGTGTGGCTGTGAGCTCCTGGGGCCCAGCTGGCACCACCCGGCCCTACCCTGACCCCGGCTGGGAGGGCTGGCGATTGCGGGCTGGAGTACCCCCTGCAGGCCCTGATGACAAGCGGCTCCTCATCATCGTACCCGTCAGACTGCCGAGAGTGTACGAGAGCAGAGCGTCCCAGTGTCCTTGAAAAGCTCTTGGTGTTGGGGCTTTATTTAGGCCATGCTGACATCAGGGCTTAAAAATGCCACGTCCTCCCTCCTCGACACGCCCCTCCACCGTCTCCGGAGCAGCGCGCTCACCAGCTGCTGGGAAAGCCCCGCAGGGACGGGACCCGCAGTGACGAGCCGTGTGTTGAGCCTTGGGGTGCAGCCGGCCGGGGTGGCTCCGTGGCTGAGCGTTGACCCTGCACCAAGAGGTCTCGGGTTCGATTCCCGGTCAGGGCACATGCCCAGGTTGTGGGTCCGATCCCCAATGGGGGGCATGCAGGAGGCGGCCAGTCGATGTTCCCTCTCATCGATGTTTCCATCTCCCCCTCCCTCTCCCTTCCTCTCTCTCTAAAATCAATACAGAAAACAAAACAAGATAAAAAGCCCGCAGTGCGGAGCCCCGGTTAGAGCCGCACGCAGAGCCTGAGCGCACCGTGGCCGGGAAGCACCAGGGGAGCCCTGGGGAGCGAGGTGCTGGGGGCTGGCGGTCGCTCCGCGTGGGCCCGGGCTCTCCACACGGACACTTGTCCCTGGAACGACACAGCGGATGCATCGGAACACGAGTGGAAGAGCTTGTGCTGTGCTTTCGTGCACAGGAACCCTTCTGAACAAGGGGCTTGGGGACAGAATACACAGTCAGGCTACTCGGGGACAGTGTCACACTGCGGCTTCGTGTTTAAGTATGTGCTAATCTTTGGGGACCGGAATGAACACTCATTGCTAATTAAAAAACACAAAACTCCACCGGTGTGCCCTGGCCGGTTGGGCTCAGCGGCTAGAGCATCGGCCCACGGACCAGAGAGTCCCGGGTTCGGTTCCCGCTAAGGGCACGTACCTTGGTTGCAGTTTGTCCCTGGCCCCGGTTGGAGTCGTGTGGGTGATGACCAGTCGATGTGTCTCTCTCATATCGATGTTTCTCTCTCTCTCTTCCCCCTTCTCTCCCTCCCACTCTATCTGAAGATAAATGCAAAAATGTCCTCAGGTGAGGATAGAAAAAACAAAAAAACCCCACCTGTGTATCTCACCTTATCTATCACGTGAGACAATATCTGTCAAAAGCACTTTTGAACCAAGAGGTGCTCACGCATTCCCTGGGCTCTCAGTCGTGGTCACAGTCCCCCCGACTCGACTGCCTTGTGTGGAGGTCAGAGAGCAGTCTGTGAAGGTTCTGGGTGAAGGCATGCTGACCTGGAGCGTGACCTGGGTCCTGGCAGGGAACGCAGAGGAGAACGGCCCACACCTGTGGTTTCATGGGTCTGCGAGAGCTCCCCAAACGCAGAGCCGGGAGCCAGCGCGTTTCAGGGGGAGTCACGCGCTGCTCAGGGCAGCTGAGAACTCCCTAGGGTGCCTCCAATCGAGGGCGCTCGCCCGTGGGTCCTTGAGAGAGTGGCTGAATTGGAAATTAAAACAAAAACTCAATAAATAGATCCAACTTGTTCCTTCCTTTCTTCCTCCTTTCCTCCCTCCCTTCCTTCTTCTCTCCTTCCTTCCTTCCTTCCTTCCTTCCTTCCTTCCTTCCTTCCTTCCTTCCTTCCTTCCTTCCTTCTTTCTTCTTACTTTCCTCCCTCCCTTTCTTCTTCTCTCCTTTGTTCTTTCCTTCCTTCTCTCCTGCCTCCCTCCCTCCCTTCCTGTATTTATTGAACACCTGCTATGTGCCAGACACTTAGGCCTGTCACTCTGCCTAAACACTCAAGAGCCTGCTGAAAAAATAAGTGTTTGTTTTCTGGCTTAATTCTTTCGTCGCTATGTAGAGAACAATGGATTTATTTTTCTAAAGTTCAGGCCATTATTCTCCTTTCTAAGCCTCTGTGCTGAGATCATCAATGCAGCACTTTTTAGAATAAAAAAAAAAAAAAGGAGAAGCAGGACTTTTCAGTGATATTAAATCTCTTAAATGACAAACCTGTAATTTGTAGAGGGAAATGATTCCCATAATGCATCTTATATCCTTGAGTTCCAAATTACAAAGTTCTTGCTGAAATTGGTTTCTGCCCAGGAGGAGATAATGTCAATCAAGACGCCCCTTCCCGGTCGGCATCGCAGGCTGGACAGGGCGCCGGCCAGCCCGCCCCCGGGAGGGAGGCGCGGAGGCCGGGGAGACAACAGCGTGCTACAGAGGTAATTAAAATACTATTTTATTTCCAGCAGGAGTTATAAAGAAGCATTCGAGGGAACGTGGAGATGCTCACAGTGGTAATGACCCTGGGGCCGCTCACTCGCTAAGGCATTTCCTGAGACCCAGGCATGCCAGTCACCAGGACAAAAACTACCTTATCAAGTGAGATGGCTGTTGACTGAGGGTAAAACCATTGGAACTGCTGATGAGCTCTGACTAATGGTGAGACACTTAGTAACCCTCCCAATTCCCACTCCTAGAAGGCATCTCCCTGAGCTGAGGTTTCCGTCAGGGAGACACTTTGTAACCCTCCCAATTCCCACTCCTAGAGGGCATCTCCCTGAGCTGAGGTTTCCATCAGGGAGACACTTTGTAACCCTCCCAATTCCCACTCCTAGAAGGCAGCTCCCTGAGCTGAGGTTTCCATCAGGGAGACACTTTGTAACCCTCCCAATTCCCACTCCTAGAGGGCATCTCCCTGAGCTGAGGTTTCCATCAGGGAGACACTTTGTAACCCTCCCAATTCCCACTCCTAGAAGGCAGCTCCCTGAGCTGAGGTTTCCATCAGGGAGACACTTTGTAACCCTCCCAATTCCCACTCCTAGAAGGCATCTCCCTGAAGCTGAGGTTTCCGTCAGGGAGACACTTTGTAACCCTCCCAATTCCCACTCCTAGAAGGCATCTCCCTGAGCTGAGGTTTCCGTCAGGGAGACACTTTGTAACCCTCCCAATTCCCACTCCTAGAGGGCATCTCCCTGAGCTGAGGTTTCCATGAAGGAGACAGTGGACTGAGATCACCACATTTGGGAAGAACCATTCCCTCCATGGACAGGTCTCTCCACCTGGCTCGGTTCCATTTTCTAAGCACAGCCCCTGCCACCAAAGCCACTCTCTGGGCGTCTTGAGGTCCCTCCGTGCTGGGAATAGCTTTGCGCCTCGGGGAGGGACCAGAGGAACAGTTTTACCTCAACTCTGCTGACAGGGAAACTGACTTCAGAGAGAGGAATGTTTTGTCTCCGATCCCAGTCTCCTCTCCTGGGGACCTGGTGGGCCCAGGGGTCCCGACGGGCTCTGCGGTGATCATTCTCTGCCCGGCTCCCTGGGGATGGCCCGGGGAGCACCTGGCCACCTGTCCTTCCAGAGGTCATGAGCACAGGCACGCTCAGGGAGGCCGGGGCCTCCAGTCACTCAGCGACCCGCCTCTTTGCTGTTTACTCAGTGCAGTCTGCCCCCTGCGACCCCGGAGCTGAGAGCTGGGACGAGAGGCTGATGGCGCTAGGCTTTACCTACCTCGAAAGCGAGGAAGTATTCAAGGCTATTTTCAGAAATGACCTTTTTAAAATGAAAAAAGAATTTTTTAAAGACCATAGTGTCTGGTCTTGGTGCGTTTCAGATGAAGGGGGACACGCAGGAAGGCAGGCCTGAGCTGGAAGTCGGCTGCATAGCGGTGTTTGCAGAGAAGACTCTCCGTCCGCTGTCCCTCATGGTCAACTTGCCATCTCAGGCGAGCAAACCCCACTGTTTCTTCACACACAAACCCCCTCGCCTGCCTTGGAAACGACAGTCGTTCAACTTGTCGGGTCCCTGGCGGACCGGGCAAAGATGACAGCAGCCAGCTCAGAGTCAGCGGTCTGACTGCTTCTCCTGATTTTAATGTGTGTCCTTGGTGAGTGGCAGTAAGCCTGACCCTCGTGGGGCCCGAGGAGGTGCAGGGGGCAGGCCCCCCGGGCCAGGCTTTCTCCAGCGGTTGGCAAAATACAAAGAGCTGGCTTCATTTTGATCAGAGTGAAGAGAATTGTGCGTCAACAAACTGTTCTTCATACGCTTAAATGTCATACCGTGGTATCTAACCGTCACATTTGTGCCCCCCCACAGTGACCTCCCTGAGGGTGGCAGGGCCGGCTCTGTGAGGAGCACGGGGTGCACCTGGCTTCAGGTCTAGTGAGCCTGATTCTGAAAGCGCCCATGGCTTCCATCCTTGGGACAGGCCAGAGGTGCAGGACTGGACGGTCCTGGGGGTCACCTTAGCTGTGGCAGGTGGCGTTTGGGGGATAGATCCCCCAGCTTCTCACCTCTGGGGACTGGCGTTGACTCTGAGGTGTGTTCCACACAGTCTCCCAGGTGCTCCTGTGGGACTGAACTCCAGGGTCCCAGAGGTGGCCACTTCGATGTCATGCTCTCTGCCGGCTGCCTTCTCCTCCCTCCTGGGATCACCTCCCAGGCAATCCTTGCCCTCAATCCCCATCTCAGGGTTCTTTCCAGCCTAAGACAGAGTAGTGGCCATGTACCGGGGCGATGGGGGGACTTTGCCCTCCCTTGGCTAAGCCAATGCCCTTTCCAGCATGTCTGCTGGGCTTGCCTGCAGTCCCTGGAGCCTGAGGACTGCACCCCCACACACATGGCAGCAACCGGGTGCCACGTGGGTCAGAGCAAGTGAGGGTTGTGCCCCCGAGCGGTGAAAAAATGTAATGAGCTTGCTTTTGACAGCGGCGTCTGTCTTGGCGGGTTTCTCGAGGGAGCAAGGCCCAAGCCTGGGGCCCACAAGCTCGAGGGGGCGCGGTCAGCAGAGGCGGCGCGGTGGCTGCCCTGTGCGGCCCAGCCCTGAGCCGCTGGGGGGGCTGCCAGGCCTGCCCCGACCTCCTAGACCCCCGTGGCCACTGCCCGGGAGGGGGCAGGTTTTCCCTGCTGAGGAGCAAATAAAGACAGCGGAAATGGTGTTCGGTCTTTCTCATCCCCCTTGGGTCACTGGGTCACTGGGTCACAGCCCTGGTCGCTGGCCCCAGATGAGAGGACAGGTGGCTTCTCCCTGGACCAGCAGGAAGAAGCCGTAGAAAGGGCTTTGGAGTTTCATGCTGTGAAATGCTCTGATTTTTCAAGAGAAGCTGGAAATTTAGATGTTTATGTGAAATCTCTCCATTTAAAAAAGTTTTAAATTATTTTTTTATTCCTCCCTTGAAGATATTTTTCCATTTATCTTCAGATAGAGTGGGAAGGAGAGAGAGAAAGAGAGAGAGGGAGAGAGAGAAACATCGATGTGAGAGGGACACATCGACTGGCTGCCTCCTGCCTGACCCCGACCAGGGCCAAACTGCAACCGAGGTCCGTGCCCTTGACCAGAATGGAACCTGCGACTCTTTGGTCCACAGGCCGACGCTCTAACCGCTGAGCCAAACCGGCCAGGGCAGAATCTCTCTGTTGTAAATGGTGGCTCGCTCCTTCCTTCCCAAACCGCACGGGCCCAGACAGAAGGATAGTAAAACAGAAGAAGTGTCTGGGCTGATTCAACACTTGGGCGGCCCTCTGTGACCTCTGACCTTGCAGCTATGTGGGTAAGCGGAAAAGGAAAACGGCTTCCGTGCTGGGAAGAGAGAAGCATCATTAACACAGGTGTTTGCCCCACGCCCATCACGACGCTGGGCCCGGGTTCAGGAGTGACGCGTGCGGCCAAGTCCGGGTGTTCGTGGGCAGATCGACAGCACTACCATTTCACGAGGGCCCGCGTGGACAGGGGCTCTTTGGGAAGAAACCTGTGGACTCGTGGTTTCCACGGACCCACAGGCAGGCAGGCCCCACGAGAACCTGGAGTCGGGTCTGGAGAATCAGGGCGCTCTCTCGAACCCCACCTCCCCGGCTCTCCTGGACAGAGTGGTTCTCTCTATCAGGCAGGCATGTGGACAGCTCTCTCTCCCTCACTCCACGTGGACCTCTTTTATTATTAATTTTTTCTTTTTCTTTTATTGCTTTTTAGAGACAGAGGAAGGGAGAGGGAGAGAGAGATGGCAACATCGATGAGAGAGAACATCGACTGGCCGTCTCCTGCATGCCCCCCACTGGGGATCGGGCCCACAACCTGGGCATGTGTCCTGACCGGGAATCAAACCGGCGACCTCGTGGTGCATGGGTCGGCGCTCAACTACTGAGCCACACCGGCTGGGCGACATAGACCTCTTTTTAAAAATTTCCAATAATAGCTGACATTCAATGTGATTTTAGTTTCAGGTGTACAACATCGTGAGTAGACATTTTTATACCTTACAAAGTCATCCTCCTAATAAATGTAGTACCACCTGGCACCATGCGTAGTTATCACAATGTTATTGACTGTCTTCCCCGTGCTGGACTTCGCATCTTTCTGACTGTTCTTTTTTTATTTATTCTCACCTGAGGACATTTTTCCATTTTTATGGGAGGGAGAGAGATGAAGAGAGAGAGAGAGAGAGAAAAACACTGACGTGAAAGGGACACATCCAGTGGCTGCCTCCCGCACGACCCCAACCAGGGCCGGGGACAAATTGCAACTGAGGTACGTGCCCTTGACTGGAATCGAATTGGCGACTTGTTGGTCCGCGGGCCGACGCTCTAACCGCTGAGCCAAACCAGCCAGGGCTTTGTGACTGTTCTTATAACAGGTAATTTGTACATCTTAATCCCTTCTCCTTTGTCACCTCCCCGCCCCCGCCCTCGGCACCTGGCGACCTCCAAATGTTCTCTGTCTGCGTCAGCCTGTCTGTTTCGATGAGCCGCTGTCATGGTTAAGCCACAGACCGGTTGGCCGGGCACTCACATGCTAACTCCAGTCACATTGAACCCTGCCTTCTAGGGACCTGTCCCTGTGGCTGGGTGAGGGCAGATTTTCATAGAAAGGGGGCACTGTGACCTGAGAGGGGCGTCCTACCAAAGGACAGAGACTTCACTCACTCAGCAGAGCACCCTGAGTACTTACGAGGTGTCTGCGGTGATCAGCCTTTGCTGGGGAGAGCAGTCAGTGACACTCGTCCCTCCCTCCCGGCAGGGAGCTTGCCTTCTCCGGGAGTAGAGGGACAGCAGAGAATCCACGAAAAGCTTGGCCCCGGAGCACGAACGGGGAGGAGCCACGGACAGGAGCCACCCCAGGGACCGCAGCCCTGGAGGGAGGCGGCAGGGGGGCCTTGGAGGAGCTGACCTTTCTGCTGAGCTCTGACGGGTGAGAAGGAGCGAGGAGCACAGCAGATTTTGGACAGACGACTCCGGCAGGAGAAAAAAAAAGACCCTTCTCACCTCGGTCTTGGGAAGCAAGGCTCACTAAATCACCTTGCCGGCAAGGAGGGACTTTCGGCAGGGTCTCGTACCAAGGTGACCTTGCCGTCGGCCATCAGCCCGGCTTATCTGCATCTTTGGGCAGCGGGCATCAGCTCTAACCCACACAGTCTGCAGGGTTTGTAACTCACCCTCGGCGACGTGTCTGCCTCCGGGCACTGCTCCAGGCGGGAGGGCAGAAGAGGAGACGGACGGACGGACGGAGAGACCTGTTCGTCCCAGTCAGGGGGGCAGAGCTCAGACCCTCTCCCCCGCCCGCCCTGCCAGAGGCGCTGGGTCACATGAGTCCGGAATCGGGGTCACCCTGTGACTGAGCAGTGCAGTTACTAGGACTGTGAGCCGGGCTTCTTTCCCTCTAGTCCATCTCAGAGCTTAGCGATGGGACCCCAAACCCCAACACTCTCTCCCCTCAAAACCCATCTATTGGTCCAAACCTTTAAAAATCCATTAAAAAAATGACTTTGTTCTCTCCAAGGCAGCAGATTCTGGAAGCCGATCCTATGGCCGCTGGGTCCGGGGTACATGTCTGCACACCTCTCACTTCCTGTACATGCTGGCTGTGTGCAAAATGTCCTGACGTTTTCTCTCAACCAGACCTCCACCACAGAATTCCCCAGGGAGCTTCCCGAAAATTCTGGTCCCTGGGCCCCTCCCTGATCTGGGGAGCCGGGGCCCTTTGGGGGAAGGGGCTGGCATACACAGGATTTCCTGTAGGACCAGGCTGGGCTCCACGGAGTGGACTGGGGATGGGCGAGTCATTTGGGTGACCCTCCACCAGATGGCAGTAAAGTTGCATCTAACTTCCGAAGGGAGCCGCCTTCTAACAGAATCTGTCAGGACCACAATTTCCCAGCAGACAGAGGCGAGGGTGCCTGGAGGAAGGGCGCCTCCGTTCTGATTTGCACCAGGGCACCTGTGGCTGAGTGGATACCCCAGGCTTATGTCCTAGGACAGAGCGCCAGTGAAAACCCACAGCTGCGTCTCCAAGAGGGTGTTTCGAAGAACACAAGGGCCACAGGATGGTAACAGGTGTGAGGACCAGGCACAGTCACCTACGTGGCTCTGGGACGTCTTGTGGCAATGACGTTGGCTGAGTTTGTTAGGTGCAGCCCAGCCAGTGTGCCTGTGACCAGATCTCCAAAGTTACCTGGCCCTCACCTGTGCCCCTGGGGCTCGGGCACTGCCCAGATGCTGTTTGGAAAATGTTTTGCGAGAATTTTGTACTATTTCACAGGGGGGGATGTCGCAGTCAGGTGCTCTCCACAGACATTTTGACGGCAGCACAGCTAGTCCGAGACACGGTGCCCTGCTCTCCAACCTCCAGTTTCCCCCCTGCCTTCCAACCTCCAGTTCCCCCCCTGCCCTCCAACCTCCAGTTCCCCCCCTGCCCTCCAACCTCCAGTTCTCCCCCTGCCCTCCAACCTCCAGTTCCCCCCTGCCCTCCAACCTCCAGTTCCCCCCCTGCCCTCCAACCTCCAGTTCCCCCCCTGCCCTCCAACCTCCAGTTCTCCCCCTGCCCTCCAACCTCCAGTTCCCCCTGCCCTCCAACCTCCAGTTCCCCCTGCCCTCCAACCTCCAGTTCCCCCCCTGCCCTCCAACCTCCAGTCCCCCCTGCCCTCCAACCTCCAGTTCCCCCTGCCCTCCAACCTCCAGTTCCCCCCTGCTCTCCAACCTCCAGTTCCCCCTGCCCTCCAACCTCCAGTTCCCCCTGCCCTCCAACCTCCAGTTCCCCCTGCCCTCCAACCTCCAGTTCCCCCCCTGCCCTCCAACCTCCAGTTCCCCCCTGCTCTCCAACCTCCAGTTCCCCCCTGCCCTCCAACCTCCAGTTCCCCCCTGCTCTCCAACCTCCAGTTCCCCCTGCCCTCCAACCTCCAGTTCCCCCCTGCTCTCCAACCTCCAGTTCCCCCTGCCCTCCAACCTCCAGTTCCCCCCTGCTCTCCAACCTCCAGTTCCCCCCCTGCCCTCCAACCTCCAGTTCCCCCCTGCTCTCCAACCTCCAGTTCCCCCTGCCCTCCAACCTCCAGTTCCCCCTGCCCTCCAACCTCCAGTTCCCCCTGCCCTCCAACCTCCAGTTCCCCCCTGCCCTCCAACCTCCAGTTCCCCCCCTGCCCTCCAACCTCCAGTTCCCCCCTGCTCTCCAACCTCCAGTTCTCCCCCTGCCCTCCAACCTCCAGTTCCCCCCTGCTCTCCAACCTCCAGTTCCCCCTGCCCTCCAACCTCCAGTTCCCCCTGCCCTCCAACCTCCAGTTCCCCCTGCCCTCCAACCTCCAGTTCCCCCCTGCCCTCCAACCTCCAGTCTCCCCCCCTGCCCTCCAACCTCCAGTTCCCCCTGCCCTCCAACCTCCAGTTCCCCCCCTGCCCTCCAACCTCCAGTTCCCCCTGCCCTCCAACCTCCAGTTCCCCCTGCCCTCCAACCTCCAGTTCCCCCCCTGCCCTCCAACCTCCAGTCCCCCCTGCCCTCCAACCTCCAGTTCCCCCCTGCCCTCCAACCTCCAGTTCCCCCCTGCCCTCCAACCTCCAGTCTCCCCCCTGCCCTCCAACCTCCAGTTCCCCCCTGCCCTCCAACCTCCAGTTCCCCCCTGCCCTCCAACCTCCAGTTCTCCCCCTGCCCTCCAACCTCCAGTTCCCCCCTGCCCTCCAACCTCCAGTTCCCCCCTGCCCTCCAACCTCCAGTCTCCCCCCTGCCCTCCAACCTTTAGTTCACCCTTTGCCCTCCAATCTCCAATTTTCCCCTTGCTATCCAAACCTCTTTAGTTCCTAAATTCAGAGAGTGAGAGTTTGGATGGTGGTTCAGGCAGGAAAAGCTGGAGCCTTATGTGACTCCGTGGCCCCGAGGTCTCGGGTTCGTGGGGGAGGGATTCACCCGGAACCACGGCTCCCGAGTCTGGTTGTCAGAGGAGCAGAGCAGGGGCAGAGGGAGGCGGTGGTCCTCTGAGAACCTAGGTTTTGGGTGTTCATGAAAGAAGTCTGGACAGATGAAATAGCTGCTAATCGAATGGCTTCCAACCATCTCCCAGGAGCCTCCACCTGGGACGGGGCCTGAGACACTCTGGAGAGAGAGAGAGAGAGGGAGAGAGAGAGAGAGAGAGAGAGAGAGAGAGAGAGAGAGAAGGAGAGAGAGAAGGAGAGAGAGAAGGAGAGAGAGAAGGAGAGAGAGAAGGAGAGAGAGAAGGAGAGAGAGATTCTTCCTAGAGCTTTTGGTTTTCCACCTTGGAAGAGAAAGAGCTGATGACAGAAAGGCCCTCGGCAGCCCGGCAGGGATGCAGGCAGCCACCTCCCGGTAGGTGATCAGACTGCACAGCCAGAGGCAGAGCAATTCTGCCAGAGAAGTGGGGGCCGGGGACCCTGAGCCGGGCTTGAAAGTCAGGGGCTGGAGGAGACTTGTCGTAAACCAGCACACCCCGCCGGAGGGGACCTTCGGGGCCGGTGCGCCCGGAGCGCTCTCACGCGTGCCCTGTGCCCGCCCTGCTGCCCGCCGGCCTTAGTCTGAGCAGAGTGACATCCGCGCGAGGGCGGTTCCCTTCGAGGCTGGCGGTGAGCCAGCCGCCTGGCCCTCACTCGGTCCTTACAAGCAGCAAGCAGAAACCACACATCACACTCGGACAAATAACAGCACGGCTTTACCCACAGAGCTGTTGGGCGCAGAGAGAGCCGAGCCCCCCAGGCGTGTGGCACAGGGCAGCTGGTCACCGGTGAGGGGACGGATAGAAGGACAGGCAGACAACCACACGGATTTAATATTTGTGATTTACTTTACGGTGAGCTGGAAATATGTAAAACCTATGGCTTTCTAATCAAGCCATTAAACTGATGATCTTATTTTCATAAAACCTATCACTTGAATTAAGACAAATCTTTAAAAAAATCTTTTTAAAAATGTAGGTAAATAATAGTAGAGAGGACACAAAGATACAGACAAAACTGGGGGGTGGTTTGTGAGTTTGGGAAACAGTGTGGTGGAGAGTCGTGGGGTTTGGAGCTCGATGGGCCTCATACGTGTTACCTGTTAGCTGTGTGACTCTGGGCAAATTACTCAAGTTCTCTGTGTCAGGGGCTACATTTGCAAACACTGAAGATGATCAGAGACTGATCTGCATGTGTGGGTCCCCAGGGGGTGTCTTGGGGCTGCTCACAAGCCCGCCTGCCTCGGGGTTGCCCTTTCAGGGTTGATGGGGGACGGGGACAGGAGACTGTGCCAGCAGAGTCCTTGGTCTGCACGCTGCCTGGAGGTGACTGCTGCAGCCACGCTGCCCTGTGCCACACAGACCAGCCCTCAGACGGCTCAGAGACACGGCCAGGAGTGGGCATGAGGCTGCTGCCCGTCCTTGTCCCAGCCCTCAGACGGCTCAGAGACACGGCCAGGAGTGGGCACTGCAGCTGCTGCCCGTCCCTGTCCCAGCCCTCAGATGGCTCAGAGACACGGCCAGGAGTGGGCATGAGGCTGCTGCCCGTCCCCGTCCCTGTCCCCGTCCCAGCAGCTCAGAGACACGGCCAGGAGTGGGCCCTGCGGCTGCTGCCCGTCCCCGTCCCACGCCTAGAGGTCACCCTCTGGGGACACGCCTTCTTTCCTCGGTGCGTGACTGTTTCCTGTGACTTTGAAACAAATGTTTCAGGTGTCCAAATGACCACAAATCACAGTTTCCTTGCAAAACAAAGGAACAGCAGCTGAGCCGGCAGCCCTGTGGTCGGTGCAGCCCGTGAAGGCGAAGACGCGGCCTCTGGGAAGGGAAACGCTGTGCGCGCCCCACGGAGCCTGTCTCCTCCTCCCCTGCTCAGGGCCACCCTACAAAGTTTAATTTGGTTCAAGGGCCCTCAAGTCATGCTTAGAAGGATCAGGAACAATCTTGTAATTGTCTTGATTTTAGCGAAAAGTCAAGTGGGATGCGGCAGCCAGAGAGCCCTTGAGGTTCCCTGAGTGCCGCTCATGGGCCCGCGGCTCACTCCGTGAGAGCTCTCGGAAGGACGTCGGGGAGCCGGCCCCCCCGCCCCCCCCGCACCTGCAGGCCACCTGGGGCCCTATGGGCGTCCACACGCTCCTGGCCCCCCTGTGGGCTGGTGGAAACCGAGGCGGGGCAGGACAGGGTCCTCGGGAGAGGACCTTGCTGATTCTCACCGTGCCTGTTCCTCCCTGCACCCACACGCTCTGCATGGTTGCCCAGCTTCCAAGTCCCTGTTCCGTGTGCTCATCACGGATTTGAGAAACATTTCAGCTTCCCGAGAGCAGAGACTCTTGTCTGTTTTGGCCACTGAACTGTTCTAAGCACTTGTCATAGTGCCTGGCACACAGCTGGTGCTCAGCGAACATTTGTTACGTGTAAGAATGAGTGCCGCCAGGTGGTGCAGGGGGACACGGTGGGGGCTGGTCCCTGTCCGGGGGTGTCAGTGTCACATGAGAGAGGTGATGACCCCCCCAAGGTCACTTCTCAAGGAGTGACCCCCCCAAGGAGGTGACAGTTATGATGGGAAGATGGGAACTGAAGAATGAGTATTGGCCCTAAGACAAGTTGGGAAGGGCATTCTCAGCGGGAGAAGAAGCCAGTGCAAAGGCCCTGAGGTAAGCAGGGGAAATAACAGTGGCGAGAGATGAAGGCGGGACACGGGCAGGGATGTGTCTGGCGGCCCTTGTACGTCTTGAAGTTTAGGTTTTCATACCTTTCCTAAAAGGCCTAGGACAGCCCTGTGTAGACCCAAAGTGAGATTTGTGGTTGCATTTGCTGTGACCACTTTGGAAACACCCCACTTTCCCTTAATTTATTTCAACCCCCCACAGACGTCTCCAGTTTTGTGTCATTGTCTCAATCATATGCCATTTGTTTGTCTGAGCAGCAGTTTTTTTTTTTTTTAAATCCTCACCCGAGGATATTTTTCCATTTATCTTCAGATGGAGTGGGAGGGAGAGGGGAGGAGAGAGAGAGAGAGAGAGAAACATTGATGTGAGAGAGACACATCGACTGGCTGCCTCCTGCACAACCCCGACCAGGGCCAGGTCAAACCGCAACCGAGGTACATGCCCCTGACCGGAATCGAACCCGTGACTCATTGGTCCACGGGCAGACGCTCTAAACACTGAGCCACACCTGCCAGGGCAGCGGGTTTTTCTTTAGTGAAGCTCCCATGTGAGTTTGGTGGGCCTGCCACTCAGCATTCACACTGACCAATCAGAGTGTCCCAGAACCCATTTGGGGGTGGGCACTATATTCAGACTGACCAATCAGAGTGTCCCAGAGCCCATTTGGGGGTGGGTACTGTATTCAGACTGACCAATCAGAGTGTCCCAGAGTCTGCTCAATGGTTCCTGGGGGGAGAAAGGGCAGGTGTCCCCGAGGCAGCACCAGAGTTCATTGGGGGGAGGGATGAGGAGGAGAGGGAGAGGGGCTCTTTGTCTCCCTAGTATTGCAATATCGCAGGACGGCAGAGCCCAGCCAGGACCTGCCAGTGTTTCCCCGTGCTTCTCCTTCTGTTCCAGGCTCTGCTCCTTCCGTGAGGGCCTGTGCTTAGGGGGCGCCTGTCTGTGGGCAGCGGGGTCTTGGTCACCTTGCTGCGTCTCTGGATCAGCCGAGCCCGAGCACGCAGCACGGGGTGGACCCCTGGGTGCACAGGAGTGCAGCTCATTGCTCTCAGGTGCTTGGTGGACCTTGGCCCCCTCTCTGGATTGATAGCCGGCACCCCACAGACACATTCTAAGCCCAGGACGGCGTTTTCGTCAATCTCAGTGCCTGGGGCCGGGGTAAGCATGCAGCAGGTGCTGGGTAAGTGCCCACTTGGTGATCGACGCAGAACCTAGGTTGCCACGCTTGGCAACACTGTGATGGGTCATTTCACGCCTAGACCCATCAGTGGGAGGTGAGCGACTCAGAATACAGGCTCATGTGTCAGCCTCCGAGAGGCGCGGCGAGCTGAACAATTGCTCTTTGGATGGAATGATTTATTCGGAGCACCATGTTCCCACTTGCCAGGTAATAAGTGGAAGTGGAGGAACACAGGATGTGGTGGCGTTTTTGAGGAAGACAGAGCGCAGGACCCCCATCTGGCATCACGCCGCGTGGAGGGTATTTCGTGTGTGCAGTTCCTCCTGTGTGCAGACGCGTGTGTCATTCTGTCTCTCGGATGCACTGGCGAGAAGGGGCTGTCAGGACAGGAGAAATGGGTCACAGGTTCGTGGTTCAGTGACGTGCCCAGCGGCCTCCTGAGATGGGCCACGGGACTCTATCCCTGTCCCTTTGCTTTGGCCTGGTGGCGGCTCTGTCCCGATCACCGGCTGTTGACTCTCAGCCTTTTCTTTGTAAAAAAATCGTGGGGCCCTGGCCAGTTTGGCTCAGCGGTTAGAGCGTCGGCCTGTGGACCAGAGAGTCCGGGTTCGGTTTCCGCTAGGGGCACGTACCTCAGTTGCAGTTTATCCCTGGCCCGGTTGGGGTTGTGTGGGTGGCAGCTAGTCGATGTGTCTCTCTCACATCGATGTTTCTCTCTCTCTCTTCCTCCCTCTCTCCCTCCCGCTCTATCTGAAGGTAAGTGCAGAAATGTCCTCCGGTGAGGATTGAAAAGAAAAAAAAAAATCCCGGGGAAGGGGGTTGATGTATTTTCTGATGAGCCTCCTTGATTACCGATGCTGATTTGATTCTTTCTGTTGGTTTCGCATTGTGCACGCGAGTCAAATTTTCCGAGTCCATCCAAGCAGAAGGGTTTCCTATATCCTGGAGGACACTGTGTGGGAAGTGCAGGGCCAGTGGGTTGGAAATCTCACCACCCTTGCCAGGCCATCTTGTTGCGGGTGGAAACTAGACCCTCATTTCAAGTGGCCCGAAGGGGTTTGGAGCAGAAAGGCTCCTGGTGGGCACACCTGCCAGGCTGCCCTGGGCCGGGATGCTGCCGGTGGCGCAGAGTGGTGGGTGCCCTGTGACGGGGTCTCTGGCGGCCCTCGGCTGCTTCCTTCACTGTGTCCCCACCACAGGGAGGTGCTCCAGGGCCCCACTGTCGCAGGTGTTCCTTCCCGTCCTGCCCTGCTCCTTGGGGTGGCAGGCAAAGAGATCGAGTTGATTATACTCCTCCGTTCTCAGTTGAACAAGGCCCTCCCCCTTTTTTTACACTTGTCTTTCCCAATATTCTCATTCCACATCCACACCCTTGCATCACACTGCCCTGGGCACTCACCTGGTGTTTGACATACATCCGGGAGAACGTGGGCGTCCTTGGAGACAGGTGGAGGTCTGCGGGCACGTGCCCTGAAGCTCCGCTGTCAGTGTGGTCCCGGGCCAGCAGCATCCCGAGGAGACGGTCGGAAACAGCCTCCAGGCCCTGCCCCCATGGCAGTGATTTAGCAGAGGCTCTGGACATGCCGGTACATTCAAGCTGGAGGCGCTCTGGTCTAGAGCTCTCTCTGGTTCTTGTTTTTTCTCCTCAACCGTAGAAGCTCTGCGTTGCTCTGTGTAGGTTCGATTTGTTGTTCCTCGTTGTTTTCTTCCCACGATGCTCATCCACACGCTCGATCAAATAGCAAAACCAGAAAGAGAGATTCGATGCGTAAAAGAACGCCGGGATTGCTGAGGGTGCTGCCTTGGAGGAGGTTCCCAGGAAGGAGGCCAGGCAATCCCCGGGGATGGAGACCATGGCCGGAAGGTGCTCGGGGCAGCCTCTTTCCTGGCAGAAGAGGAACTAGCAAGAGAAAAACTGGCTAAAAAAGACAAGCCCTTGATGGAAAAGAAGAGGGGGAAATAAACGAGAGAGGAGAAATCATGCAAACTGGGAATTTTTTGGTGTTTTATTGTGTTTACAGAAAACTCATAGACGATTAATTGTACTCTGAATTTCTGTAAGAGGCTGTTTGGCAGGGGGAAAAGGAATTGTAAATAAATATGTATAACATGTAAATACATTTGTAATGAGACACCTGCGAATGTGGAAGGATGCCACAGGCCTGAGATCGCCAAGCTCTGTACAAGGCGTAAGCCGCAGTCGGATGCCGCCGACACCAGGTGGAAAGGTTCCTCGCGGGTGTTGCTAACTACTTCTGGAGGTGACTCAGGGTGGATGGCAATAAAAGTTTGAGGGAATGCATTTTTGATTGACCCCAAAACGATTTTGCTGCAAAATTCCAACGTGGTGAGCATCACGCCGAGTTTATCTTCCTCAGGAGAGCCCTGTGGATTTTCATATCCCATTTAGATCAATTGCAGGATAATTTATCTTTATTACAGGGAGTACTGAAGGAGGTAATTGTCGCGTGCTGCTGATTGCGGCGCCTCCAAATACGCGAACAACTCCAAAGACAGAGGGATGCTTAAGCCAGCCACAGGGCACCTACAATGGTGTTGGTTTCGATAATCGATGACAAATGATCCATGAATTAGAAATGCTTTCTTAGAGTGATCATAATGGCTTTTATTCCTCTCCTTTCCAGCTCATTGACAATCAGCTTTTAAAAACACCCCGAACCTGGGCGGCCCTTTCCCGAGAAGGGGCTGCCTCGGCCTGTCTGAGCCCCGAGTGCCAGCTGCCGGCCCCATGCAGAGCCCTCTTGCTCTCTCAGAGGTGGCACAGAGGTGGCCCCTGTCCTAAATCCAGTCCTCAGGTATAATCCAAAGTGTTAAAAAAAATGGAATTCATTGCCAATATTTAAAAATCAGGAGATTTCACATGGGAAAAAAGAGACTCTGGTTTCTCTTTATAAATGAGAAAGTCTGGCCGCACTATGTCTGATTCTTGTGTGTCAGAGTCTCCTTGGGCGGAAGGTGACTGGGAAGAGGGTGCTCAGCTCTCCCTGGACAGTGCCAGGGCTGCTGGGGGAGGGCGTGGAAACGGCCCTTCGAGCTCTGCCTCTCGCCGGCCCCTCAGGGCAGGTGGCAGACGGCAGGACAGGGCAGGTGGCAGACGGTAGGACAGGGCAGGTGGCAGATGGCAGGACAGGACCAGGTGGCAGACGGCAGGACAGGGCAGGTGGCAGACGGCAGGACAGGGCCAGGTGGCAGATGGCAGGACAGGGCCAGGTGGCAGAGGGCAGGACAGGACCAGGTGGCAGATGGCAGGACAGGGCCAGGTGGCAGACGGCAGGACAGGGCCAGGTGGCAGACGGCAGGACAGGACCAGGTGGCAGATGGCAGGACAGGGCAGGTGGCAGACGGCAGGACAGGGCCAGGTGGCAGACGGCAGGACAGGGCCAGGTGGCAGACGGCAGGACAGGGCAGGTGGCAGACGGCAGGACAGGGCAGGTGGCAGACGGCAGGACAGGGCAGACGGCAGGACAGGGCCAGGTGGCAGACGGCAGGACAGGGCCAGGTGGCAGACGGCAGGACAGGGCAGGTGGCAGACGACAGGACAGGGCAGGTGGCAGAGGGCAGGACAGGGCAGGTGGCAGACGGCAGGACAGGGCAGACGGCAGGACAGGACCAGGTGGCAGACGACAGGACAGGACCAGGTGGCAGACGGCAGGCCAGGCCAGGAGGCAGACGGCAGGACAGGGCAGGTGGCAGACGGCAGGACAGGGCAGGTGGCAGACGGCAGGACAGGACCAGGTGGCAGACGGCAGGACAGGCCAGGTGGCAGACGGCAGGCCAGGCCAGGTGGCAGACGGCAGGACAGGGCAGGTGGCAGGCGGCAGGACAGGGCAGGTGGCAGACGGCAGGACAGGGCAGGTGCCCTCGGTGCCCCTGAGACTTGCACACATGTCTCACCCTCAAGCCTCTGTGTCCACGGGCAGGCTTAGCTAGCAGCTTCGTGTCTCCGTCCGGCTCCGCACATGCCAGGCTCAGGGTCAGGGGTGGAGTGAGGGTGTGGGCATACATGCAGACGTGAATGCAGGGGGAGCTGAGACAGGAGGAAGAGAGAGGGACGAAGGGGAGGCAGAGAATAAAAATGAAATGGGGGAGACTGGAAATCAGAGGAGAGAGAGGGAGACTGTGAATGAATGATAGGGAAACAGAACGATTCTGGCTGGCTGCTGGTCGCCATGGTGATGGGATGCCATCAGAGGGGGGGATGGCTGCCCTTCCTGGGGTGAGGACGCAGCAGCTGGCTGAGTCGCCTTCTCTCTAGTGGGCCCACTGAGGGCTGGTTGCAGGGGTGGGCTTGGCTGTGGGAAGACTGCCCCTGGCCACCCTGGGGGACGAGACTGATGACCTTCCCACGCTGAACAAGGGTTGCCTTCCTGTCTCCCCAGAGCTCCTGGGACTGCCCCTCTCACAGTGTAGTTTGGGGGGCCCCAAAGCTCCTCTGCCTCAGCATTGCAGACTCGAGGGACCTTTACTCCAGGGCTCCTTCACTTCGTTGTGCGAAGGACCTTTTTGCGCGAGGCCAACGGACCCTTCTCTGAATGGTGTTTTAAATACACGAAGTAACAGACACCGGATTTACAAAGAAAATCAGTTATTTTGAAATGGGTGTCAGCATATTAAAATGTAATATCATAGCAGACACGCTCCTCTGTTACTGTTGCACAGAACGGGCTAGCAGTGGTCTGATGGTATAACTGTCTCCGTGGGAGGTCGCAGCCACCGGGGTGTGACATGGAAAATGTGGGATGTGTATCCATGGCAAAGCCAGGTTTTTATTGATTTTTTAGAGAAAGGGAGAGAGAGAGAAACATCCATGAGAGAGAACATCGACTGGCTGCCTCCTGCACACCCCCCACTGGGGATCGAGCCCACAACCCGGCATGTGCCCTGACTGGGAATCGAACCGGGACCTCTCAGTCCATGGGACCGCACTCAGTCCACTGAGCCACACCGGCAGGGCTTCTTTGAGCATCTTTAATTCGTCTCATTGGTGGGAAGGGTAGCCGAGGGCGAGGCCGAGGCCATGATTGGTAGAGGGCAGCAGTCACTCATCCCACTGAGAGGGCATGTGAGGTGTCATCGGGCTGCACAGAGACCTCATTTTCATCTCACTTTACCACCTCGGAGCGACCTTGTTGGAGGCTGGTTCTGTGAGGCTGTTTCCGTCCGACAGAAACAGAAATGGCCCAGCTGTGCATGTCAGAGCAGTCCCCGAGGCCAGGTCTGCTTTGTGCTTTCTGAGCACCGGGCCAAGGCTTTCCTTTGGCTCCCCTGCCCCCCGCTTTACGCAACAGTCCTGGAGCCCTGACCTCTTCCTTCATCCAAGGCTGTGAGCTCCCTGAGGCCAGGGGCAGCTTGATCCATGTCCGCCCTGCAGGGCCATGCTTGAGGCTCCTCTGCAGAGCAGGCACAGCGGAGCATCAGGTCAGCAGGTGGGCGGGAACACACACCTCTGTCCCTGCAGGACTGGGAGCCTCCCACCCCTGGGATTCCACAGGGCAACTCGGAGACGTGACCCACTCATCCTCCCCTCCCCTGCCTTGGCATGAATGGGACCGATGGTATTCTTCACTTGTCCCTCCCACCCACTTTCTGCATGTCACCCTGCGGAGTCTCAGGAAGCTGGCCTGGAAGGATTTCCCCAGTGGGCTCTCCTGCCCTCAGGCGTTTGGTTGGTGTGGTCAAGGGGAAGCACCAGGAGACTGGAGGGACCAGCAGGAAGGGGTCGGGGAATTTATGGCCATGGTCCCCTTCCTGCCTGGCCACAGCTGACAGTGGCGTGTCGGTGGGGCAGCCCCTCCCTGTCCTGCCCTGCCTCAGCCCTGCACACTTCCCTGCAAAGAACTCTGTCAGTTCTCCCAGGAACTCCACTCGAGAGCCTCGGCTTCCTGGTTTCTGGTCTGTGTCTCTACGGATCGATACAACTAGGATTTCCCATTGACCGAGGGCAGGAGCCCCTGGCCCGGTCACCCAGCCAGGAAGAGCAAGGCTGGAGCCCCGGCCTCCGATTCCCGTTCCGTGCCCCTTCGTGCCCCTCTGGCACAGCGTGGGGCTGTTTATCCAGCGGCCGGCTCAGGGCCTTCTTGTGCTGTAGACTGGTGTTTCTCGCACTGTGGAGTCAGGAAATGGATTTAGGGGCCGTGACCCAACATTAAAAGAAAACAGAATAGAGAAACAGTGTATCCCACACAGCAAAGGTGAGTATTGTTTTATTAGACTTCAGCTTCAGTCGCACACGCGTGTGTGTGTGTGTGTGTGTGTGTGCTGTTTGTACAGAGCTGCAATGACAATGACTTTCTAACTGCAGGCACAGTCCAGGGAGACAGAACCCTCTGCTGTGGAGACAGCAGCCCTCCCGGGACCAGGTGAGGGACCAGCCTCTGCGGGAGCGGACGCTCGCAGGCCCCACACCCTCGTGGCCCCCAGTGAGGAACGTGTCCTGTACGGTTCCCAACGGCAAGACCGGGACCAGAGAACCCCCTGCCCAAGGAGCCTCCCGGGCCCTGCTGTTCCGAGGGCTGTTTGGGAGAGGTGCATATGACAGGAAAGCCGGGCCTGCCTTTGGGGTGGTCCTGTGATGATGGAGGGGCCCAGAGAGGCAGCAGGCTGGGGGCAGGGGTGGAGCAGAGGGCGGGTCCATGCTGTGGGTTCAGGGCCGCTGGGGCTGCCCTCCAGAGCCGTGGGGTCCCACACACCGACCCAGGCTTTTATCAGTCCGCGTCGCCCCAGCCCCAGCCCCAGCCTAGGAGGTGGGCTCGCAGCAAACACCTGGCGAGTGAGCGGATGAACCTCTTCCACGATGCCGACCCTCTGCACGGGCAGTGTGCCGCGATGGAGGGAGACGGCTTTGGACTCAGCCCGCTGGCCCGTGTGCTGCTTTGGGGTGTGCAACTCAGCTCTCTGGGCTGCGGCGGCTGCACCTCCCTCAGCGTTGTCGAGGGGCCGGTACAAAAGCCAGGCAGAGCGCCCGACCCATGGTCGATGCCTGGGCAGTATGACCTTCTTGCTCTCTCTTGACGTCCTTCTCTTTCTTAAATTCCGTCTGTAGTTTTATCACCTGCTTATTGTCTGTTATCTGCTTGCACGCCTCTAGGGACAAGGAGATCACGCTCTTATATGACCAACTCTTTGTCGTTTTGGGGCTAAAGACCCTCTCCTTGTGGGCCATGGTCATTGTTCTGATTTTATTCCAGGCCTCTTACTGCTCCTTAGGAGACTGGTGTCAGGAAAGGGAGAAGAGTGGAGAGTGAAGAGTGGTATTTTCCGGACCACACCTCCCCCTCAGGGCACCTAATGGTGGTATCTACACATTCCCCGTCCTGTGCTAACAGGCAGGGGGCTGGCACCATGCCGGAACAGACTTCTCATGAGAACCCTGTGAGCAGCACATGTTCCCTTTGGGGTCGTCAGGAGGAATTCGTCTTTCTGGGGATGTGGGACTTGAGGACAACAGTCAACGGTGATGATCTTTATGCCCATCTGTTTTTGTTTGAGAGAGTAGAAAAATCATCAAGTGTGCACTGAGCGTTCAGGGGGCTTCAGGCCCGTAAAGGAATGTGAAGCCCTGCAGTGAATAGTGTTCGTAGGAGTGAACGATTCCATGAATGGGTGAATCAATAAATGGATGAATGATTGAATGGATGAATAAAAGTTCGAATGGACGAATGAATGATTAGATGAATGAATGATTGATGAATGAATGGATGAATAGATGAATGAGTGAATGAATGATGAACTGAATGGATGAATGAATGATTGACTGGATGAATGAATAATTGGATGAATGGATGGGTGATTGAAAGAACGAATGGATGAATGAATGATTAAAGGAATGAGTGCTGGATGAATGGATGCATGACTAGATGAATGAATGTATAAATGATTAATGGGTGAATGAATGATTAAATGGATAATTAAACAAATGAATGAATGCTGAATGATTGAATGAATGGATGACTGGATGGATGAATGCATGAATGGGTGGATGAATTCATGAAAAGACCCAGAGCAGGGAAGAGGCATCAGGTAGGACAAGCAGGCCGAGTGCCCTGCTATCTCTGGGCTGTTCCTGAACAGAACTCAGGGTTGAGACTGGGAGAGGTTCCCCCACAGTGGGACCAGAGTTGGGCGTGGAGTCAGGCCAGACCGCTCTGCCCGTTTACCCTAGGATGACAATTTTCATCTCCTGGCACACATAAGCTAATTACATCAAAAAATATATTTTATGCCGATCTGACAACGAAGAATAGGTATAATTTTGATTCATTCACACTGGACCGTTATTGTGTTGGCTGCTGTCATTTTTTAACTTGACAATCTAAGGGAAAAGAGGTCAGTGCCCCTGACTAAATAGTCAGATATCGTATGCTTTAAACATTCTTGTGGCACACGGGTTGGAAATCACTGCCCCGGGGAACGTCTGCCAATGTCACCCTTGCTCGGGGACCGCTCCACAGCTCCATCTCTGTCTCCGTGCAGTATCCCCAAGGCCCCTTCCGACACCTCTGTGCTCCCAGGTGCCCTGTGCCAGCGAGCGTGCCGTCAGACTGACAGCTGTGAAGCCCCACTCTGGTCCCACGGGTTGGTCTTGATCTGTGCGCGGGGAGCAGTGCCGGCCGCGAGGGGCAGGGGGTGTTGGCGGTCGGAGTCTGTCTGGAGTCCACGGGCCACGTGGTGGCCATGTTAGGCTGTGTCCCTTTCCCTGAAAGGCTGAGCCCCTCACAGAACAGACGGTGCGTTCCTGGACAGCAAGTTGTATAAAGGGCTGTGGGAGCTCCCTGTAATGTCCCCCTTCCAACCGAAGAGAAGGTCACCCTGGAATGAACTGACCCAGGGACTGAGGACGCTCTTGATGAACTCATGGTCTGTGTGGGACGAGACAGGACCTGTGGACTTGACTGAGGAGGCGGGAGCTTTTCCAGGGAACTACGGTGACACTGTGCCTTTGCGTGGCTGTGGAGGAAGCGTGGGGGCCACCTGTGCCCGGTCCCTCCTGGGAGCTGCAGCGAACGTGCCGAGCTCCAGGCCCGGTCTCTCCCGGAGGCCCCAGCCCCTCGCAGGAGGCCTCTGCAGACCCAGCGCGCCTGTGTCCTGGTTGCCGTCCACTCAGCGTTTGCCGATGACCAGGGCGTTGGACAGCGGGTGGAGTGTCCTTCATTTTGACTGCTTAGAGGGTGAGTGGCCGGACAACCTCTGTGTTCACATCCCAGGACCGAGAGGAGGAGGGACACTCAGTAGCATCTACTGACACCAAATCAGGTGTCATCGGGGTTGTGCTGACGACAGGCTGTCCCTCACTTGCCCGAATCGTCCATCGGAGCATGCCATGCCGGCCCACATGGCCCAGGGACACGGTGACACGGGCTCCCTGCTGCGTGAGTGGCCACTGTGGCAGGATGGAGACAGGTGTCAGACGAAGCGTGGCCCTCAGCGGGACCCACTGCGGTGGGGACGGGACAGCGGGGGAGGGGGCTGGGAATGAAGGCGAAGGACTTCACTGTGTATCTGTCAGGGAAGAGAAATGGCCCGGGGTCCGACATCTCCGGCAGCTGGGGCCTCCGGCGGGGAAGCGGTAAACGTCTTGTGTAGTGTCACGGAGCAGGCAGGTGCCGGCGCCGAGGCTCCGGATGTTCCCTTGGCAGAGCCGTGAGGGCAGGGCGCGCACCGCTACCTTCCCTCAGGCTCACTCCAGGGTTCACAGCCTCCTCAGGAGAACCCCACTTCGCACGAAAATGACGCGTTTAAAACTGCACGTCTAAGAAATGACCTTTCTGCATTCTAAATGCTTTAAAATGCAGTTTCCTAGGCCGTGGGATGCCCCTTTGGGACAGCTTTTTTTTTTTAATGTACTGGATATTGCTTTCAACGTTCTCTAACAGCCTAAATTAATAATGGTTTTCCCCCCCTTTGGCTCCTGTAAGGGACAAATGATTTTGAATCTGTCTCTATAGACTTGAATCTCCAGCTATCTCATTCTGATTACTTCTTGCATTCATTACGGAATCTGAACTGATCTCCAAGGTCACCTCTGCCTCTAGCTCCCCACCCCTCAACCCCGCCCCTTCCTCCAGCACAGGAACCAGGAAGAAAGCCCCCAGGCTTTTCTGTCCTCAGAGGGCCCCAAACCCGCAGAGACCAACCTTCTTCCTCACCGCAGACTCTGGGTTTTCTTACAGAAACAGTTCTCCTAGGGAAATCCCAGACAGACAAACAGAAGTGTGAGCACTTCACATTTCACTGTTAAATGAACTAGTCAGTGTCACCCTCCTTTTAAAGATACGCTTTTCAAAACTATCTGGCTCTTTTAAAAATGTGCGTGTCATATCCCTGCCAAGCCATTCTGCTTCTGGGTATTGATCTGAAGAAAGCCAAAACACCGATTCCAAAAGAATATAAGCACCCGTACGTTCATTGCGGCATTATTTACAATAGCCAAGATGTGGAAGCAGCCCAAGTGCCCATCAGTAGGCAAGTGGATAAAATAGTTATGGTACAATTTACACAGTGGAATACTACCCGGCCGTGAAAAAGAAGGAAAGCTTACCCTTTGCAACAGCATGTATGGACCTGGAGAGCATTATGTTAACTGAAATAACCCAGTCAGAGAAAGACAAATACCAAATTCACTTATATGTGGACTCTAATGAACAAAATAAATGAATAAACAAAGCAGAAGCAGATTCATAGATACAGAGAACAGGCTGGTGGTTGCCAGAGGGGAGGGGGTTGGGGGTTGGGTGAGCAGGGTGAAGGGACTGGGAAGTGCAGATTCGTAACCACGACATAGTCACAGGGACCTGAAGTACAGCACGGGGAATGTAGCCAAGAATACTGTACTAACGATGTATGAATTCAGATGTCTTATAGGTGTACGGGGGTGGTCATTTTGTAAGGTATAGAAATCTCTAACCACTGTGCTGTACACCTGAGACTAACATAAAATAACACTGAATGTACATGTAATTAAAAGATAAAACGTGCATGTCTCGACTAGCAGGACCTTCGCTAAAACACACAAATATCGCCTTAAAAAACCAGGACAGCGAACGGCACCACCAGCCCCACGCCCCGTCTTCAGCGTCCTCGGGAAGGGGTGCAGTGGAGAGGCCGGCAGCGTTCCCAGCTGTGCGAGATGTTCCCGTCGGGGAGAACGGACTATAGTTATCGACTTCAAAATGTATCGCCACGTGGTTAATTCAGAGAGGAACTCCTTGCTAAAGTGGGCAGTGAGGCTGATGAAAGGAATGGGCTTGTAACGCTTAATGAGCAATTTAATCTTTTTAATACAGAAATAACGGACAGCCTTTTCATTCTTCTGAGAACCCCACAGCCAGGAAATCTTTCAAATGATCATTACACAATGAGTGCCCTGAGGCTTTGGAAAAAATGTTTATTTTGAAATTATCATCAGCACAGAATGACTCACCAATGCAAAAAAGAAAAAAAAAAAGCAATTAAAAGCCAGGCTGTAAGCTCTGGCAAATTTTCCCTGCTGAAAATAATTGCATACATCTTTCCCCTTTTTTTAAGTAATCATGCCCAAAGAGATTTAATGATCTTATTGCTTATGGATATGGAGTTTAAATATATTTCTGATCTTTAATTTGATGTGAAAGTCACAAGATTATAGATAATGCCATAATGTGATAGGAGCAGAGTTTCATTAGTGTGTGACACCTCAGATGAAGGGCCATCTACAATTCTCTAAAAATCAGCACCAGTTTTGGAATTAAGTTTTGGGTTGTGGGGAGGGTGTCTGACACGGGCCATGCACCGCAGCCGTGTTTCCTGAGCGCTCTGCACTTTCCCAGACGCTTTGTGATTGGGGGTGGGTAGTCCATGGTTACAACGTGGGAGTGTGTGCGTGTGTGTATGTGTAGGCATGTGTGTATGTGCATGTATGAGTGTGCATGTGTGTGGATATGTGTGTGCATGTGTGTGTGCATGTGTGAGTATGTGTGTGCATGTGTGGGCATGTGTGTGCCATGTGTGAGTATGTGTATGCACATGTGTGTGGATGTGTGTATATGTGTATGTAAGTGAGTGTGTGCATGTGTGAGTGTGTGCATGTGTGAGCATGTGTGGGCATGTGTGTGTGCATGTGTGCACCTGTGTGTATGTGCGTGTGTGCATGTGTGGGGTGTAGGTGTCCGTCTTTTTAGTCGGTCTGAAAGCTGCTACACAGGAAGCCCAGTGGTCGATGATCTGTGCAGTCGCTCCTGGGATGGGGGCACAGCGAACAGGATCTGGTATCCCCTTGGTGTGGAGATGAGGTGGTTGAGGGGGGGACAGCACGCAGGTCGATGGTTGTAACAAGGGAAAGGCCTCTGGCTCTGCCAGCAGTGTGGGGGCAGGGGGCAGGGAGCGGGCTCCTTCCTTGTCATCTGCATGTGCCTTGTCACTCTGGACGCAGCCAAGTCTAGGTCTGCACTTGACAAGAGGCTTCTTACAGCTTCTCCTTTCTAGTCCTGCCGGGGGGTGTGAGGCTGTGGGTGGTGGTCTGGGTGGGGGTGCTGGGCCTGCGGCAGGGACACAGCAGGGCGGCTGTCTGCCCAGAGCCTGCAGCCTCATGCCGTGTTGTGATGTTGGAATGGATCTTCGGAGACTGGAGGCCAAGTGCCGTCACTCCTGTCCCCTGGGAAAGGCGGGAAGTGGTGGCAATCAGACTGGAGCTTCTGTCTGCTGTGTCGTGGTGGCAGCGAGACAGGTACACAGGCACAAGGGACGTGACGTGGCTGAATGGACGGCCGAGCATCTGTCGGGGGGGTTGGCCACGAGGTGGGGTTAACCAGGCCTGGTGCCTTCCAGAGCGGCCGCTGCAGAGGGGCCTTTTCAGGTTCACAGAGGTGCCGCGGCCTTGGGCTCCCCAGCCTGTGGTTGGAAAATTAACTGACCCAACACAAGGTCTATCTACACATTTCAAAAGAGCTTGGTTAATGAATAAATGCTCCCATGTGCCAAGCGCCCCATTAACGAAAGGGCTTCCACTTTGCACGCCTTCCATGAGCTCACACAAACTTGTCAGCCCCCAGGCAGGTGCCGCTGCCCACTCTGCGGGTGTTGGAGAGTTTTGTGTGGCGTCATGGCCCCGAGCAGCCACACGGAGTCACTTCCTGCCACACGCCTCGTCTCCACTCTGTAAAGGACTTTGACATTTCTGGACAGGACGATTCTTTGTTGAGGGACCACCCTGGGCACTGTCGGTGTTTCGTGGCATCTCTGGCCTCTGCCCCCGAGATGCCAGTAACCCTCTTTCCCCAACAGTGACACCCGGAAATGTCGCAGACCTTGCCCAGTGCCCCGGGAGTCCCCTCTGTCTACAGAACGGGTGCTGTGGATTTTGTCTTTTCCATGTATCTGCCGCTGTGAGTTCCTGGAGACCGGCAGGGCGCTGCACCAGAGAAGACCGGGCACTCGGCTTGTCTGAGGCTAGCTGACCTTTATGAGTATCTGCCATGTCCTTGGCACCGTGGGCGTGTCTTACACAGAGGTGCATATTCGATTAAAAAAAAAAAATCTCTGTTGAAGATGGGAAAGGGAGGCCCCCAGACCACACGCGGTTTACCGATGTCACCAGACTCGCGCCTGGATCGGTCCGCCTCTGCAAACCCTCGCTCATCTCACCGGCAGCACGTTTAAGGGTACGGACTGGGGGGCCAACTGCCCGGTCAGCTCTGCAACCACGCCCACGAGGTTGCTATTAGCAGCTTGATTGGACTTGCGAGGACACAGCTCTCGGAGGGATACGCGGATGCTCGTGAAACGCTCGCAGCGGGGCCGCAGGTGGCGAGTGCTCTGAGTGTTTATGAAACGGTCCACAGAGGGCCTCTCCACGCCTGCTCTCTGAGTACCTGCTGGAGCACAGCAGGTAAAAGCCCTGGCTTCTGGCTCCTTGGAGAGAGTGGTGGCAGGAGACAGGCCCCCCGAATGTGGTCCTGCCGCCGATGGTCCTCCCGGGTCCCTCCGGTGCCTCCGACCACGGCTTGGCTCAGAGCCGGCCTGACGCGGTGCCGGCCTCGGGAACTATCACCTCTTTTCAGCAGGCCCCGGCCCTTCTGTGTGGCTGCCTCCCCGGGACTCAGGCCGGCTCCATGAGTCACGTCTGAGCTTGTTCGAGCTACCTCCTGGGTCCCTGGGAGTAAAAGAGAGAGCCTGTCGGAGTGCCCGTCCCTCTTTGGGAACAGGGGTGGCTGTGGATCTGTGTCTGGATGCAAAGGGGACATGAGAGAATGGACCTGCCAGGTAGACGCTCCGGAAATATCCACGGTGAAGACGCAGGTTAAAACCCCAATGGCTTCTGTGACTCGCTCTCAGGAGGATCAAAGAGGACCCTGCTTCTGGAAATGGCCAGATCTGCTTCCTTACCAGGCTGCTGTCTCCTTCGGTCTTGGAGGGAGGAAAAGGAGGCGAGGAGAGGCAGCCGCCGACTGGCTTCGCGTTGCTATGGCAGCCGTGGGGGCTGAGCATCCTCCTGCCTTTCTCTCGCCTGTCCTGTGTGCTCACCAGGCAGGGATGTGCACACGTCCGCGTGCCCTGGGTTCTGTCGTCAG
This sequence comes from Tadarida brasiliensis, assembly GCA_030848825.1. NCBI lineage: Eukaryota > Metazoa > Chordata > Mammalia > Chiroptera > Molossidae > Tadarida > Tadarida brasiliensis. Next base: position 50,236,501 of record CM061276.1, read on the forward strand.
GCAGGGTTCCGGGCTTGCCTTTCAGCTGACCAGGGAGGGGGCCTGGACGCAGTGACAGCCAACCCCTGGCTCTGTGTGCTGCGGCGGGCAGTGACCGATCCCAGGCCCCCACGGCGCAGCTCAGGAGGGCAACAGCGACACCTCGCTCCCTCGCTGTCGGCAGGAGCTCAGGGCGCTTCACGCCGAAACCCTCCAGTTATTGGCATCTCGTTTGGTGACGCTGTCAAATTAGCGGCTGGGCAGGAAAACCCCGAAGGTGGTTGTCGTCGACCTCGAAGCTGAGTGTGAGCCGCGCTCCCAGGTGGGCCTCGTGAGCACACAGCACTTGAGTCGAGAACACGACTGATCTGAAAGTGAGCACAGTCTGAGTGCTGTCACTGTCCGTGGCCACGGATGTTCCGAGGTGAAGGCCGGAGAAAGGACCCGGTTCTGTAGCGGTGACTTCCTCCCAGGGTGTGCTGCTACTGTGCCAAACGAGTTTTGGTTCTGGGCAGCTGTCTCTTTCCGCTCGCTCTCACGCTGTGCCAGCTCTGGGAGGGGGCCGGGGCGGGGTGGCCTCAGGAAGCCGTGTGCATGGGACTTTTTCTCGCTCGGATGCAGGCCAGGCCCACAGCTGCCCTGTTAACAACTCTGGGCTCGGGCTGCTCAGCCTTGGCAACGCTGAGTCCCGAGAGCCGAGGGAAGGTGAGGAGTGTTTGGAGAGGCTTGGGCACCTCCTGCAGAGCTCTTTATCTGGCCCAGTTTCACTCCTCCCGAGTCACGGGGAGCCCCAGAATGGCTACACAGAGGGCCTGATGGGCGGTGGGCCCGTGGCGGCCAGCCTGGGGCCGGGCAAGGTGCAGGAGGGCCAACAGCAGAACCAGGCTCCTGGCTGGGGATCCTTAGACTTGGGCCTGGGAGACACCCCTGCAGCTTCCCAACGGGAAGGGACAAATGGCTTCTGGGCCCGGAATTTATGTTACACGTGTCCCTGAATCACAAAACAAGAGCCGAGCTCAACATATTTATGAACCAGGTAGAACCTTGGCTGGGAATTCACTCTCCGAGTCAAGCACTTCCAAGGACTCCACACGGACATTCCCGCACCCTCCGCTCACAGGGCGTCCTCCTGGGCTCTGCTGGCTTCCGTGCGTTTACATCCCAGGGCCACCCTGAACGGAGGCCTGTTGGGTCCAGTTTAAAGATGTCCCCGTTCTGAGGGACTTGCTGAGCTGTTTTCTCTTGCAGGAAGGCTCGGTTTCTCATGACAGAGTGCAGAGCCCTGAAGTCTGCACCCACGACCTTGTCCTGCGACCTTGGTCCTTCTCTCTGGATACACCCCTCCGCGGTGCTTTCTGGTGGGCGCCAGCCTGCTCACATCCGAGACTGTTTTCCTGCCTTGCAGGAACCATCAGAGCACTTGTTAGAGCTCTGTGTCCTGGGCTGGTTGCAAACTCCAGCCCCAACGGGCTCAGTCTTAAAAGAAATCCGTATTTTTTATGCAAAACCTCCCCATCACACACGACATGAGTTCAACATTGTGATAAACACTCAGTGAGCCACAGGGATGGTGTCGGTCAGACGGTTACGTTTTCCTTTCTGCTTTGGCAGCTGGAGCAATGGAAGGATGTTTCAGCTCACGATGGAGCAGGGAGACGAGGTGCGAAGGGGCCTGTATTTTAGGCACGAGATGGCGAGGGCCGGGAAGGAAGACAAAGATGGTCTGCTTTGGAGAAAGAAACTTTCTGGACCTGGGGGAGGGCAAAGAGGGATAGACTGAGAGCGACCTTGATGCACAGTGTTGGCTTGACCTCTGGCTCCCAGGGTCGTGACCCTTGGCCCACAGTCAGGCCTGCTGCCGTCCCGAACCCTGCCTAGTTCTCGCAGCCGTGCCTAGCTCCACAGTGCCTTATGGCTGCCATTCTCGGAGCAGCCACCGAACCCAGACACTTCTTGCGAAGACGAGACTGTCCCTCGGCCACCAAGAGCAGGTGGTCTCCGGATGGTGGATTCAAGACACCTCGGAAAGCAGAGCTGTTCTCTTCCTCGGTGCTACCACAGTGGGGGTCCGTAACCCCCAGGTTCCTGAATTGCTTTACTGCTGCTTTTAAATGAAGACCCGTCAACTTGTCCTATATTGGTAACAGCGATGACCCTGAAGTAGACGGATAAATTAAAGCTCTCTCTCGTCCTGTGCTTCTAGAGGACCGTGTTAATTATTCTTGTCAATCGGGAGGCTGAGGGAGGGATGGGGACGTCCCCTCCGGGTTTTGACAGTGTCGGTGTTGGGGCTGGGAACTCCGCACGCCGGGCCTGACCCTCCCCCGGAATCCCCAGCGGGCACCCAGGAGCCCAGCAGGGTTTCTTGCACTAATGGGTCCCCACCACAGAAGCTAATGGGGGCACGGAGGACCCACAGTTCTGAGGCAGCTGTTGCTCGTGGGAGACCAGATCGGCGGTTCCGATGGGTTGTGTTTGAATGCACAGTTAGGTCACCACACTTATTTTTAAAAATAGCATAATTATTGGCTAACATTTATTCTTTATATTTTATTTTTTAAATTATTTTATTTTTGTTACAGATGTTTCTCCTTTTCTCCCCCAGACCCCCTCCTCCCGATCCTGCCCCCCACCCCATAGCATTGTTGTCTGTGTCCATTGGTTACGCATACATGCATATAAGTTCTTTGGTTCATGTCATCCCTCCCCCTGCCCCCTCCTCTGAGGTCTGTCAGTCTGAACCATACTCCTTTCTATGTCTCTGGGTCTATTTCATTCATCAGCCCACCTTGTTCATTATATTCCACAAATAAGTGAGATAACGTGGTATCTGTCTTTCTCTGCTTGGCTTGTTTCACTTAGGATAATACTCTCCAGGTCCCTCCATGTCGTCTCAAAGGGTAAGAGATCTCTCTCTCTTATAGCTGCATAGTACTCCATTGTGTACATGTACCACAGCTTTTTTATCCACTCATCTACTGATGGACACTTGGGCTGTTTCCAGATCTTAGCTATTGTAAATAGTGCTGCTATGAACATGGGGGTACATGTATTCTTTCTGATTGGTGTTTCAGGCTTCTTAGGGTATATTCCTAGGAGTGGGATCACTGGGTCAAATGGCAGTTCCATTTTTAATTTTTTGAGGTAATTATTGGCTAACATTTAAAAATAGGGAGAGTTCACATAAAAATCTGGGTTTCTAGCTTCCAAAAAGTGTCTGGAGGTCCGACAGCCTGGGCCTGTATCCTGGATGGCGACGAGAGCCCAGGAGCGGCTTCCCCTTTAAGGGCCCATGTGCGGGGCAGTTATCCTGCTCCCTGCCACTCCCCTTGGCAAGAAAGGCTCCTGGTGGCTTGAAGACAGCTGGATGACTTGAGGATAAATTGCTTTTGTTTTTGGGCTGAATGAAGGGTGGGAAGTAGGAGAAGCAGAACGCCTTCCGCCCGCAATGCCGCCCCTCTTGCCCACTGCGGGGAGCTCAGATCCCCCGGCGCCCGTCCTCACAGATCTTACGTGTGGCTCAGACCTGCGGGACAAACACCTGCTCAAGGGCCCCTTTATTTATTTATTTATTTATTTATTTATTTATTTATTTATTTATTTATTTATTTCCTCACCCGAGGACATTTTTGCATTTATCTTCAGATAGAACGGGAGGGAGAGAGGGAGGAAGAGAGAGAGAGAAGCATCAATGTGAGAGAGACACATCGACTGGCTGCCACCCACACGACCCCAACCAGGGCCGGGGACAAACTGCAACTGAGGAACCAAACCCGGGACTCTCTGGTCCGCGGGCCGATGCTCTAACTGCTGAGCCAAACCGGCCAGGGCCCCTTTATAAATGTGAAAGTATTATCCAGACACAGTGTCAAAAATACAGGATTTGTTTGGAAACTAGAATTATTCAAGGACTATTTACTGGTAATTCCAGGTCCCCCCAACACCGTCTTTTCTCTGCACCCCCCCTCCCCACTTTCGTTTTTCTCTCTCCTTCTTCTTCTTCTTCTTTTTTTTTTTTATCCTCACCCGAGGACATTTTTCCATTTTTTGTTCAGATAGAGTGGGAGGGGGAGAGAGGAAGAGAGAGAGAGAGAGAGAAACATTGATGTGTAAGGGACACATCGAGTGGCTGCCTCCCACCAGGGCTGGGGACAAACCGCAACCGAGGTACGTGCCCTTAGCGGGAACCGAACCTGGGTCTCTCTGGACCGCAGGCTGACACTCTAACCGCTGAGCCAAACCGGCCAGGGCTCTTCTTCTTTTTTAAAAAATATTTTTCTTTATTGATTTTAGAGAGAGAGGAAGGGAGAGGGAGAGAGAGATAGAAACATCGATGAGAGAGAACTTTGACTGGTCGCCTCCTGCATGCCTCCCACTGGGGATTAGGCCCACAACCTGGGCATGTGCCTTCAACCAGCGACTTCTTGGTGCATGGGTCGATGCTCAACCACTGAGCCACACCTGCCAGGATCTTTCTTCTTTCTAAGAGCATGCTTGCAGGTCACCTTGGCCAGACATCTTTTCCCCAATGTCTTCTTCCCCGAGCTTGGCCAGCAGGCAGCTTGGGACACGCAGAGCTCATTTCCTGTGTGGGGAGTCAGCCCCCTGGCGAGGAGGCTTCCTAGGGCTTGGTTTTAAGATGCCACATCTTTTGTCTGAAGAGCTGGGCACAGAAGCCAGTGAGGGTGAGGTGCTAATGAGACCCTGGCATTCTGGGAGACAGCAATCATTTGCATGTTGCTCAGTTCAAAGGCAGAACCGCCCTGGGACAGGGACACGAGCTGTGGGTTCCTGGGCTGCCACCAGGAACCTTGGGTCCCTCCCACATGGGCTGCTTTCCCAGGGCTGCCGCCGGGGCCACTGTCCTCGCTCGTGCTTTAGTCCCAGGCCTTCCTGGTGCAGAACACATGAGGGAGCTCTGAATATCTTAGTGTTGGTGACACATGCATCTTGCTGAGCCCTGGAGGGCCCTGAAGGTGACGGGGAGATGGGTGCCGGGTCTGGAAACCCGTGGGCCCTGTGGTCTCGCCTCTGCTCTCCCGAGCGGTCCTCAGAGACCCAGGAGGGGCTCTTGGGCAGCTGACCGTCTGGAGGTGGTGTGCTGCCCTAGCCTGGCCTGGCGTAGGTCACAGTGAGCAGGGGAGGGGGGGATATGATGCCCCGACTTCGAAAACAGGCCTCAGAAAAGCGGCTCCGGGATGAGGGACCTGAGCAGAATCTCCGTGTTCTCGGGACCCCGCCCCACCTGTCCCTGCTCTGCTGTGGGAGGGGGAAAGGATGCACGGAACTGCCCACCTCCGCTGTCCTTGTTGGCTCTGCCCATTGGCATGATCTCTGCCTTGATGCCAAAGGCAGCGAGACAACGCTGCCCCAGGGGATTTCTGGTCTGTCTCATTCACAACCGACCCCCGCGTGTTCCTCAACACGCCGCCGAAGCGGACGCTCACGCCATTCCCGTGCGCCAAGGACTAAGCATTTCCTTACGTGCATGTCCGGCTGAGGTTAGGACTGAGTCTCAGGGCCTCCCAGTGTGTGCCTGCTTAACAAAGAGGAGCCTGGAGCCGTTTCCCAACGAGGAAGCTGCTGGAAGGAGGAAGGCCGTCTCTGAGGCCAGCAAGGCACTGAGCTCGCGGGGCCAACGAGGTCGACCAGAAGCTCTGTTTGGCAACGTAAAGCCAGGAGGGAAGGTTAATGGAGTTTGTCCCCAATGTCCCAGGGACGCTGCCCCGCGGCCGAGGAGCTGGTGTGTGTGTTCCGGAGGCGGCTGCCCCCTCCAGCAGAGGCCACGCAGGACGGACAGGGTGGACGGCCACCGGTCCCCGGGGCCCGCTCGCTGCCGTTTTCATGATGAAATAGAGAAAGCGGTCCATCTCAGCGAACCTTCTGATATTTGCGAGTGTGGAAAAAATATTTGCCGTGTTTTCCCAGTTCCCTGCCCTTTCTGACCGTTCCTCGCAGCTGGGCCAGCTCTGTGGTCCCACAGCTGGTTGGGGCAGCCTCTGGGGCGTTTGAGCGTGTGCCCGCCCGAGCAGCCTGCGTCAAAATCGTGTTTCGCCCTGGCCGGTTGGCTCAGCGGTTAGAGCGTCGGCCTGCGGTCCAGAGAGACCCGGGTTCGGTTCCCGCTAAGGGCACGTGCCTCGCTCGGTTGCAGTTTGTCCCCGGCCCTGGTTGGGTCGTGCGGGAGGCAGCCACTCGATGTGTCCCTTTCACGTTGATGTTTCTCTCTCTCTCTCTTCCTCTCCCTCCCTCCCACTCTATCTCTCTGAACAAAAAATGGAAAAATGTCCTCGGGTGAGGATAAAAAAAAAAAAATCGTGTTTCTTTTCCGTTGCAGTTGACGAACACGCTTATATGAGTTTCAGGTGTACGACGCAGTGATTAGACATTTACATAACTTACAGAGTGATCACCCAGTGAGCGTCGTGCCCACCTGGCACCGTGCAGTTGTTACAATGTTGCTGACTGTATTCCCCGAGCTGTGCTTACATCCCGTGACTGTTTTTATAACTGGCAATCTGTACATCTTAATCCCTTCCCTAATCAGCCTGCATTTCTTAGGGCACCTGCCACGTGTCAGGTGCTGGGCCTCAGGGGCGGGGGACACACAGCTCTTTTTGTGTGTGGTTATTTTGTCTTCATTTTCTCTAATTTTAAGCCATTTTTAAAAAGCGGTTTTTCAGAAACACGATTAGAATAACAGCCACAGGAATATGAAGCAATAATGTTCCCTGCCCGGCCGGTGTGGCTCAGCGGTTGAGTGCCGACCCGTGCACCAAGAGGTCACCGGTTCGATTCCCAGTCAGGGCACATGCCCAGGTTGTGGGCCCAATCCCCAGTGAGGGGCATGCAGGAGGCAGCCAATCGATGTTCTCTCTCATCGATGTTTCTATCTCTCTCTCCCTCTCCTTTCCTCTCTCTCTGAAGATCAATAAAGAAAAAAAAATTGGAAAAAAAAGTTCCCTATGTCCATGAAATAATCAGATAAAAGCTGTGAGAAAGCAGGAGATGCCCATTTTGGGGCCGACCAGAGAAAACCTCTCTGAAGACGTTGCTGTGAGGAAGTCATCTCTGGACCTGAGCCAGACGAACGGACGTTTTCGGTTATCGACGGTGAAGCTGAGACATTACCCAAGGATGGCTGGCGCGGAGTGAGCGCTCGGTGCCTGTTAGCGGCCACGGCGACGAACATTCTCGTGTGGTCACCTCGTGGCTCCTCGCATGCTGCGGCCCTGAGTGGACTTGGTGAGCGGTGTGACTCCCACTGCACAAATGGAGACCCCGCAAGGCTCCGGGGGACAACGAGACGTGAAGTGGGTCTTTTTGCTAAGTCAAAGACGCACCTGAGGCTGGGACCTGGCTTTTCTTCCTGCTGCATCCTCTCTCCTCTCCTCCGAGCTGTTTGGGACGGAGCACGCAGCAGCGGGGTCTGTGTGCCGCCTGCGTGAGCATGCAGACTGCCGGGGGGCCCCCACAGTTCCGTGGGAGCCGTCAAGCTCCTGCGCCCCGCTCTGGGGCGCTTCCCAGGCGCCTCGTTAGAGTCAAGGATGGCGGTGGGCCACTCGGGAAGCACGAGGATGCTCTCCCTCTTCCTTCTGCCCCCGACTGTCATTTCTTAAAGATTCCCATAAAACTAACGATGGCTCAGGTGAGAAACCACACTGACTTCATAACGGGCTAATTAGGTGAGTGCGTGAGCGCGTGGTCCCCGTAGAGCCACTTCACGGCTGCACTGGCGGTAATCCGCTCGCGTCTCCCCTGCCGGGATATCAAAGCCACGCCGTTCGCTTCGCTGGGCTGTGCCGCACTAATGAAGTGACTGGAGTGGGGTACTGCGAGCGCTCTGCCTCTGTGACTGTTCGCGTCCTTTGAAGGGAGACTTTGACGCTAGGACTTTGGTCCTGGCTGCTCCGCTGAGCATTCAAGTGCACGTAAAAGCTTTTCAAGCGCTCCCCCAGCTGCTAATGTACTTTCCTTGCCCAGATAAAGGCACTCCTTGCCTTCGATATGCTCCAGGCTGAAAGCACAAATAGCCACGACATTAGTTTCCGGTGACCAGGCTGCACCCAGGGAACGGCGGACAGGAGGACCTCACACCCCCTGTTAGCACCTCCTCAGGACCTGGTAGGATTCCCACTTTGCAGACAACAGTGTCTGGCTGACTGATGCAAACATGAATGACTGGAGTGTGTGCTGAGGCTTGAAAACCAGGTTTGGGAATGAACAGGCTGGAGGGGACCGAGATGCCCGAGAATCAAGGTTGTGGTCCTTGCCGGGGGCCGGCTTCCTGCGTGGACGTGAGTCACCCTGGGCTCTTACCGAGTCCTGGAAGGGACCATGTGACGGGGTGGCGGGGACCACCCGGCTGCTCCTCAGCTGTGCCCTTTCACTCTCTCTAGTGGGAGACGAGGTCCCGGATTTACTGCTTCGTGGAGAGAGTGTGAAAGAACAGGTCACACGGTAGGTCACCCAAGGACATCAGGATGTTTTCAGGAAGGGGAATGGACACCAGGAAGCCAGAACGTGGCAAAGGACCAGTAAGCAGAGTCTGGGCCTGAGGGGCTTGGCACGGAGTGGGGGCCTGAGCCAGCGCTCAGCCTTTCCGTGCCGTCCAGGTGCGGCGGCCACTAGCCACCTGTGTCTGTTTCAACTTCAGCGAGTGAGAAGTGAATACGTGGAAAGGCTGCATGAGACGCATTTTGAGGGCTCTGGAGCTTCACGGTACATTGGTCAGCACAGATGATGTCATCAGGCAGCATTCGAGGTTTGGGGGGTCGCCCAGGCCTTCCTCTGCATCGTCACCTTCCGTGACATCAACAGCAGAGCCATGCTACTGCCTGTCTGCCTGTGTGTACGTGATGTACAGGAGAAACGGCCAGTTCCCGAGCTTGCCTCTCCTGCTTTCGGTGGTGGATGACATCACAACACGGACACACAGGAAGTCACACGTCACACGTGACCACACTCACGTGAAGACAAAGGGCTGCGGACAGGGACCGAGGCGGGACAGGATGAGAAGGACAGCCTTGCGGGTTGGGGGACTAGAAAGGTTTTCTTTTATTTGATTGTAATGAATACTATTAACATGACTGGAGCTCCAGCATCCTTTAGCTTACAGAAGAGCGGGTTGTTTTGGCCTGAATGAGGACTGAGGGTCGCTGTGAAGGCCGGTGACTCACAGGTCCGTGTTCTGTAGGTCGCAGCTGGAAGGTTCCCATGAGCTCATTGGTCCTTCAGACACCCTTGCAGGATTCCAGGCAGGGAGAGCGTTGCATCCGTAGGCCCCTTCCCAGAACTGGATGAGATGGCCCTTAGGAAATGTTTTCCGTTCAGCTGGACCTGAGGTTGAGGCTGTTAGACAGCCTGTGCTCTCAGGTCACACAGCGGGGGTGCACGAGGCTGAGACTTCACCCCCCCCCCGTTTCTGGCTTCTTGTGAAATGCTGGATCTCAGTACCCGCTTGTTCACTGCGGGCTGAATTCTGGCGCCCTTGGGCCCTCTTTGCCCCCCTCCTAGGGGGGCTGGGATGCTGAGTGTCACCAGGTGGGGCCATGGAGGTGAGAAGACAGGGGCAACGCTGACCTCGAACCAACAGGTCAGGGGCCAGGTGCTCGATCCGGGAGGTAGGAGCCTTCGGGGTGGGGGTCAGCACCTGCCGGCAGAGCCTTCTGGACCCCAGCCTGTGGGTGGGTCTGACAACTCCTGTCTGGACGCCTACAAGGCGGCTGTGGAGTCAAACCCAGGTAAGGAGGAAAGCCCGTTCTGAAAGCTGAAACCCCGCAAGGCACACCTGTAAAAGTGTGATGAGTGCGAGGGCCAAGGGGACCGTCGTCCACTCTTGGTCTGGGGTCGTCTCAACAGACGCCAGTCAGTTCGGAAACCTGGACTGAGACAGTGGAGAGGGTCTCCACTCGGCTTGGTTTATATACGTTATTGTAGCAAAAACTTCATAACCAAACACATCCATAACATGAGACTTACCATTCTAGCGATTTATTCACTTTTAAGCGCACAGTTGTGTGGCATTAAATATACTTGTGTGACCATCGCCAGCATCCACCGCTAATACTTCTCCATCACCCCAAACTGAAACTCTGTCCCCATTAAGCAGTCCCCCCTCCCCCAGCCCCTGGCCCCCACCCTTCTAATGTCTGTCTGTGGAGGTGACCTCTCTGGGGACCACACACACACGGAATCATTCAGCATTTGTGTTTTTGTGTGACAATATTTGACTTAGCACAATGTCTTCGAAGGTCACCTATGTTCTTACACGTGTCAGAATTTCCCTTTTAACACCGACAAGGTTGCGTTGTGTGTATTTGCCTGGATTCTCCACCCACCCACGGGCGGGCTCTGTGTCGAGACGTGCCTTCAGGTGTCGCCTTCCGTCCTGTTGAGCCGGGCTTCCTTTTGTCGGCGTAGGTCCTAAAATATGTGGGCGTCTCTCACTTGGAATCATGTTTTAAAAATTGGGTGTAGAGAGAGAATGATCAGTTTTTACTTTTATTTTATTTTTTATCCTCCCCCGAGGACATTTTTGCATTTATCTTCAGATAGAGCGGGAGGGAGAGAGGGGGGAAGAGAGAGAGAGAAACATGGATGTGAGAGAGACACATCAAGTGGTTGCCACCCACACGACCCCAACCGGGGCCGGGGACAAACTGCAACCGAGGCACGTGCCCTTAGCGGGAACCGAACCCGGGTCTCTCTGGTCTGCGGGCCGACGCTCTAACCGCTGAGCCAAACTGGCCAGGGCGAGAATGATCAGTTTTTAAAAAGTCTTCCTGGAGTTAGGGAATTTGGGCTCATGAAAGAACAGACTTGGGAGTTCATGGGATCTGCCTCTATGTATCTTGGGGGAAAAGAAATCAACCTAGTATTCCTGAGGGTTCAGAGGCAGCGACACCCCGAGCTGCTGTGAGCCAGTTCTCAGCTCAGCATAGGAGGAGCTTCCCGGAGATGAGCACTGCCCAGCAAGGGCCTGGGCAGGAGGGTGCAGGTGTGTGTGTGTGTGTGTGTGTGTGTGTGTGTGTGTGTGTGCACGCGAGGGCCTCCTCCTCCTCCCTGCCTCTCCCCTTCCTGCAACCCCCTCCTCACCGTTCTGCTGTGGATGCCCTGGTTACTCCACGTGTGAATCTCGACTCCGCCGCACCCAGCGAGCTTCCATGCACCTTATGCTGTGAACCTGGGGGCCCCCGTCTACTTCCTGACAGTCGTGCTGGTGAGAAACTGGAACCATTACTGGGGGGACAGAGATAGAGAGACAGAGCTAGAATGAGATGCGCAGAGAGTTTCTAAGCTGATGCTCTTTGGAGGGAATGGAGGTAGTTTTCTGTCCTCTCTTTCTTCTCCCAGGTACTCTGCCCCATCCCCCCTTCTTCAGAGAAGAAGGGCTGGTGAAGGCTCACCTGAGATACTGGGCAGTCGTTATGAGTCCAAGTAGCTGCTGGGGGGACTGCACGGAACACTAAGTGCCGTGGAGAACGCCCGTGTCCCCGCTTAGCAAGGACAGGGCTGGCTCTGGAGAGCAGCCAGCGAAGCGTTTCAAAGGTAATTGACAAATGATGTCTTAGAGCCGATGCAGAGCCCGGCACCGAATTTTCCCAGCCGGGGACTGGAAACGGTCCCCCCTCAGCAAGGCAACCCGATGATTTATAACAATCACCTACGGAAAATTGTACTTCCAAGCCCCCAATTAATTTCCTACCCACGGGAGATTATGAAAGGACTGTCAGCCGGGAAATAAAAATAGCCGGTGGAGCCCCACTCCTGGTTGTTGTTGTTGTTGTTTTTGCAACAGAAAAATCATGTTGTCTCTTCGGCTGTTTTCAAAACAAAGCAAAGGCTGGCTGTGGGCCAGGGGCCAGAGGCAGGAGCCGAGCCTCGGAGCCTCGGCGGGAACGATGCTTCCAGTGCGCAGGGACAGGGAAAGGCTGCCTCCAGGCTGGCTGCTGGGGCAGGTGCCGGCCTGGGGCGCTTCTGGCAGCAGAGATGCTGACGTGCCTCCGGGCCAAGTCTCAGAGCGGCGTTTCTGGAGGCAGGAGGTCTGGGCCCTGGTCTCCCCTGGTCTCCCCTGGCCTCTGTGCTGAGTTTTCTGTGGCGGCACAGTCCTGAGACTCCCTCTTGTTCTCTGTCTTTGGCCCCTCACAGGCAGACCTGAGCCACGATTGGGGGGCAGGTAGTTTCCAAGGAAGTTCAAGCCGGAAGTGAGAGAATGAGCCACGGGAGGAACGAAAGACAGAAAAGGCTGAGTGGTGATCAGGTTACCACTGTGGGCCATGGCTTTGGGGAACACCCCGGAGCGGTTCCTTCGGCGCCTGCCTTTCCAACGGTCCCTCCAGGGGATGCCTTCAGCAGGAAGTGACAGAAAAACCCGACGACAGCAGCTGGGTGTGGAGGTGACCAGCCCGGGGATCATGGGACTCCTGGGCCTTCACAGAGCCAGCCTCTGCACCCCGTCTGCTCACCATGCTCGGCGGCTGGGATTTCATCCGACGCCTGTCACCTCTGTCTTCAAAACAGCCCCTGCTCTTGGAGAAAGTGCATGCTTACTCCACGCGGGAAGGGGGAAGAGACAGAGCATAACCTTGTCTGGGTCCTCTTATCAGAAAGTTTTCCCAGCAACCTTGAAGCTGGGTCTCATTAGCCGAAACTGCGGCACAGGACTGGCTTGCGCTGCAAGGAACCTGGGAAAAAGAAGACTTTCAGCAGACCCTGCTGCGGTTCCCAAACCAGGGTTCCGTTAAAGTGGGGAAAGTAGATGTTAGGTAAGCGACTCACAGGTTTGGGGTGCCGCTGGGCCATGCTTCCGTCTTTGGTCTTTACTGGAGAGCGGAAGGCTTCTGGGTCAGGTGGGCTCAGGCGGCAGCAGGTCCTGGGAGCCAGGAGGCCATCCGAGGCTGCAGATCAGAGATGTTCGCCCCTTTGATCACTGGTACTCTCGCTAACCTTGGGATGGAAACACCCGCTCTGCCAAAGACGGCTGCCTGGCCCTGAAGGCTCCTTCCAGCTGCCAAGACTCATCATCGAACTATCCTTGACAAATTTTAATTTCAGCGGAAGTAATTGGCCTAATCGGAATCAGACTGACGGCCAGCTTTCAGAACAGCCTCTAATAGCCCGTAATATCTGTGCTACCCCGGGGGGTTTGAGATGACATCGCCAAGGATAATTATTACAGGATGTAGGAGCTAATAGCAAGGCTAATTAAACGTCTTGTTTCATGTCTATTTCCTGCTTCAGGGAAGGAGCTAGGGAGCTCCTGAGAGCAGTAATAGTCTTCTGGGGAAGGTAACTTCCCTGAGCCATTTCGGATGATGACGTCAGGATTTTAACTTCGGCAAATTTCTGCCTGGCACAGGTATGAGCCCACGTACACGAGAGGTGTGACTATCCGAACAGCTTGGGAGAAACGGATCAGAGGAGGAGGCTCACACGAGAGGTTGGATGCCGCGTCATTAAAACGTTATTAAAGCTTCGGAATCAGATGGGCTTGGCTGCAGATTCCAGCCCCGACACAAGTTTTGAGACCTTGGGCAACTTATTGAACCCCTGTTTGGTTTCTGGTCTGGAAACGGGGGGCAATGAGAGGCGTGTTCACGTAGCCCGGAGCTTGGCAAGTGTAACTGAGCCTATTAAACACGCGTGTTTGGCAGAACACGTTGGCGGGTGGCAGGACCCATGCTGCCAGGGTTGCCCACATGCCCCTGCCCCCACCTCTGGTGTGCACCCCATGTGTTGACTGCAGAGGGGATTTTGACTTGTAACTGGGGGCCGGGAGAAGGTTGTAGTTGGTGTTGGAACAGGTTGACAAAGATTAGTGGGGGGTGGCTTTCGGATGCCCTCCCTGCCCAGCCCCTTGGGCCAGGTGTGAGCCTTCCAGCTGCAGAGCTGGAGACCAGAAGTCGGGGAAGTGGTGTGGCCACACTTTATGAACCGGCCCCTCAGTCTGTCTGCATACGTGCAAAGACCACGGAGAGTGGCGTGAGCTGGAGACAGGGTTCTGCCTGCAGGCATGCCCCAGCACATCCAGTGGCTTTGGGATGGTAGGGCCGTGCGCTTGGCACGGGCACTGCCAGGGACATCTGGCTGTGGGCAGGGAGAGAGTCGGGCCAGTGCTGCTTTGTGAGGTAGCTGGGCCAGGTGTGTGGCTCCTGAGACTATCCTTGGGGAGCTCTCAGCAGTACTTGCAGGTGATCTTGGGATGTTCCATGTTCCCCACTCAGCAGGTGTTTGGGACTTAGAGTAACTGCTACCTCAGCTTATCCTCAGGCTGGTGCGGCCAGATGACAGACACTGAGGGTACATTTCACACCGACCAGTGTGATCAAGCATCAGACTAGAGAAAATTTCATACCTCTGTCAACAGAAGTACCCGATCTAAGGTGTGGGAAAAGGAGAAACTTTATTAGATGAACTGTTCGTGGACCAGGGAAACAGCCTCCAGTGGAAACCGAGAATGTGCTCCACCAGGTAGAGGGGAGAAGGCTGTGTTTATAATGACCCACGGCCCCCACAGGCCTGGGAGCCACTGATAAAGAGGAGAGAGCCCCGCCTGGCTGGTGTGGCTCAGTGGTTGAGCACTGACCCATGCACCAAGAGGTCACTGGTTCGATTCCTGGTCAGGGCACATGCCCAGGTTGTGGGCCAAATCCCCAGTGGGGGGCATGCAGGAGGCGGCCGTCGATGTTCTCTCTCATCGATGTTTCTATCTCTCTCTCCCTCTCCTTTCATCTCTCTCTAAAATGAATAAAGAAAAAAAATTAAAGAATAAGAAAGAGGAGAGAGCCCAGCCTGTGAGCTTGGAGCCCTGGGTTCCTATCAGGGGTGTACCAGTGATTTGCTTCATGACTTCCATCAAGGCTCTTCTTCTGTGTCAAACTTTGTTTCCCCAACTGTCACATAAGGGGAATTGGAATAAATCAGGGATCCCAGTCTGGTTTCCTGCAGGATTCATGTCCCTGGTGCTTGTCTGAACCGCGCACATAGGTGATAGTTTAATACGCCAAGCACAGGGCAGGTGGACGCTGTCCATGGTGCTGAATCAGGATGCTGGGGAGACCTGTTGGTTAAGGTTAACCCTGTAGCCGCTGGGTGATGGAGCAGTCTGTGTTAACCCCACAGTGCTGGGGCAGGCCAGGCTGCCAGGATAATGGTGCAGGTCATTTGGAGAGCCTGGGATAATTACTTCTTATCAGTTTAAGTGTAAGGATTTCACTATTTTATTTTTATTAAACATTTTTTCCCCTTTATTGATTTTAGAGAGAGAGGAAGGGAGAGGGAGAGAGAGATAAAAACATTGATGAGAGGGAACATTGATTGGCTGCCTCCTGCATGCCCCCCACTGAGGATCGGGCCCACAACCTGGGCACATGCCTTGACTGGGAATCGAACCGGCGACCTCTTGGTACATGGGTCGACACTCAACCATTGAGCCACACCGGCCGGGCAGATTTCACTATTTTAACAACCCCTTCAGCAGAGCTGGTGAGTACCAGCTGACTACCAGCCTTACTCGTGTAGTGATTGTATTATCTAATATTATTACTTGGCTCTATTATTTTTAAATATTAAATTAAAGACCAATACAGAAGAACAGGGGAATCATTGCTTATAAGCCTAGATATACAGCTTCTCTTGGAAACATTAAAACATCAGACCGCCTGGTTCTGAACCTCTGCCAGATCACACAGATTCGCGGTTAAAAGGTGGTCGCTCCCCTGTTCCGGCAACACCTGACCAGCCCTCTCATTCAGCCACGCGCCCTGCTGCCTCCCACAGACACTTCCTTTGGTGGTTCCTTGGCTAATGAGGTTCTCCCCAGCCCTGAAGCTTGAGGGTTTAAAAAATAATCCCTTTCTCTCCAATTCCGTTCTTGAACTAGGTGAAAGTTACAGGCCGTTCAGAGCTGAGACTCTGGCCCCTGAGAGGAGTCCGTGGTTTTAATGTGAACTCTGGAGCCTATTAAAGTGGGTGACATCTCTTTAAACTATAAATTACCCCTGTCGGGAGCTGGCTAAGGCAGGCCCTCGGTGCAGGTATATTCCAAGAATGTTTCATCAAAACCTCCGCGTGCCAGCTGTGGGAGGTGACGCGCTGTCTTGACTTGTCCTTTTATCCAGAGCTGACACACCCATCCTCTATGCCACAGGTAGTACCTGTAGCTCCCCTGCCTGTGGCCTCAGTGACAGGGCTGGCTCGTCGATTTGGCTCTGACCCTGAGCTGATCCTGAGAGCGCTGCCGGCCGAGGCCAGGGCTTTCGGAGGCTCGTTCAGTGCCTGTCGGGGAGCTGACGGCCTCGTGGGGTTTCACACTGAGGAGCGAGTCATCTCTGCCCGTGGAGTCCTGACTCCAAACGAGCGGGGAAGGTGTCCCTGTCACCTGGATGCTTTTCCTCGAGAAACCCAACCCGCGAGGGACACACGGGGTCCCAGAGCCGAGTTTGTCCAAGGCTCTGACGGGCTGCTGCCCAGGGAGGATGGTGTGTGTTTCACACTGAATAGCAACACCAACTCCGACAGTGATGATGATAGTAAATGTTTCTCCCCTTTCTGCTCGGTTTCTGGCCGCTCGCATCTGTTACCAGGTGAGGTGGGACTACGTCCTCCTAGGCTGAGTCATAGGGAAGAGGTGCCTTAGCCTGGGAGCTCCCGAATCAGATCCGAGACACAGACCGGGAGCCCACGCTGCATCCGGGAGGTAAAAACAGGCCGGGAGAGATATGAGCCGGGAAGGGCTGTCAGGAAGGGTCCTCTCGACCACAAACCACAGGGGACAACGGAAGCTTAAACCCACGAACGACGGAGAAAATCTGTGTCTCCCAAGGACAGTGGAGTTGGGGTATTTATGTGCCCACTGCAGAGGCTGAAGGGTGGGGGGCTGTGCCCAGAGGCGAACTCCCTGGCCCCTCTGCCTGCTGGACTACAGCCTGCCAGGGCCCTAAGGACAGCGCTCAGGACCAGAGATACAGAACTTGGCTTACTCCTTGGAGAGTCAAACACCAGAGAGCAGCTCCTTATATTTTACGGATCACCCAACCCGAACTCTCATTCTGCTAGCTGTAGAAATAGAAAAGGACTCAAATTACTTTGATGCTCCTGATCTTCACAATTTCTTGATTTTATGGTCAGAAGTTCAGGGTACAAAGAACAGGGCTCCCACGAATGAAAGGAACAGGGGCTTCAGCCGTGGGAATAGCACAGTGCTGAGGTTGGAGGGGACCTCGGAGTCCCTGGTTGAACCTTTTCCCGATGCAAGGGTCCCTCATCATCAGTTTCAACACGAGCCCGGGCAGCCCTGGCCCGACGATGTCAGTGCGGGCAGGTGCACTGCTGGGACCTGCCTTTCTGTTCTCGGGGAGCTTGTTGGGATGGACTTCTCCTCCACGGGGGTGGCCTCATTTCTCTCATAGCTCCGTAGTTCTGTGCTGCTGAGTTACGTGGTACATGTTGAATCTCCCTTATACAGATTTATATTCCTATGTTGGAAAGCAGATATCGTAGCCTTCATGAAGCACAGGGTAGCTGCTAGGAGCACGGGGTTGGAAGTCATTCGGAGATGAGTTTGAACTCATCCTGATTTTTGCTGGTGGTGTGACTGCAGCCACGTTCTTTCTGTCGAGGACCAGCTCACGGTGATGAAATGCAGAGTCTGGTGCCTGCCCTGTGGGGCTGCGGCACAGCCCCTGTCCTGTAATGAACGCCCTGAGCTCAGAGACGCCACATCTCATACAGAATAAACCCGCCATGTCCTCGCTCAGTGACCTTGGGAAACTGCCCCATCCCGGGGTGCACAGAATACCCGTCACATAAGCCTCGAGAAGCCACACCTGGCACATGCTAAATGCTCAATACATATTTAATATTTATCAAAAAGCAGCCAAATAATTAGATCTATCACACATCAACAATGATAATGAATATGGTACTATTGTTTACAGAATACTGGCACTGGGTTCTTAGGTCTTCAACTGACATCAGCAGGAGTGACGTCCCCTTGTGATTTACGATTGTACCTGGCAAAGTTGTGAGTTAGTTAGTAGACGCCTCTTCATGACTAGCTGATTTTCCTGATTCATTAAAGAAATTGCGATGTTTTTGCTGCGTCTTTGTTGACAGTTTTGCCAGAATTCTCCTAAGCAAATATTTGTAGGTATTTAAAAATGTTTATTTTTCTTTATTGATTTTTAGAGAGAGAAGGGGGAGGGAGAGAGAGATGGAAACATCGATGAGAGAGAGCATTGACTGGCTGCCTCCTGCATGCCCCCCACAGGGGATCGGGCCCACAACCTGGGCATGTGCCCTGACTGGGAATCGAACCGGCGACCTCTTGGTGCATGGGTCGACGCTCAGCCACCGAGCCACACCGGCTGGGCTGTAGGTATTTTTGAAATGCGAAAACAAAAGGTGGTAACCAGAGGGGAAGTGGGGAGGAGAGGTTGAAGAGAGTGGATGGGGTCAAATACATGGTGACGGCAGGAGACTTGACCCTGGGTTGGGAATACACAAGGCACTGACAGAGGATGTATCATTAGAATTGTATACTCGAAACTTATCTAATTTTACTGATCAATGTCACCCCAATACATTTAACAGGATTTAAGAGAGGAGCTGGTTGGCTTGGTGTAACTGATGGGAACATCTGTAAAAGAAGCGGTGGGCCAGAGAACCTGTCTCTCTGATCACCGCCTTGAAAACCGCAGGCTCCTGAATCTCGGCCCACGTGTGAGCTGGGGGAGGAATGCCCAGGCGTGCTTTCCACAGCCTCTTCCCTTTCCTTTCCCATCATCAGTTCGCGTGCAGCCTGGATTGTCTAGGTCTGATTTCAGTGCTCAAAATAATCTACCCGTTTTCCAAGGAGACGATTCCCAGAGGCTTAGCCATATGTTGTCTTTGCCATAAAATAAAGTTTCGGGTTATCGCTCATGAAAGTTTCCGAGGAGGCTATGGTAAAGAGATGTTGTTGGACGACACAACTAAAGCAGTTCACTGATGCCAACCATGTGCCTGCCTTTGCTTGGTGAGCACCGGACTTCCCATCCCCCAGCTGATCGGCCTTGAGGGATCTCTGGGGGTCTCCGCAAGGACGTGACCCCAGCTTTGCTTTCACATCTCCGGCCCATGGTCCCACCTGTCTCCTCCCACTGGTTAGAGACACCTGGAGTGGACGCTCTGCCTTCCAAGTCCTCTGCATTTCAGGTGCTGGTTCTTGCTGGCTTGAGCGCCAGCTGGATAATTCTGTCTTATCCAATGGGAAGACAGAGGGGTTTGTACAATCTCAGTGCATTGTAACCAGAGAGGAATTTTGCTGGATTGGCCTATAGTTTTCTGAATAGATAATTATTGTGGTGGAGCAGTGACTAGTCTGCTGGTAGGGTTTTTTCCATATTTGGACCAGAGGGTCATCCATCCCTCCACCCACCCACCCACCCACCCTATCCACCCACCCACCCACCCAATCCATCCACCCACCCACCCACCCAATCCCTCCACCCATTGTACGATCAGGTTAACAGGTGGGTAGAACCCTGTTTGATATGTGTGTGCATAACAGACTTGCCAGAAGTTGGACATTTAAGGGAAGAGTCTGAATTTGTCGTTCCAGACCAGACCTGGAAGACACTCATTTGACAACCCTGCTTGGTGTTACACCGACTCGTCAAACTCAACACGCTCAAAACAAAGCTTATGAAATCCCTGCCTAGAAACCTTATTCTCCGCGAGGGTTTGCGTGTCAGGGAGAAGCACCACGATCCCCCATCTGCTCGAGTCAGAACCTGAGAATCACTCTTGACTCCTACCTCTTCCTAGCCCCGGTGCCCAAATCTTGCTGAGTCCCCTCCTGGTCCGTCACAGCTGTCCGCTTGCCTCTGTTCTTCCTCCCTCTGCCTGGGAATGGCCAGCGGCACTCCTGCCTGAGCGCCTCAGCGGTGCTTGGGGTCTGCCGATGGCCGGCTCCGAGCCCTGCCTCCCGCGAGTCATGCCCTTGGCTAGCGTCCTTCCCTCGCTTGTCAGTTTGAGTGTAGTGACTTGTGTCTAACGAGTAGAACGTGGCGGAAGTGATGGATGCCACTTCTGAGGCGAGATTGTAAAAGTCTGTGACCCCCACCTGCCTGCCCACTGCCCCAGCTCCTCCGGCTGGCTGGGGAGATGAAATGAGCTTGTGAGTTTCTCTGAGGGCTCTGGTCAGCAGGCAGCGAGCTAATGAGGTCCTCGGTCCAGCACCATCACACAGCCACAACTGAACTTAGAAGTAAAGCCTCTCCCGGTCGAGCCTTGAGGTGTCTCGATGTCTGCTGTCCGGCATGACACGGTGACCTCCGTTTTGGGAGTGACAGGGAGACAGAAGACCCGATGGTGTTGCACCCAGATTCCTGATTCACAGTGACTGTGAGACAATAATTGCCATTTTAAACCCCTAAGTTTTGGAGTTGCCTAGCAATAGATATAACGGAACACAGCATCCTAACTGGACTTCCCACACCCACTCACACTGCAGCCAAACTTTGCAGATTTACTAACACATAAATCGGATTGTTGCCGAAACGATTGCAATGATGCCTATTGCCTCACGATAAAGTTCAAAGTTCCTCAAATTGGGTCAGAGATCCTTTCTGACCGACTGTTGCTCTCCAGCTTCATCGTCCATGGTTTCTCTCTTTGCACTCTGTGCTCCACCTCCTGACCCCTCTTCCTTCTGATCTCCGGGCCTTTGCACCTGCTGTTTCCTTCTAGAAGCTTCCTTTCTCCTTGCCTTTTACCTGGCTACCTTATGGGCATCTATTATGTTCTAGCCTAATGGTAACTCTTCCAGGGGATCTCTCTTTCCTGACCCAGTCCTCTGGACTAGGGGAAGGGCTGCTTTTGACTTCCACAGCACCCTGTGATTTCTCCGTCACACCAAATACTCGGTCGTAGGAAGATTTCTTTCCCTGCCTCTGACTCTAGCTCAGCTCCAGTGTCTGTGATGTCAGACTGACATCACAGGAGGATTCGGCCTGTCACTGCACGGACACCAGGGGGCACTGTGACGTACTCTGCTCCTCACTGTATCTAGGGCACCCAGCACAGGCCTGGGACACCGCGGGAGCTCGCTGCGCACCTGCGGAACTCCAGTGTCCTCCTAAGGGGTCGTTTGGCTGTTCAGATATTCTGTGGACACCCCAGACTCAACTTGCCCTGTGCTTATGGAGAACTTAGCCTTTCGGTTTGTACTGGCTGGGACTCTGTGACTTCCTCTTCTCAACAGGGAGCTAACTAAGGTTTACGAGCAAGGAAGTACTGGAAGCGAGACCACATATTTCGGATAGACAAAAATGATGCCCTTTCCTGGGAAATGTTGAACGTCTTTCGGGAGGCATGGCAGAGAGCACCGGTCTTTCCACTCTGCCGCCAGGAAGAAGGGACTCCTCATCGCCACCACGGTCCAGGCCCATTGTGGCAGGAGGCTAAACAAGACTTGCTGTGTTTCCTTCTAGAAGCTTCCAGACAGTAACACATTTTCATGCTCTGCTCGGGCTTCGGGTTTCTTGAGAAGTTAGTCTTAGTTATGGCCTGTGCGGGCTTGGGTATGTGAAACAGTGTCAGGCCTGATGTTGATCTTCCAACCAAACTCCACAGCAGGGCATGGGGGCAGCGCCGATGGACCAGAACGAGCAATTTCCACAGAGTGTGACGCTCCGTGAAGACTGCTAGGGACCATGCAGTGTGCCGTGTTCTATGGAGTGTACTATTTTACGTACTTGTAAGAGCCGCCGATAATCAGCATGCAAACAAATCCAAGACTGTGTGTGTTGACGCTGAACCAGGAGGTTGCCTTTGTGGGAGGCAGGCGACCCCATGTTGCGCCCTGATTATTTCTCAAGTTCCAATGGGCCTCGTTGGGCAGACGCATTAGAGGTGCCTCTTGGCCCTCTCTCCACCATGAAAGAGTTTGTGAAGCGCGTTGAAGAGACGCCATCATGTTGCTGGGTGAGAGGTGCACTGCCTGGGCGAGGGGAGGACCGCCACCTGGGGCCAGGTTGGGAAGGACAGCTGGCCTCTGACACAGCCTGCAGTTTCTGGTAATCTGAGAACATGTGGGGTGTTTGACTTTTTGGGGTAAAATGTAGGTGTGTCTAAAAAATACAGCGGGTCTCATTGTAATATAAGACTATTTCTATTAGCATGGACAAACTGCATTTGAACACGCAGATATAATTATAATAATAGTTTTTACAGTTTTCATTCCATCCGTCCATGAGTTCGTTCGTTCGTTCGTTCATTCATTCATTCATTCATTCATTCATTCATTCATTCAATATTTATCAGAGATTTGCTAAATGCTAAAATAGCGCATGCAGGTAGGTGTATGCATCAGTCAGCATAGGCTAAGTATGCTCCATTAACAAGTGGCCCCTAAAATTTCCATCTGTTTTAAGTTCAGGCCCATCATGGGCTGACCGTGTTGCTTCGACGTCATCTTTATTCCAAGGCAGAAGGAGCAGCCTTCACCTGACACATGCTGGCTTTATGACCCACGACAGACGGTTGATGGCTCTCAAAGCTCTGTTGGAGAAGACACTCTCATATCAGTGGTCAGACTAAGTCACAGCGCCCCCTGGCGTCAGCGCAGTGACAGGTAGACTCCTCCTGTGATGCCCTCTCCTCCACAGAAGCATGGCTCTTTGAACAAACAATACAATGTACATCAGCGCAAGCAGGAGGACAGCTTGGAGGAAGAATTCCCAATGGCAGAATGGTGAGTTCACATGAGCAGTTTGGTTATTTCACAGACAGACTTCATGAAACGTGAAGAACTTAAATAGATCTGCCAAGAAGTCAATTTTATCAACAGCATTGCTTTGATATTTTGGGCCAAAGAATGGGTTTGTGGAAGCACAAATAGCCCAAGCACCTCATTGCACAGCGAGAGACAACGAGCATGAAACTTTGGGGAGAAGGTTTTCCCTGAAACGCACATGCTGAGTTTGCTGCTCTGCTGGGATCGTACATTTTGACATCGTCTATGCAAACTTGAATGTGATCTGCTCCCAGAGGAAGTACAGTCGTGAATTCTCACACCACCAAATTTAATTAAAGTTCCTCATCGCTGATGTCCAGTGTAAAATGGGTAAACTTGCTTAGTCATCCCAAGGAAAAGGTGATGACAAGAGCATATTTTAATAGCATGAGTGGGATTTTATTGATTGCTTATGCAAAAGGAAGGAGCCGGTATAAGTAGACAGTAATTTGTAACTTCCAATGTAAACATTTTAGGAGCCTTCCTGTCAAACGTGAGTACTAATTAGGGAGCTGTTAGAGGCGACATCTAGGCGCTAAGCTATACCAGACAGCGGCAGTTTATAACGCCACGCTGTCTTTTAAATGCTGTTTTGTTTAATAGTCTTTGGACAACTCATAAGAGGGTAGAGTTTCACCACTGATTTGAAGTTTAATTTCTGTAAATACAACTAAACGTTGCAGACATCCTTGCAGTGGGATCATTAAAAGGATTATTCACTTGATCACTTTATGATGGGGTCGTTTGAGATTCTTTAAAAAAAATTTTTTTTTCTTTATTGATTTTTAGAGAGAGGAAGGGAGAGGGAGAGAGAGATGGAAACATCAATGAGGGAGAACATTGACTGGCCACCTCCTGCATGCCCCCCACTGGGGATCAGGCCCACAACCTGGGCATGTGCCCTGACCGGGAATTGAACCAGCGACCTCTTGGTGCATGGGTCAATGCTCAACCACTGAGCCACACTGGCTGAGCATTTGAGATTCTAATACCTCCTGTACTCCGTTTCCCAGAGCAATGATAAATCCAAGCATTATTTAATTATTATTATTATTATTATTTTTAAACAATAAAGGACACTTTAATCAGCAACCTTTCAGGAGTGCTTGCCTTGTAGTCAGTCGTTGATTCAAACAACAAAAAAGTCAAGAAGTATTTATGTGAGGATGGTGAGGGTGGGGAGTCACAGGCACGCATTTGGGCTTCTTTGGACTCTGTCAACACTTGACCTCTAGTGTCATTACCAAAGATATTGTTTAAAATATTGACAGAGGGCTGAGAAGTGATTTACTGCCAAGTTTATAGACTTCTTAGCAAATAAGAAGGTTCCTAACGGTAAAGACAAAGAATCATAATGTGTAAGAATCAATCTCTTCTCCCGTGGTCATCTCCATGAAAACAACTGTCAGGGTCCATGAGCTTTTGCTTCTCCGGGAAACGATTTCTCCTTCAATTCTAAATGATAGCCTTACTGGGTAGAGTAGTCTTGGTTGTAGGTTTTCCTTTGGTCACTTTGAATAGATCATGCCATTCCCTTCTGGCTTGCAAAGCTTCTCTTGAAAAATCAGCTGGTCATCTTATGGGATCTCCCTTGTATGAAAGTAGCTGCTTTTATCTTACTACTTTTAAGATTTTCTCTTTGTTTTTAATCTTTGGCATTTTAATTATGGTGTGTCTTGGTGTGGGCCTCTTTGGATTCATTTTGTTTGGGACTTTTTGTGCTTCCTGGGCTTGTATGTCTGTTTCCTTTGCCAGATTAGGGAAGTTTTCAGGCATTATTTTGTCAAACAGGTTTTCCACCCCTTTTTTTTTCTCTCTCTCTTCCTTCTGGGATCCCTATAATGTGAATGTTGATATGCTTGATGTTGTCCCAGAGATCCCTTAAACTAAACTAACTTTTTGATTCATTTTTGCTGTTGTGATTTTTATCCCTGCTACTTCGTCTTCCAGATCACAGGTTTGACCTTCTGTTTCATCTAATCTGATGCCCGTTCTCTCTAGTGTGTTTTTTATTTGTTATTGTATTCTTTATTTCTGATTGGTTCTTTTTTTATATTCTCCTTCTCTTTGTTGAAGTTCTCATTGAGTTCATCTATGCCCAAGTTCATTGAGCATCTTTATTACCGATGTTTTGAACTTTTTATCTGGTAGATTGTCTCCATTTCATTTAGTTCTTTGTCATAATATTTCTTTTTATTTATATGCAAGTGTTTTTTTTTTGTTTTTGTTTTTTTTAAACACACTATAAATTCTTAGCAAAGGAAGACCATGTATCTTCTTTTTTCAGGTAACGTACACAGCTGTGGGTACAGTGCCGGGTCTGCAGCTGGCGCCTGTTTGTGGACTCGAGAGCTAACCTGTTTATCAGCATGCGACCTGCTTCACTTCCTTAGTGTGTGAGAGCTGGTGCTTCACTTCCGGCCTGTTTGGTACAAAACACTGAAACAGCACGCATGTAATTTTTGTATTTCCTCATTCTGGCATTACTTGCTCTTATGGTTAAAACCTCCATATTTAGATAATTTTTGGACAGATTATTTACATGAAATGAAACTGTTATGAGGAAAATAAAGCTGTTCAGGTGCTTGGAGGCAAAAAGAAAGGTGACTGGTGAGTAATGAGGAAATAGCGAAGTACAGATGGACAGTTCCGTGCTGGCTCCTGGCGGGTTTTATTTATTTATTTATTTTTTACCCTCACCCGAGGACATTTTTTGCATTTATCTTCAGATAGAGTGGGAGGGAGAGAGGGAGGAAGAGAGAGAGAGAAACATCGATGTGAGAGAGACACATCAACTGGTTGCCACCCACCGAGGTACATGCCCTTAGCAGGAACTGAACCCGGGACTCCAACCGAGGTACATGCCCTTAGCAGGAACTGAACCCGGGACTCTCCAACTGCTGAGCCAAACTGGCCAGGGCGTGGGTTTTATTTTTATTTATTATTTATTAATTGATGTTAGAGAGAGAGAGGAAGGGAGAGGGAGAGAGAGATAGAGACATCGATGAGAGAGAACATGATTGGCTGCCTCCTGCATGCCTCCCATTGGGGATCGGGCCCACAACCTGGGCATGTGCCCTGTCCGGGAATAGAACCGGCGACCTCTTGGTGCATGGGTTGATGCTCAACCACTGAGCCACACCGGCCGGGCTCCTGGAGGGTTTTAACCAGCTCACTCTGCCAATCTTCCAGGCGCTCCCGCCTCGTGGAGGTGATTCCAGCACTTTGACTTGTCCCTAACTTCAGGAAACGATGCTGCAGCCCTGATGGGGAAATGCTGGGAGGAGCTTCTTTGTGGTGCTGTGAATGCGTGCTCACACATCCTCTTAATCACACGTGTTGTAACCACAAAGAATGATCTGTATGCGTGTTCTGTGGGAGGGTAAGCCTCCCGTGTCCCGCAGTTAATCAAACGTAATGTATCTTAAAAGCTTAATTAAATATGGAATTGGGTGAGAATCTGCCCTGTTATGCTTTTAGTTTAATTTCAGAAGAGAAAAAACTGAGATAGCCGTGTTGGATGGAAAGCAAATAGGTTGGAACCAGAAATAATTTAACATCGACCACAGTGAGCGCTTCCCCACGGACTACCATTTAAGGGATGCCAGGGACTTTCACACCAATTATAGACTGTATTCCTGCAAGTCACCTTCACAGCAGGGCAGATACTCAAAACACTTTTAGTACGTGTATTTCTCACCCTGAAAACAATATATTTGCATAGTAGATTATTTATAAAGTAGGGAAAATAAAGCAATATTCCATTATTTCCACTTAGTCTTTTAAAAATGTGTTTTTTTTCTTATGTTGTGATCAGTTGAAGCTTTCTTTCTTCAGCTAATATTATAATGCAAGAATTTGTAACCTCTATGATTCTCACAGTCATAACTTTTAATGGATTTATCACATTTCACTCTACATTTCATTTATTTCCAATTCTCTGTTTTTCTAATGATACTGAGAGGAGAGTTTTAATGCACATGATTTTTGGTATTTACAATCCCTCCACCCCCGACTAAATTCTTGGAAGTGGCGTTATTAGGGCAAAGGGCATGGCCATTTCCAGTGGCTTTTGATTTTTATTGTCCAGTCATTTTGCAAAGGACTGTGCAAGCAGCATACACACTCGTCTGTATGTCCCAATCCTCTGCAGCACATGCTTGTCAGAAACAGGAAAGATTATTTTAAAACCCCTGATGTAATACACGAACATGATTTTCCATTGGCATTCTCATGTCGAAACGAGCTCCTGCTCAGCTTGAGACGAGGGCCATCACGATGGGCAGAGACCTGGCATAGCCACACTGTCCTGGACCACGATGAAGAAATAAGGGTTTGGGGTGTTCAGCCCTGAGATGTCGGGTGGTTTGTTATCGCAACAGAAGCCCCGTCCCACCAGTGCAGCAGGTACCACCCCAGCCAACGCGATCACCCGCATTGTCCACGAAACGCTGTCCTCACCTCCGGAGCTGCTGAAGCCCCGAGCCCGGAAGCCTGGAAAGAACAACTCCCTGAAGACCAGTTTCACCCTTCACCACTCAAAACACACGTAACAACAGCCCAGGACGCGTAAAATATTTCCTCTTGCATGTTGCATGTTGAGATAGAGCCTGGGCCAGATGCCCTCCTGCCTCCCCTCCCCGGATGCGGAGTTTAAAGAACGAGTTACTTTCTTCCTACAGAGCTTTAAGATGTCTAAAGTAATCCCTCCCTAATCTTCTTATTCTCCCAGCAAGCTCAGGGATCAGCGAGTTAAGACTGGCGGAGCGCCCGTGGCGATGAGGGTGAGAACACGCCGGAGAAGACGCTGGCTCCCGGGGGGGATTCGCCTGTGCTTCATCTGCACCCCACATGGTCCTTTGAATAGTGTTACTGACGAGGAATGCATTCGCCCTGACCTTGCAAGGCTGGAAGGTGATGCTCTGTGGAGGCTGCAGGGTGAGCGTGACCTGGCAGGCGGCCCTGCAGTGAGGCTGGCTCTTTAACTCAGACTCCGGGGACCCTGCCCACCTCAGCGCACCTCCTGGCCCCAGGTCCCTCATCTCACGAGGCTCGAATCCTCGACCCACTGCTTCAGGATGAAATGATGCTATACATATGAGATTGCTCTAAAAAAGAATCATCTTGGCCCGGCCGGTGTGGCTCAGGGGTTGAGCGTCGACCCATGCACCAAGAGGTCGCCGGTTCGATTCCCAGTCAGGGCACACGCCCAGGTTGTGGGCCCGATCCCCAGTGGGGGGCATGCAGGAGGCGGCCAATCGATGTTCTCTCTCATCGATGTTTCTCTCTCTCTCCCTCTCTAAAAATTAATAAAGAAAAAAATATTTTAAAAAAGAACGTGATAAAAAAATTAAAAAGAATCATTTTGTAATGAGTAGTTTCTAGCTGCAATTTGGAGGCTTGGTTACTCAGGTTCTCTCAGTTGCCGGCGGCCCGAAGCTCTTTCCAACCGTCTTAAAAACGTGAGAAATCATTTAGGAGAAGCAGGAGCGGGGATTGGATTGCACACGCAGCTGAAGGCTCCAGGAGCCCCGCACCACCCTTGGTTCCCTTCCTCTCCGGTGCCTCATCGGAGAAGCTCCCTCGGCACGATGGGCGCTGCGATCCCTGTGATGGGGAAGGGACCCCTTCTTGGCACGGAGGCCCCTGCATGGGGTTGCAATGAGGGCGGGGCGTCATCCCCGTGTCACCACCTCCCTGACTTGGGGTGGGTGGGGGCGTGGCTGGTGCTTAGCAAACATCTGAGTGAGAGAATGAATGCGTGGACGCCAGGTCAGCTGGACTGGCGTGTCGGTGGGAGGTGCTCAAGGCCACACGGACCTGGGGGTGGGGGGAGGGGGCCCGTGTTGTCGTTTTGGATATAAGCCTAAAAGCAGTTCAAGAGAGCTCACAGTGAACTCAGAATGGCTGTCGCCGTCCAAGGCGCACGTCTCCAACCCTGGGGCTTCGATACCAGGTGTGCGTGGCTTTCCCCAAGTCCTTCCTGAACACGCTACCTGGTAGCGAGTCTCCAGGCGTTTTCTCTTAGTTCCTAGACGCCGTGGGAGGGAGCTGGCACCCACATCGACCGTGCAATGCAGGCTGGGAACTCCGTCGTTCTCGTCTGCGTCAGGGCCAAATCTCCCACCCGATACCCGAGTCTGTGCCCAGGACCTCAGCCGAGCCTGAGGGTTTCCACACAGGGGCTCTCGACTGCAGTAAGCCTGTCTTTAACAGAGTGGCGTGGCAATCTGAGGAGGCGGAGCTCCTTAGCAATGTCACCTCCACTGTGACCTGCCAAAGCTACGACTGTGTGATAAGAACATAATCAAACATCAAGAGTCGCCTCACCGTAGTTCACCCAGAGAAAGGCCCCCGAACCCTCGTTCTGGGGGCTTCGCTGCAGGGTTGTCTCCTTGCTGACGGTGTGTCGAGGAGCCCACACCTGCACGCTCGGTCCACAGACGTGAAACACCACCAGGTGACCGCGAGGCAGGCTTTGATTCCGGGAAATGTGCGTCCTTTCTGTGGTCTGAGGTCCTCTGCATTTTATTTAGCACACGCGCCCTCAGCGTACACAGGATGGGATTCACTGAACATGTCTGTGTCAAAGCAGCTTTATGAACACAGAGGGAGTGCGAAGAAAGGCAGCCTGTGTACCACACGGGCAGTGCTGGCCTTGGCAGAAGACCTGAGTGCTTTAAACCAAACGAATGGACAGCAGGTGCTCCCTAAACAAGAATGGGTGATGCAGACTGTCCTTTGCTTCACGTCCCTGAATTTTGAAAAACAGCCAAAATGTTGGCCATGGGATTACTAATCAAGACAGTATCTGTTGTCTTCTTCCTTCCCTCATCTGTCTGTTCTTCCTTCTACCCTCCCATCCATCCACCCACCAACCCACCTACCCATCCATTCACCCATTCATTCATCCACCTACCTATCCATCCATCCATCCATCCATCCATCCATCCATCCATCCATCCACCAACTCACTCATCCATCCACTCACTCATCCATCCATCCATCCATCCATCCATCCATCCATCCATCCATCCGTCCATTCATCCATCCACCCACCAACCCACTAATCCATCCACCTGTCCATCTGTTCATCTATCCACCCATCCATCCATCATTTCATCATCAATCATCACCCATTCATCCATCTAACCATCTACCTATCCATCCACCTACCTATCCATCCATTCATCTACCTACCCACCCACCCACCCACTTATCCATCCATCCATCTATCCATCTGCCCATCCATCTGTTCATCTATCCACCTACCTATTCATCCATCCACCTACCCATCCATCCACCCATCCATCTACTTATCCATCCATCCATCCATCCATCCATCCATCCATCCATCCATCCATCCATCCATCCATTCATCTATCCACCTACCTATTCATCCATCCACCTACCCATCCATCTACCCATCCATCTACCTATCCATCCATCCATACATCCATCCATCCATCATCCATCCATCCATCCATCCATCCATCCATCCATCCATCTATCCATCCATCCATCCATCCATCCATTTGTTCATCTATCCACCTACCTACCTATCCATCCATCCATCCATCCATCCATCCATCCATCCATCCATCCAAGCAGCAAGTGTTGCCTTGGAGATTCCTCTTGTCTGCGCACCATTCCAGATGGTCAGATGATGAGGAAGACAGACATGAAATTTCATTCTGGGGTATGTGGTGTGGGAAAGGCAGATAAGAAGCAAGTGAATAAATAAATAATAAATTAATAATTTCAAAGTGTGAAGGGTATAAATACAAATCAAACTTGTGTCTTAAAGGAAAGTGACTCATGGTGTGGGGTGGCTACTGTAGATGACGTGAAGAGAAGGGAGTTGCCAAGGGAGGTGGCCTTCCAGGCAGCACGGGAACGACAGGAACGGTGAGTTACTAAAACAAGTGCAGAGGCCCTGCGGTGAGATTGTGCGAAGCTTCCCGAGAGAAACGGAGGGATCGATCAAGGAAGAGTTTAAAATGTGGAGTTTAGCTATGTCTACGAGGACAAAGAGGAGACCCGAGGTGATATGAATAATTCTCTGAACACCTTCACCCAGAATTTCGCGCCTGGAAACGGTTTCTGCACGTTTTGGCTTATTTTCCTATTGTGGCCACTTGGGGGCACTGTTGCACCATGTAGTTGCTCTGGGTCTGCGCTCCGATCAGTGCTGGGGAAAAAGGAATGAAGTTGTCTTCCTGAGACCCAAACCACCATTTTTTTGGGGGGGAGGAGGGGGTGCCAAGATAAGCAGCGCTTTGCTGCTGTGCAAATACTTTTTCAAAAGGAAGGATTACTTTCACTCCAAACCCAGAAGAGGGTTGCCATGACTACAGGGGCCCCACACTTTTTGTGATTCTGGAACCCCAAGAGCTCCCAAATTTTCCGTCTCCACGGGGCTGCCAAGTGGCTCACCTCACCCCGAAGGCAGAGTGGGGTGCTCGTGTTGGTTTCTGGGTAGGGGGAGAGGTTGGGGAGCTCCCTTCTGGAGAAGCAGGCACGGTACCCATATCATTACTGAGACCCCAACTCTCCCTCAGCAAACCTTGGGAACGTGGCTGAGACTCAGGGGACATTCCCTCCGCTCCCTGGACTCGCTGGTTATCAGGTCGTTGGAATATCCGGTTGGACCTTCTGGTGGCAGTGGACTTGGGGTCTGCAGGGAGCGCGGTGCCCGGGGAGGGGTTGCACCTGACGGTTAGTGCAAACCGGTGAGTCCCAGCTTTAGATTGGACTCCCCTGTTCTGCAGACCAGCCTTCTCCCGTGGCAGAGACGGCACCCGACAGGGAGCCCCAACCTTTCCTCCATCAGGGCGTGGCTCTGGGTCTTCAGCCCTGGCACTGGCGGTCCTGGTGCACCCTGCTGTACTCTGAAGGGCAGCTTCCTCTGCACTCTGCCTGTGGAACGGGGTGTTCCAAGACCCGCCGGAACATCACTGGGCCTGGACCAGGTCCCTGTACGCCATTTACTGGCTGTGTGATCCTGGGCCCGCAAGCCACCTCTCTGAGCTTTTGCTCCTTGCCTTTGGACAAAGGATAAAGCCTCTTCCTCCCAGGGAGGGTGAAGTGAATCCGCTCAGGTGAAGGCGCCATGGACCCGCCACGCTCCGTCCACGCAAACTGCAATTGCCGTGATTTCTGGTACATTTCCGTTTTCCTTCCTCAGCTAATTCTCGAGAGAGGCGAATAGAAAGGAACTCCACCACCGACAGCCAGCTCCTTCCACGTGGCCTCCATCAGCGACACTGCCGTCGTGCACCTGACAGCCAGGTCCCACGTCCTGGCGTGTGGGAGGCCCCCGCTTCCTCCAGGCTCTGCGCC
Organism: Tadarida brasiliensis; assembly: GCA_030848825.1. NCBI lineage: Eukaryota > Metazoa > Chordata > Mammalia > Chiroptera > Molossidae > Tadarida > Tadarida brasiliensis. Next base: position 50,268,599 of record CM061276.1, read on the forward strand.
CACGTGCTGGGCCTCAGACAGCTGCCCTCTAAGCTGGCCTTCCCGACGTGACGCCATCCTCAGCGCTTCCTGTCCCTTCAAGCTCGATGCTCTGTGCAGGGCAGTCCGCAGTCCTCCCCGGGTCTCCGTCCTCACTCTGACCCACCTGGAAAGCCCTTGGCCGCCTCTGTCATCAAACCATGTTCCCCTCCGTGGGTTGGGAGGGGATGTGGAGAGAGAAGTATCGCGTAATGACGGAGATGTAGAACCAATTTTGGGAAATGAGTGGAACCATCCTTATGAGGTCTGGGAAGTCCTTCCGGCAGGTATGACTCACACGTACGTGCACACACACACACACGCACACACACACGCACACATGCACGCACACCCCTTGCGCTGACCCCGTGAGGAGTCTGCTCTGTGACCGGAGGTGCCTCCTCTGGGCTCCAGTGAGAGCCCGGCGTCCACTCTCAGGAAGCGGCCTGGCTCGGTGCTCGACCATGGAGGTTGACAGCATCGTGTCCCCCCCACACTCATTGCACCACTTTACCCATGTGCCAGCTCGGCCACCTGGTCTCCGGCATCCCCACGCTGGCAGTTCTGTTATTTCGCTAATTTAAAGAAAAAAAAATGATGAAGTGCTCTGGCCGGTTTGGCTCAGAAGTTAGAGCATTGGCCCGCGGACCAGAGTCGTGGGTTTGATTCCAGTCAAGGGCACGGACCTCGGTTGCGGTCTCTCCCCAGCCCTGGTCCAGGTCGTGCGAGAAGCAACCAGTCAATGTGTCTCTCTCACATCGATGTTTCTCTCTCTCCCTCCCTCCCTCCCACTCTATCTGAAGATAAGTAGAAAAATATCCTTGCGTGAGAATTAAAAAAATAATAATGATGATGAAGTGATCTCTTCTCCCTGATGTCAATGACCATCTAGGCTGGAGAAGCAGGTGCCTCCGAGGGCTGGCTCCAGCCACAGAGAGAGGCTCTGGTCCAGGCCCCTGGAAAGGTTAGATGGGCTGAGACATCTTTTATGAGCTCACAGAGGGACAGAGGCTCTGGTCTAGGCCCCTGGAAAGGTTAGATGTGCTGAGACATCTTTTATGAGCTCACAGAGGGACAGAGGCTCTGGTCCAGGCCCCTGGAAAGGTTAGATGGGCTGAGACATCTTTTATGAGCTCACAGAGGGACAGAGGCTCTGGTCCAGGCCCCTGGAAAGGTTAGATGTGCTGAGACATCTTTTATGAGCTCACAGAGGGACAGAGGCTCTGGTCCAGGCCCCTGGAAAGGTTAGACTCGCTGAGACATCTTTTATGAGCTCACAGAGGGACAGAGGCTCTGGTTCAGGCCCCTGGAAAGGTTAGATGGGCTGAGACATCTTTTATGAGCTCACAGAGGGACGGAGGCTCTGGACGAGCGTACGTGTGTTTTGCAGCCTGAGGGACAGCGGGGCTCCCAAGCCGAGAGCTGAGCCCCAGGGCGACGCCGTGGGGTCCACAGTTGCTTTCGTGCTTCAAAGGCCTTGTCCTTCGCTGATACCACTTCATCTGCAATTACAATGATTTCCCCTGAAACTGGGGGCCTGGGCTCTTATTTTATGCAGGAATAAAACTGATCAGCCACAACAAATCCTGGCTATGCCGAGTTTGCTCAGGGCCACATCCTCTGTATGAGCTTGCCTCTCGGAAGGAGCTCCAGGCTGTGGCGTGATGCCGCCACGGTCCCCAGGGCTCCGTGGGACTGCGATGCCGCAGCCGAAGGAGGGCGGAGGCCTGTTGGGCTGAGTGAGAGCCTGCTCTGGGCCCCAGCTGGTCGCAAACACGGCTCAGGCTCCCGCTGAGTGACGGCGGGGGCCACGCCCTCCTTGCGTGATTGCCGTGGGGTTTGCACCTGGAAGCTGAGCACAGAATTCAAGGTGCTGCGTCTGGGAAATCAAGAACAGTGCTGGATTCACGGTCCAGGGCTCAGAGAAGAACTTCAAGGCCATGCTGAAAGCAGGAGCAAAGGGAAGGTGGCCACTGGCCAGGCCGGCCTGCCACAGTGCTCATCTCCTTCGCCCAGGTCGGCCTTGGGGTGCGCGGGAGGGCTTTGGGAAGACGTCCCCTGCACAGGCGGCAGCGCCCGGGCCCTTGTGCCTCGGGTGGTTCCTGGGGGCAAGAGATGCGACAAGAATTAGGGCGACGTACCCAATGAGGCCTGCCGTGTGAATCAAAAGCAGCAAGTGTGTTTTAATTAGACTTGGCTCCTGCTTTCACGCGATTTCCAAATATTAAAAATTCCTTTTCATTTCTTGCGTGAGCAATCCCGGGCCTGATTAATTGGAAACCCTGGGTCCTGGCGACTTCCGCATACTCTCCCCGCGGGGGACTGTGTGCCGCTGACAAATGGTACCGGAGTGCCCCGCGCTATCTTTCCTGGGCATAGCAAATGAAGAAGGGAAACCATTTATTCCCAGCCTGGGCGAGCAGCCTCGGGCACCTCCACGGCCGGGGCTCCCGCTGAGTGCCGGCGGGGCCACGCCCTCCCCGTGTGAACCCAGCCGGGAACATCCAGCCTTCACGGGACCCGTGCCAGCCAAGGCCACACGCTCCTCTAGCACCGGGAATTATTTTTCCTCTGGAAAATTAAAACATTGAACGTGCCGTGTGGATAACTCAGGATTTTTCTTTCTTTCTATTTTTGCTGCCAAAAGGGTTGCATTTTTATCCCGAGGGAGGAGCGTGGGACTGGAGGCCTGTGCTTGTTCCCTGGTTGTTCAGCAAATGCTTTGCACGCTGGCGATGGGGACCAGGTGAGGCCACTGTCTGACGACCTCCGAGACGTGTCTGTCCTTGGGGGTCGTTCTCCTAGAGACCAGCTCCCCGTGTCCCTTCCTACCTTTCCAAGGCCGGCTCTCGAAGGTGAGATCATCCTGTTTGTTTCCAGATGTTAAAGCGAATCCCGTGATTCTCACTTTCCATCTGGTTCAGAGGACCATTCGGTCAGCGTTGGGGTGAGAGGTGCATGGTTGCTATGGTTACCAGACGGTCCTGCGTGGCCTCTGGGCTGCCCCCCACTCCACGGTTACTCCCGTGCTCCGTTCCACGTGGCATACACCGGCAGCATGTTCTCTTCAGCCCCTTGTGTTCGACATGCGCAGACACCTCTCCTGGATGGTAAATATTTTATTCACCTTCTTGATTCTTAAAGCAAAGGACAGACGCTATGTTCCCCTTCACGGGGAGGAAGTGCTTCAAGGTCTCTTCACTTCTGGCTTTCCCACGGTGCCGGCCGGGTGTGAGCTGTGGCTCCCGGGCGAGGTGGAGGCTGTTGGACCAGAACCTCCAGACAGCACAGCCGGGGCTCTGCTGGTGGGGAGGGCCCTGGCCGGGGAGGGGGCCTGGGGCCCAACAGTCTGCCAGGCAGGGTTTCCAGAGCAGTGATGCTTGGTCTCGGGGGGCTAGAACGAGGCCCGGTCAGTCCTGACCCCTCTTCTCCAGCCCCCGGATCAGATCTGCTCTCTGCTGGGGAAGGGGGCCACCCAAGACTCTAGCTGACAGAGTTTTCCCAGGCTGAACCCCATATTCCTATAACCGGGGTCCCCTTTCCCCCGTGGAAGCGAACCTTGGTGTGCCTGGTGGGCACAGGGACGCGTGTCCGGGAGTGGCTGTGGTGTGTGCCGCTGTCAGACCCTCCCCGCCCGAGGACCCATCCGTGAGAAAGGATCCAGGAGGAAGCCTCCGGTCCCACCAGCTTGGTGCCGAGGTCTTCTCTCCCGCCTCCCGCCGAGACTGGACCAGCGAGGGTGGTTCTGGCAAAGCCGTGAATCACTCAGCGTGGCGAGGGGCCTTCAGACTCCCTGGTGGGAAGACTGAACTCTCGCGGCAGACACAGCCGAGTTACGAACGCGCAGTGGGATGACGAGCTGGTCCCTCTGGCTGTGAAACGCGATGTGGTGGGAGTTCCTCTTCGGCTCCTAGCGGGTCTGGGAGCGCATGCAGCCGAGCTGGGGAGTGGACCCCGCTGCACGCTGCATCGGCACCCCGACTCCGGGGCTCGGCCCCCGTGGCCCAGGGCACCCCGACTCCTGGACTCGGCCCCCGTGGCCCAGACGCTCGGGCTGCCAGTCTTGAGAACGGACTAGGATTCTGCAGGATGGACCAGGCTCCCAGGAGGCCACGAGACAGCCTGGGTCATTGTGGGGGGGAAGGGTCTCTCCACACTGCAGCTGCGGCAGAACTTCTCACACCCAGAAACGCCCTGGGTTGTCCCCGTTTCCCACGCAGCGTCCCGCATGTCGGGGGACCTCTGCTGGAACAGGCTGCCTTCTCCGAGGAAGACAGGGGCCACAGTAAGCGGGGCGCTCCTCCTAAGTGGGGTGCCCTTGTCCGAGGCATCTCACGTCTGGAGACCCAGCGTGGATCACCGAGAACCGCCGTGTTCACGTTACCCCTGCGCGTTGATTGCCTCCTTTGGGCTAGAGCGAGACAGCAGCCGGGGGAGGGCGGCGGAGTCACCTTTCCAGAGAAGCCCCGTGGCTGCCTGGGGCCCTCGCTGGACGGCTGCCCCTCTGCCTGCACCTGGGGGCCATCCACCTGCTTCTAACGCAGGGCACCTCCCCCTGCAAGGGGTGGGGCCCCCCATCCCCTGCCTCCCTGCCTCTGTCTCCGGAGTCCACAGGAAAGGGGTCGACCCTCCTTCCTCCGGGTCTCCAGGCTCTGGCATCTTCTCGGAACCTCTGGTCTCTGTGGGTTGTTGGTTGCAGAGACAAGCATTTTCCAACCCTCAGCAAGTCACTGGGGCCAGCGTGGGCCTGCTGGCCGTTTCTCCAGCCTGGCAAGGCCGCAGGGAAGTGTGGGATGGTGCCAGGCACACAGCTGGCCCTCGGGCCCTCAGAGCCAGGCTGGTTGCTCCGTGGAGGGCTGAGCTGTGGCTCACCGGTGTCTCTGGTCCCCTGTGCTGGGCTGCAGAGCATGTGAAATGTGGCCAGTCTGCTTAAGATATGCTGCGAGCCTAAAACACACCTAATCTCAAATAGTACAAACACGTCGAATGTCTCTTTGATGTGTTTTTATATTGATTCTATGTTGAAATTAAATATTTAAAAAGATGCTATTTTCCAATTACAGTTGACATAGAATATTGGATTGGTTTCAGGTGGCCCTCAACCCAAACATCGGAACCGGCTGTTTTGACAGGTTGTGAGAGCAAGGCTGCTGGGCCCACGAGCCCAGCCTTTGATTCCTGGGCCCGTTTAAAAATGCCATTTGTTAAAAAAATACAACAAGGAATTGAAACTTGAAATTGGCATAAATGATCAATTCCCCCCTCCCCAAGTAGCTTTTTGTGCGTGTTCTTTGCCTGGGTGTTTCCCGGGGTGGTCCAAGCCCCGTCAGATGAGGGGGGACCCTGGAGGGGAGGGACTCTGCTGTGGCAGGTTGGGGGATGGGTGGGGACACAGCAGGGACCTCCCTCCGTGACCCACGGTGCAGGGAGCAGCGAGGCTCCGCTTAAATGCCACAGGACGTCAGCGCCCTGCCTGCGCTCGCAGGTACCCTCACCCCGCTTTCCCTCGTCACCCTTCCCGCCCCGTTCTAGCAGGAGCTCCAGAGAGATCTTTCTAAAACAGCGACAAAAACCAAAAAACCCTCTCTGCTAAGCCTCAGGGTGCTCCCTCTGCCCTCAGATGGAAAGCGAAGCCGTCACAGGACAGGAGCTCGGCCGTTTGCTGCTGCGCCCGCCTCTGGCCTCACCCGGACACTCACCGCCCACTGGGACTCCAGCCCCGTCCACTTTTCCTTCCACTGTCCCTGCCTCAGCACTGCTGGGCCTACCTGTGGGGTACGTTTCAAACATCTTCTCTTTCTTTCTGACCACCGGCCGCCGCATCTCCCCTGGGCCCCTAGGTTAACATCCTAACGGCTCTTCTTACAATTTTTTCTCCACCGGGCGGCTGGAGCGACCCGTCTGACGTCTGACGTCTGAACTGGGCCATGTATCACGACGAGGTAAGTGCTTTTATTTTCCCCCATTTTGCCGGGGAATGATCTCAGTCATTTATCAAGCTGGAGTTTATCAAGCTGGACGGACGTCTGTGGTGGAGGCGTGTGACCCGGAGCCCGAGCTGGTGGCCTCTCTGTCGTTCTTTCCAGCGGTGGCCAGAGGGCTCCGGCCGCCCAGCTTCTGTGTTCTGCAGAGACCAGTGCTGCATCCCGTCTGACGCGGCCGGGCGCCTTGAGAACGCTGTTCACAGCGAAGTCCGGGAGAGGAGAGCCTTCAGGGGCTGTGGGGCCGCTGGGACCTCCTGCTCCCAGGGGGACACGGGCTCATAAACCTGCCCGCCTGGTAACGCCGTCGTGAGAGGGATGGGTCGGGAGACTCCGGCTGAGCCGCTCTGGGAACAGAGTGGATGTCCGTGTCAGGCTGAGGCCCGAGCAGCCCGGGAAGTCGGGGTTCCGTTCTGTGCACCACTGGGAAGAGCGGGGCACTCTGGCCAAGTGCAGGAGGGAAGTGGGGTCACCCCACACCCACTGTGCCTGCTGCTCCCAGGTCAGAGCTCTGGATCCACTTGCCACGTAGGGGGTCCCGGAAGTGGGGGTCTCAGTCCCACCCCAAAGGGAACACTCTAATCCATTTCCATATTCTGACCCACCTCAAAGCTGTCACCGACTGTGGGGCTCACACAGCCCTTCTGTCCATGTGAGGTGGGCTGCTGGCAAGGCACACCACCGACACCCTGTTTGACATCTTATTTCTCATGACCACTTGTTTTTTTTCCATTTTCATTTATTTATTTTTTAAATACTTTTTCTTTATTGATTTTTTTTTTTTTAGAGAGAGAAGAAGAGAGACGGAGAGAGAGAGAACATCGATTGGCCGTCTCCTGCACGCCCCCCACTGGGGATCGGGCCCACAACCTGGGCATGTGCCCTGACCGGGAATCGAACCGGCAACCCCCTGGTGCATGGGTCGAGCTCAACCGGCCGGGCCATTTTCACTTTATTTTGAATTTTTATTTTTCAATTGCCATCAACATCCAACATTATTCTGTATTAGTTTTGAGTCCACAGCATAGTGGTTGAACAATCATAGACTCGACGAAGTGTTCCCCCGATATTCCCAGCACTCACCTGACACCGTCCACAGTCGTTATCCTTTCTCATTACTAATGTCCTCGTAGAGGGAGCCTCCTGCGTGTGCGGGGTCCACGCTGGCGCAGCGGGAGACAGGATCCTGTATCCTCTCCGAATATGGGCTGTTTGCGTGCAAACGCCTGTGTCCCTCATGTCGCAACGTGGCGAGATGATCAGAGCTCAGTCTGTCCATTATGACTGAGAGTCACTACCGTGTCAGCTGCGTGAGAGTCAGCTTCTCTTGAACAGGTACGGTCTGCCCCAGCAATACGGTGGATTTGTTCCAACCCGAGTCCCAGAGGAGCCGCCCTGAGCCTCTGTGCTCTGTGCGTCCTGGCTGATTGCTTTCGGATTAGCCGTTTAATGAAAATAAAATGTGTTTGGAGCTCCGATGCCGCTGACACTTTATCAGGAGCTCTGCAGACACCAACATGAGATCACTTGGTGGGTTCCTCTCCCTTAGTGGGGAAGTCGTGCTCCAGGCAACTCCTTGGGATAATGAAAGGAGCGGGGGGAAAGGCATAAACATGCAATTAGGGAGGCCTCGCTGTTGGGTGTGTTTATCTCCTGCCTAATTCTGCAGACTAATTAATTTTATGCTAAAATGTGTGAATTCAGATAATTCTGGCCTGATTTGATTACTCATCTCTTAGAAAAGAGAACACTTTGTATCAACTATTCCTCCCTCACGAGCAGGTCCCTCCTGGGTGCTGGGGTGTCTCTCTGTGTGGTCTCAGACCGGACGGAGGCGGGAGGAAGGGCTGCCTATCACTCCACTCCGATCTAGAATTAATACTGGGAGGCCTCCTGGGTGCTCAGAGAGTCTCACACATCTCAAGCATGTAAGAAAGAAAAAGATAAGCTCTCTTCTCGAACTTACCCCTCTGTGTCCTGGAAGGCTGACTTCCCTAGGTTGGTTGGGGAGGTGGCGTGTCTCGGGCCCAGCCCTGGGGGAGCTGTTCGCTGCAGGTGAGGCTGCCACTATCTGAAAGTTGGCGGTCCCTAAATGTTGGTGATGGGCATTCGATGGCATTCTTGTTCTCCATTTGCAATTCACTTCTTCACGCTTCTTAACTCCTTCCAGCGAGACCTCGTACAGGCTGCAGGTGCTCCCGGGAGGGGAGACAGACTCAGCGCCCTCTCCCTTCTAGGACCTGCTCTTAGTGTTTGATTGGGTTTTGGAAGGTGCTGGGGTGATTTCCAGGCTGGTCTGGAGTTAGGCAGGAGCTTGGAGGTGGACGGTGTCAGTGAATAATGCCCAAGAAGACAGCACGCGGTCTCCACGGGAAAGCCAGGCCAGAGGCTGGGTCACTCAGGTTCGTGTCCCACCTTTGGCATAATTGGTCTGATGACACTGTAACAAGAAGCAGATGGCCCTTCTCACGGGAGCCCTCCGGAAACCAGATGGTGAACATCTGAGGCAGGCCGGGGCGTTTGGGGAGGGGAGCCCTGACAGAGGGAAGGGCCAAAGGCTCTGACCTGTACAAAGCACACACGCTCATCAAGCTGGCCACACACCACATGGGAGCCCATTTAGCCAGAGACGACCACTCAACCCCCTGGCCGGTGGGGTATCTCAAACGAAGTCTCTCTTGGGCTGGCAGACAGAGACGTTCCGCTTGGCCTTGCTCCTGACGGCCTGCATCACTCTGACGAGGCTGTTTGCTGTGTCCTGCAAGGGTACAAGGTGACTTGCAGTTGTCATGAGGGTGCGGATGTGGCGTGCACGCCAGAGGCGCCCCAGGCATTCCAGACAAGGAGGCAAGCATGTTCGAATATATCTGTCGCCAGGAAAAACGTTGAATAATTTAAACAGCAGCGGCATAAAATAGGTATGATGAAACAATTCACACAGCAACGTTTAAGCTTTGCGCACAGAAAAATAGTGACTACATGTTGGATTAAACTTCTAAATGTTGAATTCCCCTGGCTTAGTTCCTGTGCCTGGTTTTTTTGTGTGTTTTTTTTTCTATCTTCTTTTTCACTCTTTTCCCCGTTTATTCCACTCATTGTCATGGTTTGCAACACCTTCTGGAAATCATCAGGTTACCCCACTACTGGGCTCCCTTTAGGGACTTCTTGTCACCCTAGCCCCTCAGTCGGAGCCCTGGGGTAGGGGTTTGCTCCGTCAGACGAGGGTCAGCGCTCTCTTCTGCACAATAACGAATGTGGATGGAATCCCGACTGTGAGCTAGGCGCTGTGTGCTGTCACTTTAAGGCCATGAGATTGGTCTTCATGGGAGTCCCAGCAAGAAACCAATGGCAACTCAAAGGGAACTTAAATAAGTGGGTGCTGATAGAGATTGGAATGCAATCGAGGGGATCAGAAGCTAAGTGGAGACCTCTGTGGGACTGGCAGTGGAGAGGAACGGCCCCCCTGTGTAGTGGACACTCCGTGCTCTGCTGGAACCCCTCGCCAGGCCTGGAGGACTCATTCCTCCTGGTGGCACCAGGGTGCCCACTGACAGCCACTGGCAGTCAGCCCTCTGGCAGGGTGGCTGGGAATTGCCTTGGCTGAACAAAGCCACCTGTCTGTGGTACCTGGTCTACATGAGAGGGACAGGGGTCCTGTTGTCTCGGGACAACTCTGAAGGTCCATCCCAGCTCCAGAGATATCCATAGCATCAGCAGAAACCTTTAATAAGACTACAAACTCTCTGCCCCATCCAGATCCCTTCCCTTCCCCACAGGGGTTGATCCTAAAGCCTTTTCCAAGGGACTCCCTGCATGTGAATCTCTATATCAGAGTCTGCTTCCTGCAGAACTCCACCTGGGGCATCCTCTCTGCTGGAAGATTTGGGAGAGGGAGTGGCGATACCAGAACTCAGTGCCCGCCACAGCCACCGGAACCCGGACTCCATGACAGACTCTGTGGTCCCAGATGAACAGAACCAATGACTGCCCACTGCACACCTTCAGGGAGAGAGCAGAGGCACAGGAACCCGACCGCTCTCTTCTCTTAATCCCCACCCCCCTGCTGCTGGGTGGCATCGGCCAAACACAGCTGGGAACTGGAGGGTAGGTGAGCCTGGGTGCGACGTCCCAGGAGATCAGCTTCCCGGGGGAGAGCTGGGCAGAAGAGGACAGACAGTGGATCTGGAGGGGCAAAGGCCAGAGGACCAGCACAGATGGGTACTACTTACTGCTTCTTGTTTGCAGACGAGGAAACAGAGACACAGTAGAGCCTGAGTCAGATCTCCCAGGGTGTGAGGGGCAACTGGAATCTGGACCTCGAAGTCTGGGCTCTTCCCTGTGGCTCTGGGCCACCTCTCTTGAGTTCCTTCCCTTCTAGAACTCAGTCCTTCTTTAAGCGCCAGGACTGCCTTTTGCACCCCTGAAGGTCTGGCAGTCTCCCGTGTGCTCGGGGGATCTGGTGGCCATAACACTCCGACGGGATTTAGCTTGTTTCTGTGAGACCTGAGGACGGGGAAGGAAAGTTAGAAATGAAACCAGGGGTGTCACCAAGCCCATGTTGAATGTCTGTCCATGTCCTCACCTCTGGGTGGGTCCTGATTAGTGGACTTCGGTTTCGGGAATAAAATACCAAACAGTTGTTTGGACTGTGGAATGCTGATCGTGTGAGAAGCCAGCTGTGGGGCCCCCACACGCTACCTTCTGGGTGGCAATGCTTCCGATCAGAAAAGGTATGAGCCTGCGATGAGTCTCGACAATGGAATTGTAACCCGTGTTCGAATGCAGGGCTCTGTCCTGTAGACTCAGCCTTAGAGCTGGTCTCTGTCAGCACCTCCCCGGTGGACAGCTCCCGGTGTGAGGTGTCTGCAGAAACCAGCCCGATTGGAGCCCAGCGCTTGGTCTTTGGATCTCAGAGGTCCCTGTGTTGGGACTGGGGACAGGGGCTTCTCCAACATGGCTTTGGAAAGGAACCATGGTGGGTGCTGCTATCCCAGCTGTCATTGTTTCCTGGAGAAGACGCCGCTGCGGTTCTGTCCAGGGCCACTGCGGAATATCCAAGGAGAAGGTCCAGGTGTTAAGACCAGGCAGGGGGACAAGTTGAAGGGTTGACTTTTGGGCCCCATTTCTGTTCCTAGAACTCAGAGAGAGTGGACCCTTGACACTGCTTTTTTCTTTGCTTGGGGTGATTTTCCCTGGGCCTTGCTTAGCTGGCTGCTTCTCCTTGTTCAAGCCTTGGCTACAATGTTGCTTGCTGTAAGAGGCCTTCCCTGACCATCCTCTGCAAAGTGTCTCCAGTTCTGGGCGTTCTGAATTCTCCTTCCAAGTTCTATTGATTTGCATACTTTGCCGCTTATGGAATTATCTCATTATTTTCTATCTCTCCAGTTAGAACGCGTGCTCTGCAGGACCAGAGACTCTGTTTGATTGACCGTTGTATCCTGAGTCTGATGGGCGCTAAACCGCTGTTTCTTGAGTGGATGAGTGAGTGGCGGGGGCTGCACCTGCCGCCACTGAGGCAGCTCAGGCGGCTCTGCCTTCCGTGTTAGTGGAGAGGGTTTGAGATCCCAGCTCAGACTATCTCCTCCAGAAAGGCCTCTGAGGTGAGGCAAGTTTTAAATGAAGTCAACAGGGATGCAAGTCGGTGGTGGGTAAAAGGAGACTTTTACTGCTTTCTTCAACTCCAACTGGAAAGCCTCCCCGAGGCAAACTTTTCAAGCCCATTACCCTGGCTCTTTTACAGGTCGATCCTGGTTGTCAAGACATTAAACAGATGCGATTCCCTCATTAGTTTCTGGGTGGAAAATGCCCGCAGCCTGGAGCCCCTGCGATGCCCGGGTGTGCTGTGCAGTGGTGCCTCGGGAGGGGTCGTTGGCTAGCCCTGGAAAGGAATAAATTCAGTTCAGGTGTTTGGAAAAAAATTGCTTTGCCAGATAAACCTGGCAGTGGAATGATCTGCTTAATGAACATGAAATAATGGTTTGATGCTTTGAAAAGAAGGCTAAAACCAGGGAGGGGAGAGTGAATGAGAAATTGACAGAGAAAAAGAGACCCCAAAATGTCTCATTCTGCACCGTTTCTGTGACCACCTCTGCCTCAAAGGGAAGCTGAGGCTCTCGCACAGATGTTTACCGGGCGTACAGTGTCACTTAAAACTGGCATGAAAATGCACCTTATGCTTTAAGAATGTTTTAATTAAGGCGTAGTGCATGCTGTCACGTTTACAAGCTGTGCTAATCTTAAACATGCAGCTCTTGTTAAGTTTATCTCTGGAAGCGCCACCCAGAAAGAGACATCATGCCGTTCCAGAGCCACAGGAGACCCCCTTCCTGTCCGGAACTTTACCCCGTAGAGTAGTTTCGACCCCCTTTTGAACTTGGTTTGGCATTCATGGAATCATACGGTCTGGACGCCAAGGTGTGGAGCTCCCTTTGTCAATGTCTGCGGGGCTGACCCCTACGACTGCATCAATGCTCACCCTTTTAATCCTGTGCCATAGCCTGTCCTGTGAATACACCCAGTGTACTCATCCATCCTCCTGCTGACGGACATGAGATTCTTCCTCCCGATTTTTGGCCGTGATGAATGAAGGGGCTGTTGGGAATATGCTTGAGTTTTTGGTGGGCCCTTTGTAGGCGGCTGGGAAGGTCAGGGTTTGGAATGTGTGGACCAAAGTCTCTTAGGGCAAATCTGAAAGATAGGCAGATGCATATTCTTGTTATTTGTTTGTCCTGTTAAAGCTCACCTGAGGATATTTTTTCCATCCAATTTTAGAGCGAGTGGAAGGGAGGGAGGGGAGAGAAAGAGAGAGAGAGAGAGATTGATGTGAGAGAGACACGTCGATTGGTTGCCTCCTGCAGGCACCCAACCAGGGCTGGGGATTGAATCTGCAACCCAGGTCCGCGCCCTTGACTGGGAATTGAACCAGCAACCCTTTGGTGCTCGGGCAAGAGCTCTGACCACTGAGCCACGCCAACCTGGGCCGTATAGTCTTCTCAGCAGCATTCCCCATGTCAGAAATCGTCAGCGTTCCTGGCTCTCACACGACGTTGGCCACCTTGTCTGGCTTCTGTAGCCCGGCAGTACCGTCACAGTGCAGACTGTGAGTTCCTCGCCTTTGGGACGGGCAGGAACGCAACGCAGGTGTGAAGCTGCACCCGCCTCTGCCCACGACTGGTTGGGTGCTTTATGAAAATCCTGAAGCCACTAAGCCTGAACTTCGGGGACGCTGTCCAGGTGTCTTACGTTTAACGGGTGCTCCTGATGACGCTGATGGGGAGGCGGGGTTGCTCTCTCCATGGCTCCCGTCAGCTGCGACTTCCATAGAAAACGTTTGCCTTTGTCGCCTGATCTGTCCAATATGTGGGGGACAGACGGGGGCTCTGGACGCACTGACCCAGTGGTGTGGTGTCATGGGGCCTCAGCCACTAGCTTATACAAACCTACTCTCACGGGTAACTGTGCCACTTTCTGCGATGACTGCTTTCATTTCCACGACAATCAAGATGACCACACGGCTCATTAGACTCACGAGGCACCTCCCGCTCACACGTGTGGCTTCTGGAATTTGTCATTTAGTTTTCAACGGTGGGGTTGGGGTGTGCTTTCGAACCTAGTTTTCAGTTGTATTAGTTCTTCAAGACTCCTTGTGACCTACTTTTCCAGGGATAAGTAATGCGGGGCTGCTTACACTTCACGAAGGGCCCATACTGAGGATGGAAACATGTTTTCTGTTCACTGGTGCTCCATTCAGAGGGTGTCTTATGAACGTGTCAGGCCAATGAGTAACATGTTCTTATCCATATTCAAATTTGCTGGGAAAAGCCATTGGCCAAATGGCTTTCAGTAATGTAAAGTAACTTACTACAATCTAAGTAAAAGGCTTTCCCCCCCATTTGTTTTCCTAAGTGAGAGAAACATCACCTAAAGATTGCATTCATGTGACTGTTGAAAGGCTTCTATGTAAATCTTAGAAAGACCAAAGGTTACTGAGGAATGTCATCCTTGGCCCAGGGACTTCAGGGTGTGAGATTGCCTTCCTGTGTGTCAGAAAGGTCAGGAAGATGTGTCTGGGTGGGCTGTGGGGACCTGAACCCTGTCTACTCTGGGGTCCCCTAGTTCCAGGCTGGGCAGAGGGAAGTGGCCGGTATTTGCAAAGGATGAGTGAGATGTTCTTGGGGGACACCGAGGACTTGGCCCTTTGGTGGAGAGAAGATTCTGGAGTCGGACAGCGGGCTGGGTTCTCATAGCAACAGTACCGAGCGTGTGTCGTCGGGCAAGCTGTCTACCCCTGCGCACCCCTTCCTTACCTGTGAAATGCGTGACGGCGACATCGTCTCAGCCTCCGCAGCGCTGCGGTCTTCCACGCAGACGTACTCCACGCTGCGCACCAGTGACCGTCGGCCGCCGTCCTCCTGGTCTGGGGCTGGGGACCCCTGCCACTTGCCAGGCACCCACGAGTGCTCAGCTACGATGCTTTTGCCATGTACAAGTAAGTCGCTGATTTATTCCGTTTCTATCTACACATGGATGGTTTTTACAGTGAAACAGAAAAGCCTGATTACTTTAACTTTTTTTCCTTTATTGATATTACAGAGAGAGGAAGGGAGAGGGAGAGAGAGATGGAAACATCGATGAGAGAGAACATCGACTGGCCGCCTCCTGCATGCCCCCCACTGGGAATTGGGCCCAGAACCCGGGCATGTGCCCTGACCGGGAATTGAACTGGCGATCTCTTGGTGCAGGGTCGATGCTCAACCACTGAGCCACACCAGCCTGATTACTTTATATAGAAAAACAAAAGCAGCTAGAGTGGGGAGGTTGGGGTGGGTATTTCATGAGGGTCGCCTGTCTGAGACGACATGTGTTCGGACAGGTGGATCAGAGTGGGGGCCTGACGGACAAAAGCCACTGCTCTGGCCAAGCTACTCATCTCCCCGGCTTGCCCGGGGGTCCAGTCCCACTGCGATGATGTGTAGCTCAGCCGAGGGCATGTGAGCGGCACAGGTGGTCATCCTGATGAAGCCCGGCGTCACCTGGCAGAGTCTCGGGAGAATAAGGCGATGTGTTTGTGGGGAGAAGTGTGGAGATGGAGACAGGGGTGCTGCAGAGCCCAGGCGAGCCAGTGAGCCAGTGAGGGTCGCAGAGGCACAGGAGGGACAAGGTCACTGCGGCCACACCCTGCTCACAGCAGCTGCCGTGTGGCCATCAGGCTGCACCCCCGCGACTCCTCCAGCCTTGAGGACTCCCCCTCCCCTGCCTGTTCCCCTTTTGTCCTAAATATCCTTTACGTCTCAGTTTAGCCAAAGCCTGGACAGCCTTTTAAAATGATCTGAATCTGGGTGCCCGAGCCTGGGTGTGCACTGCCATTTTTGCCATTCTGATCTCTGGCGCTCACAGGCTTCCCTTTTGTCCCTCCCGACTGAGGTCCTAGACCAGGAGGCCAGCCTCACGTGGGGGGGACCCTGCCCTTGGAGCCCTGGAACTCCCAGGGCGACCAGCGGGGCTCAAAGCCTACGAAGCAAGGCAAGCCATTCTCTGGTCCTGCGTTGGCTTTTAGGAAACCCTTTTGGGGTACTTTTATGGCAGAGCCACTTCAACTCCAACTTGGGACCCAACTGGGGTGCCGTAGGTCCTCACTGTCCTCAGTGACCCAGCGGGACTCAGAACCTGGCTCCTGCTCCCCAGGGTCCGAAGCCACTTCTGTGGGCTCTCAAGGACACCGGTGACGAGGAGACACTGGCTGCTCCAGCTGCTGTCCTTGGTGTTTTTAGAAGAACTGTCTGGGCTCCCCACTGTCCCAGCACAAACACTCTCTGCCATCCCTTGTCCTGCCTCACGTCCCTCCTGGACACGCAGAAGAGGGAAAGACACTGGCCACCGAGGAGCAGCTGTGAAGATGTTTGCTTGATCCTGTCCAACGGTCTCTCCCTGCTTTTGTTGACTTTCCTCCCCCCCCCCCCAAAATGTGTGTAGCTTTTTAGGAGAAACCGAGCACAGATCATCCGGGCAAGATTGATTCCGTCCCCTAATCAGGTCTAGCCCTGCGACAAAACATTTAGCTGAAGTTGAACAGCGTTTGGCGGACACAGTGAATGGCGTCAGGTACATAAAATGCATTCTGCTCGACACCTATAGACGTTCCGTCAACAAGACGAATAGACTCCGTAGGACCAGTATCTCTGCGGATGAAACGCCTAATAATGTAATCACGTTGCCGACAAGATGCTAACTGGCTTTAATCACTCGTTCGCAGCACGGGGCAGAGTGATTTAGTGGGCAGAGGGAACCCACTTACCAGTGGTTTTACGATCACCGTGCGGCCCTTTGGTGGAATGTGAATTGATGATAATAATTTTGTGGGCAAATGATTTTTCAATTAAAATGTCTTTTCACGGACGAAGTGCAGGTGTTACAAATGGGTCCTGACAGCCACGTACCCGGAGCCGGCGGATGGCTCTCACCTGCGTGGGCCAAAGCCTCCGTTGCAAAGGCCGGAAAGCTCCAGAGGTGATTTATTTTTTATTTAAAAAAATTTTTTTGTTGATTTTAGAGAGAGAGGAAGGGAGAGGGAGAGAGAGATAGAAACATCGATGAGCAAGAACATCGATTGGCCGCCTCCTGCGTGTCCCCCACTGGGGATCGGACCCACAACCTGGGCATGTGCCCTGACCGGGAATCGAGCTGGTGACCTCTTGGTGCATGGGTCGACGCTCAGCCACCGAGCCCCACACCTGTCGGGCAAAAGGTGGTTTATTTTAATCAGATTTGTGATTCCCTTTGCTCCCGTTTGAGAAGGATTTGCTTCCTGCCTTTACTGACCCAATAACAAAAATTAGATCTGGCGACCTGCCACCAGTCACTGGCTGCTGCCCTGTCTCTTGATTGACGATGCCCGTTGTTCATTAATAACCACCGAGAACCAGGCCATTCTTTTGCTAGCTCACACGAGGCCCTGCGAAAATGGGATAAACCATTATAACATAGCAGTTTTTAATTTGAAGGTTGGCATGGAGGAAAAATGTTTCTATCTGGGCTCACGGTCATAATCCCTTTACAGTAAGATGCAATCCCCCTAGCAGCTGTCCATTGGGAACTTTGATGGCTTTTCCAGAGTCTTAGGTGCTGGGACATGGCCCCTCCCCAGTGAGTTAGCCTCTAGGGAGAGTCGCTGTGATTTCCATAACAGGACCAGGGGAGAGGGACCTGGCTTCCCTGGCCCTACAGGGAGAGGACAGAGCGGCCCCCGCATCCCTCCCAGGGCTTGGTTCCTGCCTGCACAGAGCTGTCTGCCAACATCCTCCCCTCCTCCACAAGGCAGCTTCATGTCTGCCCCTGTTGAGAGCCCCGCATTCTCTTAGATGTCCTTTTCTGGGGGGCGGGGGGAGAGGGGGTCAAACCCACTGGAAATGAAGCAAATGTCTTGTTCTTTTTTTAAAAAAATTTTTTTTTCCCTTTATTGATTTTAGAGAGAGAGGAGGGGAGAGGGAGAGAGAGATAGAAACATCGATGAGAGAGAACCTCCATCGATTGGCCGCCTCCTGCACGCCCCCCACTGGGGATCGGGTCCACAACCTGGGCATGTGCCCTGACCGGGAATCGAACCAGCGATCTTTTGGTGCATGGGTCGAAGCTCAACCACTGAGCCACACTGGCCGGGCAAATCTCTTTTTCTTTAATCCTCACCCGAGGATATGTTATTTTATTGATTTTTACAGTGAGAGGAAGGGGGTGGAGAAAGAGAGAGAGGGAGACATCGATGTGAGAGAGAAACATCGATCGGTTGCCTCTTGTGTGGGCCCTGAATGGGGGTCAAACCCACAGCCTGGGTACGTGCCCTACCAGGAATCAAACCCGAGATCTCTGGTGTAGGGGTGATGCTCTGACCAGCTGAGCCACCTGACCACGCCCTGGGGTTTCTTTTATAAGGGCCCCATTCCCATTCATGGGGGCCCCACCCGCATAACCTAATCGCCTCCCCAGCCCCGCCCCTAGCACAAAGGGAGTTTGGATCTTGACATACGGATTTTGGGGGAACACAAGTGTTCAGTATAACATATCGAGTATTAAAATAACGAGTGAAAGAGACGAGTAGGGCTGACTGGGCCACACCGGGGCAGCAACCCGGGAAGACGCCAAGCTGACTCAGATCTGGCCTCTGCCTTGCAGCGGTGCTCAGAGGCCGCCTTGAGCGGGGCCGGCCGTGAGAAGGCCGTGAGCGAACTCTGCAGTCACGGGGGCTGGGGGCCGGGGCCGGTCTCGCCTGGCCGTCTGAGGAGGCTGCTGGAGGGAGCGGGCCACCCTCGGCCTTGGAAGAAGACCGGGAGTCGTGGAGGGGGCTGGGTGGTGGTGGTGATGGAAGGCGTGTCTCCCCTTTCGGTGTCATTAACTCCTACATGCACCCACTTCCCGCTTCTGGCTTGGCCATGTCCGAGTCCACAGGGCCCAGGAACCTCTGTGTGGGAGGACATCGGTCGTTACACTAACGTGGAAGGTGAGCTGGGGTGTAGTGACCAGGAAGGGTTCCGGACTGAATGAATGATCAGTCCCCATAGCGATCGCAGAGAGAAGTGTGGAGCCTGGAGCATAAACAAAGGCCCCTCCCCCTCCCCCAGGGCTAATCACCGGGGCTGGGGGCACAGAAGGGAACCAGCTCTGGTTTCTTTTTCATTTCGATTACAAGTAAAAACGACTCACGTTCACTTCCATCTCTGCAGCCAGGGGTCACTTCGATAGCATCTTCATTTTTGGGGGTGCCATTTTCCACTGGGGGTTGTTACCAGAACTCAAGCAAGAATGCTAATTGGTGATAGCATGAGAAAGTGTCTATGCATCCTTGAGGACCCGTCATGGCAGAAAGAATTTAGCTGCACAGTCTGGGCAAAGAGTGGTAGAATCAATGATGAGAATAGATAAGGAGTGCGAGTGGGCAGGATGGACATCGACATTGCCCGCCGCCCGCTCTCGCCCCCCTCCCCTCCCCGTCGTAGCTGCCCCCCCCCAGAGGACGAGGACCACACACAGCATCCAGAGAAGCAGTTCGAACAGCATCGGTTTTGAGTGTGTTACGCATTCGTTTCCTCTGTGCATGTAGGTGGGGACACGTCCTCAAAGCTATAATTTGTATTTAGCTTCAACTTAAAGACGGGGAGACTTTTCTTCGTGTGGAAACAGGCGGGGATTTCGGACAGAGCTAGGCTGTCGTTGATAATGTGCGTACGGTCACTCAGAATAAATCTGTGGTGGGACGTCTAGGCTGACTGACTTTTTTTCCTGCAAAAAAAGGAAACCTTCCACTTGGAAAGGAAGGGCGGTAGGCAGAGGGCCACAGGAAGGCTTCTCCTGGTAGCAGAAAGGGATCTGTAATTTCAGTCATTTATTGAGACCTCCTGCCAGGACCCGCGCGGGAGGAGGTGGTGAGGACTCTCTGGCCCGTCACGGCTGCCTGTGACAGCAGCGTGGACTGTGCACACCTGGGGAGGCCCCTTTCACACCTTCGCGGACGAGTCCCCTGGCGAAAGGCCAGGGTGGAGCTCTGCCTTGGGAAGATGGAAAGTATTTCCTTTCTCCACGTGCCCCTCTGCCTCCATTCCCTCCGGAGTCCGTTCCACCGAAAAGAAGACCATCCCACCCACCAGGCCCGGGAACAACCCTGTCTGCCAGCCGTGGGAGGCATTTGAAGTCAGTGGCAAATTGGCTTGGGAATGAGGGGTCGTTTGACCTTTCATGCTCGGCGATGGACTTCCTGTTAGATCTACGAGAGGGGCCGAGGCCGTGCCCCCGGCTCGCCCGGCTGTGAGCTGGTCACTCATTTCCTAGGTGCATCGTTTCTGCTGCCCGTTTCACAGGCGGCCCCTCCAGCCTCCAGCAGAGGGTGACGTGCTCCGTGGACCCTTCTCCTGGAGGAACCGCGGCCCTAGAGACCCCCCGGCCCTTCGGAGGGGAGTGGTCCCTGAGCATCCTGCCCCAATGGCATCGCGTGGGAAAAGCCCGCAGTACTACGGATGGGTGGTTATGAAACGAATGTTCAGACACACAGGTCATCTAGATTCTTCTTCGAGGAGGACTCTTGTTGTTGTTGTTTATTTATTTATTTATTTTTATTAATTTATTTTTGTTACAGATGTTTCTCCTTTTTTCCCCATTGACACCCTCCTCCCCAACCTCCCACCCCGTCCCCAGTTTTGTTGTCCATGTCCATTAGTTATGCATACATGCCTATAAGTTCTGTGGTTTATCTCTTCCCTCCCCCCCACCCTCCTCTGAGGGTTGTCAGTCTGTACCCCACTGTTGTTGTTTTTCAAATGTGATGTTTGGTGAACTAACCTTTCTGCTGCGTTTTTGCCAGAAAATCTGGGGATCACTGATGGATGCTGACACTCATTAAAACGGCACCGTGGCTCACGGGTGAGATTGCGCAGATCCTCAGAGAAGGTGTCTGTGAGCACGGGGCAGCGGGACCTGAGGCCAGAGAGTGAGGGCAAAAAGGTTTATCTGGGGTGTGCGTGTGTGAAGGAGGGGGAGGGGCCCTAGATACCCTGTGACGGTGCAGGGGGCCCGCCCACCCCGTCTGCAAGCAGCTCCTTGCATGGACACCCACAGCACCTCTCCCAGTTTCATGTTCACACCGGAAGGGCTGGGTCAGGGCGGTTATTCCTGGGATCTGGTCCAGCCTCGTAGCTAGTTGCTGGCAGAGTCCCGCGGGTTTGGGGAGAAGGGGAGGAGTCAGAACACCACTGCTGTGTGGCACAACCTCAGGCCCCCACGAAGCCAGCACACGGTATGACTGAACGCATGAAAACCAAAGTGTGAACGAGAGCGTCAGTGAGGAGCTGTCTTCTCTGCGGGTCCAAGCAGTGTTGTGGTGATAACGATGACATTGTCATTATGACTTGACATTGCTGAGCAACTACTCCAGGCCAGGTCCTGGGCTAAGTACAAGTCAGATTGCTGTCACTGCTGATGATACAGGGAGCAAAGATGACCCAGACTTAGTTAACGCTGACAGCTTCTCCAATTCTGTCCGCACTTCCAACTCGGGGCGCAAAAGGACCTTCCTTCCTCAGCTCCGATAGAAGTCCCCGCACGAAAGCGTCCCCATCCGCCGCCATGCGCTGTAGCGCCATCCCAGACAATCGCTATGCTATTGTGGGTACAGAATAGGAGAGGTGTCCACCCTCTCAGTCCCCATACCCCCAAACGATGACGGCACCCCTTCTGATGACACACCGGACCTAGGAAGGGAAATGTTCTCTAAAAGAAGGAGGGCTCTGTGCCCCCATCTCCGAGGCCCTGTGGGACAGATGGTACTGGGAGGTAAAAGGTCTGAGCCGGTGGGAGATCACATCCACAGCGCAAGGCCAGTGTCGAGCAAAATGGCTTTATTGCATGTGCCTTGGTGCAGGCGGGCTGAGCCGAGAAGGGATCAGCCTCGAATCAGGGTTGGGGCGTCGGTTATATAGTCTACTTCTAGCTTCTGGCAGTTCCTGCTGATGTACTTTGTCTGGCCCATTGTCCACCTTGCAGTAGGGCTGGTCTGGTATCTTGTCCGGCATCTGCTGGGTCATCCATTGCCTTGCGGACAATCCAGATAAACCTTATCCGTACTCAACAGAAGGCTGAGCAAAGGTCATGCAAGCAGCACAATTTTCACAGTTTCCGCCTTTTGTGAACGTTTACCTTTACCCTTTAAAAGGTTACTGACCCTTTTGGGAGGCAGAGTTCACGTCCCCTGGAGAGGACCGAGAGGCTGTTCACGGAAGGCCACTGCAGCATGCATGTCCGATGGCCGGTGGATCGGGGAGGAAGGGGCGCAGAGACGGGTGGAGGCGACATTGTTTCGGACACCCTGCTGTGGGGACAGGGTCCAGAGGAAGAGTGACAGCCAGAGATGCCAAGGTCACCTTGGGCTGTGGAAACAGATCATGGGCTGTGGAAATAAGGAAGCTCCGAGTCAAAGCAAGAGCTTGGTATTGCAGCCCAGCCCTTTTCTTTAACCTTCCTGTCCATATCAACTGTCCTGTTCTTCCTCCCGACCTCCTTTCTGCAAAAGGGACAACCCGAGTGACAGAGGCCGAGCCTTGGAAAGGGCATGCGATGCAGGCTTCTGGGACATACATACACTTTTCATCTCGCCCTCCTCCCTTCCCCGCTACCTCTTGACCCCTGCGGGGCACCCCCACCTTGCTGGGCTGCCAGGACGGGGTCTTGGTGCAGAGAAGTGTCCCGACGCATGAGGCCGACTCCTGTGGGTGGAGGCCCACGCTCCGCCCATTTACGCACGGTGACTATGTGCGCGTGTCCCTGCTTTCTTCCGGGAGGCTGCTGTGACACGGGAGGGGAACGCTTTCTCCCTGGTGGTCTGATTCGGCATAACGTCCCAGGATGCCGAGGTGGGGACGGCTGAAGAGCCGGGGGCTGGTTAGTCTTCTCTTGGCCTCTCTTCTAACGTCAAGCAGACGCTTAAAAGCAAATCCGGGTCTCCTCCAGGGAGCACCTGGCAGTTCCTGAAATGGCAAAGGTGGAGGAAAATGGAAGGAAAGGGTGCTAAGCAGGGGCATTTCCATGAAGAGTTCTGAAGCTGGTGGCCAACGCTCTCCGCGGGTCCCTGTGACCGCTGCCGCTCCCGTGAACGGAGGGGCTGTGAGGGGGGGCTGCTGCCCATCGGTGCCCCTCAGCGTGAGCCCGAGTGTCTCCTCTGATTGACGGGGGGCTGTGGCCTGGCTGACCGTCCTCTGGTTGATTCAGTGACGGGCGTACATTGGGTTAGGGTGTACCCATTGGAGCGATGATGAGAAAGGTCCCGCCCTAGACTGGGATGGACAATAGGGCATCCACACACAGACATGTAGTATTTTTATTATTATTATTATTTTTTAAATCCTCACCCGAGGATATTTTTACATTTATCTTCAGACGGAGTGGGAGGGAGAGAGAGAAACATCGATGTGAGAGAGACACATTGATTGGTTGCCACCCGCACGGCCCCAGAGGTATCCGGGACAAACTGCAACCGAGGTCCGTGCCCTTGGCCGGAATCGAACCCGAGACTCCTTGGTCCACGGGCTGACGCTCTAACCGCTGAGCCACACCAGCCAGGGCAAGACATGTAGTATTTTAAAACAGGAATTCCTGAACATTCAGGTTTGGCAAACAGGTGTGCAAATCTGTTTCCAACTCCATTTGGTTTTTAACTTTGTCAAATCCAGTTACGAATCTGATGGTTTTGTTTAGTTTCCGGTGCTGGCCTTCTTCCGAACCTTCCAGACATCATTATGGATTTCAACGTTTCTAGACAGGGTGGGTCTGAGCTTGAGTGGTCTCCCCCTCCCCTGAGCGTCTGACTTCCAGGGACGTCAGGCGTGGGCATGTGCCCGCGTTCGGCTCCCACCCTTTCTGCCGCCTGCGGTCTGAGCCAGCAGGCCGGCCACCTGTGCAGACCCTGGCAGGTCCCCACCACAGCTCAGCCAAGCAGCCTCTCCTGGGCTCACCCTCAGTGTGCCCTTGGCGACAGCCACAGTGCAGGGCCTGTCTGTCCGGGTCTGTCCCCACCCTCACCTGTGTCTGCTGTGCTCCCTGTTGGAGGCCTCCATGAAGACACTGTTTCCCTGTCCTGCACCTGCCCTTCGAGGTCACGGTTTCTATGCAAAGGAGGAGAAACCGCCTGTGCTTTCCTTTATGCTTTGCCTGGTGCCTCAACCTCGCGAAATCGCCCCTGAAAACAATTCTCTCGTCTCCCTGCAGACATGTCCCTGTGGGCGACTCCTCTCGTCTCCCTGCCTCTGCCTGCAACCCCCAGCGATCACAGCCAGACTTGTCTTCTCCAGGCCCTTTTCATTCTGTGATGTCAATCCTGCACACAGAGGCCTGGCAGAGCCTCCAGCCCACCGGTTTATCGGACACCACGATCAGACACCGCGCCAGGGGTCTGCCACCCATCTCAGCTGTATTGCATCCGATTAGCAAACACACAGCAAGCCGGGCAAGATGTCTGGAGTGTGTCTTAATGCCACTCCCTGCATAAAGCGTTTCCTTCTTCACCCGGCCGGACATGTCTACCCTCTGACCCCCCAGAGCCTGATGTCTGGAACGTCTTTGTGGTAACACTGTGCACCGTTTTAACTCTTAGTTCTGTACGGGAGCCTGATACACGACCAGCTCCGTGGGCGGAGCTGCACAGAATGCATCCAGGTGCCTGGCACACAATTCTTGTGTGTGTGCCTATGCATTCACACACGCGCGTGTGCACACATTGATGTTCTACTCTCATGGAGCCCCCTACCATCTCTGGCTCAGTAGATAATGGTTCCTGTTGAAAGATGAGTGGTTTTGGGGGTGTGTGGGTGGGCGAATCGTAACTGCCTGGTTCCTGCTGCACAAAGAATTCCCTTGGCACCTGGCAAGAGGGGAGGCTGGTGGTGTCTCTGCATCCAATGGTGCACCTGCCCAAAATGCCCCAGCTGAGGAAGGCTGTGCAGCTCGGAATGAGAAGCGCAATCAGTGTCATTCTGTACGATGGTTTCTTCTCGAGGCAGAGCAAGGACCCGTCCTCCCGGTGGACAGCGATTCACCGGGCGCCCCGTGGGTGACTCGCAGATCGGCCCTCAGCTCTGCACACCTCCTGCCTTTCCATTGGAAAGCGAGCCTCAGCTTCTATTCACTGGGCTCCCAGCAGGGCCCCACAGGCCAAGTAACCCTTGAGGAGAAAGGACTGAGCTAAGTTTGAAACTCAATGATGCAGTCTTTTATTGAAAAAGAAAAAAAAAGTGGGATTAGAGCCAAGGGACACTGGGTAATTATTTTCCAACAACACTGGATTTTAACACCACAACAAAGTGGGTATCCATGGGTGCTGGGCAGACAGCAACGTGCCACGCCCAAGCTGGCTGCACGCGTTTGCTCGGCTGCTCTGGGGAAATCTAATTTGTTTATTCTGAGTAAAAATCAGTATGCTTGCCTTTGCCCTCACCAGGGTGCGTGTCCTCACCCACGCAGGCCTGCTTTGGTCACCTGCAGACAGATGGTGACCCCAGCCTGAGCATGGCAGGCCACCCTGTTCTTGTGTCCGACACCACGGAGCAGGCTATGTGCGCTGGCTGGAAGCTCCCTCAAAATAGCTCTTTGGGGACTGAATTCCTCCTGATGACAATTCTGAGGGGCACACTCGGGAGCTGCTGAATGTGGGAAGGCTCATTTCCACCCAGATTAATTTGTGTCAGAAGAGTCTTCATCTCTCAGAGTTTTGCTTTAGTTGCAATTAATGTCAAAAATATTTTTAGTTCCTGCTTTGAGTCCTGTTGTTCTTTCCTTCGTGAGTATTTTCGTTCAGGCTGTGAAAAGCCAGCGAGATTTTATTGGGGAACTTTCAATTCCCGTTGGAATGTGAGAATCATTTATCATGTAATGAGGAAGGTGTCGGTCACCATCGATCTTCCTGGGACGTGGCGGGATGCATCTGGGAGGCACTCTGATAAGCTGCGAAGCGCAGAGAGGAGATGGGACCCTGAAGCACCTAGTTTGGGGTGCTTTGCAACAGCAACGAGCCTATGTTTGCTAACTTCTGCTGACCGCACACTGGCTCACACCGAAACGTTCTCCTGGTGCAATAAAAATGGTCAAACACACCTTAAAGCTAAGAAGATTTTTGCTCTGTAATTCAGTGTGAACCAAGGGTGGGTTTGTTAGCCTCTTGGCACCGTTTTCAGCCCCCCCCTCCCCTGGGGAAATATCAGAGTAGACCATGGAAGGCCAGGTGTCCGAGCGAGACTTGTCTGTCATCCTCACGACGTTTTCTCCTTTGAAGTCAAATGTGCCAGAAGACTGTCACACAGTCTCATTGGTGGCTCATGAGAGTGGTAATTGCTTTTCACCCACAGTACGGGTATCCCCTTTTTAGGTGGAGGTGGAGAAAGTGTCTCAGAAGCTGTAGAGGCAAGGCACGGGAAACCTCATGGGCAGCGACCCCGTCCTCACACACACCTGCTTCTGACGCACCTCTGGCCCCGCCTGCTGATTACGGAAGCGTTGGTTGGTATCTGTGGGTTGGCTTTGAGGATGCTGAGGAGGTCAGCACACAGTTAGATCTGTGGTTTAAAAACCAAACTCCAACCATCAGGCTGTTCTCTGTCTCTATGAGTTTGCTTCCACCTTTCTTGTTTGTTTATTTTGCTTTTGAAAAAATATTTTTTCTTTATTGATTTTAGAGAGAGAGAAAGGGGAGGGAGAGATAGAAACATGGATGAAAGGGAACATTGACTGGCTGCCTCCTGTATGCCCCCCACTGGGGATCAGGCCCATAACCTGGGCATGAGCAGGCCATGTGCCCTGACCAGGAATCGAACCGGTGACCTCTTGGTGCATGGGTCGACGCTCAACCACTGAGCCACACCGGCCGGGTATTTATTTTGCTTCTTAGATTCCACATCTAAGTGAAATCATATGGTATTTGTCTTTCTCTGTTGGATGGGAAGGAGGTTGGGGGACTGGGTGAGAAACGGTGAAGGGATTAAGATGTCCAAATTGTAGTTCTAGAACAGTCACGGGGTGTGAAGTACAGCACAGGGAATATAGTCGATACTATTGTAATGACTACACAGGGTACAGCCGGGGGCAAGACGTCCCAGGGGATCGCTTTGTAAGGTACATAAATGTCTAATCACTGTGCTGCAGACCTGAAACTGATGTAGTATTGAATGTCAGCTGTAGCTGAAAAAATTTTTTAAGTTAAAAAACAAAACAAGGACTTCCTCCAGCGACAGCAGGAAGAGGGATCAGAGGCGTGGGCGTGCGGCAGGGCGGAGCCCCCGCTCGCTTCTCTCGTCACTGAGAATCAAGTCTACGTTATGTCGTGTTACTGAGGGCACCTCTTAATCTGAACAACGTCCCCCAGATTCAAGCGACACGCTGCCGTCACAGGTGCAGTGACCAAGTGCATGGGTCGCACAAGGTCGTGGAGATCAATCCAGACCCAGTGTGATATGCACCCCAGTGTGATATGCACGTATGAACTCATTTAAAATTGCACTTCATTAACAGTTGCTTCCAGAAACTTCTTTGGTGAATATCTTGCATTTAAAATGTATTTTCTGCCCCCTTGTCACACACATTCACACACACACATTCACACACACTCGCACACATGTACACATACATGCACACACCAAACGTGTGCACACGCATGTGCGCACATGTGCATGCACACACATGCGTGCACACCAAACGTACGCGCTCGCACACACCAAACATGCGCACATGCATGCACACACATGTGCACGCACACACCAAACATGCACACAAATGCATGCATGTGCGCGCGTGCACCAAACACACACATGCACACACATGCTCTGTGCAGGCCAGGCAAACCATGCCCCTCTGCCATGTGGTCAGGGACCATCAGTTTGCAATCTCTGTTCCAGTCCCCTTGGGCACATGCGGAGGCACTATTTCCCAGGGGGCAAAGCCTGGGCTGTGAAGTCCAAAGAAGGGGTACGTCACTGTGGTCATTTGGATCTTTGGGAGAGATGGGTGACCAGAACGTTGCGTCCCAGCTGCTGGCTGCGCAGCTGCCTGTCAGTGTAAGGAGAGCTCACCGTTTAACCCCGCTCATGCGTCTGATGCATTGCTATCCACTTCCCAGTGGCAGGCTAAATTAATGCGCGAGGCTTTGATGAATGTACAAATATTTACCCAAAATGCAAACACAGCAGAACACAAAGGAGGATAATAAATCACCTTTTCCTTAAGCAAACATGGCTGTGAAGTCTGGCTCACAATGGCCAGGCCCTGCTGTTATTTATCATCACCGCGGCAACGCAGCCCGTTGTGCTTTGACCCCTGGGAGAGCACAGACACCAGAGAGCTGGCGGAAGACTCGGCTGAAAGCCTGTCACAGACAGACCGTCCGACCTGAGCTTGGGGACTCGCCTTCCCGAGGGACACGCTCCCCTCCTCTTCGAGGCTCACGTGGGGTGCAAACCCCAGATATCTACCTGGAAAGTCAGAGCTTCATCCAGCACAGGAGCTGAGGAGACATTTGTTGTGTGGTTGGTACGCGGTGACTTCTCTTTCGTGGGTGCCGACAGTCCATTATGCTAACTGGGAGAAAGAATGGTGCATTCCTACACAGCGCCCCCAGAAAAGCTAATGTTCCCCCCAAAGCCTCCTTATCTGCCAACGTGTAGAAGGAGAGGGGAAGGAGGGAGGGGTCGGCAGGGGCCAGGGGGATGGAGAGGAGAGGGCTGGAGTGGAGGGACGCAGGCACACATGGCCCAGGAGTCCTGACTGCAGGTGATTGAGGCAACTCAACAAAACTGCCCAGAGAAAGTTGAAGTCCTTTTCTGACGTGACACTCTCTGCGCCTTGCTTCTGATAGACACTGGAGCTCACTTTCTGGAGGGGAAACGGTAGATACATAAGAAAACTTCCCAAGGCTAGGAGAAGAGGGAAGACACACAGAGCCCAAGCAACCCAGGAATCCGCGAGAGCGCACGAGGTCACAGCCAGCCACTGTGCTTGGGGTGGTTTGTACGCAGGGCTTTGTGGCGATAGCTAGCTGATTAGAAACCACACCTATGAGAAAGTGGACCATAATAAGTGGCGGTTCTCTGCTGTATTCCAATCGAAGCTCATTCAACAGTGTCTCCTCAGAAGAGCCGAGTGATGACCACGGTCGTGAAGTTTTCTCTTTCTCTTCTGTTCTCTGACTCCACACCAGGTGTGTTCAGGGGACGTGCCTTCTGTTAGCATGTCCCTGTGACACAGAGGCGGTAACGGCCAAGGAATGGCGTGGCTGTCAGCAGGAGGGCCAGGTGTACTCGGGGAGAGCTCTGCAAGGTGTCTAATTACGAACTAAATGGCACGAACGGCTTTTCGGTAGAGCAGACAATGGCAGGTAACACAGGAAGTGCAAGCAAGCTCCATACAAAAGAGGAAACACAAGCCTCCTGTCCGTAAAACTGCCATAGAATGTGCAGTTTCCATGGAGAAAACACAGTGTTATGAAGAGTATAAAGAAGGTTGTAATCATCACATGCCAGCAGGTTCACACCATGTAAAAAAAGTTGTAAAGATCATAATTCTCACTAAATTAATTAACCGGTCAAATGGAATGTCAGTAAGGTTTTTTGTTTTTAATTGTGGTGAAATTATAAAAACTTCATCTAGCCCTGGCTGGTTTGGCTCAGCGGTTAGAGCGTCGGCCCGCGGACCAGAGAGGCCCGGGTTCGGTTCCCGCTAAGGGCACGCACCTCGGTTGCAGTTTGTCCCTGGCCCAGGTTGGGGTCGTGTGGGTGGCAGCCACTCAATGTGTCTCTCTCACATCGATGTTTCTCTCTCTCTTCCTCCCTCTCTCCCTCTCCCTCCTGCTCTATCTGAAGGTAAATGCAAAAATGTCCTCGGGTGAGGATAAAAACAAACAACAACAACAGCAAAAAAACTTCATCTAGAAAATGAAACCGGTGAAAATATGGAAGAAAAGGACATTTCTGCCAGGGTGAACTTGAGCAATTAGCTCTGGAAATGTTTGAGGCACATGCCTAGAAATAGACAGAGAAGTCTTCTATTTAAAGGAGTAAAAATAGTAAGCCCGGAAATAGATCTGACTGTTCTAAATAATTTACTCTGTGATAAAGTCAGGGAGCACATCAGTGGAAACGGGAGGAAAATTGATTAGCCATTAGAGGAGAAAAATCTGTTTGCTCTCTAACTCTTCCTGCAGACGTAAAGTCTGGATTAATTAGACAGTAAATATAAAGGAAGACTGTGTTTGTAAATAAACGGGGGGACAACAGGAGATCTTACCTGGGCTCTGCCAAGTGAAGCCACAGCAGAGAACGCAGAGGGGCTGGTAGCCTCCCACCCAAAGGCTTTTTGTTTGGCCAAAACAGAATTTTAAAAATTACACATCGTTGCCCGGCTGGTGTGGCTCAGTGGTTGAGCGTCAGCCCATGCACCAGGAGGTCACTGGTTCAATTCCGGGTCAGGACACATGCCCACCCAGGTTGTAGGCCCAATCCCCAGTGGGGGGCATGCAGGAGGCGGCCAATTGATGTTCTCTCTCATCGATATTTCTATCTCTCTCTCCCTTCCTCTCTCTCTAAAATCAATGAAGAAAAAATATTTAAAAAAATAAAAATTACACATCATCCATGTAGATTCTTAAAGAAATGTTTAAACTGAACCTAATTATATAAAAAAAGAAATAATTGGAGAAATCCAGATTGTGGAACATTCTAGTAGATAAACATCCTGGATTAAAAAAAATAATTGTCATGAAAGACACACACTTGCATGTGTACACATGCACGCACACACAATGCACGCATGCACACATGTACACACAAGCACACACTGCACATGCATGAACACATGTGTGCACACAGAGGCAGGGCTCTCCTAGATAAAAGATGACCACAGAGAGATGACAACCAAATAAATGGAACTTAAGTGGAGCTTGAATTTGGAAAAATGGCCAAGAAAGGACTTTTATGGGACAATTTGGGAAACTTATATATAAGGTACATATTAGATAATGCTACTGTATGAATATGAGTTTTGGAGTGCGGTAAAGTTATTGCAGTTATGTTGGCAAGTGTTCACGTAGGCCGCCCCGTGCTGGAAGCCCGGCCAGGAGGGAGACCCCACGCGACCTTTGGCCCTCGCTTTCCAGAGCAGCCGTCAGCTGTGGGTCCACCGGGTGTGGGGAGCTGGTTTTCCAAACCCCAAATGCTGAAGTACCTTTTTGCTACAAACTTCTATGTCCTCACAGACAGGACCTAGGGAGAGGGAGGTGAGGGGCTCATTTTAGGGCTGTTTGGTCGCAGGAAGGAAGCACCTGGCCACGGGGCAGGTCGTCCTAAGCAGCGGGGGCCACCTGATCGGGGACTGCGCTCTCAGAGCTGCACAGTGTCCCGCTCCTCTGACACTCCCAGCAGGACCCGGCCTCTGTCCAGAGATAAACCACAGCAGCTGTGTTTCTGTCACTGTGTTTGGACCGTGGACGTCACAGTTGTTCGGGCAGCGAGGTGCAGCTGTGGCTGGCAGAACCAGCACCCCAGGTCAGTAAAAGGGTCTCCTGAGGTTCTGTGGGTTGTGCACACCGGGGAGGAGGGGCTCTGAGCCTGGAGCAGGGAGTCCGCGGTGCTGGGGAGGGGCTCTGAGGGGCGGGGCTCTGAGGGGCGGGGCTCTGAGGGGCGGGGCTCTGAGGGGCGGGGCTCTGAGCCTGGAGCAGGGAGCCCATGCTGCTGGGCGTCGGGGCAGAGGATTGGCGTTGCAGCAGCTGCTTGGGCGGCACCGCAGTGCCCACCTGGTGGGTTTCACTGGCAGATTTGCACCCCCTTTCAACTCCCCGGTTCACGGTGCCCCTGTATTAACGATCTTTCTAATGCCGCTAAATTACTCCCATCCCCGAGCACGGTTTGCAAGTGCTGGGTGCAGGGGTTACGGGCTTGCCTTGTAAACACTCGTTCTTAGGTGGGGAAGGAGATTTAATGCACTTTCTAGACTCAAGACCCCAAACCTCATCCGGAGCAACCTGCGGCAGGAGCGACTCCGTGAGGGATCGTGCGCGGAGCGGGGCGGGCGGCGGTCCCGCAGTTCACCCGAGAACT
Organism: Tadarida brasiliensis; assembly: GCA_030848825.1. Lineage (NCBI taxonomy): Eukaryota > Metazoa > Chordata > Mammalia > Chiroptera > Molossidae > Tadarida > Tadarida brasiliensis. The sequence continues at coordinate 50,300,202 of CM061276.1, forward strand.
CAGGAGCACGGACCAGGTTTCCTTTTGCTCTGTGAAAGGTTCGACTTTGTGTCTCTGCTTTGATTTGGCGAACTCTCCCCGCACGGGCCTGGAACATGGGGTACAGACACGGAAAGGCTGCACCCTCCGAGTCTGTTGCGGAAGTCACAGCGGACTGGGTGACATATTCGCGGAGACCCGGGCGTGCTAATGCGCTAAGGGCTCAACACAAACCTGAGAGAGAAGTCCCGGTGCATTCGATCAGAAGCTGAAACCTCAAAATCGCCTTCATAGTTTGGCCGAGTAATAGGTAAACAATAGAAAGAGAAGAAATGAGCCAGAATTTAGAGAATATGAAACGGCTGGGCTGCTGGAGATTCATATCCTGCCTAAAAATAATAAAAACCAAGTTATTTAAAAAATTGCAAAACTTTCTTGTTAGGCAGACAAACATGTCTTCATATAGATGGTCTCTGCTTATTGTGGTATTTCTCGCACCGAGGGTCTGGTTCACGGTAAGCACTCAATATTTGTTGAATAGGTAAGTGAATAAATACGTAAATGCATGAATATATAAGTTTGCGTGCATATTATTTACTCCATCCCCACTTCTCATATGAGGAAACCGAGGCTCTGGGCAGACTAAATAAGTTAATAAGACATCACAGAAAATGCTGGTGCTAGAACTCAAACCCAGGTCTTGTCTGACGCCAGTGATTCCTGGTGTTCTTACCCATTCTGCCACCATTCTCTGTCCCCTTCCAGCTTCTAAAAGTCTTCTCTGTGCTGCTCAGAGGGGCTTGGGGACCCGAGAGGCCCTTAGAAACCACGTTAGTGGAAAGGCAGGGAATAGCGACAGGGACTGTCACCTGCTGCCCCTTGCCAGGCGTGGTCTCGGACAGGCCATTCCTCCTCCTCAGTTCTGTTTCCGCACCTGCAGGAAAGGACGACACGATCTATTTTGCTAGTCCCTGGTTTAGCATTGGAAGTCCTGTGTCCCAAGAAGCCCCTCAGGTCTGGGCAAAGCGGGGCCTCCTCTGCCATTCAAGTTGGTCCAAGGGATCGATATTTTGGGTAATCGGTGGGAAAGTGTCGTAAAAGTATGTATATGTGAAACGGGAAAAGTACAGTCAGCTTCCTGTGGACATCCACTCCCCCCGCAGGAACTAATACTTTGGGACCACACTGTGAGACAGTGGGGGGCTCAGGTCCAAGTTCGTTACACTGACCCGACCTCCAAATATTTCCACCTTGAGGTTCCTGGTTGCTGAGGGCTCAGTGTCGCATCTTGGCCCAAACTACCACTGTTCACCTACTTTTTTTCGACATGGTCTCTGCACACAGAATGACCTTATTAAGTACTATCATCGAGGTGGAAATTCAGTTCAAGGCGTGACTCCAAAGTGAATAATCAGGAAAGACAGCAGTAGGATCGGGGAGTGTGGTGAGCCATCCGTGCTTGTAGGGACAGTTGGGCCCTCCAGGACGACAGGGAGCTTTGTCTTTAGAAGTCTGTCTTTGCAGAAACTCTGGGCGCTGTGGCAGCCCCACAGGCAGATGGTAGGTACGGCGAGACAGTTTTCTTCCGCGCTCCAGACACACCACCGGAAGCCGGGGTTCTGGACACACAGAAATGAGCTACCGTCTGGGTCATTCTTCTGAACGACGTGATGGTCACACAAGCGGACGCAGGCAGGAGACAAGTGGAGTTAACGCTGGAAGTCCCCGGTAACGTGTGGCCGGAGGCAGGAAACACTGTGCATGGGGACGGGTCAGTCCAGGGTTCCGTTAATTCTGACACATTAACACAAACTGCTAATGTTATTTAAAAAGATGTTAGGAGCCCTGGCCGGTTGTCTCAGCGGTTAAAGCGCCGGCCTGCGGACCAAACAGTCGCAGGTTTGATTCAGGTCAAGGGCACGTACCTCGGTTGTGGTTGGTCCCTGGCCCTGGTCGGGGTCGTGCGGGAGGCAACCAGTTGATGTGTCTCTCTCACATCGATGTTTCTCTCTCTCTTTCTCTCCCCTTCCCTCCCGCTCTATCTGAAGATAAATGGAAAAATGTCCTCGGGTGAGGATTTAAAAAAAAAAAAAGATGTCAGGAAACGATTCACTGTGGTGTCTAGATTAACAAAGGGGCGCTTCCAGGTGGATGCGAAGGCACCTGGCACGCCGGCCGACAAGAGCCTGGCTGCACCTCTGTTTTGCACAGAGGCGGCTCGGCGGGGTCATCCGTGTGCCTACGTCTCTCTTCGTTGCTGAGGAGCTGCCCCCGGTTTTGCTGGTTACTTGGCAATGACATTTATTTGGAAGATGTAACCAGGAAGTATGTCCCCCCCCTAAGAAAAGAACCCCACTGGAAACCTCAGCAGCTCTGTGGGGTCAACAAGAATGGATAAGAAAGGGTTACACGGGATCACTGGGAAAACAAACAAGTTCAACAGGAGGAGGGTTTGGATAAGAGGATCAGAAACTGTCAGTGGGAACCCAGGGGCGGTTTCGCACAGTGAGGAGGACCCTCAAGCCAACTCTCCTTCCATGGGTTGGCCAAGATTGACGGGCAACTGCCCTTCAGATCCCGTGGGCCTCCTGTCTGTTGAGAAATGTAATTCTCTGAAAATCACGGAGGCTGATTCGGCTGGCTCCGTAGCGTGGTGGTCAGAGTCTTCGATGATTTTGTCTCTAATGGGTGGTAATGGTTTTTCTTTTGGTTTATTTCCTCTGGGTCTATTCCTTAAAGTGGGATTAATGGGTCAAAGGCTACGCTCTGTGGGTTGGTACAATGGATCGGGGTATGTACTCTTCCAGCAGAAGTCTGTGCCCAGGGAATACAAATCCGAGCGATTGTGAGCCCAGGCCGAGCACAGGGAAGCCCACGCGGTCGTTTCCATGCAGCTTCATGGTACATCCTGCGTGAGAACGGTCCAGCCGCGCAGGGCTTCAAACCACCGCCTCTGGGGCACCGCATCCGACTGACCAGCACGGCCCTCGGGCGGGTTAGGTCACGTCTCTCGGTCGTAGTTTCTCTCCTATAACTGGCTCAGACACAGCACCTCCGTCACGGGCTGTCAGGAGGATTGCCGAGGTGTCACTGTGGATGATGCTCTGAGCACAATGCTTGGAACAGGCCATGGTGTGAGGTGGGCACTCAGCACACAGAAGACGTTGTCACTCTCTGCGGGCTCCTCCAAACTTCCGCCCTAAGATCAGCCTGGGTCACACAGACATTAACCTGCCTAGAAATGATTTTTATTTCCTACCTTTACGGCCGAGTGAAATGGTCGGTTGTCCCTAGAAACCCTTTATGCTCAGAAGTAATTCACCCCTTTAGATGCCGCACACTGAGAAGGCGGGCAACCTGTCTGTTGACCGCTAGGTCCATCCACATGTCTGAAGGAAAAGTCACAAGCAGCGGGAGGCATCTGTCACCCTGGCTGATGACCAGTCCGTGCTGGTAGGACTCACCGTATTTTTTTTTTTAATTGATTTATTTTTGTTACAGATGTTTCTCCTTTTTCCCCCATTGACACCCTTCTCCCGATCCGCCCCCTCCCACCCCGTCCCCAGCATTGTTGTCTATGTCCATTGGTTACGCACACATGCATATAAGTTCTGTGGTTTATATCTCCCTCCCCACCCCCTCTTCTGAGGTTTGTCGGTCTGTACCCTACTTCTATGTCTCTGGGTCTATTTTGTTCATCAGTTTGTTTTGTTCATTATATTCCACAAATAAGTGAGATCATGTGATATTTGTCTTTCTCTGACTGGCTTGTTTCACTTAGGATAATACTCTCCAGGTCCCTCCATGTCGTCTCAAAGGATAAGAGATCTTTCTTTCTTACAGCTGCATAGTACTCCATTGTGTATATGTACCACAGCTTTTTTATCCATTCGTCCACTGATGGACACTTGGGCTGTTTCCAGATCTCAGCTATTGTAAATAGTGCTGCTATGAACATGGGGGTACATATATTCTTTCTGATTAGTGTTTCAGGCTTCTTAGGACGTATTCCTAGAAGTGGGATCACTGGGTCAAATGGCAGATCCATTTTTAACTTTTTGAGGTAACACCATATTGTTTTCCACAGTGGCTGCACCAGTCTGCATTCCCACCAGCAGTGTGCTAGAGTCCCCTTTTCTCCACACCCTCGCCAGCACTTGTTGTTTGATGATTTGTTGATGGCGGCCATTCTGGCAGGTGGCAGCCTTGTTACATTTTAATTACATACTGGAGGCAGCTCAACTTTGAGGGACAACTCGAATGCTGTTTATAAGCCCCCAGGTGTCGACCTGCTTCCTGGTGGGGGAGGGGAGCTGGAAGGCAGCGGAAGTGGACCGGAGCCCAGGCGCTTGGCTGGTCTTCCCACTGGATCACTTGCTCGTCTGATGCTCACAGAGCAGCAAGTCCTCTGGAAGCTTCCTCTGACTCCTGAGTTTCCCCTCACATGGTCCACCTCCGCCCTACTACTGGCTACCGGTGTGAGTGCCAGGGGGATTTAAAAATGCCACCAGTGGAAGCAAAAATTGCCCAGTGATTGGGAAATCATTGCTTCGGGAGTTTCCAAACACAAAGAAGGTCGAGTTTGAGACTTGCCAAAGCTTTGTCGTCACTTGTCATATAAGTTTCCACGTGATCTTGAGAACAAGCCCTGCCTGTTCTGTGTGGTTTTCGTTTGAGATGAATCAGGTTCACAGGGGGCAACACGACCAGTGGAGAAGATGGTGAAAAGCGCCGCAGACAAGGGGGTGGCATTGCCCAGCCGGCGTGGCTCAGTGGTTGAGCATTGACCCATGCACCAAGAGGTCAATCGAACCAAGAGGTTCGATTCCCAGTCAGGGCACATGCCCAGGTTATGGGCCCGATCCCCAGTGGGGGGCATGCAGGAGGCGGCCAATCGATGTTCTCTCTCATCGATGTTTCTATCTCTCTCTCCCTCTCCCTTCCTCTCTCTCTAAAAGCAATAAAGAAAAACAAAACAAACAAGGGGGTGGCAGACAGTCTGGTCCTTAGCACCGCTGCAGAGTTGGGGACCCTGGCCTCATGCTGCCCTGCAGAAGCATGTCCTCGGCAGGGTCTGCGCATCCTGACCCCCTGCCCGCGTTGACTTCATAGATCGCAGCGTATGTTGAAGTAAAAGGAGACATATCTGAACTTCACATCGACTGATTTTATTACAAGCAGCTTGTAATAAACAATTTGTCCGCTGTCCCATTAGCGTCACCCAGGGGCCAGCATTTTTTACAGACGAGACAGCGAAGACAAGCCTTCCGACGACTCCACATTTCATCAGCTTCACAGACGCGCGACCTCTGACTGCACTCTCAGGTTCACATCCTGTTTTCTGTCATGTACCATGCATTTCTCACGAAGACACTTCCATGAAGTCTGATATACAGATGAGAGTGGGGAGATTCGGCACAGAGCTCTCAAGGAAATAAAAAGGAACAGCTATCCACCGTCAGGAGGGCCAAACGTGGCCCGAGGACCAGGGGCAGAGCTGTGGCCGTGAATAATGGGGGCTCCATGTCACTGGTTGTATAGCCACGACCTGTTTCGAGTGTTCTCGAAATTCCCTCCTCTACTTGGCGTCTCCGCTTCGGTTTGGTCTGCCACGAAGGCACGCACGTTCTCATGACTCGATTTCCTGGTCCTGCGCCTTTATTACAGCAGCCTCCTGGCCGTTCACCCCTGACCTGGGTAATCGTGTGATCGCATGCACTGCAGGTACCCTCGGCACCATGTCGTCGTGACAACCGTGCTCACGGTCGCTTCGTTCCAGACACGGTCCTGCCTAGCGAGCATGTGCAATGAGCTATTTGGCAGAAGAGAGAGGGGGGCAGCAGAACTAGAGAGAGAAAGAGGGTGACATAGGTACATTAGCAGAAGGAAGGTAATAGCTTCTCACACCGACCCCACAGACGCTCTGTTTCCAGTAGACAGAGGGCTGGCTGCTCAGACTGGTGAGCGGACTCCGGGAGTAGCTTGTCTCCGATGACTGTCAGAGTGAAGAAGAAGGTCCCGTCATGGCGTAGAAGCGGATGAGGTCACACATCCGGCATGCTCTGTCCCGCCAGAGGCTCCCAGGGCTGCGGTTGGGTCCCTCTGGACGGGTCAGGGTCTAATCCAGACCAGCGGGTAAAGACTTTCAATAGCACCCCAGACAGAAGGGGGAGGTTTCCGAGAGAAAGGTTGCTGCCAGGGGATGAGCAGTGACGAGGAGGCCTGGCAAACCTCCTGGACAGCCGGAGGGGGGAGGGGGGTGAAGATGTAGCTGTGTGTAGGTGTTTTTGTTTTTTTTCTTTAACTTTTTTTCTTCTTTATTGATTTTTAGAGAGAGAGGAAGGGAGAGGGAGAGAGAGATAGAAACATTAATGAAAGAGAACATTGATTGGCTGCCTCCTGCATGCCCCCAACTGGGGATCGGGCCCACAACCTGGGCATGAGCCCTGACCGGGAATCGAACCGGCGACCTCTGGGTGCAGGGTCGACGCTCGACCACTGAGCCACACTGGCCGGGCTAGGTGTGCTTCTCTAATGCTCTGCTATGAAGTGTGTCAGAGGCCTGAGCCTGCAGAGCTCACACTTCATAAACAGCGGGAGAAGGCCAAGTGCAGACTCCTGCTGGGTTTCAGCAGAGGACAGGTCTTTCAGAAGCTGGGCCTGGGAGGAAACTGGTTACAAACTGGATGGAGGGCGTTATTAGGGACCTGCAGCAAATGGGGCTCATGATGGTAACCTGCTAAGTGCACGCTCACCAGAGTAAGGGTCAAGACAAGGATGACTGCCATCTTGATCATCAGTACTGCCCAAGGTGGGCACAAGGTCCTAGCATGTGCAAGAAGTCAGAAAGGAGAAATAAAGAACGCAGGTATCGGGAAACAGGCACTGTCATTATCTGCGGGCAATGTGACTTACTATCGAGAATCAACTGTGCCCAGCCTGTGTGACTCAGTGGTTGAGTGTCGACCCATGCACCAAGAGGTCGCTGGTTCGATTCCCGGTCAGGGCACATGCTCAGGTTGTGGGCCCGATCCCCAGTGGGAGGCATGTAGGAGGTGGCCAATCAATGTTCTCTCTCATCGATGTTTCTATCTCTCTCTCCCTCTCCCTTCCTCTCTCTCTAAAATCAATAAAGAAAAAAAAGAGAGAGAAGAGATGACAAGTGTTGGTGAGGGTGTAAACACTTGTACGCTATTGGCAGGAATATAAACTGGTTCAACCACTAAGGAAAAGAATAGAAGCTTCCTCAATAAATTAATAATAGAATGACTGTATCCAAAGGAAATGAAAACAGGAGTTTGAAGAGATAAGTACACGCCCATGTTCACTGACGCATTCTCCACAATCACCAAGCTACAGAAACAATCGCGTGTCTGTCACTGGATGAACAGATAAAGAGGTTGTGATAATATATTTATACACACACGATGGACTATTACTCGGCCATAAGAAAGAAGAAAGTTCTGTTGACGATGTGGATGGACCTTGAGGGCATCATGCTAAGTGACATAAATTGGTCAGAGAAAGAAATAGTGCATGTTGTCACTTAGATGTGAGATCTATTAAAGCCAAACTCAGAATCAGAGAACAGAGTGATGGTTACCAGAGACTGGTGGGTGGGGACTTGGGGAGATGAGTTTAAGGGCACACACTGGGAATTCGCAGAGAGAGCCGAGTCCAGGAGAGCTGGTACACAGTCTGGTAATTACTGTCTACAATACTTACTGCAAACGTCCAAGTTCCTGAGAGACTAGATCCTAACTATCTCAGCACAGAGAAGAGTTTGTACTTCCGTGATGTGACAGGGGTAGTTGATGACGCGGTGGTGAGCATACTGTACTAATGCAGTGTACCAAATGGGCACTTTACACACCTTCAATTTTCACCACACTACATGTCAACTATATGTCAATAAACACTTCAGCAATAGCCCTGGCCGGTTTGGCTCAGTGGTTGGAGCGTCGACCTGCGGACCAGAGAGTCCCAGGTTCGGTTCCTGCTAGGGGCACGTACCAAAAAACAAAAAAAAACAAAAAAAAAAACAACAACACTTCAGCAATAAATTAAAAACTAAGGCGTCTCTGGTTAAGGGGGAGGATGTGTAAGATTATTTTGTTTTCCTTGACCTTTTGCTTATTTTCGGCGTGGCATTTATGGTATATACAAAACGAATCAGTGTGTATTTCTTAATTAAATGCACGCTTACTGCAGAGAATTGAAAAAATGCAGACGCATGAAAAGGAGAAAACGAAATCCACCCAAAGACCTGTCTCCAAAAGCTCATATTATTTAAAAAATCAAATAAAATTGGACGAACGCTGCGGAGGGGTCACAGCCTGGAGCTGGGTCTGCCGGGCCCTTCACTGAGCCCCGACCCTGGGCCCATACACAGGACCCAGCTGTGACTTTATGCTCCCTCACAAAATTTTATGCTTCTCGCAAAAGTTTATTAGTCTTCCTTGCCCCCTGGCAGATGTCAGGGTAATAAAATCAAAACGTATTGCAGTTGAAGATGAATTTTGTTTCAGCATTTTAGCAGGGATGGGTTGTGACATTCGCCCGAGTGGGGATTTGAAGGGTCTACATATTCCTTTAAAACAAAACAGTCTTGCCGAAAATAATGGCATTTTCAGCAGTTTCAAGGTGTGGCATAGGGTGGCTATCCATTGGCCATTTTGTGGGTTCAGTGGGGATCGTGAAATGCTTTAGTTCATCTCCTATATGTACTCAGAAAGGTCCCACTGTGGCTGTGAACAAGGAGAAACGGTCATATGGTCGCTGGGCACATTTTGGGAGATGGGCAGCGTCTGATATAAGCAGGCCCACTCCCCAGAACCCACATAGGGGCTGCCAGTCACCTTCCTCGGGGCATCTGGGGGGGTTGCTCGAGTGATCTCATCCCCTCTGCTCCGCTGAAAGGCCCAAGTCCACATTTCCCCTTACTTTCTCACCAACTCTAACCACCAAAGCTTTGAGAAACCTGCCAATCAGTTTTTCACGCGTCGCCCTCACTCCCCTCACATTCTGGGGGTTCTGCCAGGGCTGCCCATTGGCTGAACCCAACTGAAGCCCGAGGGCTAGGGAGCCCGTGGACATATGTTCAAAAAATAAACTAAAAAATAGGCTCCTGGGCACCCAGCGAGTTGGAACAGGTAGAAAATGGATCGGGAGGGGTAAGGGCACACAGAGCATCGTATTATTTCCTCAGCAGGAAGATAGATGGAAACACGTCAGCTTTCCCCAGGTTAGTTTATAGATTTACTATTATTCCAATGACAATACTAATAAGAATCGGCGACATTGTATGAAATAATTCCTAAGTTCACCTGGAAGAATAAAGAGGCGAAATAGCAAAGTAGCAGTAATAATAATAATAATAATAATAATAATGATGGTGATGATGATGATGATATTGATGGGGATTTTCTTTTAAAGATGCACACATAACAGTCATTTGTACAAGTGTAACTACAACACGCAGGCATGCACACACACATGCACGCACACACACATGCACCCCCCCACGCACCCCCCCACGCACACATACACATGCGCACACAAGCACACATGCACACACACACATACATATTTATGCACACACATGCACGCGCACACACACACAAGCACACTCCCACGCATGCACACATACACATTTACACACACACGCACGCATGCACACAAGCACTCCCACGCACGCACACGCACGCACACATGCACGCACACACGTACGCATGCACACATGCACCCCACATTCATGCACACACATACATATTTATGCACACACGCGCACGCACACACACATACACGCGCGCACACATATGCATGCACACACATACATGCACACCCGCACATGCATGCACACATACATGCACCCCACACGCTCGTGCACACACATACATGCACACACACATGTGCACACATACATGAGCACCTACACACAGGCAGATTATTGAAATTCAGGGAGTGACCACAGCTGTACCCCAGTCGTCCGGGTGCAGGCATGACTTGGACAGAGTACAAAACAAGAACTCACCTCGAGAAATCTGGGAAGGCTACATACACCTTGTCAGACTGCTCTTTGGACTTAAGTCCTCACACACTTGTCTCCCTCATCGTGTTGAAGATGTTATCACCGTCTTGGATTCTGAGCGTGGTCGGAAGACCTATTTCTGATGCTTGGGAACGCATGCTGCAGCCTCTGAGACAGAACTACACTCCAGGGATTGCCCTGCAGGTGAGCATCTCTGGTCATCCTGGTTTTATTCCGTTGTTTCCTTCTTATATCTACTTTTCACTTAGCTGATCTTCACCAGGATGGATTCAGACAAAAAGCTGGTCTTAGCAGACAAGAGCCCTTCAGGGAAGCGGCACCGACCACCTCCTGTCATGTACCCTACAGAGCTTGGGGAGGGGCCCCAGTGTAGTGTCCTCCACGCTGCCACCCTGGGAAATCCCGAGACACCCTCCCAGACAAACAGGCCGCCCAGTGTTTCACAGATGGGTGGCAGCGTCAGCACGCTCTCATTTTCTGCCTCAGATGGTGGGCTTCATGTGAGTGATGTCGAGGACATGTTTGAAAAGCAGTGACTTGTACTAACGGCTTCGCTCCTTTTTAAATTTTTTTTTCCTTTATTGATTTTAGAGAGGGAGAGAGAGATAGAAACATCAATGACAGAGAACATCGATTGGCCGCCTCCTGCATGCCCCCCACTGGGGATCGGGCCCACAACCTGGGCATGTGCCCTGACCGGGAATCGAACCAGTGACCTCTTGGTGCATGGGTCGACGCTCAACCACTGAGCCACACCGGCCAGACGAGACTTCGCTCCTGTGAATGTGCTGTGGACACCTTGTCTCTTGACGGTCATCCCAGGGAACTGGGGCAGGGCCACCTGGAGGCGGGGCTCTTTGAGGTGCCTGGCTGGACGCCCTGGGAGCTGCAACAGCGGAGGAACCTCTGGCGTGGTCACCGACACTGTGCCCCTCTTTGTGGAGGTGGGCGGTGGGCGTCCCCTGGACGTTGAGTACCAGCAGCTGCGGGGCAGGTACCCCCGGGCACGGATGGACAAGCTGGACTCAGCGGGGCAGAAACGCATCTCTGCACCTGGGGTCCTGCAGTGAGGCTTCCCTTCTGGGAACAACCGCACATCCTCCCAGCCCAGCACCCGGTCAGCCAGGCGCGCTGGTGTCTGACCCGTCCCACCCGTCCCACCCGGGCTGGCTGAGAGGACGGTGGGATTCGATGTCTCCACTCCCGAGTGGGTATGACTCAGTCGTAGGAGTTAAGGTCTCGGAAACCAGCCACACTCGGTGCCTCGGCCACCATGAGGGTAGGTGTGCTGCTCCTCGGCACCCGCTCTGCGGGGAGGGTGGCCCTGTTCCTTCCGTCTCCGCAGCCCCAGAATGTCTTCCCGGGGGCGAGTTGAGCCAGCTGGAAGGAACCAGCTGTTGTGTTTAAGTGTTTGGGGTGCGAGGCTCGAGCCCAGACCTCTCCGCCTGGCCCAGGCGGCCTGTCAGAGCTATTAGGTGTCCACACGAGGGCAGATTTGTCACTGACGGTGCAGCTCGAGTCTGGGTTCTGCTGTATTTATTCAGTAAATGTTCTGTAAAATCATATTATGCAATGAAAACAAGATCGTAATAAATCACAGTGTCTGAGACATGCCAACAGGATTGGGAAGCACTCCCGAGGGCGGGAACTGAGCCGTCGCCCGGTGAGAACCACACCGGTGCAGGCCCCGCAGCTCACAGGGGGACTGACCTCTGGGGCTGCTTCGCCTGTGACATTCCTCACACCTTCTCCGTGGTCAGGCCGTCCACCCCACCCTAGAGATGCCCAGCTCCTGCCCCTCTCACCCCAAGCATCTCCACACTGGTGACCATGACAGATTCACTGGGAGCCTCCCTCAGGACACTGCTGGTGCTCTGCTCCGATGGACCACGTACCCGTGATGTCACGTCACACTGCCCCAAAGCCTGCCGCAGTCGCTGTCTGGGCCCGACGCCTCCCCTTTGGCTCTCCGGACTCCCTGCCCAGCCTCCCTCCACCTCCAGCCGGTCCAGCACCCGCCAGGGCCTTGGGACCGGCAGGAGTCACCGTGGGAGGAGTCACCGTGGGTGGAGCTCGAGGCCAGGGTGTTTGTTCTCCCACCTTCTCTGTCTGCTCACTGCAGGCCTCGCCCTCCGGGAAGGTCAGGGCCCCTTCCTGATACTCTCCTGCGGTTCTGGAAAGCGCACCTTCTCCAGGTCCATGCCCGTCTGGAAACCCAGGTCACTGCCCCATCTGGGGACCTGCGGCACACCCGGCCTCGCAGCTCACAGCCCTTGGATCAGCCCTCCTCCTCTCACGCCAGTGTCTCTGCATTCCTGTCCCTCCCGAGGTGGACACGGACTTTTCTAGAACCAGTCAGGGCTTCTTGCTGTACTTACAGGCTTTCATTTGTGACTTTCACAATGTTTGCCGTGTCGTTGGGCCACCTGTGACATTATTTAATATTCTTATCAATTCCTCTTTTTACTCCAATAAATGTTTAAAAAAATTTTTTTTTCTTTATTGGTTTTTAGAGAGAGAGAGGAAGGGAGTGGGAGAGGGAGAGAGAGACAGAAACATCGATGAGAAAGAATATCGATTGGCCGCCTCCTGCATGCCCCCCACTGGGGATCGGGCCCACAACCTGGGCATGTGCCCTGACCGGGAATCGAACCAGTGACCTCTTGGTGCATGGGTCGATGCTCAACCACTGAGCCACATGGGCCGGGCTCTCCAATAATGTTTTAAAATGATACTCTAACTCCATAAACAGAAGAGTGTCGTTTGGCACGAATTGAAGGTAGCCGCAAACATGAACATCACGTACAAAGCTGTCCCTGAATTCTCACATCGCCCAAGGCTCTAGGTCTGAGCCCTGCTCCGCTCGGTGGAGAGGTGGATAAAGTCAGAACAGAGCTGAAGACCCTCCTGGTGCAGCGAAGGACTGGAAGAGCCACGTGACGTGAGTTCCCTGCCTCAACTCCACGCTCGCTCCTGTCCTGTCCACCGACCTGCAAAATTCTGTCCCGCTCCGCCAGGGACGTCCACGCCAGCCCTGGGAAACGCGGGCTCGTTGGATGGACACAGCCTTCGCTGGGCATCGAAGGCTCTCCCTGCTCTGGCCGCTGCCCTGCCTTCCTGTCCCCCTGCCTGGCCGAGTCCTGGGCTACAGCCGAGTTACATCTGTGACCTCCATGCCCTCCTTCGCTTCCTCCCTTGTCCTGGTTCACTGTGACGCCACCCTGCCCGGCCTACCCAGGTGTCAGCTGCTCCTTCCCCAGCTCCCTCCCTGCCCAGGCTGAACCCTCCTCTGCCGGTCCTTGCAAAGCCCCTGGGGTCCCCCTCTCCCGCAGCCTAGCTCTCCCTAACTTGGGGTCTCCTTGTGCTGGCTGTCTGTCCTCCGCATGTCCGAGTCCTCGGGCAGAGTGAGAAGCAGCAGGAGGCTTGGGACTGAGTGAGCTGACCCTGCACAAGGCAGCAAGCCGACTCTCGACTCTCCCTTCCTCCGCTGGAAAATAAACCACCCAGGCGTCACCTGAGCTGGGCCTCCCACAGGTGACCGCGCTGGGAGCTGATTGCCTGCTCACGGACACGCCTTCCTGCCCCGCCCCGGGTGGCCCAGAGCCGATGACTGACAGGTGTGAGAGCACAAAGCTCCGCCCCTCCACGGGGAGCAGGACGCTCTCTGAGGAGTCAGTGACATCCCAGAGTCCCCTGGGGTTCCAGCCGCAGTCTCCGTCTGGCTTCTTTGCGTTCCACTCTCACGGGTGTGTGCGTATTCCATCTGCTTGTCCGTTTCAAACAATCACTGGTTCAGGGTCTGCGTCTGGGGGTGCCGGAGCCCAGGCACCAGGTAGCAGAAAGAATAGGTGTTAGCCCCAGAGGGGCTGCCCTCAAACCCTGATGCCGACCAGCTATGTGACCTTGGAGAAGGTTTCTCTGCCTCGCATCTCTGTGAAGTGGGGATAATCTCACCTGCTTCCCGGGTGAACAGGGAGCTCACTGAGGTCATGAAGGTCAAGTGCCTGGCACCCTTTTTGTGGGTGTCTGAGCAGAGCGGTTCCCAAGCAGCCTGGGCCCCTTTTCTGTTTGAAGGCTGCGCCCCGGACCTCGGACAGAGGCCCCGTGTGTCTCAGCCGATAGAGGGTATTAGCAAACGCTTAGCCAAAGGTTCCGACTCCGTTGCTCCCACATGCGGCACCGTAAAAAGTAAACAGCAGAATAAATCGCCCATCTGCTATCATCGCACACACACACAGTCTTCGCCGACCGCGACACGAGGCAGATCCAGGAACGACCAGATCCATAGCGAGGAGATGATGGCGTGCTGGCCAGGACTGCCCTCTCTCCACAGCCCCAGTCCGCGATCGATTATTCAAACGCTCAGTGAGTGGCCAAAGAGATCAGTAAGTTGCTGCCTTTACTGCTGTGGGGCGGGGTGGTCGTTTCGAGGCTTTGAGCCTCTGAGCCTCGGGGCCTCTGGCTGGGACCAGCTGGACAGTGCTAGGCCATCGGGGGAGACCAGAGGGGCGCTGTTTCATGAGCCCAGAAGCGGGCCCCCCATCCTTAGAGGGTGGAGAGAGCCGCCGGAGGGATTAGCACAGGAAGCTATGTCAGCGTTCCCTGTTTGAAAGGTTACCGGGCACTCACACACATATAAAGTAAGTTTAAAATAACTTTCTCTGGCTTCAAAAGACACAGACATTTTAATATCCATGAAAGTTGAAAGAAGAAAATTCAAATGATAAGTGACTTAATGGACCAAAAAAATAGTCCCTATTAAAATATCACTTTATAGTCCGGCCGGTGTGGCTCAGTGGTTGAGCATTGACCCATGCACCAAGAGGTTGCTGGTTCGATTCCCGGTCAGGGCACATGCCCAGGTTGTGGGCCTGATCCCCAGTGGGGGGCATGTAGGAGGCGGCCAGTTGATGTTCTCTCTCATCAATGTTTATATCTCTCTCTCCCTCTCCCTTCCTCTCTCTGTAAAATCAATAAAGAAAAAAAATTTTTTTAAATATCATTTTATATCCTTTCAAATGTTTTCTCCTCAATATAGGTACATGCACACAGAGGCACGGTCTGTGTTTTTACTTCTGTGTGTCTTGCCTGGATGTTGGGAACGTCATAAGATACATACGACCTTGTTAATATGTGTGAGACCGTGGTTTGAGAGTTGTGTGCTAGGCTAGTTGGCGCCTCGGCCTCAGTGTTATTTAACTCCTTTCTGGCCACTGGACATGGAGGCATTTCCATTCTGTGTAATTATGAAAGCGATGGAAAAGCGAGGTTGCTCACCAAAGGCTGCCATGTCCCTGATGAGCTCTTTGGTATCAACTCCTAGAACAGCAGCCGCAGCTCAGAGATTCGGCAGGTTGAGGTTTCTGGTGCATGTTACCAGAATGCCCCCGGGGAAGATTTACCGTCGATATCATCAGCGTGGGACTGTGTGTGCATCTATTTCCTTGTTTCCTGAGCAACTCTGAGCTTTATCTTTAAAAAGAAAATAAAAGGCTGCCAGTTTAATAGGTGGAAAGAATACCTCATTATTCTACCTTGTTTTAAGTCATTTTACCAACAAGATAATTTTGATTCATTCATTACTGGCTCCATTGACAGATGAGGAAATTGCTAGCCCAGGTGAAGTACGCACTTCTGGACTCTGAAGTCTATTCCAGCAGAGTGCTTTTCATGAAAGCTTTTTAATAAACCGCCAATCATGGCATTTGCAGACCATGCATTTAAGCTTAGTGAGAAGGATTTTAGTCACACAGAGTTTGATGTAAGGATGCTATAAATACAGCCATGAGAATATGACTCCTATTCTTACTTGGTTAATAAAACCCTTCCTTGTTCTGGGAGGCTGGGTGTGTGTGTGTGTGTGTGTGTGTGTGTGTGTGCATGAGTACGAGTCACTCCTGTGAGCTAGGATCTGGGGAGCACCCTCACCCCTCCCCAGTGCCACTGGCATTCCTGTTCATAATTACAGGACAGAGACTCCCGTCGTCCCTGGTGATGTTCATTCCACAACTGTTTCTCAGACACCTGTGCTTGTCCCTGGGGGTAGCCTGTGGACACGGAGCTGCTGTCTACTTGAGCGAGGCAGGAAGACCAGAGGCTGATACATGGTGATTGGTGCACAGCCCTGAGGAGTCTGTGCAGGGTCAATGACAGGGAGGGGTAGCCACAGGAGCAGACGTGAGAAGTCTAAGGACTGTCTCACCGAGTGTGTCTGACCAGCCATTGGTACCTGAGACGTATCAAATGGATGAGAAGTTAATAGATCTCCAGCGTTGACTCAGCCAAGTCTTCCAGGGTCACAGGGACAGTGAGCAAATCAGCCCAGGGTTTCCCGTTTTCTGGCCGAGGCAGCAGGCAGCGCCTTGGGTAGGAGTCACCAGCGGTTGTTGGCGAGCGGCATTGCTGTTTGGTTTCCAGGAGTATGCTTGCAGCCACAGCAAGGAGCTGGGGAGTCAGCACACTGCACGCCCTCCAGAGAGCAGCCCGGCACGTTGGAAATGGACGTCTGAAGAGAGCCCCATCCGAGGGTCACTGGGATCCTGATCCATCCGCGTCCCCAAGGGGAGGGAACCGGAGAGCAGCGGGGATCAGGTTGGGGGGGTGACTGGAACCTCCAGACTTCAGGTGTGGGTGGGTGACAGAGGTTTCACGTCTGACCCCAGCACACACGGGTCATGTCACCCTCCCTGCCGGGGTCTGACTGATCTGTGGGGACCCTGGTGTGTGAGGCCAACGTCCCTTCGGCCGGTCCTCACAGGCAGCCTGTTTCTTTCTTTCTTTTTTATTTTATTTTATTAAATTTATCTTTATTGTTGAAAGTATTACAGATGCTACTCCCCTTTTTTCCCTATTGACCCCCACCTCCCCGCTCTCACCCCCTCCTGCCTTCCCCACACTATTGTCTGTGTCCATTGGTTATGCATATATGCACAGAAGTTCTTTGGTTTATCTCTTTCAGCCCCCCCTTCCCTTTGAGGTTCATCAGTCTAACAATCAATTTGTACTTCTTAATCCCTTCACCTTTTTCGCCCATCCCCCCTCCCATCTGGCAAGCAACAAAAAGTTCTCTGTTTCTAGGAGTCTGTTTCTGTTCTGCTTGCTCATTTTGTTTGTAGATTCGATCTTTGATAGATAATGTATTTATTGCCATTTTATTGTTCATATTTTTGTTCTTCTTCTTCTTCAAGAAGACCTGTCAACATTTCATATAATACTGGTGTGGTGGTGATGAACTCCTTTAGCTTTTTCTTGTCCGGGAAGCTCTTTATATGTCCATCGATTCTAAATGATAGCTTCGCAGGATAGAGTAATCTTGGTTGTAGGTTCTTGCTTTTCATCACTTTGAATATTTCTTGCCACTCTCTCTGCCTTGCAGTTTCTTTTGAGAAATCAGCTGACAGTCTATGGGAGCTCCTTTGTAGGTAACTGACTGCTTTTCTCTTGCTGCTTTTAAGATTCTCTCCTTGTCTTTAAACTTTTTCATTTTAATCATGATGTGTCTTGGTGTGGACCTCTTTGGGTTCATCTTGTTTGGGACTCTCTGTGCTTCCTGGACTTGTATGTCTGTTTCATTCACCAAGTTAGGGACGTTTTTGTCATTATTTTTTCAAATAGATTTTCAATTTCTTGCTCTCTCTCTTCTGCTTCTGACACCCCCATGATGTGAACATTGGTACGCTGGAAGTTGTCCCAGAGGCTTTTTACGCTCTCCTCATTTTTTTTCTTTCATTCTTTTTTCTTTTTGCTGTTCTGACTGGGTGTTTTTTGCTTCCTTACATTCTAAACTGATGGTTTGCTTCTTGGCTTCACCTACTATACTATTGATTCCCTGTAAATTATTCTTTATTTCAGTTAGTGCATCCTTCATTTCTGACTGGTCCTTTATTATGCTCCTGAGGCCCTCACTAAGTTCCTTGAGCATCCTTATAAGCAGTGTTTTGAACTCTGCATCTGATTGATTGCTTATCTCCATTATGTTTAGTTCTTTTCCTGGAGTTTTGTTCTGTTCTTTCATTTGGGACATGTTTGTCCCCTCATTTTTGCTGTTTCCCTGTGTTTGTTTATATGTATTCAGTAGAGTTGCTATGTCTCCTAGGCTTGGTAGGGTGGCTTGTTCTAGTAGGTGTCCTGTAGGGTCCAGTGGCACAGCCTCCCTGGTCACCCTAGCTGGACCATTGAGGTGCACCCCTAGTGTAGACTGTACACCCTTCAGTTGCAGCTGAGTCTTGATTGCTGTTGGCACGTCAATGGGAGGGATTTACTCAGGCTGATCAGCTGCAAGGACTGGCTGTGCCCACTGACCACCATCCTCTGACCACCTTGGAGGATCAACTGTGCAGGGCCCACCACACAGAGCAAGACTTACTTCAGCAGGGCTCTGGTACCCACTGAGTCCACTCCTTGAGTGTGTCACTTGTGGAGGTGGTTGGGTGGTGGTGCTTCACCATGGTCTGAAGCTGTCCACTGGGTGTGCTGGCTCTGGAGCAAGGTCAGCCACTGCCTGTGTTCTACCCGGGGCCTCCACGCATAAGGTACAAAGCAATTTGCAGATGGCTGCTTCTTATGTTGGGCTCAGAGATGCTCAGGTGAGGCCAAGCTGTGAACCAAGGCTGGCTGCTTCTTGTGCCAGGCCTGGGGCCACTTAACGAGAGGTATGGGGCTCGCTGAGACCAGATGCTGTTTGTTTGAGAGATTTTAGGAAAATCCAAAGCAGGAGCCCAGACAGGCCAATCCTAAGGTAAAGACAGTGGAAACAGCCTGGGTGGGCCCAAAAGTTGGGTGGGGCAGGGCCTCAGGGAATCACCAGGTCGGGGCAAACAGTGTGAGCCAGGTTGCTGGAGTCCCAGATGTGGGAGCTGTCTGCCTGCCTCATGGGGGAAGGGCTCACCAAATGAACAAGGCCTCCACCAGCACGTCTGTCCAGGAGAAAGCTGCCCCTCCAGCTCTCACCCTGATGCCAAACAACTCAGTTCTTCCCTGTATGTCCCTGGTGCCTTTCAAGCTGCCTCCGCCACGCTGGAGCCTGAGGGTGTGGGTCTGAGTAAGTCCTGTGTGGGCCCTTTAAGAGGAGCTGCCTGGGGCTCCAGCAGCTTCAGCCTCCCTCAGCCTCAGTTCCCGCTGGTTTTTCCAGCCAGAAGTGATGAGGATTCTCTTCCTGGCACTGGAACCCTGAGCTGGGTTCCTGGTGTGGGACGGGGACCCCTCACTCCTCAGGGAAGACTTTCCCAGCCGAGGTGTCCCCCTGCTTTTTATCCGTCACACGTGGGTGTGGGAGCAGCCCCTCCACCTCCGCCCTCCTCCCAGTCTCCATGTGGCTTCTTTAATCTCGTAGTTGTAGGACTTCCCTTCAGCTCAGTGTCAGGCGGTTCTGAAGGATGGTTGTGCTGTGGTTCAGTTGTCATGTCGATGTGGTTGTGGGAGGAGGCGAGACCGTTTCCCGACGCGCCATCTCCTCGGGAAGTCCAGGCTTCTGATCCGTGTTGATGTGAGCAGACCCTGCTGGGAATTTAGACTCGAAAGGCTGTCACCTCCTCACATCTCCCCCTCCCTCTGGTCCCCTCATTCCTTACAGCTCATTTCTGGCTGCTGCCTCCTGTCCGTCCTTCAGCCCCGAGGGGCTCTCTTGACAGGGCACCAACCCCTCGCAAAGGGGCACTTGGGGGAGACAGGAGGAGGCGGGCAGGCTGGAGGGAAGGCCCTCCTGCCCCGAAGTGTCCGTCTCAGTGCCCCATCGAGCAGCCACATTAGGAGAGGCTTGCCACGCGGGTGAGCTCGGGAGCAGGCAGGCAGGCAGCGAGGACATTGTCCTTTGGGGTCTCTCTCCCACACCTGCGCGGGGCGTCCCCTGCAGTGTCCCCAGTGTATCTCCGCGGGAGCAGTGAGTGACGGTGAGTGAGTGAACGCTTCGCTCTGTTCCGCGGAGCCCTGGGCCCCAGGATGCGGCTGCGGCCGCCACCCCCAGCCCCCCACGCCGCTTTAATAAGCACCTCCCCTTGGAGCACCAGGTGCCCAGTGCCTGGGGGAGGGCATGATTTAAGACTGCGGACGGAGTTCCTTGCAGAAGAGAGCTGCGTCTCCCCTTTGGAAGATGGAAGGGCTGTTCACAGTGCAGAGCGCGCCCAGTCGTCTCCAGCTGGGCTCCTCTGGCTTCCAGCAGCCACCTCCCCATCAGGCCAGGCCGGCGAACACCAACATAGGCTGTCACTCCAGCGGCTGTGGGCGGACGGGGAGGGTCCGGGCAGGAGGCAGGGCCAGGCATCTCCGAGGACAAAGCAGCCGCCACGCGTCTCCGGACAGTCACTGCCTCTGCTCCCAGCGTCCCGTGTGGACAGAGAGCAGCCGAGTCTCCAGATGGGAAAAGGCCATTGATTCGCCCACCTGGCAGGCAAGGGAGGGCACTTCCCTGCTGTGGGCGCCCCGTCCAAGGTGGAGGGACGTTCGGTCTCACTGAGAGGTCAGGTGGCTGGTGGCGGAGGACACAGGTGGCTGAGCGCCCTGGTCTGCTGGCCACGGGACTGGAGAGATGCCCGCCCTGAGAGGTGGGGGAGCCGTGTGTTATATCAGGACGCTCAGCTCTCACCGGGCTCGTGAATCGTCTCACACACGGAGAGATTTGGCACGTGGACACGCTTCAGTATTTCACTGCAGCTCAGAGCTCACTTCCTCCAGGTGACGCTTTCGGCCCCTTCTATGTTCCCAAGTCCACTGCATTCAGTAGGTCTCAGTGGCACCCCCTGGCACCCCCACTTGTAGCCAGGCAGCGCGCTCCACGTGGTGGAGAAAGAGGACACGTCTGCGTGCTGACAGCCGTGCCCGGGCACACAGCCCAACCTGCCCGGACTCTCGCTGGCTGTTGACTCAGGGGTGCCTCAGGAGCCCCGAGAGCCTGAGGCGGCCCCAGGGCGGCACCCTCCTCCTCCCTGCAGAAGGGGCTCCTCTGCCTGCCTTTCCTTGGACTTCCTTGTCTCAGTAATGAACCGAGAGCTTGCTGCATTTCCACCTGTTTTCTTTCTGTCTTCAGATACAGTGACTTCACTGTAAGAAATGCAGACCTTATTTTGAATTCAGACTGTTTTTGAATGAATTTATACAAAACTGGAACTGGAGGAAATGAGCCCATCAGGACTTGTTCCGTGATGCGCACCTCTGACCTCCCTGAAACTGTTCCCAGCAGCACCCCACCTGGTCCAGCAGCACCTCACCTTGTCCAGCAGCACCCCACCTGGTTCAGCAGCACCCCACCTGGTCCAGCAGCACCTCACCTTGTCCAGCAGCACCCCACCTGGTTCAGCAGCACCCCACCTGGTCCAGCAGCATCTCACCTGGTCCAGCAGCACCCCACCTGGTCCAGCAGCACCTCACCTGGTCCAGCAGCACCTCACCTGGTCCAGCAGCACCCCACCTGGTCCAGCAGCATCTCACCTGGTCCAGCAGCACCCCACCTGGTCCAGCAGCATCTCACCTGGTCCAGCAGCACCTCACCTGGTCCAGTAGCATCTCACCTGGTCCAGCAGCACCCCACCTGGTCCAGCAGCACCCCACCTGGTCCAGCAGCACCTCACCTGGTCCAGCAGCACCCCACCTGGTCCAGCAGCACCTCACCTGGTCCAGCAGCACCCCACCTGGTCCAGCAGCATCTCACCTGGTCCAGCAGCACCTCACCTGGTCCAGCAGCACCTCACCTGGTCCAGCAGCACCCCACCTGGTCCAGCAGCACCCCACCTGGTCCAGCAGCACCTCACCTGGTCCAGCAGCACCCCACCTGGTCCAGCAGCATCTCACCTGGTCCAGCAGCACCTCACCTGGTCCAGCAGCATCTCACCTGGTCCAGCAGCACCCCACCTGGTCCAGCAGCACCCCACCTGGTCCAGCAGCACCTCACCTGGTCCAGCAGCACCCCACCTGGTCCAGCAGCACCCCACCTGGTCCAGCAGCATCTCACCTGGTCCAGCAGCACCCCACCTGGTCCAGCAGCATCCCACCTGGTTCAGCAGCACCCCACCTGGTCCAGCAGCACCCCACCTGGTCCAGCAGCACCCTCACCTGGTCCAGCAGCACCCTCACCTGGTCCAGCAGCACCTCACCTGGTCCAGCAGCACCCCACCTGGTTCAGCAGCACCTCACCTGGTCCAGCAGCACCTCACCTGGTCCAGCAGCACCTCACCTGGTTCAGCAGCACCCCACCTGGTCCAGCAGCACCCCACCTGGTCCAGCAGCATCTCACCTGGTCCAGTAGCATCTCACCTGGTCCAGCAGCACCCCACCTGGTCCAGCAGCACCCCACCTGGTCCAGCAGCACCTCACCTGGTCCAGCAGCACCCCACCTGGTCCAGCAGCACCTCACCTGGTCCAGCAGCACCCCACCTGGTCCAGCAGCACCTCACCTGGTTCAGCAGCACCCCACCTGGTCCAGCAGCACCTCACCTGGTCCAGCCCTCACAGGTGGGCATCACTCGTAGCAAAATAGTTGTTGGCCATCGGTCCCCAGTCTGGAGCTCTCCTCTTACCCGCGGCATGACAAGCAGGTGTTTGCTCGAGTGGAGGGATCTGAGTCCCTTCCGGGCAGCGCTGTGCAGACCCAGGCCCGGTGCCACGTGAGCTTCCTGGCTCCCCGGCCGGAGCTGAAGGGGACCCGGGCTGCCCACCCTCCCCAAGGACTGCAGCCACAGAGGCCCCGGCCAGCCTGTGCCCGGACACCGGACATGAGCGAGAACTCGACTTCTGTCCTGGTCACCCACTGGGAGTTGGGGATATTTGTCACTGCGGCAGAACTCCGCGTGCCCTGACCCGGGAAGGGCACACAGCTCCTACACAGGACTCCTCATCTGCACCTCCAGTGTTTCCTCCTGATCTCGTTTTCTCTTCATGTCCATGGGCCAAGAACCCGTCCCAGTAACCCACCTGCTTCCTCTGTGGACTCTCGGGAGGAGACATTGACAGCCCTGCTCCCCCAGTTTAGACCCAGCCCTCAGTTCACCCCGTGCGTCCGGACCCGGGACTGGGCATTTCCCCTCCCCCACCCCACTTGGCCGCCGAAGGGGCTTTTCCAAAACGATTTCAGCTTTCGAGAGTCTCGTGTCACATTTTTCATTGTGTATTTTCTCCATTAAGTTAATTGAATTGGAAATTCCCCTTGTAGGTCCAGAGACCTCTCCTTCCTCTGGCTGCCTAATGGTTTCGACTACAAAGGCGTGTTCTTCCTGTCTTTTATTTGACTTCAAACACTCTTTGCCGAGCATTTTTAATTGTGCTAATACAACAGCCCGCAGCTGGCTGCCTGCTGGAGGAGACATTTAGGGCCTGCTCCGTGTGTGTTTATATCCTTGCGATTTTCAAAGGTCTAGCAAGAACCTGATCTCTTTCCCCTAAAATCCCCGAGTCTTCAGCCTCCCGAGGAGCCAGCCACGATCCCGGGCTCGGGGCAGTTACTTGTAATTACCTTCAGGTGCAGAAGAATTCCTACCGCTTTGGATTCGTTTCCCACTGTACCGAAGTAAATAGAAGTGATTTATTATTGAGAGTGAGCTGCTCCGCCGGGCTGGTGGGTGGGAGCTGACATTTGGGATATTGTGTGATGTATAATGAGTCTGAAATGAGCGGTTCTGATCCACAGCGTCCAAGGCCGTTTCCCTTGTCGGGCAAAACGCTTGCAAATTAAGTTGCATATCTTCGGGAAGGCGGGGACTGGCGTGAACCGTGGAAATATTGATTCTGATGGCGCTTTTTTCAGAAATTGTTTCGGATGTGTATTCAGAAGCGTCTCTTCTCGGAGACAGAACCCCCCATTTTCTGCCAGGGAGACGTGTGAAAGGCGTCTTTGGGAAGGACTGTTTTTCAGATGTTATGGAAATAAAATCAATGGGGCTAATTTCTACTTGTCACTCTCCATGAATAGCGCCTGATGGGCTGTGGAACCACCAGGGAGTGAGGCTGGGTGGCTCCCTGCCTCCCCTGTCTCCCGTCCTGTCCTCCGCAGCCCCAAGGGAGGTCCGGGGTGGGACCGGCACAGAAATGACAGGTGATTGACTGCTCAGCCGAGAGGGGGAGAGGAGCTAGTTGGGGAGGAGAGAGAACGCACAGGCTGCCAGGAGGAGACGGAGGAGAGAGCTGCCACCTATGAAATGGCAACATGATTGAACTGGAAGGTGCCAGCCGCAGATGAAGGGGTGCGGGAATCCGCCTACCTGGCGCAGAGACGCCGACTTCTCACGCTGCCCCGGCGGTCTGTCTGGCCTCGGCATCGCCCTCCCTCCCTGCCCGTGCCTCTCTCAGTCGACTTCAGGGATTATACTGACTCGACGTCCTTGCCCTGGAGCCCTTTCTTCCTTCTCCCAGCACAGTCGGTTTGCACAGATTCACGGAAACGCTGCGAACGTCAGCCATCGTTTTGGAGAGCTCGGCTGCTCACCTCTTCCCGCACACGCGGGAGGGAAACGGGGGGCCTTGCAAATGCTGCCCGGGGGGCCCCTGTTCTTCCCACCGTGAGTCGGTCTTCGGGATTATATCAGTGGCGGCACAGGTCCTCGGGAGGTCAGCGGTTACAGAACCAGGCAAGGCCTGCCACCAAACCAGGAGCCGAGGCCCCAACACTCTGTAACCCAGCCCCCCAATCCATTCCCCAGCCTGTCTGACCTGCTGTGTGGAGTCCCATCCCTGGCCCAGCCCCTGGGCTGCCTCCCATCCGTGTCCTCATTGACTGCAGCCGTGGGAGGCTCTGTGCGGAGCACAGGGTTAGGAGGAGAGGGCAGGTGTTTCTCTCCCCTGGTCCCCCTGGGCTTGGGTCCACGGCTGTGGCCGCGGTCAGTGGGGATAAGGAGCCCTGCCGGTTTCAGGGCCGTTCCTGGACGGGATGGAGCCCGGGCTGCATCTGAAGGAGCTGTGGGTGTGAGGAATTCAGAGGCAGTGAGGACCGAGAGCACAGCACACAGCTGTCCGGCTCAGTCAGCTTCATGCCATCTGCAACCACACGGCCTGGACGAAGCAGAAGGGACGTGTCGGTTCATGGGACCGCGGACGCAGGGGTGGGCGCCTGGCGGTCTCTTTGTTCCTCACAGTGACAGCCGTGTTCCCGTTTGGTCTGGAACCAAGGCAGGCTCGGCTTCCCAAGCTTCACCGTCTTAATTTGATTTTAATCATCTTTGTCCTTAACCGATCATCCGGTGACTTCCCAGAACATTTGTATTTCTGCAAATTGAACTCACGGGTGGCGTGGAAAGCAGGGCAGCTGCCCGGCAGTCCCAGGCCACTCTGCCCACGCTACGGAAACAGACAGTGACACCGGGGCGTGTTCAAAGGCGGGTATGCGCCTGTCTCCTATTGCGGGGACAGGAGGGGACAGAAGAAGGGGCCCAGAAGCACACATCTGAGGGGACTGGAAACCCGTTTCCAAATTGCCACGACCTCCCAGGGTGCCTTTCCAGGTGATCTCGGGGAGACAGCAGGCTTCGGAGCCCTACCTGTCCGACCATTAGCGCAACATCGCAGCTCTGCACCCACGGTGAGAGAACTCGCGTGTGATGGATGTGTGCAGGTGGGCTCCTCCCACTAGACCAAAGCTCCTCGGAGGAGAGACACGTTCCCCGTCACGTCATCTGCACCTGGCTTTCCCATCCTCACGATCAAACATGGGCCGCGGTCTGGGTTTCTCCGTGTCTGTGAGATCTTCGGGAAACACCAGTGTGAACTTCTGTAGGTGGTATCAAAGCGACAGTTCCGGCCTTGGTCCCGCCCGTCTTTGTGGCGTGGCCTCGGTCACCTGGCTGTCATCTCCCACCTGGGCGTCCAGCCCCGCGTTGCCGATGGATGGATGGTCCCTCCGAGAGTAGCCTGGCCGCCCCGAGTGGGCAACAGCCGGAGTAGAGCGCCCTCTGGTGTTTGGTCTGCAGTAAGGCACGTGGGCCAGTTGCTCCGAAGGGCGGTCCCTTTCCTGCCTGAGTCAGAGTCCGGGTGGCCTGGGAACAGTCCTGATTCTTTCTCTCCTACCTCATCTCTTCCCAGGACCTCAGAGTGCTGAGAATATCAGTGTTCCGGCCTTGACTGGAAGGCGCAGCAGTTGAGGAGAGAGGCAGAACTGGGTCCCCACGCTGGCCTTACTCATGCTTTGTGGGGAAAGTCACCCGTGCTCTGAGCCTTGGTGTCATCATACACTTCATGGGACAGTCCCGGTGCCCGCGTCTCCAGACCGCTACGTGCAGGCTCAGCCTCGCGGTGTGACAGCCGAAGCCGGCGACTGGCGGAGGAACGCAGGGACCCCGGCTTGCTGAGCCCCGGCTCTGCGTCTCCGTGTCTGGCTGCGGGCTCCCCACCTGGTCGGAGCTCAGCTTCCCTCGGGAATCCGAGGCTCAGTGCTCCAGAACTCCCTAGCTCCCGACGAAATGTTTCCTTTCGTCTGGTGGAGCCGATGATGGTGAGCCGATGATGGCGAAGGGGAACACCGCAAAATCACGGCAGCCCCGCAGAAAACATACCCAGAGGAGGTACGAGCTCTCCAGGAAGAGTGTGACGTCCTTGTCATTTTTCTGAGACAAAAATGTGCCAAGTTCCCTGTTAGCAAAAGCCGTCTGGAAGGAGACGACCAGGAGAGTCCTAAATGCTGACCTCCCTCCTCCATGGACAGTAGAAAGCTTCGTTTTGGTTTGATACTTACAATCATGCCTTTTATGCCCTTGCAACCCCCCCAAGGGGTTAGCCCCTCCCCCCAACATCTGGTGTCCGCAGCAAATGTCTATGCTTCTGGGAAGGGCTCCCCGGGCGGGCGTGGTCAGCACCCAGGTCAGTGTCTCCTGCCCTCGCCCCAGACACACTTCTACCACGTCAGACCTGACGCTCTGTTGTAGCATTTGCGCCTGGACGGGCTTGCTGCTTCCATCCATGGACGGCTAGCTCACTCGTTTTATTTCGCACTTTATCTTTTCTCCAATCAATAAAGCTGTGTAACCAGGGGCTGAGACATTGCACTAGACACCGAGGTCTGCAGACAGTCCATGCTAATCAATGTTTAATTGTGGCTTTAATTTTATACCATGCCATTTAATTTTATGAGGTGTATGGAAGCGAAGCTGTCCGATCAAGGGTACTGCCGGGGCCAGGGCACAGGATGGGTCCCCGGGGCCTCATGCAGCTGGATGACATCATCACAAAGGCCCTGGCCGGTGTGCGCTGCCCTGTGTGTGCTGTGCCCACCGGTGTCAACAGGCCTGTGTGGCTGGGCGGGGTCCTGACCGGCGGCGTCTGCGCTGGGGACATGCTGACCTCAGCACAGCTCAGCACCGCAGGGCACGGTGGACTGCAAGCGGTCCACGGACCCACCGCCACCCCCGCGGCCGTCATTGAGTGTGTTATTTTGCTTTCCGGGGCTCCGTATTCCATGTCGGTAAAGTGAAAATTGCATCAGTGACAGTCTCCTTGGGGAAAATAAAAAGCAATAGAAACTCAGCCAGGACTGTTAGCATTCGCCTCCCTGCCCCTGGAAATGAAAAACACGAAAACAACAAAAACCAAATGAACATAAAAGAAAGAATGAGGAGTGTAAGGATTGTGGGTGTTGTTTTGCCCGGATCCCCTCAAACCCCTTTTCCTGGTTCCCATTTTCGTTAGCGTCCAACGGCTCGGACCCTGCCCTGGGCTGGGGACACATCACTTTCAGTCACCCCCCCCCACTCCCCGATGTCCCTTAGATGTCGCAGCCCTCGTGGGACCGTCCCTTCTGGGTCACACTCCCCCTCCGCCTGCGGGGTTCTCAGAGTGGCCTTTCTTAGTCAGACCCCTGCACCCAAGTCCTCACTCAACAGATGAGAGAAACAGACCCAAATCAGGGTGAAGAGCCGGGAAGCACACTGTGTCACAGGCCAAGAGAAGTCTTTATCCAGCTGCAGGGTGAGGGCAGAGAGGTCTCGCTCCGAGATTTCCTCGGCAAGTGCGGTGTGTGTGCGTGCGCGCGCGTGTGTGTGTGCACAGAATACTAAAGACTGCTTTCCGTTGTAGCAGGCTTCTATGCTCCTGAAAAAGGAACCGATGGACAGAACAGTATGAAGACAGCGTCCCATTTTCTCAGAGAACCGCACTGTCAGAGGGGATCTGAATTCCTGGGCTGTGCTGAAGTTCCAGGGCTGGCCACCGATGCCACGTGGAGCCGACATCAGTCACAGAGAAAGGGCTCACCTGCCGGCATGACAGCGGGATGCGTGGCTTCCGAAAGTGGAAAATAAATCAACCGAGCCGCGTCACGGGATAACCAGCGGCATAACGTTGTATCGAATGTGCTTCCAAATGGCAGAGAAAAGTGCGAAGTTGCTCGATGTCTGGATTTCTGCTCTGTTTTCACTGCCATGAGGAAGAAGGGCGCTCGACTCTTGGGATTTGGAAGGCCATCTTTCAAGACGTGTTTGACGGGCATCGCTGGACAGGCTTGAGGTGGGGAGGTTGGCTCTGCCTTCTCTCCGCTGAGTCCCTGATCCCAGCCCTGTGTTCTGCAGGCAGCCTCTGGTCTCGTGGGTGAAGTGAAAGAGTTCCCTGCCACGCCCCCTTCCCTCCTTAATTCACTGTCGGACACGCCTGCCTCTCTAGTGAAACTCCTTCCAGTGGGCCCCTGCATTCAGTAGAGTTACTGAGCACTTACCCCACGCTGACTTTACCTAAGCAAGCCACCCTGAGGATCATGCAAGGACGTGGGCATGACCCTGGTGCTTGGTTAACACAGGGGGGGGGGGGGGCTGGGTGCCCTGACCAGCACAGGGTTGGTGCTGTGCCCTGGGGAGAGGCGTCCACACACACTTTACCTATCTGTTCGGCAGGTATCTTCCGAGTATGGGCTCTGTACCTGGAACTCTGCTGGAAATGGGGTCCAGGGAACGGCATGGCACCGCTCTGTCCTTGGGAAGCCCCCTGAGGGTTGGGCACCTGTCGAATCCAGGCAGTAGGGAGACAGAGGCAGGTCCATCCCACGGGCTTCCCACCAGGTTATAAACCCCTGCAAGCAGACACCCCGTACACATCTTCGCACGAGTAACCAGAGCTGGGGGCCTAAGAGATGCCAAGAAAAACCTGTTGATTAGGCAAAGAGGGGGAGAATGGGCACAGAAAGGGGCTTTGCTTGGGGCAGTGGGCGCACAGTGCGGTCTGCAGATGTTCTATTGGGTTGTACACCTGAAACCTCTATGGGTTTGCGAACCGAAGTCACCCCAACAAATTCAATAAAAAAGAACATTTTAGAAATAGAAAAAGAGTATAGGAATACAACAATGCAGGGGAAGGCCACAGTTAGGAACCCCCCCGCCCCCACCACACACACACAGTGTTACCAGAATAAAGACATTCTGTAAAAGGAAGCTCCTTGATCGGAGCTCTGGCCACCTGCTGCCTGTCAATCACTGTCCATTCACCTGATGCCAGGAAAGGGGTGGGGCTGTAAAGGCCTCCAGGAGCCGGGGACCTGGCAGCTGACTCACAAGTAGGGGCGTCAGGGCTGTGGTAGCATCAGACACAAACGAATATGTGGGCTCTTGACGGGAAACAAGGCGCCAGCCATCAGGGGGCCCGCCATGCGTCCTGGGGGGCCATTCCTGGGGGACCAGTCCTCAGGGGGTCAGTCCTCAGGGGGTCAGTCCTCGGAGGCCCGCCATGTGTCCTGGGGGCCAGTCCTCAGGGGCCAGTCCTCGGGGGCCCGCCATGCGTCCCGGGGGCCTTCTGTTCAAAGTGTCCAGAACAGTGGAAACAACCAAGTCAATCCCAGGTAATGACGGTCTCAAAGTGCAGGGTGGGGACCCAGCAGGTCGGGGTGACCTTCTGGCTGGGCTGGTTCCAAGGCATCTCAGTTCCTAGGACTCGGGCAAATTCCCCCTCCCCCCCGGGGTTTGCTTGGGGGAGGGGCCAGGCTCCTGGGCACCTTCCCTCACGACAAAGCTGTGAACGGCCGCTGGTTCCATCCCGGGAAGGCGCGAGGGACTGAGAGAGTGAGACACAATAAAGGACAAGCCCGAAGGAAGCCGCAGAACCGAGCAGTTGGGCTCACGCGACTGAGTGCGTCAGAAACGAGTCAGGATCATCCCTCGAATGTACACGGCGGAGAGGATTTGTACCGCATGCATAGTATCTCATTGACCCTCGTTATTAAACTGGGCTCGTGTGTGCGTGAGTTTCCGGGACGCGTCCTCACCTCGCCACCACTTCCCCGGGACCACGGGGCCCTTGGCAGGGGGACTGCCAAGACTCAACTTCAACTGCGGGGCCGAGAAATAACAGGAGAAGACGAGCCCCTGCCCTTGGCGCCCCACCAAACACCAGCACAAATGCTCTGGGACCCCTGTGAGAGCTGCCGCCCTGTCATTCACTCGTGAGCCCTGGCGCCCAGGCTGAGCTCGGTAACTGCCTGTGCCCTGGCTGGTGACTTCGTGCGGGACGGACGGCGTGCCTTTGGGCATTTCCTGGGCGGCTCACATGTTGCCGGTGACTGCGTTTCCCCGAGAGCAGCCCTGGGTGGCAGTCCGTCCTGTTTGCTCCTGCTGCACTTGGTAAAGTGACCTACAGAAGACGCTCAATCAATGGCATTGGGTTGACGCAAATCTTCCTCACGATTCGAACAGAAGTGAGAAGAGAACAGAAGAGACACATTTAGGGGCTTCCATCTTCCTTAGGGACCTTCCTTAGGGACCTGAGGTGGCCTTGGTTTCCATCCCCCCTCCCCCAAAACAGAGCTTGAGACGAGGACCTGCTGCAGGAAGGCCAACTGGAGACCAGTGGACGGGAGGCTGAGGAGGGTTATGAAGGCGGAAACCACGGAGGGCGCTGGGCGAGGGGCAGAGGTGTTCGCCCACCAACCCTGTCACCGGGCTGCTCCTGGGTCATGGCCTCGTGCTTGGAGACCACTCTGGGGAGAAGGACATTTCTGGTTTAAATTTGCCTGGAATTAAGTACAACGATCATTCCTGCAAAGGTTACGTTTTAGAAAAAAGAATTAACACCTCCGTGCACACTTTAAAGAATTGAAGTGACTGGCCTTCCACGTCTCCCAGGTTCCCTGACCCTCTCCCCCGATGTGAGGCGATCCCCTCGTGAGCGAGGAGAAGGGCGCCCTGTGCGGGAGTGTGTGGTGCCGGCTGGGGACTGTGCCCGCTGCCTGGGGGTTGTCCAGCCTCAGCGCCCAAGGAAAGCCTTTCCCAGAGATCATCCTTGCTGTTCCCCCCTCCAGCCCCCCTAAAAGGTTCTCACAGCCGATCTCAGGCAGCCTGGCTGACGTGGGAGGTGGTTCTTCCGTGTCCTGTTCCTACCAGGAAAGCAGGCCCTCTGTCTGCCTCTGGCAGGAGGGGGGCCCTGGACACGGAGCGATGCCCACGTTCTCCGCCGGTTTAGACGGAGACAGGGTGCTGTGGTGTTAGCCCTGCAGGCCTGAGAGCACCCCGTCGGGCAGGTCTGCAGCTGGGGCCGTGAGCGCTGTGCCGACTGAGCCCTGCTACACGCCGGCACACACCTGCTCCCGTGTGCATCACCTCGCTCTGTCTGCGTGCACAGAGGCGGGAATTGCTATCTTCCTCCATCTCACAAATGAGGGAGAGGCAGAGAGGACCTGCCCGGTCCCCAGCCTGCTCAGATCAGGATTTAAAAGCAGGTTTTCACGATTCTGTGACCTGGCCCTTACTTGCTGGAGCTGAGGCCACCCGCACACCACCCACCTCGGGGACCGTGGGCATCACTGGAACTCGGCCTGGGCTGGGGCGGGGGCTGAGCAGGGAGCCTGAGTTATTTGTGTGCCTTCCTTTCTACAAGTGTGTCATTGGGTCTCCTTCCTTATTTTGTTTTCTGCTTTTGTTTTTTAAATTTGAAATAACAGCATCCAGTTGGCAAGGCCTGCGGGGAGGACTGTTCTATTACTTCTAAATACAATGGGAAAAAGTTGCTGACCCAGGGCTCTGTCAAAGGAGCAAATTGTGCAGGGCTTTGGAGAAGAGAACAGAGGGCCGCGGGACCGCAGGGCCGCAGGGATGCGAAGGCTGTCGGTCCTGCTCCCTTCCTACCATGACCATCTCGTCGGAGGGAATGAGTGCCTCTCACGGCTGTGCTTGAGGGGGCGGGGGAAGAGGAACAGACATCCCAGACGCTCCAGACCCTTCTTAAAACCACAGGTATCCTGGCCGGTGTGGCTCAGTGGTCGAGTGTCGACTCTGCACCAAGAGGTCACTGGTTCGATTCCTGGTCAGGGCACATGCCCAGGTTGTGGGCCAAATCCCCAGTGGGGGGCATGCAGGAGGCGGCCAATCGATGTTCTCTCTCATCAATGTTTCTGTCTCTCCATCTCCCTTCCTCTCTCTCTAAAAACCAATAAAGAAAAAATAAATAAAAACAAAACAAAAAAACCACAGGTAAACTGTTGGTCCCCAGTGCCAGGGTCTGTCCTTAGGAACAGACGGTATCTGTGCACCCAGGTCAGGTGTCCCTTTCTCTGCAGCCTCCGCGGACCCACACGGGAGGATGCCACATCAGGAACGGCTGAGGGACAATTTTGACCCAACTCTCTCCTTTCCCCTGTAAGGCCCCGGGCCCCGGGGTGGGGAGAGGTGTAGAAAGACGCAGACATTTATATAACTTAGGAAAGTGATCCCCTGATCTGTCTAGTACCCACCTGGCCCCATGCATACTGATGGCTGTGCTGTATGCCTGAAACTCTTACCAAATAATGTTCAATGTCAACTGTAATTGAAACATGAAAAAAACTGAAATTGAAAAACCAGGCTAAGGTTGTAAAAAGAAGGGACAGAAATGTAAGAGCTGAACGGCATTGCAGTCTGTCCCTGGACCCGCAGCCCGGCCCTCCCAGCGGTTCTGTAGGACCGGCAGCTGGCTGCCCTGAGCCTCTCAGAGGTTTTCATCACCCCTCCCCCAACAGTTCCACCCGCCACTTAATCCTAAAACTCCCAGACCAGGAAATGTGGTACCAAACAGTAAGTTATCCTGTAGCGCCCCCTGGTGGACCTTTTTTGGACTATATATTTTTTTGGAGTTTTTATTTTTATTTTTTAGTTTTCAATTACAGTTCACATTCAATATTTTTTAATTGATTTTTTTAGAGACAGAGGAAGGGAGAGAGAGAGAGATAGAAACTGATGTTAGAAACATTGAGCGACTGCCTCCTGCACGCCCCCCACTGGGGATCGAACCCACAACCCGGGCATGTGCCCTGACTGGGAATCGAACTGGGACCTCTCAGTCCATGGGACGATGCTCAATCCACTGAGCCACACCGGCCGGGACACATTCAGTATTTCTAATATTAGTTTCAGGTGTACAGTGACGTGGTTCGACATGAATGTGAGTTACAAAGGGATCCCCCCAATTAGCTAGCCTAGGAGGGCCTGAGTGGCCGGGTGCCGTCTCCACCATGGCTCCAGCCCTTCCCTCCAAGGCAGGGAGGTGGCTCCATCTACCTCCCCCTCTCTCACACCCCGGGCGGAGCGCCCTGTCCCTCTTCTTCAGACTCAAGGTGGTTATTCTCCCAACCTCTGTCTTTCTGGAGCCCCACTCTCGCCACGCGAGCCCTGGACAGCGTGTGCGTCGAGAGCTGTGGGGGTCAGGGCGGCTGAGTGTGCTGTCCTCCCAGGCGGGGCACCTGCCAGGGGTAGGGACTCGGCTCTTTGTTGTCACCTTGTCACTGGACACCCACACCTGGCACAGGCCCTGACAGACCGTAGACACTCAAAAGGGAAGGAAGGGTGGAGGCCAGAACCTCTCTGAATGCTGCCGTGCCTGAGGGGAGCCCGACGCCGGGCAGCGTGAGCCGTGGGGGGACAAGTGGGCGGAGGGAGGGTGCCTGTCACCCAGCCCTGCCTCCTGTTGGACTCACGCCCTGGCCCCTTCCCGGCCTGGCCACCGTCTGGTCTAAGGCGAGCGGGGCCACGGAGCCTGCCTGACCCTCCCCTGGCTTCCCGAGGGCGTGGATTTCAGATCCACGCACTTTTCTCTTTCGTTCATGCGTTTGCTCGTCTAGCAAACACGTAACCTAGCGACTCTGAGTATCAGTCCTTCGGGCGGGTGATGTGGAGACCAACACAAATCAAGCCCAGTCCCTGCCTTCAAGGGACCGCATCTTCGGAGAGTCAGCGAGACCACAGGCCGGTGACAGGTGTGAACACCTGCAGGCCAGGTGGTCCCCGTGAGCTCTGTGATCAAGTGGACGGTGGACCCACGGGGGCTGGCCCTGAGCACCATGACTGTCAGACAGCCCTGGGCTTCCCTCCGACGGAGTTCCAGGGCACTGTGTTCCCGCAGGCGGTGGGCCCGCAGACGGGGTGTGGGGACCAGAGGCCTGATGGCCGCAGAGAGCTCCTGGGGGTCCGGGAGCGGCAGGGCCGAGGCTTGTCTGCCTTCTCAGCGCTGCCTCGGAGAGTCCTAACGGAAAGGAAAGGAAAGAATACCTGATGAAATTAAATTCGGGGAAGAAAGATGAGTTCTGCTAATGATTGATGTTCGGCTTCCTACATTGCAGGACATGCCGGGTTGAGGAGCTGCCCAGAGGTCTCCAGGCTGGCGCCCGCGCGGAGGGGGTGCAATGGAAGGAAGGGTTTCGGTGCCCCCGCCCCTCTCCCTCGCTCGTCTCTGGGGACACAGTTAACTGCTCCGAAGTGTCACTGGCTCCACTTTGCAGTCGCCACTGTCTGATCACTCCCCCTAAAAGTGACCTCCATGTGAAAATCTGTGTGCAGTCGACTGGGGCCTGGCGCCTGCCCATCTGTGCTCTAGCTTTCAACCAAGGGACCAAGCAGCTCAATTCAACGTGTGTGGATGGGGACCCTCCCCCAAGGAAGGCACAGATGAGCCCAGAAGAGGGGGAGGCAGGGTCTGCGAGGGGTGTCTGCAGGAAAGACCTCACTGAAGGGGTCCGCTGCCGAGGCAGTGCTCCTGGGCCAAAGGAGGTGGTGTCTGGGGAGGGCCAGGCTCTGGGCTCAGAGCACTGGGGGAGGGGGAGCTGGAGTGCTGGTGGGAAGAGACCACTCCCCGCTGGCTCCTCCCTTTCCCCCTCTTTGGGTTTCCTGGAGCCCCCCTGTGTGTGCCAGGCCCTGGGACGGAGGACACGAGGCTCAGACCCCGCAGCTCATGAGAGAACCCCGCGGTGTCTGGGAAGGGGCCAGCTGGGGATGACGAGGCGGCAGGCTCGGCGCGGGGAGGGGACATCAGTGTGACAGCCGAATCATCCCCCTAGTTTGGACTGGGTTGTGTTTCACTCTGCAGTCTTTAAAATAATGTCATCTCTAGAACTCCGTGGCTTCCTGAAATCCCATTGACCTGTGAGTCGGATGAGAATTGATCTCATTTGTGTCCGAATGAATGAGCCTTGCCATGCAAGCGGCAGACGGCGGCCAGGCTGCCTTCCAGCATAGTGAGCTCCAGCGCTCTGAGCTTACAGCCGGTCTCCCTCTTCCAGGCCGCAAAGGTCTGGGGGTGAGGGGCGCCTGCCGGGGCCTGCACCTGCCTGTTTGCCGAGTGCCTCGTGACTCGCTGGCAGTGTGTCCGATCAGCCGGTTCCCCCGTGACTAAATATTTGGTCACAGCAGTAGGAGAGAATTCCATCAGTGGACAGCCCTATTTTTAACACTCGGGTTTTGTTTTCTCTTTCCCACGAGGCAGCCCCCTGGCAGGCGGGAGCGCCCTCGCCTCGCTGACAGCCACCTTTGCAGAAAGCTAAGCAGGCGCCCGAGAAAGCGGGGAAACGTGATGAGAAAGGAAGGGCTGAGGCTGCATCCCTGGGAGGGAAGGCAGTGTCTGTGCCACAGGGACCTGTGTGCCCAGCCCAGGTGGTGCTGCGTCGTGCTCCCTGTGGTGTGTGTGCGCGTGCACATGTGTGTGCATGTAAGTGTGTGCACGTGCATGTGAGTGCGTGCACGTGTCTGCACATGTGTGTGCACTGTGTGTGCATGTGAGTGTGCACATGTGCGTGCACATATGTGTGCATGCGGGCGTGTGCACATGCGTGCATGCAAGTGTGTGCACACGTGAGTGTGTGTACACATGTGTGTGCATGCAAGTGTGTGCACACATGAGTGTGTGTACACATGTGTGTGCATGTGCGTGTGTGCGCGCGCACATACATATAAGGATGTTACCTGGTCTCGGGTTACCCACCCCAAACACCTCCTTCTCCAACCCAACTAACTGGCTCGTTCTCTCGCCCTCCCTAGTGACCCATCTCTGCCCCCATCCTGTGCCCCGAGAGCCTGCCCGCCTCCCGGCCTCCTTCCTTTCTTCACCCGTTTCCTTCCAGACCTCACGGATGAGCGCTTCCTGCGGCTCAGCCCCAGCTCTGCGGTGAGCTGGCTCTGTGCTCACCGGCAGGCGCTTCGTGGCCTGGGGCTGTTTCCCGGTCTGTGACAATGCCCCTGCAGGGGTGTGGAGGGACAAGCCGTGGGCACCCGTCAGAGGGTCAGTGCCTCTCGTTCACGGGCGAGCCTGAGGCACCAGGACTCTCCGGAGATGTGCTGTCGCTCCCGACGGCAGGGCCGTCACCAGAGGCCGCCTCCTGGCTCCCGCGGAGAACAGCGGAGAACACGGCGCCCTGGCCTGTCTCCACACCACCCCCAGCTCTTGCTGTTCTGGGACGGGCCGGGAGCATGGCGGGAAGTCATCACCTGAACACCTCTGGGAGACGTTCCCTCCGCTGTGTGCCCTGAGGAGGGCTCCCCATTACAGGACCCCCTTCAGGGTCACAACCCAGATGGGTCTCTTACCGCCGCCCCCCCCCCCCCCCCCCCCCCCCCCCCCGGCATAGGGTGTGGTCCAAGGTGAGCACTTGGGCTGGGGGAGGGGGTGGCAGAGGACTTCCTGCCGTGGGTGGGACAGAACATGGTCATGTCCTGCCGATGACACGTCCGGTGCAGGCGGGGCCCACAGGGAGCACGGGGCTGGCTGTCCCTCTGAGGGGCAGGGGCATGTCCTGGCCGTGCGGGGTCCCCTGGCCTGCCCATGGCCCGTGCTTGCCTGGGCCTGTCTGTGTCCCTTTTGGACCACAAGGACCAGGAGGAGGACCAGGCTGCGGGGACGCACAGGGCAGCGCATAATGGAAAACAACGGACACGATTTGGTAATTACTTTGATCCCAAGAGAAGGAGAACTTTGAAAAAACGCAGTAAACGAGCCGGACGTTTCCACGGCGCTGGTAGAAACGGAGCGGCAGGAGGCACGGCTGGCCGAGGGCCCTGAGCCCAGGCAGACCCCGCGGGGGTGCAGAGCCCGGACCAGGCCCCCCGCTGTCTGGCTCCTCGGTGGGCTCCGGGGTGACCCAGAAAAGGACGAAGCAGATTCTCATCGAGAAGTCAAAACACCGAATGGGAGAGACCGGAGCCTCTCTAGCTCATCTCCAAGGTGGAATTCGGACCCAGATTTCTGCAGGTCCCAGGAAGCCCCTCTCCTCCCCAAAGTTCAGCAAGAATAACAACCCTGATGCTCTTCTGTTCTGGACTCAAGAATTCTTTCCACGATCTGGGCCAAATGGCTCCTCTGGATGTCTGTCTACTGGCTCGGCTCCCACCTCTCCTCTCAGAGGTCCCAAACACCGACCTTTGACGTGCGGGGGGTAACGTGTCTCCTGGGTCCCCAAACAGCAACCAAAGCAAATCGGCAAACCCTCAGAGTCAGCAAAACACAGGCCATAGCAGAGGTCCCTAAGCCCTGTGTGGGGTGGCCACCGGGTGCCTCCCCTGCGGAGTCCAGTCTCCACCAGAAAAATAACGAGCGCCCGGGCAGGGCTGCGATCTGCCCACACCCTCCTGCTGCCCGGGTACCCGCCTGGCAGCTGCCCTCACTGACGGTCCCTTTGCTCCTGCGGACACCTGAATGCCGAGGTGTTGTGCCCGGACCACTGAGAGGAACAGAACAGCCTGTACGTACGTGTGGGCCAGGCTGAGGAAGGGCAGAGGTGGCAGCTGCCAGACAGCTGAGACAGCCCCAGGGAAGATCCGGGAGGAGAGGCTGTCAGGAGGCGCCCAGCACGGCGGTGGGAGCTCCGACAGGGGCAGCCCGGTGGGTGCTGACGCGGGCGTTCCCTGCAGCTCTTGTCCATGCCCACGAGGAGCGCCCAAGGCCCAGGCTACCTGAGGGGACTGGAGGGCCAAGCCTCTGCTCTGGGGTGGGGAGTGTGCCTGAGCCCCGGGGGACATGCCTCTGGTACAAGCAGACCCTGACAAGTCCGGGGAAGGTCCAGGGAGTAATCTATCAGGAGCCGGAGGACACTGTCGCGGACTTTCACGAAGCACCGGTCTGCACACTGAAGCCTGAGTCCTGGTGCGGACTCGGGGACTGAAGTGGGGGGCAGGGACGCACCTCGTCTGTCTCGGCTTCCCAGGGAGCTGCCGGAGCCCGCGTGAGGCGAGTGGAACAGCCTGTGCTCCTGGGCGCCCATCACCGCTTCTGGCCTGTGCCGGG
Organism: Tadarida brasiliensis; assembly: GCA_030848825.1. Taxonomy (NCBI): domain Eukaryota; kingdom Metazoa; phylum Chordata; class Mammalia; order Chiroptera; family Molossidae; genus Tadarida; species Tadarida brasiliensis. The sequence continues at coordinate 50,338,633 of CM061276.1, forward strand.
ACTCTCTCCGAACCACCACGTGGCAGCAGCTCGGCCCCCAGACCACCCACGCTCTGGGCGAGTGTTTCCCGTCTCATCCCACGGAGGCTTCACGTACGCAAAAGGCCCCATGACTGTTTCCTAAGATCAAGTCCGGTTGGGAGACTGGCTGGGCTCCTGGGTGACTGGCATCTGGCCGGGCATCCAGGCAGCATGGACTTTCCGTGTCTGCCTGCAGGGCCCAGCCTGGCTCTTGGTGGAAGGTTCTCCTGGCACAAAGAGAAGGGCAGCCATGGAGAGTAGGAGGCAGAGGGCAGGGCGCCCACGGGAGGAGGAGTTGGGACCCGGAGCAGGGCTGAGAGCGCGGAGGGGAGCTGTGTGTCTAAGGCTGGGACAGAAGGACCGCGTAGCTGCCGGACCTCGCAGGCTTTCTGGGCCTGCTTAGCTTCCGAGGACCCCTCTGGGGTGCGGGGCCCTGGGGGTCAGGATGGAGAGGCAGCGGCTATTGTCTCAGAGCACGGGGGCAAAGAGACCGGCGGCCATCTGGGCTGAGTTCTGGCAGGAAGACCCGGGGAGGGTTTGAGCTAATCCGTTTCGAGCAACACGTTTCCGAAGATTGCTCCAGGCAGCCTAGGTAGATGCCTCTCGGGGATGGCGACACCTCCAGCCATGTATTAGGAGCCAGCGGCCACTCTGTTCACACCAGCAGCTGAGTTACACCAGGCAGCAAACGGCAGGAGAGTGTGAGGACTGCGGACTGCCCTCCAGGAGACCACGCTGGGACGTCTGTGGGGCCAGCGAGCGTCCCTGAGAACAGGGCGCGGGGCTCCATGTCTGTGGCGCTGCTGGGACCTCACTCAGCCCAGTGGCCGTGGCTGTTCACCCCCCCCCCCGAGGGGGCTCTGTCCCCGGGGGACTGACCTGCAGAGTGTGCCGCCAGGGGGACATACGCAGCCTGGTACGTGTGAGCAAAGATGCACATGACAGGTAGGCGACCCTGGCCATTTGGAGAAATGATAATAAATGTATCTGGCAGGAGAAGGCTCCTTGGTGACTGTTTGAGTCTCGGTGGCTGAGACTTCGTCGGCCTTCCCATTATGAAACCAATTTTTCAGGGTTGATGACTTGGAAGTGGAAACGTGCTCCGGGCAGGCACCTGGTGGGAGCGGTCTCCGTCCGGAAGAGGGACTTGGCGCCACTGTTCAGACTGTAGGAGAAACGGCCCTGTGTGCCATGGGCCGGGCGCGGGGACAAGTGGCCCAACGGGATGGCAAGAAAGCCAGCGCTGGGGGAGAGTGTAGAGGACCCGGCCTCGAAAGGCCCTGCCGGACGCGGTGTACCTGGCACTGCGATATGTCAGTTACATCCAGGGGTGGCTGGAGAGGAAGAGACAGGTGCTGTCCTACCAGAAGTGGCTCCCGGCAGCCATGCCCGGCTTCCTGACCACAGGCGGCTCACCTGGCCAGGGTGTGAAGGGCCACGCAGTGCCCAGTTGTCCTTCCAATGCTGTGGACCAACTCCGTGCTGGGGGGCACGCAAGCCCCCAAAGAACCACTTAACATGATAGATGGGCACCCGAACGAGGACCCTGGTTTTCCACCACCAGCCGTCTCCACTCTATTTCCCAAAGACCTTGTTAACAAGGTCAGCCGGCTTCCTACCCAAGTGCGAGTTTCAAGGTCTAGAAAATAATCAAACGAAATGAAATCTCATCCTCTTTAATAAGATGTCAGTATCACTAATTGGCCAGTGGTGCCTTTCTGATAGGACTGTTCGTTCAACAGTGGACGCGACGCCATCCTCACGGACTGTGGTTACTTAGAGGACGAGGGGTAAATGGGAGTAGGGGGCCACGGCCCAGCTCTCAGGGACACTCGGGTCCGGAGACTCGGGCCACACTCTCAGTAGGGTCTGGTCGGGAGCCTCCGTGGTTGGGAAGCCACGGAACATCGCCTAATTTTTTTCCTGTGGGGAATTTGCAAAATACAGAAGGTAGGGATAAGGAGAAAAAAATGTATTCGGACGACATCGTCTACAGCTAGCAAGGGTTAGCATTTTTAAAAATTTTGTCCAATCATTTCTCAGTGACATGAATCCTAAATGTTTGGCAAAGTTGGGATCGTATTGTATATTTCTATATTCGGCTTTATTAATTTAACATTCTGTTAGGTGTCATTTCCTGTCTCATTAGATAGCCTTAGAAAACATCATTTAAAAATTAACTCTAGCCCGACTGGTGTGGCTCAGTGGTTGAGCGTCGACCCATGCACCAGGAGGTCGCCGGTTCGATTCCCGGTCAGGGCACATGCCCAGGTTGTGGGCCCGATCCCCAGTGGGGGGCGTGCAGGAGGCGGCCAATCGATGTTCTCTCTCATCGATGTTCTGTCTCTCCTTCTCCCTTTCTCTCTCTAAAAATCAATAAAGAAAAAAAAAAATTAAAAAGATAAATAAATAAAATAAAAACAGGCTCCTGGAAGACCTGAGTGCACTCCAGTGCCTTGGCTTATTTTTCCTGCTCACTGAACCAGACACGGTGCCACGGTCAAGGCACCAGGGCTTCCGGGCACGAGGAGGCGTTTCTTCAGAGCCCCTCCCTCTGCTCAGCAGTGAGGTGGGGTGTTGGTGACGGGTACTGTTGGGGACCTTGTCGATAAGCAAGACGTTTAAAATTATATTTCATTTATCTGTATTTTTATTTTAAATCATTTTTTATTTTTCCACTGCAGTTGGCATACAATATTATATTAGTTTCAGGTGCACACCCCAGGGATTAGACATCACGTTACTTACTAAGTGATCATCCCGATGAATGTTGCGCCCATCTGGCGCCACAAGTATTTGTTACAATGTTCCCGACTGAATTCTCTGTGCTGTGCTTTACTCCTCCCCATGACTGCTCTGTAACAAGCACGGTTTAATCCCTTCACCTTTTCACCCATCCCCCAACCCACGCCCATCTGGCCCCTGTCAAAATGTTCTCTGTATCTATGAGTCTGTTTCTGTTCTGCTTGTTTGTTTGTTTTTTAGATTCAATTGTTGATAGATGTGTATTTATCGCCATTTCATTGTTCATATTTTTATCTTTTTTTCTTAAAGAAGACTCTTTAACATTTCGTATAATTCTGGTGTGGTGGTGATGAACTCCTTCAGCGTTTTCTCGTCTGGGAAGCTCTTTATAAAACCGTATTTCAATCCTCTCTTCATTGTGCCTTTGTCAGAAATCTCCGGTTACGATCCGATCACAGAGACTGTAACATTAGCGCCTTTTAGGGTTTCCATCTGCCCCTTTCTCCTTGGACTCCATCCATAAAAACATTCCCATTGCGTATCTTGCAACATTTTTGTATCAGTAGTGCCAGGCCCTTAAACACCAGGCACAGAGAAATGAAGGAGAAAGAAAGAAATGCATTTGGGCCTGAAGGTTGTAGGTGACGTCGATTCACAGCTGCGACAATGCCGCCAGGTAAGGGCCTAGAAGTCGGGGGGTGGGGTGCCCACTACCGGCTCACAGAGAAGACCGGAAATCTCCCGTGGCTGCCTTCTGTTGCGGCTGGAGGCTTGTGGCCCTGTCTCCACCCCCGCCTCCCCTGCGCTTACCACAGTGCGTGTGTTACTCCAGGTGCTCCCTCCTGGCGCACCTGCTCCCGCACGGGTGGCTGTGCTGGGTTCCGTGCTGCTCAGAGGGACTCCAGCGCCCTCCGGGTCCCTGGGCAGGGCGGCCTCGGGGAAGCTCTTGCCTTCTCCCCAGAAGGATTTAAGGAGCTGCAGGCACCTCGTGGGGGGGAGCTCACGACATGCTGATGAAGTTAATTTTGCGTGTTAAGTGTCCTTTATTATACCGAGCAGAAATACGTGGGCTCCTAGCAGAGAGAAGGGAAGGAGACGCCCAGGCCCTGTACACTGGCCCTCGCTCCCTTCCCCACGCGCTGTCATCGCGGGTGAGTCCCCGGCACAGCAGAAATGCCCGAGGTGGGACTGGGATCGATGACGAGGTGCCGCTTTCAGCGTGGTTAGCAGGAAGGGGTTTGGATTCCAGTTATTTCACCTGGAGGTCAAGGCTATTTCATAAACGTGACCCCGTGTAATAGCATCACCAAAGGCAAGGTTTGGGATAAATGGTTCAGACCCTCCCAGCATCCGTCATTTATTACGATCACCTTCTCAACGGTCATGGAACAAGGTGAGCTGTTCTTCATGAAGTATTTCATATAAATATCTTTCCACATATCTCAGCGTTGGCTGTGCTGTGAACTGAATGGCCAACGAGGCAATACGGTGCCAACCCTGGGCCGTACCCATCTCCCTGCATCCAAGGACAGGAGCAGAGAGTCACCCATGGGCTCCGGAAGCCTGGACCCTGAGCGGTGCACCCCCACCCGAGCCAGACCGTAGCGTTCGCGGTGGTGTTTGACCTCAGCTCCGCGAGGCCCCAGAGCCCCTCACCCAAGGAGGTGCTGGGAACTGGAGGGAACAGGCATTGGTGAGGTGACTGGGGGCGAACATTCAAACGCAACCTGAACTTTCACTTTTTAGGCTGGGGAGTTCATCTGTACCGGTTTCCAGAAAAGGTCACGAGCCGAGACAGGTGCCCAAATGAAATAAATGCATTTTGGATGTGACAGTCCTGTCACAAGGCTGGGGACTCCCAAGGGTCCCCTCTCCGCACTTTTAATCATCGAGCGCCTTGAGTCTTAGAAATTGAATCCCCGGGTTCGCGACAGCTTTGTATGAAACGTACATCTCGGGTCAGGCTGATCTAATTTAAACGCCTCGGCGTTCGGCGGGCTCTGCTTGACGCCGTGAGGACGGATGGAATGGAACCAGGATGAAGACGGCAGTGGCGGGACCGCGTGTGCCTGGATGTAGTAACAGTCACATGTGTTCTGGGTCCACGTCTCACCCGGAGCATCTGCAGTCCCCGTTCAGAACACCCCGCCGTTCGCTGTATTTATGTTAAATAATTAAGTCCGTTAAATGAGTCCCAGGGCTCCTTTGCCCTCCACAGAATTTCAGTGCTTCTGTGGTAAAGCCCCTGCCCCCACCAAAGGGGGGTTTTTACAGGAGGTGAAGGAAACGATTCCTCTCAGCTAGGTTCCCACTCTCACACGAGAGGACGGCCCCTGTCCCATCGGCCGCAGCTGCACAGAGAACGGTGGACCAGGAAGGTCTGTGCTGGAGTCAAGGGCTCAAGGAGGCAGAGCGGAGGGTGACCTTTGCCCTGGGGCTTTGCAGAGGGCCACCCACGGGGCCATGTGACATATGACCGCTCCTGGGAGGTGCTGCACCCAGAGATGCTGCCCACCTCCAGCCCACCGTGGACGGACCAACCAGGGCTTCCCTGCTGAGCGTTTCACAGACCAGGACTGAGCCAGGAGGGACCAGCAGGGGCACCAGCGACCGGAAGCTAAACCTGCAGCCAGACTGTGACTCCCTTTTCATCTCCTCTGCCCTGGGACCCCGCACCCCAGCCAGCTGCATCTCCCTAAGCCACCGCTCTGGTCCCGCACCTCCTGTTTCAGACCTGACAGAGGTCCCTCTGCCCCCGCAGGGAACGGTGCGTCCTCCCCTCTGAGACCCGCCCCCCGCCCGGCCTCGTGTGCCAAGCTGCCAGTCCTGCCGCAGGGTGCCCTCCAGGGCTGCCCGCGGTCTAGACGCGCCCCACGCTTCCCCGTCCCCGAGCTGGGACTCCTCCCTGGGCTGGGCTTTGCTGGTTCCAGGCCGGTGCTCAGGCCTCCGCACCCCGCGCTCCATCGTCGTTGGGACTCCTGTAGGGTGATCCTGCCGGGCCCCTCGTAAGAGTTCACATTGTTGTCACTAATGGTCCTAGCAAGCTGGGAAGTGGGAACTATTATTATCACGGCCCTCATTTGATACGTCAAAAAATAATAAATGGAGCCAGAACTGCCAGCCCAGAGGACGTCTGATCCTCGAACCTTTGGGATGTCAGAACAGGGCAAAACCACCTTTGGATGGGGGGGGCCTAGAGCAGCCAGGTGTCCCCAGGGACCGATTGTAAAGAAAGCAGATGTTATGACTCCTGGGCCGATGGCTAGGGGACAGGAAATGAAAACCACAGCTCAGAATCGGGGTCGCTGTGGCTCAGAATCGAGGTCGCCGTGTCATGTTATCTGCACCGACAGAAATGCCTTCCTGCTGTGATGGAACCGTCCCCTTCCCGTCTCACAAGCACCCCTTGCCCTGGGGTCCTCATCCAAACACTGTCTGGGCTCAGCCTGAGTCCATGCTTCCCAAATAGCTATTCTTCTTCATTGCAAATGCACGTGCCTCTCGCTCTGAAGGCCCTTTTATCTTGGGGTGAGCGTATCGATCATGAAATAGCCCAGGATCATGCAGAGTTGGTGGCCGGCTGGCTCTGAGCTCAGGCTGCCTCTCCAGGCTCGTCCACGGAAGTGTCCTTCAGTGACCTTCACACCCCTCCACACCCCTGCCGACCACCGGCCAGGGCCTCCCTTGCACCCTCCCAGAGACGCCTGGCTTTTACTTACTAACGCTGACCACGGTTTATTTATTTATTTATTTATTTACTTATTTATTTATTTATTTATTTTATTCTTTATTGATATTAGAGAGAGAGGAAGGGAGAGGGAGAGAGATAGAAACATCAATGAGAGAGAACATTGATTGGCCGCCTCCTGCATGCCCCCCACTGGGGATCGGGCCCACAACCTGGGCATGTGTCCTGACTGGGAATCGAACTGGCAACCTCTTGATGCAGGGTCGATGCTCAACCACTGAGCCACACCGGCTGGGCGGGTTTATCGTTTTATAAGCATCCTTGTGAGGACAGTTTCGAGTGCGCCTCCCCTGCTAGGTGGTTTGGTCCCTGTGGCTGAGCCTGGTCTGCTGTGCTCCCCACAGTGTGTGGCCTTGCCCGGCAGTCTCTGGCCGGTGGCGCCCGAGCTCGCGGGGGCAGGGCGAGGCAGTGCTCCTTCCAGGGTCTTGCCTGCAGGGCTCTGAGCCAGGAGCCGGGGGAGGCCGGGAGGCAGGACTCCGGCCGTGGAGGGTGTTCGGTGTTCTCACGGTCGGAGGGAGGCCCGCTGGCCCAGCACCGAGTGTGCCGGTGGCCCCGGCAGCTGCCACACTGGGCCTCCGTCTGCGCGTGGAAGTGCTGAGTCGTCCCTTGGAGAAGAACAGAACAGTGGAGCCACGGGGACACAGGCAGAGAGGTCAGCGGGTTCTTCCAAAGTTCCTCCCTGCTCCACTGTTTGTTTTCAAAAGCAATCTCTGACCGAGCCCTCCTGGCCCGCTAATGGAGAGAGAGGCTGTTTCCCCACAATAGGGGCCATCGGGGGATAGACAAGCCAGTTCTGGTCACTGACACCGAGAGAAACCTCCCTGCCAAGGACGAGCCAAGGCCAGTGTGCAGCTGCCCGGGCACAGAGGCAGCCACGAGGGACGGCCGCTTTGCCAGGGAGCTGGCAGCGACCTCCCTGCACAGACGGCTCCCAGGCAACTCTCCAGAGATGCCCGCGGCCTGGATCCCGGTGACTGGCCGTGTGAGCTGAGCGCGCACTCAGGCCTGCTGCCCTCACAGCCTCCCAGGAGTGCAGGCCGGTGAAGAGCGGAGCGGGGGACCACTGAAAGCACGGCACACGTTCCCTCACCAGTGTCCAGGTGAGCGTCACGCAGGTGCCTGGTGGACAGCCGGCGAGTCCTTAGGACGCTCCAGACGCCTAAGAGGCTGCTTCCTCCTTCCCCCTCGCTTTAGCTCTCCTGAGCCAACTACTGGATTTGAGTCCTTGCTGGGTCCCGTCTCCGTCCCTCTCTCCTGCGGAAGGAAGTCCATGGCACTTTGCCTGGCTAATGTCCACCTCCCCTGGGAACACTGTCCGGCTGCCCTTTGGTGAATGCGTCTCCTTGGGGCCGGGCAGGGCGCAGCCAGCTCCCAGCTCCACGAAGACACTTGAAGCCCACCCCTGGCTATCAGGACATCCACACACGCACAAAACACTTAATAAAGATTCATTGACTCCTATTTTTTAAAAACTGTGATGTTTCTCAAAAGACAGAAGCGGGCCCTAAAGGGGCGAGGGTTCTAAAAGGGAAAGAAGAGTGGAATGTCGGGGTCTCCCGGTGAGGGCTGTTGGGAGAGAAGCGAGAGACTGCAGAGCGGCCAAGCCTGGAGCCAAGTGTCTGGGGCTCACATCGGTTATACTTGCCAGGTGACCTTACCCAAGTCACGTCTAAATGAGGACTGTCATCGACTCAGGGAAGCACTGATTTACAGAATGAGACTGGAAAAGCAATTTCTGATCAACTTGTTAAAAAATTTATTTATTGATTTAAGAGAGAGAGGGTACAGGGCGAGGGGAGAGAGAAACATTGATTTGTTGTTCCACTTTTTGCTGCATTCATTGGTTGCTTCTTGTCTGTGCTGACTCGAGAGCGAACCTGCAACCCTGGTGTATTGGGACAACCCTCTAATCAACCGAGACACCTGGCCAGGGTGCGATCGGCTGTTCGTGGTGAGAATACTGAGGCACAGAGAGGGGAGGTATCTTAACCAGCGTCACACAGCAAGGCAGTGGCAGACCACAGTGATGACCAGATCTCCCGAGGTCCAGTCCAGAAACCTTTTTAGTCCCTCGCTCTGGGCCCCTGGCCCTTGTATCTGACGGCCAACCAAATGTGCGCAGATGCCAAAACGTGACCCTCCCAACAGAAATCGGCATCCAGACCCCGTAGCTCTCCTCCCAGGGAGGGGGCAGTCCTTGCCCGGGAGGCAGGCGGCGAGGAGTGTCAGGCTGGCAGGGGTCACTGTCACCAGCGTGGACTCTGACGACCGCCGAGGCCGTGACCCGGTCCTCTGGGAAACACACCCTTCCTGTTTGTGCAGCTTGGAAGCAATTATTTTACAAGAAAGAAAATCTCTTGATCACATTATGTTTTCTAAGGGAACGTTTGGTATTTACCGGCTGAGCAAATTTACTTTTCTGTAATGAACAGAGTGGGTGATGGAAAAACGCTTCGTATGCTGAGGCCCGGGTGCCTGCTGCTGTCCAAGGCATTACTTAACTCACAAGGTAAACATCTCATTTCCCCCACGAAATGGAAACAGAGTTCCATGGTGCCAGAGAGGTTGGGATTTAGTGGGATTTTGTGAGTTGTGAGTTTTCGCTTACACTCTCCGAGGGGACCTATGGATGCCCTTTTGCAGTACTGGAAGTCCCCATGGAGGGAGGTCCCTGCGTGCCGCGTGACCTCTGGGCGGGCTGCGTGGACACTCGGGGTGTGGGTGCTGTTGGGTGAGACATACTCCTGGAGCCTGGCTGCCGCATGCCGGTGGTCTGGGTTTTGGAGCCTGGACCCACAGAAGTGCATCCTTACTCTGGAGAGCCAGCAGAGACAGGAGCCTTGACTCTCTGGACTCGTCACAACAAGAACGAGACTTTATTCGATGAGCAGATTCCTGGGAAGAGGAGTTTGAAGAACCAGGACTTAGAAGGTGGTGGGGGGTTTTCGGCAGTAAAGTGGACTTTCTACAGTGACTTCCAGTCTCTTTGTTCCCCATCTTGAATTCATGGGAGGAAACTTTTCCCGGCTCCATCTGAGGCTGGTCCCTCCCGCTGGACTGGTCTGCGAAGGCCAGGAGCCAGCCCGTGCCGCCGGAGGGGGTCACCGTGACCTGTGCAATGACCCCCCCAAGTGCCTCATTGATCCAAGATGAACGCAGAACCCAACCCTTTCTCATAGTCAGCCGTCCGCTCCCACCCCCCACCCCTCTGCATTCCCATCCCGGGGCACACACACGGCCTCACCGCCTGTCGGCTTCGAAGGCTCCCAGGGCTTCTGTGCCACACTCCAGCATTCCTGGGGGTGAGCCCTGCGGGCCCGGTGGTGACTGCCAGCTGACTCCTTCTCCATCAGCCTCTTCTGTCCCCGTCACTTCCCTGCTCCCCACTGGTGCCTTCGGGGACACGTCCCTCTGATCCTCCGTTCAGGGGCTGCTCCTGGCAGAGCGGGCCTGAGACCTGTTCCCTTCCAGGAACACGGCCGTCTGCCGTGACTGGTGGCTGTTCTCCCCGCGGACTCACAGCGGCTCTGGAGGAAGGCGGGTGGTCCCCGCTCTTTCGGCTCCAGCGGGACTGGGAAAGAACCTGGCAGCAGAAGCAATACCCTGGCGCTGGCCACGGAGACAGTCACGGCCCCCGTGGAAGCGCCGTCTGTGGGCTCCCGCCAGCCCCTCCGTGTTGATTGCTCCGGGCTGTGAGGTTGCCTGTCCAGCCGCAGGATGAGCTGTGGAATCCAGGGTCACAGCTCTCCTTTCTCTCGTCTCCCCCGTGGGACGAAGCAGAGGGATGGGGACAGAGTAGGTGCTCAGAGGATACAGGCTCCTTGAGAAAGAACCCCGAATGGGCAGGCGTAACAACTTCTGCATTTCCACAGGCCCGAGGGTGTCTGCTCTGCGGCCCCTACAGTGTAGACAGCCCTGTCTGCGCCTCCTCCCCCTCCTGCCTCAGTCCTGGCCCCCAAACCTTTCCCATAGGTCTGCTTCCGGGTCAGGACAAAGGAGGACGTTTCTGTCCGAGGAAGGTTCCCTCAGGGTCTAAGACGTGACGGAGGGCACTGGCTGCATTTCTCTCCCGTGTGGACCTGGAGTCCTCTGTGTTTTTCTCTCCACCTCCCGGGCCACAGTGTCTCCGCGCAGAACGAACGGGCTCCCCGGCTGGTCATTGGGACTTCTTGGTGGGACAGAGAAGCTGAAGGAGCTCAGTGGACACTCAAGCTGCATCTGGGAGTCCCAGGGTTGGGGTTCAGGGACTCAGGGAACCGAGTGACAGGCCCTTCTCTGGTCGTCACTCCCGTCCACCTGGCCAGGCCTGATAAACGTCCATCCCTGGTGCTCTCCTGGGACACGGGGACAGGCACGGACACCTGTGAGTGTGGCCTTGGGCAGAGCCCTGGGAGGCAGGCGTGGCCGCCAGGGAAGCGCCCCCGCTGGAGTGCCAGGCCACCCGGTGGGCACAGGGCCCGTTGCCCAGGGCCGGGCTGAGATGACACTTTCCTCACGGTCTCTTCCCACAGCCTGACCCCGAAATCCAGACACTTCCCTGGACTTCATGAAGTTTGAAATGTTAATGATACTTCAAGGGACTCTTGTGGGATTGGCCGCGCCGGGCGGATCCGAAGGAAGGGGATTTACCTTTTAACGGCTCCAATGACAGACATGGCTGTGGATACGGACGCACCCGGGAGATGCATCGGGACTTCTTGGTGGGACAGAGAAGCTGAAGGAGCTCAGTGGACGCCCAAGCTGCACCTGGGAGCCCCAGGGTTGGCACGCCGCTGCCTCCGACAGGTGGGGTTCGGGGACTCAGAACAGGAATCCACGCACGGGGAAACTCTGGGGTGTCACTCACACGGCAGCCTGGACGGCACGAGAGTGCACTCTCCAGAGAGAGCGAGCCACCTGTAACCCGCGCAGGAAAGTGCAGGGTTTGACCACGACACGAGCGTTGGTCACTGTGGCGAGCTCTCAGGGGCTCCTCGGTCCCCCGGCACGGCCGTTACTCGGCATGAAGACCGGAGAGGGAGCCCTGGCCAGGCTGGCTCAGCTGCTGGGGTGTCTGCCCACGGACCAGAGGGGCTCAGGTTGATTCCCAGTCCAGGCAGCGCAGCTGCGTCGTGGGTTCAGTCCCTGGCCCCGGTTGGGGTCATGCAGGAGGCAACCAATCGATGTGTCTCTCTCACATCGATGTTTCTCTCTCTCTCTCTCTCCCTTCTACTCTGTCTGGAAATCAATGGGAAAATATCCTCGGGTGAGGATGAACAACAGCAAAAATACAGGGAATAAAAGAGCACTGCTTTCAGAGGCGTGCTCTGAACTTCAGGGCAGACCGCCTTGGAGAGGAGGCTCAGGAGTCCGCAGGGACAGCGGCGCCTTGGGCGGCCCCCGGACACTCCAGCTCTGCGTGCAGATGGCCGTGCCCGCCCGCCCTGCCCTGTCCTCCTCCTGCGAGGGTCCTGGGGTGGACATCTTTGTGCAACGTTTCCTGAACTTGGCTTCATGGAGACATTTCTTTGGGGGCTTACGTTTCTATTTACCTCTTGTGACACGATTTTTGTAAAAAAACAACCTGTTATCTTCTCCCGCAATCTCAGCAGCAGACAGGAGAGAGGCTGGTCCCAGATGAACGATGGCTGGTGTGTCGCTGGGGTATCTCAGCCACCCTTCTCACAAACAGCCTTCAACAGGCGGCCACACCGCCAATCCTCGGGTCGGCTGATAAGGATAATTGTATTCATTACACAGCTGACTACGAGAACACATTTCCGGAATGATTTTCCTTGTCCGGAGTTACACAGAATTCCGCTGAGTGGCACGTCAGGGGGATTTTTATTAGGAGGGTTTCCACGAGCTGCTCAGTGGCAGAGAGATTTCATGTTTAATTTAATTTCCCAGAAGCGGGGACTGGTTGAGAAAGGCGTCAGACAAGCCGAGTGCTGGTTACTGGGAAAGTCTCACCCCTCGGGCCTGTGCTGTCCAGCCCGGCGACCGACAGCCCTCAGGACACCTGGGGTCCAGGAGTGTAGGCCGAGGCCCTCGGGCTCCAGCAAGTGCTTCCTGACGCTTGTCTCCTTTTATTTGCCCGGAGGTGGCTTAAACTTGAGTATTGAGACTGGATAAAAAGCAGCTTCAAGAGATCTTCCCACCCTCGGCCCCTCCTCCCTCTTCTTGCCGCGCCCCTCTCCAGGCCGTGTGGCACGTTGCTCGGTGCCCTGAGCAGGCCAACCGCTGCCCGTCCCCAGGCCGGGCCTGCACCCTGGCTGCCTCTGCCCACACCACGGTCCCGGCTCACTCCCACGTCCGCAGCTCTCCGCTGAAGGCCGCTTCCTCGGAGAAAGCTTTTCTGACTTTGCAGCCTCGCTGATGATGGCTGGCGAATACTCTCCCTTCCCTGCATGGCACTTACCGGACTCCATGGGCACGCCCTCGCCCTGTGCACGTCTGTGAACGGCGTGTCTGCCATCGGCCCGGAGGCCCGGCCCGACTGCGGCTCTCCGAGTTCAGAGCTCCCGCTCTCACCAGCTCACTGCGCAGCTCGCCCCGAAGCAACGGATGGGAAAGCAAGAGGTGGAAGCAAGCCGGGGGGGCCAGGCCCCCCATCATGACTTTCCATGTGCCTTGTCCACAGCTCCTGGCCCAGCAGGGAGCTCAGAGGCAGGCCGAGGGCTGGGCGTGGGCTCCCTGTGGCCTCGACGGGCACTGAGCCCCACCCTGGCCCATCGCAGCCCTGCTCCTGAGGAAGGAGGCTGCACCCTCATCACGCAGACCAGCAGACGACCGAGCTAGGGGGACCGGGAACTGGACACGCGTCTGTGTGATTGCAAAGCCACGCTCTCTCCTTACAAATGAAGGTGCTGCTGTCAGATGGCTAGACACAGACAGACAGACAGACGGACACCCAAGACGTTGCCGTTTCCTCCCCACCCACTCCCCAGCCACGTCTGCTCCCGCCGCTCCAGTGTCTCGTCGCGGCTTACCTCTCCCCTCGTCCCCGCACGGCCGTTAATTCCTGATCGCCTGTCCCTCGCCTCTGCTCCAGGGCCGTGTGAGGACAACTAATTAAAGCCAGAAGGTTCTGAGAAAGAGGTATTGACCCGCAACTCAGGCCTTTCTCTTGGCAGGATCAATCTTCAGATCCTGGCTGAGGGGACATGCGTTGGAAAATGTGTCCAGCCCGTCAGCGCTCCCGCTGGTCACGGAGGCTCGTTGGCTGTCCATGACTTCTGACCGCACGTCCTGGTGCCCCCAAGGGCAGCCTCCTGACAGAGGGACACGGGGCCGCAGCGTGTTTGAATGTGTTGTGGTAAAAGGAGAACAGAGAGAGAGAAAATGCCCCACACTGAGGCCCCAAAACACACCTTACGGTCCTAGGCCTGTCCAAGGGGTCTGCTGTACGACCTGCTGGCCTAGGAGCTCCGAGATGAGCTGGGCTACCATGCCAGGGGGAAATGGGTCCCGAGGGGGCACACGGCTCGCTCAGTGTCCACACACCCGGTTCCCTGCAGGCTTTGGATGCCAGGAGGGGCTCTGTCCAGGACAGGCTGGCCGTGCTCGGGAGAGAGGCGAGAGAAGATGCCGTCATCTGCCCCGACGACCTCAGTCCTCATCTCTCCTGAGCACACGCTGCAGTGTCCCGGTGGTCTTTTGCAAAGAGAACAAAGAGAAAGATGTAAATTTGCCCTGAGCTGATGAGGGTCAGGACTGGGGGGCACAAAGAGTTTGGGGCTGGGGAACATGCGTCACCGAGCGCGACTGCCCGCCCTGGCGTGTTCTCACCTCCTAACACGGATCGGCTTATTTCCGGGGAAGCACTGAGGCTTACGAAGGTCCGGGAGCGTGTCCAGGCTCACAGAGCGGTCGAGGGGGAGACAGGATGCTGGGTTTGGTCCTGCACATTCAGTCAGGACAGCTGTGTGACCTCAGGAAACAGGTGCCAATTCGTGGGGTTTCGGCTCCGTGATTCGATCCTCGTGAACGCCGAGCCGTGCCTGACCTTTGCCGGGAGCTAGGGGATGCGGGCAGTGGACAGAAGAGAAGCATGCGGCAGACCAGACCGGGTCATGAATAAGACCCGCTTCTGTTAGACATGTGGACAGTGTTGGGCCTCACTGAGAAAAGTTACGGAAGCCCTTGGACCATACGTCTTGTTCATCTTTCAGAAGGGGATAAAAAAGTACCTGCCTCTCCGGGTTGTGGGAAATCTTGGATTAGTCCCCATGAGCACAAATAGAGGTGAATGTCGAGACCATGATGACAAACAAATCCAGGGCAGGCAGCCAGCCACGGAGCTCAGCAAAGGGTGGGACTTTCCAAACCAGGTCTGGTGCCCAGTCATCGCTGGGGTCACAGTGCCACACACGGCGTAGCAGAGAGAAGGCACAGAACACCCCTGAATGCAAGTCGCCGCCCCAGCTGCCTCCCGCGGGAGGTATGTTGTGCTGCCGGCCCCTTTCCTGAGTGGGCCGTGGGTGTGGGCACAGGAGTGACGGAGCTGGGATGGAGCGGAATTGCTCTGCAAGGGAAAGAAAGCATAAAACACAACGCAGCAGAGTGTGGGCGTGGGGCCAGGGAAGGTGTGGCCACGGTGGGCCTGGATACCAGGAGGGGGAAGTGATGGCAGCTGAGGTGTCTACGGGGTGCGTAAGAAGCTCCCTGTGAAGCCTCCAGTGACACAGGGTTTGTCCCTGGTGGATTGCTCAGTGGTTAGAGCCCTGGTCAGGGCCATGCAGGAGGCAACCAATTTCTCTCACATCAATGTTTCTCTCTCTCTCTCCCTCCTTTCCTTCCACTCTATCTAAAAATCAATGGAAAAATATATCCTCGGATGAGGGTGGACAAAAACAAAAAACAAACAAACAAACAAAAAGGCCAGGACTCGCTCCTTCTCTGTGAAGGGGACTTGCATCGGGGCTGGCAGCTGGCCTGACCTTACATCCAGGCGCCCACGGAAGCTTGCAGGCCACGCTCCTTTCTCCCCATGGCTGGTCTGAGAGCTGACCAGCCCGGACTCAGGTCCACAGCCTGACCCTGCCAGACACGAAGTCGTAGCCGGCACGTGACCCCAGCCCCCTTTATGTTACTTACTCTCACTTCCTTCCGAATTGATGAACATAGTCCACCGCCCAGAGACGATGGGCAGAGTGGCGGGGAGGCGGGAGAGAATCCTAAGCATAACCCTAACCTAGATCAGGTGTCTCTCTGAACCGAAACCTATTTGGCATTCAGCGGGAATTGTGACATGATTTAATAGTGCACAATAATGACTAATTTCCCCCGTAGTCAAAATACTGAGAAAACAAGGAGCATTTCTTCTGCACCCCACAAAACAGTAACCAGGGCAGACCCACAAACAACGGTGAAGAATCAAGTCCGTGAGAGCCGACAGTCGGTCGTTAACTTCAGAAACATGCAACAGCTCTTTGCAGTTTGGAAAGTTCTTTTTAAAAAAAAATTTTTTTTTCTTTATTGATTTTAGAGAGAAAGGAAGGGAGAGGGAGAGAGAAACATCGATGCGAGAGAGCATCAATTGGCTGCCTCCTGCATGCCCCCCACTGGGGATCGGGCCCACAACCTGGGCATGTGCCCTGACCGGGAATCGAACCGGTGACCTCCTGGTGCATGGGTCGAAGCTCAACCACTGAGCGAACCGGCTGGGCTGGAAAGTCCTTTTACGATCCTCATGTCCTCACAGCTTTGCTGTGTGAGGGTGATGCTGCCCCATGGTGCAGACGCCGGAATCGAAGCCAAAGAGGTTAGGCGTTAGGAAATGGTTTCTGTCCAGAGATAAAATTCAGATTTTTTTCATTGTAGTTTTCTAAATGTACTATTTGGGGCTGGGTGGCAGGGGGTGGTGTGAAGGACGGGGAGCGATCAGCTAGTCCGCAGATCCACGAGACTTCTTTCTCCTTCCTCCTTTCTCCTTTCCTCTCTCTTTCTCCTTGGGGCCGAGAGAGTGGTTCCTGCTCACCTCCCTCTAACCCGCTTCTGGTCGGACGGAGGGATTGCTGGCTGTCCACCACAGTTCCCGCTGCCCTTTCATTTCCTAGAGTTGTTTCTGGGAAGTGACTACCTGGAGAGAGCCCGCTTTTCCCGGTCCCCTTGCTCCTAGCTCATGCACTCTGGCAGACATGATGAATGTCGCCGAGGGGACCAGGGAGGTACGAGGTGTGAGCTGGTTCTCCATGCCTCCTGGAGGGCGCTGGGGACACATGCTCATTCCACCTGCCAAGTCCCTGGTTGTAGGGATCGACATGCAATGGCCCTGTGATGCTCATTCTAGAGAGAGAATGGACGTGGTCAGAGAAGACGCAGAGAAGAAGGAGAAGGCTGTTTCCTAGTACTGCAGACTGTCTGCAGTTTTCAGATTTGAACTGTCTACCGATTTCTTGGAAACACGAATACAAAATGACCTACATTGCAAGTGTCAAGAAAAGTGTATTAAAACTTCCAGGAAATGCCCTGTCCGATTTGGCTCAGCTGTTAGAGTGTCGGCCCACCGACCAAAGGGTCACAGGTTCCCTTCCAGTCAAGGGCACCTACCTGGGTTGCAGGTTTGATCCCCGCCCCCGGTCGGTGTCATGCAGGGGCAACCAATCGATGTGTGTCTCTCACATTGATGACAAAACAAAGGCAAAAAACTTCCAGAAATGAACCTAAAAATTCAGGCGGGCCCATGAATCTTTCATGGGTACTCCTAGGCCTAAGAAGGCAGAGACACAATGCCCTGTGCCCCCAGAGGTCTCTCTGTGGGCTCCCTGCCCTGTGGGTCGTAGCTGGGCTGTACACTGAGACGCCAGCAGGAGACTGAAGAAGGGGGACGGCGGGTGTGTAGCCCCCAGACAGCGGTGTGGTGGCTGCAAGTCTCTGCTCGAGAGCACAGCTCCTACCTCTCCTCGTCCACTCGCTCTCCGGGCCTGGAGTGGAGATAGCTGTCGCTGGCCCTGGGGTACTTCACCATGCCTTCGGCTCTCCTACATCTTGCCCACATGTTGCCGCGATCTCTTTCTCTAGCTTCCCTCGGCTACGCAGTTTGGGTGGGACATCTGTTCCCAGCACAGTAGGGAAACTCCAGCAGAAAGGACAGGATCTCCAACCTAGACACGAACACTCTTCCAGACTATCAGCAAGACAAGGAAATAGCAGGGCCCTGGCCGGTTTGGCTCAGCGGTTAGAGAGTCGGCCCGCGGACCAGAGAGTCCCGGGTTCGGTTCCCGCTAAGGGCACGTACCTCGGTTGCAGTTTGTCCCCGGCCCCGGTTGGGGTTGTGGGGGTGGCAGCCAGTCGATGTGTCTCTCTCACATCGATGTTTCTCCCTCTCTCTTCCTCCCTCTCTCCCTCCCGCTCTATCTGAAGATAAATGCAAAAATGTCCTCGGGTGAGGATAAAAAAAAAAAAAATTAAAAAAAAAAGAAAATAGCGGGTCATTGTGTCGTACACCTGAAGTGACTATAACGTTGTATGTCAGTTATGCCTCAATTAAAAAAGACATGGAAGAGAAATTCATGTATGTTCATAGATAGATATAAAAGAAAACAAAAGGATAGTTAAAAATAAATTCTAATTTTAAGAACATTTGTGAAGGGCCCGGCCAGTGTGGCTCAGTGGTTGAGCATTGACCCATGCGCTGGGAGGTCGCCAGTTCGATTCCCGGTCAGGGCACATGCCCAGGTTGTGGGCCTGATCCCCAGTGGGGGGCATGCAGGAGGCGGCCAGTCGATGTTCTCTCTCATCGATGTTTCTATCTCTCTCTCTCTCTAGAATCAATAAAGAAAAAAAAAAGAACATTTATAAGAAAAGATGAGAGGAGACTGTCCCAGAGCAATGAGATAAATTGTCTTCTTCATTAAGGAGACGGAGCATACGAATTTCTAGAATGTCCATTTAGAGTCTGCAACCAGCAGTCACAATGCTAAACAACTCATTCACTGGTCCTAACGAGCTCCTTTTCTCAGAGCTATGGCTGTGGGTCGGCAGTGAATTCTTCGCCGCCAGCAGTGACGCCCCCCGTGAACACACCCTCCACCTTTCGCAACTACTTCTTTGAACTCTGGCCCTGGAATCCGGGCAGTTCAACCCCTGACCTCCAAAAGGTGGAGAACTAGGACTTTGTCACTGACGGAGGGTCAGCAGCTCTTGTTGACACCTGATCTCCCACGATGCTCCCACAGCTTTGGACCTGGCCCTGCCGCCTCTCGCAGGGGCGACAGATGGACACATGATGGGCAGACCCGTTTCCCGAAAGCCCAGCTAAGCCACAGAGCAGAGACGATCAGCAGACAGCGTGGGTCATGCTGGGGAGCCCTGGATGCACCAGACCTAATCTTCAACCACGATCTTTACTGATAATTGGACCCAACAGGACCATTCCCAGTCATTTCTGTCTCTCCAGGCACCCTTCAGCGCCATCCAGAGGGTCAGTTTAGGGCGTAATTAAGTCCATTACTTTCTGAAAGACCATCATGACAGCCATTACAGAAAATGATAGCAGGTCCCACTCACGCTGGGGGAATTATTAGCTTGTCAGCTTCAAGGCTCACAGAGGCAAAGGATCAAAAAGATAGAGGGATTCCGTTGTTCACCTGTTCGTTCATTTACTCTGTGTGTGTGTGTGTGTGTGTGTGTGTGTGTGTGTGTGTGTAAAATCTATTATGAGCCCAAGAGTAGGAGCTAACGACAGTGGTGAACGGAAGCACCGCAGCCCCTGCCTTCACAGGGCTTACGGATGAATGGAAGACGCAGAGTGACTTCATAATGCCACCAATAAATACACCACGGCAGCTGGACGGTTCTGACGTGAGGCCCAGGGGCTGTTTTGCACTGTGGGGCCCGGAAGGTCTGTCTGAGGCTCAGAGCAGCGAGCTGAGCCGTGGTTGGCCAGGTAGCTTCTGCAGGAACTGAGCTTTGTGGGAGCCGAACAGGGGACTGTGTGGCCAGAGGCCCAGCGGGTGACAAGGAGATGGACGTAAGCTCAGCCCGGAAAAGCTTGTGGCCTGAGCAGGCAGGCTTATTGACAGTGTTGGGACAGACCGGGAGGAAGGGGTGCTGCCCCATCATGGCACCTAAGTTCTGAGTCCACCATGGGCCGCAGGGCCCGGGTGAGGGGTTCCGGTGTCCTGCCTGCCCTGGGCGGGTGCTCCCCGCACCCGAAGTGGCCCCTTCTCCACCGCGCTGTTGCTGATGGACGCGGGGCTCTGGTTAGAGGGAGGCTCCCTGTGAGCACTTCACTTCAAATGGAAGGGCCCTGGCCGTACAGCCATGGCAAAACAAGCACATCAAGATTAATTAGCAAATTCCCAGAACAGTGGTAAACAGCAAAGCAGTTTAATTAAAGCCATTATCTCCCAAATCTGAGCATTCATCACAGTTTTCGCCTGGGGAGGAATCAGAGGCAGGACAGAGGTGGAGGAGAGGAGGTCCGTGGACACTGCGTCACCGCCACCTGCTGGCCCTCCCCGGGGACTCGGCGGACCTGCCGGCCACTGCGTCTTCCGAGGTAACGGGTCCCCCGGCAGGCGTCCGCGGCTGTGGCCTCGACCAACCCCTCACGCTCAGCTTCCCTCCAACGAGAGGACTTTCCTGTGGGGATGTCGGGAACTTGGGGATCGTCAGACACGCCCAACAATGACTCCTATCCGTTGGAGACACTGATGACGTTCACCCCCAGCCAGATGCCTCGTCACGGACCCGGACTCGGGAGGAAGAAGGTGGCGGAGGAACCTGCGGCCACTGGAGTTAACAGCAGCGTGTGTTTGCTCCGTCCCTCACCACCTCTCACGTCGCAGGGACCACACAGCGCCACTCGAGCTTATTCTTATTTTTTTAAAATCCTCCCCCGAGGATATTTTTCCATTGATCTTCAGATAGAGTGGGAGGGGGAGAGAGAGAGAGACATCAATGTGAGAGAGACACATCGACCGGTTTGCCTCCTGTACGACCCCGACCAGAGCCGGGGCCAAACTGCCCTTGACCGGAATCGAACCCGCGACTCTTTGGTCCAGGGCTGACGCTCCACCGCTGAGCCAAGCCGGCCGGGGCTCGAGTTCAGCAGCTTCACGCACTCGGCCTAGGACGCAGAGCTTGCCTCCCCACCCAGGCCCACTCGCCGTCCTCTGCACCACCAGGCCCCTTGCAGGTGTGGCGCGGGGAACAACTGGCCCCGCGGAAAGCCAAGACGTTCCTCACGGTGAGCCCGGCTGAATTCGGCACCAACCCACAACGACTGGGTTCCCCAGCGTGCTCCAGCCCAGTGCACCCAGTTCAGAGAGAACTTGCCCTCCCCTGGGACAGCCAGGGGCTGTGCCCCTCCACACCCAGCGCCAGCTGCCAGGAGGATCGGCCTGGGCTGGCTTCCCCACGGAGCAGGCGAGGGCTGTCCCCTTCCCCACCCGCCCGGTCCTTGGCTGAGACGTGCTGTTGGAGGCCAGCGGCTCAGAAGCCACGTCTGGCTCGCCGCTCCTGCTCCCTCCACGCGGCCTCGCCCTCGCGGGATTCGGGCCACCATGTGCAGGTCCTCGTCCTGGCGAGCCCAGGCCCCGCCCAGCAGCGGGCCCCCGCCCACCTGCAGCCTGCCTCCTTTCCCTGCTGCGCGTCCAAGTGACACACGTCACAGCTGTTGGCGGGACCGCTGCTGCGGATTTCAGAAGGAAAGGGGGGAGACCGCCACAGAGTAGCCGCGTGTGGTGAAAGGACCGTGCATCTCCCCACCGTCCTCCTTCTCTCGTCAATGTGGTATTTATGCGTCTGAAGCCTGCTTGTCAGTCACGTGACTGTCCATAAACGAGATATCCGTCAGTCAGCAGGAAACTCTGGAACCGTGGCCAGGAAAGGAAAGAAGGCAGACGCCAGGCTAGAGCCGGGGTGAGGGGGAGCGGGAGAAGGCTTGGGCCAGAGTCAGCCCCAAATCCACTCTGGATGCTCCCTGGACAGTACATTCACCCATGCCCTGCACAGCCTCGAGCAGTGAGTGGGCACGGGGCTGGTGCCAGGGCGATCTCCGTGCCAGGGGGCACCTGGACAGGAGTCATCTCAGACACAGGATGGGCCCGAGCAGTCACAGTCCTGGAAGGAAGAGACGGGGGCCCAGGGCTCCTGGGGGTTTTGAGGCTGAGCCCAAGCAGACCTGTCTCTGCTCGGAGGGGTCCCTGGCTGGAAGGGGACTCAGCCCTCCCAGTCTGCACCAGGGCTGCCGCCAGCTTAGGACACCCAAGGCCTAAGGTACTGTCACAGAGCTGGGACGAGCAGGGGCACTTCCTCCAGGGTCTGCAGGGCTGTGAGCCGCCGATGCTGCCCGCCGGTCTCTAAGTCCCCTGGTCCCTGCCCTTCTGACCTCACGGAACCTTAGCCTGTCCCTTAGGGGCTCCATCTCCACAGGCAGCCGCCCTAGGGGTAGGGCTTCCATACGAGGGGGGAGGGCTCTCACGTCCAGGCTGTAAACCCTGAGACAGGGAGCACACGACTGTTAAAGGAATGAAATCACTTCTGGCTTCTCTGCAGCACCGAATGGTGGGAAGCCGCTCAGTCCTGCCTTCTAATAAGTGAGAGCGGGAAGGGGGTAAGAGAGAGAGAGAAGGGGGGAGAGAGAGGGAGGGAGAGAGAGAGAAGGGGAGAGAGAGAGAGGGAGGGCAGGGGAGAGGCAGTTACTTCTGCAGATCGGAACTGCAGTCTGAGGAGTGAAGGCAGTTAAACAAGACCAGCCTGCGGACGTTAGAAGAAATAATAGCGATTCAGTCAGAAACTAACCGATTTGGAAGGGGAAGCATGAACGTTATTTAGTAAGTTTGAGAGCTGACCCTTTGAAGAACCCAAGAAAATATCAAACTCTAACAAATCTAATTAGGAGAAAATTGGAAATAAGGGACGAAGCATAACATGCTGGTAACAGTAATTGTAATTATGAGATAATATTAGGCACTGTTATACACTAATAAATGTCATCGGCATGTAAAAGTGTAACACTTAGTGAAAATCCTGAATTAGGGAAAGCAGCTCGGTAACCTACCAGAACAGACTCATCATCTCGGGAGGAACAGCAGGTGCTCCAGGCCCTGGGCCCCGGGAAGGGCCTGGGTGCCGTGGGACACTCTGACGAACGTCTCTGACTTCGTGGAACACATCACGCCACGATACAAAGTCGACAGCAGAATGTAGACAAAATGGGAGGCCACTCGATTTCTTTTATGAAGACAGTATGTGATCCAAATTTAACAAAAATATCACCAAAAATTGATTTGCCACCATTTTCCCCAAATACAGTGGTGGGGGCTTTTCTGGACGTCACGGCAGAGCCAGAGGGTGTAGAGAATGCCCAAGTGCGCCGAAGGGAACACCTGAGGTCGCAGCGCGGTGAATGAAAAGGGAATTAGCCAAGCGATCCTTGTGGGCAAGGAACACGGCGAAACATTCGTGTTGAACATGTGCAAACAACCCCTAGCAACCAGAAAAATATGGCCATACCAGCAAAGGACAGTAAGAGTTAACCTCCACAGGAAACACACATAAGCAATGCGCATGGAAAATAAAAATGGTTCATGCTCACTGGAAGGCAAGGAATTGCCAGCGAAAATCAGAATCGCGTACGTTTTGCCTGTTAAGTTGGCGGAGATACGGTGGTTCTCCGCCGTGGGCAAAAACGTGCCGGATGATGGGAATGTAAATTGATGTGACGTTCTTGGAAAAGGATTGGACAACATGCAGTGGGAGCTTTAAATAGTGCATGCCCCCTGACCCAGTCATTCTGCGGCTGGGAACCTGCTCCAGAGACGTGATCAGCGATGAACCAGAAGTCGGTCCTTCCCTGGCACAGCGGCAGGTGTCCTGCTAACTCAGGGGCCTCCCCAGCCCTGCGGCTCACCCTCCTCTGCTGATCTCTAAAGTCAGGGACCCAGGATCAGTGCCTGGGGCTGCTTTTTATCTTACTGTCCCGTGGCTTTAAAAGCCATCTCTGACCCTGGCCGGTTTGGCTCAGCTGTTAGAGCGTCAGCCTACGGACCAGAGAGTCCCGGGTTCGGTTCCGCTAAGGGCACGTAACTCGGTTGCAGTTTGTCCCCGGCCCCGGTTGGGGTCGTGTGGGTGGTAGCCAGTCGATGTGTCTCTCTCCCATCGATGTTTCTCTCTCTCTCTCTTCCTCCCTCTCTCCCTCCCACTCTATTTGAAGATAAATGCAAAAATGTCCTCGGGCGAGGATAAAAAATGAATAAACAAACAAAAGCCATCTCTAATGCCGTCCGTCCGTCCGCATTTACCTGTCCTGCCACAGCTCCTCGAGCGCTGGGCTTGTTTGTCTGACGCCACTCATCCTCTCCCCTCGAGTACTGGTTGAGCATCTCCAAGCTCACAGATGCCAAGCCGCACTCCTGGTGCCTTCCACACCTGCCTCTCCAGTCCCACCTGGTCAGTGAACGGCACCAACATCCACCGCGCTGTTCAGACTAAATGCCTAGAGAGGGTCCCTGAGTCCTCGAACGTGAGCCCGCGCTGCAGGTCCGTCAGAAGAGAGCTGGGCACTGCCACCCTCGGCAGCCCGTGCGCACACTCCCCGAGCTGCCCACCTTCTGCGTTCTGTGCCAGCTGCAGCCACGTGGGCGCCGTCAGCGCACGCCCGACCACGACTCGGGGCTTCCTCCACACCTGGAATCAAATCTAAACCCCCCACGAGGGCTGGACCCCGGCCCTCAAGACCTGTATGGTGTGGTCTCTGCTCACTGCGCCACGTTGCCTCCGTATGGCACTCCCCCTGGCCCTCTTCACCCCCACCCTGGGTCAGGGTCCCTCCAGGGCCCCAGGGGGCTCCCCCCGCGGAGCAGCTCTCTCCGGACCCAGCAGAATGCACTCGCCTCCTCCGGGGGGCACCCCTGCTCCGGGCAGACGCGGCAGAGAGCGGAGCGGACTGGCTCAGAGTCCTGCTCTCAGCCCTCGAGGTCCGAGGTCAAAAGGCGGCCCAGCCAGCCTTCCTTTTGGTGGCCAAACTCCCCAAATAAAACCGGAGCCAGTACAGACTCACGATTCCCAGAGCTTTCTTGGTGGCATTTCAGGGTAACAGGCACGCAGGGCGGAGCCCCGGGGAAGCCCAGGGAGGCCCAGGGAGCTGCTGGGGCCCGGGCAGCGTGAACAGCCGGCAGCTCTGCCGTCTGAGGGCTGCCGCCGAGGCCAGGGCTCCTCCCTGGGGAGAACGCAAAGCCGCCATCGGACCACCGGCCTCCTTCTGCCTGTGCCGCTGAGCTGGCCGTACAGTCTGGAGACAAAACATGTGGTTTCTCCTTCCAGGCCATCAGTCCACTGTGGGGACAGGGCCAGGAGGCAAGGCTGTGTGCACGCAGACCAGGAGGCCGGGGAGACTGCTGGGGCAGAATGCCGA
This sequence comes from Tadarida brasiliensis, assembly GCA_030848825.1. NCBI lineage: Eukaryota > Metazoa > Chordata > Mammalia > Chiroptera > Molossidae > Tadarida > Tadarida brasiliensis. Next base: position 50,363,493 of record CM061276.1, read on the forward strand.
CCGGTGGGCACCGCGCGGTCCGTTAGTGCCCAGGGGCCACGCACAGGAATCTGGATTGCGCTCCGAGAAAGGTGAGAAGCTTGTGAGGAGGGGAAGTATTCCCAGGAGACGGGCTCTGAACCCGATACAAGTGTGACCTTCTCCGTGGACACTGCTCACAGGGGCCTCGATTGTGCAAGAAAAGACACGAGCCTTGGCCTGGCAGCCCTTCTGGGGATGGGTGACACCTGTGTGTGGAGCAGTTCATGCAGTTTTCGGTGCCCTCCTGCACCCCTGGGTGCCCGGTCAGTCCCCTTCACACCTACTGCCTGGCGCCCAGGTATGGATTGCTAAGGGCACCCCTCTCATTCCTAACGGTGTCTCAGGCCGAATGATAAATGGTCCCATCGCTGTCATTATACCATATAATTTACGCCTTGGCTCATTACTCTGCGGTCGATGGTCTAGTCTAACTTGAAATATAAATTCTTATAGTGAGTGGAAAACACCTCATGTTATGTAGTGCTTCTCCCAAGGCGTTCTCCGTCCCAGGGGCTGGACACGTGTGCTCGTCAGTCCGTCTGCGCAGAGCGCTGGCCAGATCCACAGGACATCGCTGCTCAAGGGTGAGGCTGCTCAGCCCAGCGGTGGGGCTCAGGGGTTGGGGGTCGACCCTGCAGCAAGAAGTCGCCAGCTTGATTCCCGGTCAGGGCACATGCCCGGGTTGTGGGCCCGATCCCCAGTGGGGGGCGTGCAGGAGGCGGCCAATCGATGTTCTCTCTCATCAATGTTTTTATCTCCCTTTCTCTCTAAAATCAATAAATAAAAAAATTATTTAAAAAATCTTTTTAAAAAAAAAAAAAGAGTGAGGTTGCTTAGTCTTCACGACAAAACCGCTGGATGGCTGAGTCACGTCCGTTGTGGGCGGGAGAGACAGAGAGACCAGCCCAGACCCAGTGGCCAGCAAGTGTCGGAACCAGACCTGCAATTAGTAATTAGGTGCATTCCTGGCACCCAGGAGATACTGCACCAAGATACGGCCGATACGGATTTGCCCATTCCACAGACACGGACCCGGAGCTCGGAAGAGGCGAGAGAAGCGGCCCGTGCTCATTCAGAGGAGGAGCTGAACGGGGGAGACAGCACCTCGGATCTGAAGCCCAAGCGTTTTGCCCTGTTCCCAGTGTTAACGTGCAAAATGTAACCGAGCGGATTGGAGATCTGTCTTTATTAAACGATCCGTGAATCGGCAGCGTCTCCCGGCCAGCGGAGAGGGGCCCCTCCTGCGAGGGGGAAGGCTTTCACGGAAGGGAGGGCGGACAAGGAGTCCTCAGCAGGAACAACGGCCCCTGTCTGGCAGGGCTTTGCGGGGACTGATGCCTTCGCAGTTTCCCAGCACTTAGCGCAGCTGCTAAACATCTCCCGAGTGTGGGCCACCACCGTCATCACAACGTGTCTCCTGAAACATCAGTCACTTTCCCGTTGATGGATCTGCGGAACTTGAAGGCCAGACGGGGCTCCTCCCGTGCACTAGTCATCGTGTTCCCAAGTGACATCATTCTCCTGTTACCCTTCTTTACATTCACACCCAGGCTTCACCCCTGTGCCTGGACACTACCCTTTTCCTGTCTCCCAGGGCTGGTCACTGTCACACCCTCAGGCAATTCTTTGGCTCTACCCTACCTTAAAATCCGTTTGAAATACCTCTCAAGTCTCATCTCATAGTCCCTCTCCTCTGCGGAGCTTTGTCAGCATTAGCCTGTGGGTTTCCATCCCCGCAGCACCTCTAACCCCCCACACCCGCCCAGGGCTTGGTGCCAGCACCCAGCTCTGCTCCCCACTGGACAGGGCTGCCCTCCCCACCCAAGGCCAGCGCCATGTCAGCACAGCCCGAGGGCTCGGCAGGTGTCAGATGGGTGAGGGAAGGGCGTCCACCTCCACTTCTTCCTCTCCAACTCAGTGAGGGGGCTTAGGACTTCACCATGCTGATGGAGGGGGCATGGTTCAAGCCACGATGCTGCTTTACATAAGGAGAGATCAACCAAGACTCATTCGCCTTAGGGTGACGAGCCTCACGGTCAGCCTCACAGCGAGGGCTACACATGCACCTGGCTCGGGGCAGCTGGAAGGTAGGCGGCAGGTGCACACGGGCAGCTGGAAGGCAGGCGGCAGGTGCTGGCTCGGGGCAGCTGGAAGGCAGGAGGTAGGTGCACACGAGCAGCTGGAAGGCAGGAGGCAGGTGCACACGAGCAGCTGGAAGGCAGGAGGCAGGTGCACACGGGCAGCTGGAAGCAGGCGGCAGGTGCTGGCTCGGGGCAGCTGGAAGGCAGGAGGCAGGTGCACACGAGCAGCTGGAAGGCAGGAGGCAGGAGGCAGGTGCACACGGGCAGCTGGAAGGCAGGAGGCAGGTGCACACGGGCAGCTGGAAGCAGGCGGCAGGTGCACACAGGCAGCTGGAAGGCAGGCAGCAGGTGCTGGCACGGGGCAGCTGGAAGGCAGGAAGCAGGTGCACACGGGCAGCTGGAAGGCAGGAGGCAGGTGCACACGAGCAGCTGGAAGGCAGGAGGCAGGTGCACACGGGCAGCTGGAAGGCAGGAGGCAGGTGCACACAGGCAGCTGGAAGGCAGGAGGCAGGTGCACACGAGCAGCTGGAAGGCAGGAGGCAGGTGCACACGGGCAGCTGGAAGGCAGGCTGCAGGTGCTGGCACACGAGCAGCTGGAAGGCAGGTGGCAGGTGCACAAGGGCAGCTGGAAGGCAGGCGGCAGGTGCTGGCTCGGGGCAGCTAGAAGGCAGGTGGCAGATGCACACGGGCAGCTGGAAGGCAGGAGGCAGGTGCACACGGGCAGCTGGAAGGCAGGTGGCAGGTGCACACGGGCAGCTAGAAGGCAGGTGGCAGGTGCACACGGGCAGCTGGAAGGCAGGCGGCAGGTGCACACGGGCAGCTGGAAGGCAGGCGGCAGGCGCTGGCACACAGGTGCTTTGGTGCGGGAGCCCGGAGGTGGCGTGGTGAGGCCCGGACAGCGGACCGCGCCAGGCAGGCTGCCTGCAGAAAGGAATTTAGCACATAGCTTGGATTTGGGGGTTTTAACTTGGACTTTTGGAAAATATGCTCCTATTTAGAAAGGCCGCTGAGTTTGTTTTAATCACTTCTCAAGGCTACACGGCTAGCCAGTCCCAGCCTAGCATCCCTAGTTTAGCCTAATGAAAAAAGGTAATGACATCATATTGAAGATAATTCGATTGTTACTGAGACGCTAATTGAGTTGAATGCCTTTGTCACAGACACAGCGGATTAGCAAGGAGGAAACTCAGCTTTCATGCAAACAGTGCCGCTGGAATTAAAAGATTGTCAAAGCAGTTAATCCAATAGTAATTATTTTCTGAACATAAACTCCTGAGCAGTGAGGATGCAATCATATCTGCAAACAGTCGTAAGGAAATAATGACTCGCACACCACCTGAAGCAGCCGTCCAAACAGGCCCGCAGTAGGAAGTGTCCCCCCTCAGAAACTCCTGCAGACGTCACCGCTGAGAAGTTTCCCGAAGACCTTGGCACTCATGGACAGCATGCTACAGGCAGAAGGCTCCTTCCAGAGGGATCCTCTCTCTCCACCTGGCAGCAGCCCCCGCCCCCGTCCCCTGCCCCAGAGGACGTACTCACATTTCCATTCTCACACCACAGTCTCCCAGCCTCCCCGTGCGCCCCCTCGGCCACCCCCACACCTGTCCAGGTCTCTACTTTCTCCGTTTGCCACTCTGGCCCTGACAGCCTTCCCGTGCAGACCAGAGCCCGTGGCCACCACCTCAGCCCTCCTTCCTGCCCCAGTCAGACTTGCTGAGTCATGTCTGAGAAACCTCACACCTGGCCTGAGCTGCGCAGGGATTTGGGTACATCCCTGTATTAGCCCGGTTCTCCAGAGAAACAGACCCAGCGGGAGAGCCAACTGTGCGCAGAAGAGAGTTATTAGGAGATTGCCTCGTGTGATTGTGCTGCTGAGAGCACGTCCGCAGTGCAATCGTGACAGCCAGTGAGAAGCACAAGTCCATTTGCAGCTAATTTCTCAGAAATGCCCTGACTCTGTTCTCAGCATCGATCCAAAGACAGGTCGCAAAATTAAAGATGGTGGTTGTTTTAATAGAAGAGTCACACACTTGCCATTAGTATCTTTTTTTGGTTAATCCTCACCCGAGGATACTTTTCCTTTGATTTTTTTTTTTTTTTTTAGAGAGTGGAAAGGAGGGAGGGAGAGCGAGAGAAACACTGATGTGAGTGAGGCACATTGGCCGGCTGCCTCCTGCATGACACCAAGCGGGCCGGGGATCGAACCTGCGGCCCAGGCACATGCCCTTAACCGGGAATCAGACCTTTGGTCTTTGGGCTGACGTTCTAACCGCTGAGCCAAACCAGCCAGGGCAAAGAGTCACACATTTTGGAAAACAACACGCTTGATATCAATCTTTGGGATCCCAGGAGGGACCCACTTTGCCGGCCCACCCGCCCCTGTCCTCTAGTCCCCCGTCTCTGGGCAGTGCCAGCTGGGCAGGACAGAGCAGGGCATCCGGTCTGTTAGGGCTGTGTGGTCCACCATCACCCGTCCTCTCAGATTCCTCCCAGGTGACGTGGAAGCAGACACAGGGACCCCAGGGCCTGGGGGTGGGGCCCAACCAGGGAGAGTACTGGGAGACCAGGTGACTTGGTTACGAAAACCAAGGGCCCAACATGCCCCACACTCCGCACTGACAGATGTGGGTACAGGGAGGACAGAGGAGAGCAGAGAGGGACGCTCAGGAGGAAATAGTTCCTTCAGCAACCCCGGGCATCCAGGTCACTTGTGGGAGCATTTCCCACCCTTTTGCTCTACAGAGTGTGAACAGTGTTTGTGTTGTGAGAGATGTGACACCTTTAATGGGTGTTGTGGGTTGAATTGTGTCCCCTAAAAATGTATGTTGAAGTTCTAACTCCTGGTGCCCCGAATGTGACCTTATGTGAAAGCGGGGTCCTTGCGGATGTGGTTTGCGCTGATGAGGTCACCCTGGAGGAGGGTGGGCCCAGCCCCACGGGACCGGTGTCCTTCAGGAAGACGGCCATGCGGAGACGGAGGCAGGTGTTGGTGAGGATGCGGCCGAGAGCCGAGGAACACCTGGGCCACCAGGAGCTGGAGACGCTTCGGAAAGGGCCTGGCCTGGCCCACGCCTGGATTCCAGCCTGCCGGTCTCCAGTACTGTGAGAGAATGCGTTTCTTTTGTTTTAACCTACCTGGCTGTGGGGCTTTGTTACAGCAGCCTGAGCAAACTCATACAGAAGGTGTCAGAAGAATTGTGCCTGGGGCTGCGGGAGGGGCGGGCAGGGACAGGGGCACGGATTCTGCCCAGAGCTGGGTGGGAGGAGGGTCTCCTGGTGAGTGAGGAGCGCACAGGCCTGTCAAGGACTCAGACTGCACTTCAGCCATCACCCGGGTCTGTGGACTCCTTTATGAATCGCTCCTTCGAGTCGAAAACCCGGTTCTTTTATTAAAAATATGACACCACCAAAGAGCCTGACAATGAAAATAATGCCTTCTTAGTGTCTGGGTTGTAACCATCCCTCACGTGTTTTCTGAACAATACATTCATCCTGCGACTTCTGAGCGGGCAGGGACCCAGACAGCATGATTGATGGGGCCCTCCCAGCCTCCCGCAGCCGGTAACCGGGCTGAGGAGAGAAAGGCAAAGCCCATTGTATCAGGAACAGATTATTAATAATTCCATCCCCTTCAGACCAGCCACGAGCATTAATCTATCATGAGTCTCAAGTCCTCAAAAGGCTGACGTCTTGGCTACTTACAGACTGAGACAACCCCACCCCCTGCCACCTCCGTGTCACAGCCGGGTGTGCCCCGTGCTCCGCCTGCCAATGGCACTGGGGAGAGGATGTGCGACAGCAGTTAAAAAGTGGGTGTGCACCTTTGTCATTGGGTTTGCACATCTATGAAAGTTGCCTAGAGCTCTTTTATATCCACTTAGAGTGTGGCAACCTCGAAATCGAAGCGTAGGGCCAGCCTGTGCTCCCGACAGGACCCCAGGCTTCTGTCTTGATTAAAAGCCTAGAACTTCCAACACTACTCCCCTGAACCTCTACTCGAAGGAGTGGAAAGGGGCTGGAGAGTGAGTGAATTATTGATCATGCCTGTGTGATGAAACCTCCATAAAGACACCTTCCAGGTTGGCACATGCATCCATGTTCCAGAGGGTGGTGCCCCCCAAGGGCATGGGGACAGAAAGTCTGGTGCTCAGGACTCCCCCTGACTGTGCCTTGTGTACCTCTTTACCAGGCTCTTCTCCTGTATGCTTTATTTGATCAGTGTAAATAACCTGGAAATGTAAGCAAGGCACTTCCCTGAGTTCTGTGAGCTGCCCTGGCCAGACTGGAGGGTGAAGAGGCATGAGGCAGGAGGGGTGGCGGGTGAGCCACAGCACCACGCGGGCACCAGGGCAAACATGCCCTGCCTTTGTTCTTGATCTACATTGAACTTGGGCGGGGAGAGATTACAGGATGGGAGTGAAAACCCAGCTGCATTTCAAAATTGCACTGATAGGAAGAGAAATGGTCTTGGAGGCTTTGAGGAGGGTGGCCAGTCTTGGCGCATACCGCCTTACTTCATGTTAACTCGCCCCATTGTGTGGAGAGGGCAGGAATAACTTCATACTACTAAAAACCAAGACTCTGGCCATGGCAACTGTGCGGACGCCAGGGAGCCTCCGTGGCCAGTGGCCATGCTCTCCCATCTGGAGGACAGGCTCCTCGGGGTCCAGAGGCCCCCCCCCACAGGAAGGATCCACACCCATCACATGCATCTCCAGTTGGGAGGGCCCAGTGCTGTGATTTCTCTCTGTCTCTGATGTCCCAGCCCCTCTGCTCCCAGGACGCAACCACACAGCCCTCGTCATGGAGGCAGAGGGTGCTGGAGAAGGGCAGTAGCTTGGAAACTAACAGCCCAGCCCCAAGGCCGTCCTTGGTGAGGCTTCCCCGAGTCACTGTCCCTTACAAAGAGGGAATAATCTCCTCTGTTCATGACTGCGGGGTCTCCAGGGTGTGGGGCAGAGCCCAGGATGCCAGCCATTGTCCCAGGAGCTCAGTAGCTTTCTCTCTTTCCTTAGACCAGAGAGAAAGATGACCCCATACCCTATATTTCTCCCTGAAACTAGGCCCCACTCACCCAGGCTGCAGAAAACCAGTCTATGACTTTTTCCGTGATAATCTAAATTAAATCTGCAAATGGAAACATGACCTCATGTGAGAGCAGGCCAACCCCAGCCGCTGCTGGCAGAGTGTGTGAGGGTGAGCAAGGGCGTGTGCCTGAGCTGGCAGGTGAGCCCTGCTGGCAGAGTGTGTGAGGGTGAGCAAGGGCGTGTGCCTGAGCTGGCAGGTGAGCCCTGCTGGACTGAGGACTCAGGGGCTGGAGTCTGGGGATGGGACATGGCGGCAATGCCTGCCCTACCTCTGGTGAGTCCCTGGAACTCCAGACGTCATGTATGTAAAAGCAGTCCTGGTTTCAGGAGTGAGAAGGGAAAAGTCAAGAGACGTGTGACCCCATCCCTGCCGAAACCCTTCTGCCTAGCTGAGCCAGAACCCACCCAGCAGAAGCAGGCAGAACTATTGCTATTGCGTTTATTTTCCAGACTAGCTTAAAAAAATAAATCTATAAAAACCATGGAGCCCGCACTGTGACCAGCACTGGGACTTTGTCCTGGCCGGGAAATCAGCACTGAGGTGAGCTGTGGGAATCTGCAGGTCCTTGCAGGAGGAAGTGACCAGAAGCCAAGGATGGGTCCATTTACACCTGTCCATGCAGCTGCCCAGGAAGCCCACAGGGGCTCCTTCTGTGGATGGCTCGTGCCTCCCTGTCAGGGCCAGGGCGGAGCAGGGACAGAACGTGAGGGACAGATGCAGTGACAGGAGGAAGCAGATGCCCCATGAGTCCGGAAGGGCAGCAAAGCTGAGAAGTAGGCAGTGAGGGACAGCTACTTTAAGCAGCAGGTTTACCAGGTTCTAACATCAGGGTACACGAGCCTCAGGAGGGCTCTGGGATTTCAGCACCTTGGTCAGCGCCATTCTTCGCCAGTCTTTCCTGGGCCCCCTGGTCTTTGCTTCATAAGGAGTCTTGCGTTTTCAGCACCTTGGTCAGCGCCATTCTTTGCCAGTCTTTCCTGGGCCCCCTGGTCTTTGCTTCACAGGGGTTCTTGTTATTTCAGCACCTTGGTCAGCACCAAAGTTTGCTGGTCTTCTCTGTTTCCTCTACAGACTTTCACCACGGACACAACGATCATCACAGTACAGCACTGTCTTTAAGAGCCTGGCTGAAATGGTCTGACTTTGGGGGACTGCACTCTGAAGAAATCCCCAGCTAGGTAGGAGTCTGTCTTTAGGGTACAGACACTGGGTGTAGTCCTGGGGCATGGTCGCCCGCAGTGACGGGGATGAGCTGGCTTCTGAGGAGAAGCAAGAGCCCTCCAGCACAGCACACAGAGCCCTGGACCAGATGCCAGGATCCAGGTTCTAGTCGTGACTCCAGCTGTGTGTCTTTCAGCACTGAGATACTTCTCCAATTCTCAGTATTCTCGTCTGCATAATTAGGGGAGGGGATATTTTACCAAAGTTTCTCCTCTCCTTCATTTGAGAACATGCATTAAGTACCTACTGTCTCAATGATGACCCTCCTCCTTTTTCATTTATTTTTTGACCTTTTGTTTCTGCATCACTTTCTCACTCCCCTATCAATGTTTCAGATGCCTTCCAGGAAAATGACTTATATTTTAATCTTTGTATCAAGGTCTAATTCAGGGGAAACCGAAACTAAGGCAAATGGGTACAGTGGATATGGGGAAAGGTAAGCAGATTCTGAAATGATTTTGAAGGTTGAATTAAAGACTTGAGATGGGTTGAGTGTGGCAACCGAAAGAAAGAGAGGAGTCGGGGACAATGCCTCGGTTTCTAACTTAAGCAACTGGATGGAAAGTGGTGTTTACTGAGTGGTGGTCATCAGAGGCATGGAAAACCAAGAGTTTTATCTTCTTGACACCACTGTTGAGATTTCTGTAAAACAACAGAGTGAGGACTTCAGCTGAGACCAAGATGGGAAGGCCAGAGCTACAGCTTTGGGGGCACAGACATGGCTACGAGAAGTTGGAAGTCACCATGTGGCTTCTATGACCTTGAGATGTGCTTAGAGTGATGCATGTCACTTCCCTCTGCCTCGGCAACCAGCCGTATCCCAGGGAGCTGCTGCTCCGTCAGCCTGGGCCCCCAAATGACAGCACGTGGATGTGCCCCTCCCCTCAACTGGTGTGACCCACAAGTGAGAAGTCTAAGAATTTAGGATGTTGTTACCACAGCAGAAACTGGGTTATCCTGACTGGTAAAGAAATCATTCCTTAATAAAACAAAAGGGAAGAAGTGATGAGGGACATCATTTAAGGTAGTTTTGGGGAAGGATGTGGAGAAAATAAATAAGTTCATGTGTAGGGCTATCCCAGAGGGAAAAAACTGTATATGCACCACTTCCTTTTCCCCAAACCGACGGCTGGAAAATGCAGTCTCGTCCTGTTCCTGCAGCTAGTTGAACAGGAGTGTGACCTTTCCGGGGATTGACATCCCAGGGGGTATGCAATCAAATGTAAAAAAAATCCATTATTGTGCCAACTCTCAATTGGTTGTGTGCCAGAGAATGCAGGTCACATTTGAGGCCCTGAGCCCTGGGCTGTGGTTTCTTACCCACTGGCTGTTTTGTGTAGTTTACTTTCCGCTTCTGGCTTCGTTTCTGCTCCCATTAGAAAGTCTTCATTCCCACTGACAGGCAGGTGGAGACAGGTAGGGAATGGAGGTCTCCGTGTGGGTTCTCCAGGCACACCCGCTCACAATGAGTTGAGAACTGGCTGCATTTCCCTGGCACTTGAGCGGGTGACTGCCTGGCGGAGGGGGTGCCCTCTCCCACCTCCCTTCGGAGTATTTTCCTGCAGCTGCTGGCAGAAGTTTAAAATTCATTTACAGGGGACAACCTCTGGTTCCCAGGTTAGAGGAAAGGTTTCCACTGCAAATGTGCAGTGGCAGGTAGGGGTGGAGTGCGCGTGGAGAAAGGGGGTCCAGAGCTCACCTCTGACCAGGAAGGCGGCTCCCTTTGTGTGGCTGAGTGATGCACAAGCGGGGATAAGCAAGAGAAGAAGGTTGCTCCTCCCCCGGCTGATGGGGCCAAGGGGGGGCAGAGTGTGAAGGCCCGGGGCCAAGGTCACCCCTGTGAAACTGAACCCACGGGGCCACACTTGCCAGAGCTGGAGTCCCAGAGGAGACTCACGTTTGCAGAGAAGCTGCCCAGGGCAGAGGGGAAGGGGAGACATGGCTGCTTCTGTGCTCCCACCTGCAGCACTGGCTGAACACAGCGGGCACCGCAGATGGAAGTCGCAGAAAGCGGCCCTCGGGAGTCAGACCTCTCGTACCACAGAGCAGAGCAGAGGAAGGGCAAAGTATGAATGGATGGGAAACCGACAAGAGACTGGGGCTGCCGCAGAACTACACACAACTCCTTCCTGCCACAGCTAGGCCTATGCCACCTGCGTATCCTATGGGATTCCTCAACCACGCTCCCGCCTGACTTCCCTCCGCCCACACCGACTCGGCCATGGGATCTGCAGAGGTGTAACAAATCCCACTGCATGATTTCATGTCCTGCCCAAGGGAAGGGCACGTGGCAGAGCTCAGCCCATCAGAACCGTGGCCAGGATTTTTCACGCCAATGCTGGAGCCCCACTCCCCTTCAGCATGTGAGTCTGTATGCACCCCTGTCCTTGACCTCTGATGTGTGACAGAGTGATCCTAGCAGACAGTCAATGTGGAGAAGAAAAGGGGTAGTGAGGGGAGGGAGGGAGAAAGAGAGAGAGGGGAGGCAGGCCACGGAGAACCCTCCTCTGCTCTTCTACAATGTGGTTATCTGAGCCAAAGATTGTCCTTCTGGCTGGGTCTGTTGTGTTAGGTTTCTGTCCCTGATAACTAAAACACAGATGCTCTGAGCAAACAAGGGAAAGAAGAAAAGGCTGACTTCACACTCAGCTTCTGCGAGGGGAAAAAGAGAGGCTGGACAGCAAGGAAGGTCAGGTGGCACCGGAGCGTGTGGGCACCAGCAGCGGCGGCTGGGATGCCGATGAGCAGAATCATGGCTTCACCAAGAGTGCTCAGCTTCCTACGGATACGGAGGGCCAATGGGATGGAAGCTGAACTTGTGAGGGGGAGCTTCTGAGAAAGTTCTTTAAAAGAGGCGGGGTAGGGCCCTGGCCGGTTTGGCTCAGCGGTGAGAGAGTCGGCCCACGGACCAATGAGTTGCAGGTTCGATTCCAGTCAAGGGCACGGACCTCTACCTCGGTTGCTGTTCGTTCCCGGCCCTAGTCAGGGTCGTGCAGGAGGCAACCAGTCGATGTGTCCCTCTCACGTCGATGTTTCTTTCTCTCTCCCTTTCTCTCTCTCCCACTCTATCTGAAGCTAAATAGAAAAATATCCTCAGGTGAGGATAAAAAAAAATAAATAAATAACTAAAAATAAATAAATAAATAAATAGATAAATAAATAAATAAATAAAAGAGGAGGAGGGGCTGGATGAGGTGCCCTGTGCCCACCCACTACCCAGCGTGGCCACACTCTCCTTGCTGCCGCCACACAGACAAGTGGCCGTCTTCCTGTCATGACCCTGCCCTGGCGACCAGCAGAGCTGCGAGGTGGGAGGAGAACGAGTCCTTGAAGACATGTGGGACCACCCGACCACCCAGGGCTGCTGACACCTGAAAAAATAATTGTGTTTTTTTTTCATGTGTGTTCTTTTGTGTTCTTTAAACTACTGTTTTTCAAGTCTTAACCACTCAGAGCTGATCAGGATTCTTAATTGATAAACAAAGGATCCATCCATGCTTGCCTTCTTATTAGATGCCCTTTTCCAAATGGAAATCTTGACCTTCAAGTCCTCTATGAGACCCTAGGGAGAGGCCCCGGCCGCCACGTCTTCTTTGTGGCCAGGAGAACCCAGCCGATGTGAGAATCCTGATCTGGCGGTGGGGCCGGGAACTGGCAAGGGACACGCAGTCGGAGAAGCTGGGGGCCTGCAGGGCCTGGAGGTAGCTCGGGCTGGGGAAGTGATGCACCCAGACTGAAAGCACCGAGAGGCGCCCACCACACTCCCGCTCGCCCACCTGCTCCGGCACCGAGGCCTGCCTCCTCCTCCCACGAGGACCGGCGTCTCTAGTCCCAGTCCGGCCGAGGGACTCGCAGAGGTGAGCGTTTCTCTGAATCACCCACCCTGTGGTCAGCTCTTCCTTCCTGGGATGGCTAATTTCAGGTGTCAGTTGACTGAGGGGGAGGGTTTCGTCCCGTTTTCCATCTCAGCTGGGCAATTCTGATCTCAGGAAGAATCTGAAACTCAAGACGCAGCTTCCAAGAGCGGTAAGGCTGCTTTCGTTATCTTCACTGTTTACTCTTGGTGCCCAGTGTCAGAGAACACGGTCACCGGTGTGGAGCAGGTGCTGTGGCCACGTGTGCACCCGAACCCCTGACTGGGCTCCTCGCCGCTCTGCGGGTGGCCTCTGCCTTGGAAGCCTAAAGACCCCCCAGGGAGAGCAGGGAGGGGCACGGGCTGTGCTGGGGACCTGCCATGTCCTTCCTCATTTCCTGCCGACCTCCTAGGGCCATTGTGAGAATAATTTTCCCTGTCTTAAAGTAAGAGCTATGAAGTCATGCTTGCTCATCGTTAAGTCAACGTGTATTAATCAGGGGCCAGACGCTGAGCGATGTGGGGGTGCACATGGGTGAGCAGGATGCCAACAGGCCCTGCCCTCCAGAGCCTTCGATGGGGAGAGAGGTGATGTAGTCCCAGCAGCGACTGTGGAGTGGGCCGTGGTAGGAAGGGAGCATCAGTCTCCTGTTTCAGAATGATCACTCTGGCTGTGACATGAAGGAGACCTTGTTGGTGGCGGTGGCGTGGGGGCCAGGGACCTGTGAGGAGGCCATGTCAACGGTCCAGGTGACCGGGGATTTGAACTAGAGCATCACGTGGGTGACTAGTGGCAGAGCCTGGACTCGAGCTCAAGCATGAGCTAAGGGCACTTGCCCTGGCCATGTGGGTGTCGTGTCTCAGCCACCCCGGAAACTGCCACGCGGTCCCTGAGGCTTGTTGCCTTGAGGGGCCCAGGAGGGCTGTCCAGAGACGGGCGGGTGTGTGCCCCTCCAGAGGAAAGGAGTCCATACCCGAGAAGTGACATTTCCCAGCTCCAGACTGCAGACCAGGCCCTGTGGGGGCCAGCTGTTCCCGAGTGTCCTAGGAAGAGTGGGCCCGGGTGAGTCTCTGCCCCCCGGTCCCTGCAGGAGACGGGTCTCCACACGCAACATGTCTGGGCAGACAGCTATACTGCTCCAGTCTCAGCCCACACTGGAAGCCACGCCCACCCAGATTCGGGCCCTGTGTGGGGCAGGGTGAGGTGACTGTGGGGGCAAGGTCATGCTGTGAAGTACTGAGCACTTTTATTTTTATTTTTTAAATGTTATTAATTGGGTGTTAGACTGACAAACCTCCAAGGGAAGGGGGTGGGGGGGGTGGGAAGAAATAAACCAAAGAACTTCTATGCATATGTGCACAAGCAATGGGCACAGACAACAGCGTGGGGAAGGCAGGAGGGGGGCGGGAGGGGTCAATAGGGGGAAAAGGAGGGACATCTGTAATACATTCAACAATAAAGATAAGTTTAAAAAAAACAAAAAAATTAGCTATTAGGTGACAGTCAAGAATTATTGATAATTTTGTTAGATGTGATCATTTTTGTCTAGTTTTGTTAAAAACTTTGTTAAGAAGTTCTTACTTTTTTGGAGATATATATAGCTGTATATAATCCGCACATCAGAAAACAGGACGATTCATTTTCCTATCAGGCTTCCCTGCTCTATCCAATAAACAGAAGCATCAAAGTGAAAATACATGTACACACGTAGATGCCTAGCTGGCCGTTCACACGTTCCATTTTCCCTTCCTTTCACTTAAAGCTTCGCTCACTCGTTACTGCTCAATTATTTTCCCTCTCTCTTTCATAGGCGGCTATTAATCCCTGGCAGCAATTCGCAAACGCCCCACCACTCTGAGGACCATGGAAAGCACAGTTGGGAACCTCGACAATTTCTCCAAGGCGGAAGCTATTAAATGCAAACATTGGCAAAAGTTTTTAACGCGGCAGAAAATCGCGAAAAATGCCAAGGTAAGCTCACTGCTGCTGCGGGTTCAATCTGTCCTCTTCTTAAAAGCTAGAAATCCCTCTCTGCCCAGCAGGAGCTGGGGAAGACGTAAATGAGGGCCACGCGAGGCCACATCAGGCCGATTCCTCCCTTCCCCAAACCCCCGCGTGGCGGAGACGTGTGCAGCCCCACGCAAGCAGGAGATGAAAGCCCCCCCCCCCCATTTTTCTCATCCCTTTCCAAGCCCAGGACTGAATTGTCGGAATAGCTGACCCCACAGCCTGCAGCCTCCTCGGTCCACAACCATGAAAACAAGGCTGCCTGTACACTTGGTCTGCACAGGCTTTTCAAAATCATGTCTTTGGTGGGCACTCCTGAAACTCCTGGGAAAGCAGCCCTTAAAATGTAACTGCTGCCCTGGCTGGTTTGGCTCAGTGGTTAGAGCATCAGCCTGCGGTCCAGAGAGACCGGGGTTCAGTTCCTGCTAAGGGCACACACCTCGGTTGCAGCTTGTCCCCAGCTCTGGTTGGGGTCGTGTGGGTGGCAGCCGGTTGATGTGTCTCTCTCACTTCGATGTTTCTCTCTCTCTTCCTCCCTCTCTCCCTCCTGCTCTATCTGAAGATAAATGCAAAAATGTCCTCAGGTGAGGATAAAAAAAAAAAAAAAATGTGACTCTTGACAGCCCCAGACCAGGGAGAGCCCCAGGTCACTCTGCGATTTGCCAGCAGGGCCAGGACAAGAAGCAGGGTCTCCAGTCCTCTGGTCCAAGCCCACCTCCTGGTCCCTCCTGCCCCACCTTGTGCTGCTCACCTCACTGCCGGCGGGACAGCCAGCGAGACCCTCCCTCTGCCCTGTCGTGGGCTTGTGTGCTCACCCAAAGTGGCCCTTAGGGACGGCTGTGCTCGACCACAGTCAGGTCTGCTTAACTGACATGGGGCATGCTGCTTCTCATCTCAGATCACGCAACCTGGATGGTGGCCATGGTCAGGCTTCAGTGCCCTAACTGGTCACGGGGATGAGGGACAGATGGGGTAAGGGAGGTCACCGGTGATCGTCACCTCCTTGGAGGAGGCAGCTAGGACCTCCGCCCCAGGGAAGCATGCCCTACCACAGGCCCAGAGGACCAGGGGGGAGAGAGTGTGCCGGGGCCCAGCAGGGGTTGGGAGCGTGGGCGGACACAGCAGGGACCAGGTGAAATGCAGAGAAAAAGAAAATCCCAGCCCTCTCTCCCCTCCTGCTCTCTAGTCCCTGCCAGACAGAGGCTCCCAGGGGCCATCGATTAGGCCTCCCGGGGACACAGAGCAGAGCAGGGAATGGCTGCATGAGGGAGGGGCGGATAGAAAGAAGCAGGTACTCCCAGAGTTTCCGGGTCCTTATAGGGCTGTTCTGAGGATGAAGACGAATACATGTGAGGTGCACAACACAGCAGTTACTCAAAAATACAACCTTCCGCTCACATCAGGCCCGGGGCTTCCCTGGAAGGCAGCCATTGCGCCCCCCCACCTGTCCGGCTGCCCAGAGCTCACCCTGTGCGGCCCCCCAGCCCTGCCCCTGTGTGCTCGGGGGGCTCCTCTTCACACCGCACACGTCCCCCACCCCCGCCCCACGCAGGTCGGAGATGATGTCAGAGGTGAGCCCCTGGAACTGCTGGATGGTGCTGGGAGCTGACCGCCCCCAAGGCCGCACCCACAGCGGACGGGGCCCTGTCCCCTCAAGCCCTCCGGGGCTGGGACGGGCGGCCCGAGTCTGGAGCATACAGTCAGGAGCTTGGCTGTATGGGAAAGCTGGGAGCCAGCGGGAGTCCTGCCTCCGTGCAGGGAAGCATTTTCCAGGCCCTTCTATCCCCTGGTGGCCAAGAGCCCCCTTCCACGGCCAGCTTCACCCTGCCCACCCCCACCCTGAGGGCATAATCTTGGTGAGGGTGAGCCCTCCACCCAGCCTCTGCCACCTCCGGGCTCTGCCAGCTGCTCCCCCGGGGGCCTGGCCCACGGACATGAAAGCTGGACTGGGCCTGGGAACAGCTGTGCCGCAGCTCCTTGGGACAGAATGCACCCTCAGCCATTCCAGTCACATCCCCTTCCTCTGCGTCGGGGCCAGTGGGAGGCGTAGAAATCGCGTCTGGTTTAACGAGGATCGCCCTGATTTGCCACTGAGCCCGGGGCCGGACAAGGCTGTGAGTCCTACTCGGCGTCTCTGCCCGGCCAGGTTTAATCAGTGAGCGGGCTGGACACCGATGCTCACCCCACACGGCAGACCCCAGGGTGGAGGGCCGTCGGGTGCGCCGTGGCTAAGAGGCTTCCAGGAGCCCGTGCTGGGCTCACAACCGGGCGTCGCCACCTCGTGAGGAGACGGAGAAGGGAGCGGGCAGGGACTGAGCCCCGAGTGCAGAGGACAGAGATGCCCAACACCGCTTCCCGCCCCCCGCACCCCCCCTCCCAGAGGGCTCCTGAACAGCAGAATCCATCAATGGAGCAGGCGTGTGATGGGAGAGCCGCAGGGGAGTGGTGGGGCCTCTGCAGGGCCTGAGTAGGGCCAGGGACCCGGCCCCTCCCCCCACACTCACCCTGCGCCTCCCAGCCTGCCCTGCTGGCCCTATGCTGCCTTGGGCTGTCTGAGCCTCCTGGGTGAAGGCCTCTGGGGACTAGAAGGACCTGAGGGCAGGGACTGAGGTCACAGACTGGCCCTGGCCGGTTTGGCTCAGCGGTTAGAGCATCAGCCCACGGACCAATGAGTCTCGGGTTCGATTCCGGTCAAGAGCATGTATCTTTTTTGCGGTGCGTCCCCGGCCCTGGTTGGGTCATGCGGGAGGCAACCAGTCGATGTGTCTCTCTCACGTTGATGTTTCTCTCTCTCCCTCCCACTCTATCTGAAGAAAAATGGAAAAAATATCCTCGGGTGAGGATTAAAAAAATAAATAAGTGTAGAGGCTGGTCACCAGCTTCAGATGTTTTATTTGGACTTTAAATTTGGGCAAA
Source organism: Tadarida brasiliensis (assembly GCA_030848825.1). NCBI lineage: Eukaryota > Metazoa > Chordata > Mammalia > Chiroptera > Molossidae > Tadarida > Tadarida brasiliensis. The sequence goes on from CM061276.1 coordinate 50,380,681, forward strand.
GCACGCACACACCACACACACACACACACACACACACCACATATACACACACACATGCACACACACACACCATACATACACACACAAACCACACACAACACATATCAAACACATGCACACCACACACACCATGCACACACCACACATGTGCACATACCATGCACACACTACACACGTGCACACATCACACACACACACCACATGCACACATGCACACACACCACACACATATACACCATGTACACACATACACACCAAACACACCACACATGTGCACACACCACACACACACATCACATGCACGCACACACACCACACACATATATACCACGTATACACACACCAAACACACCACACATGTGCACACACCACATATACACACATCACATGCACGCACGCACACCACACACACACCACACACACATACACACACACACATGCACACACCACACACACACCATGCACATACCACACACATGCACACACACCCCCACACACATGCATTTATGTCCCTGGGATCCCCGGAAGCCTTGTGCCTTGGTCAGTGCGTCCTGGTGCCGTGCCCTGAACCCACAGCTTCTCCAGGGGTTTCCGGAACGATGTATTTTGGAGCTGAGTTACGAGATGAGAAGAGTTGGGGAAATCGGTCCTGTAAAGCAGCAACTGCCGAGATAAAATTTAACGGTGGGAGAAATATGGTGTTTTGAAAACATGAGGATAAAACTTCCACTGAGCCTGGATGTGAAGACGGCCACGGCTCCAGGAAGCCTCTCTGTCGCGGGGGCCGTGGAATTGTTTGTCACGGGCGTGAATCTCCTTTATGGGAGGCGGCTACTGCGAACACCTCTCTGCGGTCTCTCAGCTCTTCGCGGTTAGAAGTGGTCACGCGGCCTGATCCTCAGGGAACCCGCACTCAGCAGGAGCTGCCCAGGCTGTCCCGGCGCGACCTCTGACCCACTAGGGATCACTGGCAACCCCCTTTCTCAGGGAGTGTGGACCACAGACCGCGACCCTGCAGACGTGGCCTTGCTGGCCCCTGAGCGTGGGTGACCGACTCCCCTGCAGAATGGGGGCCCTGGGAGCCCTGCTGTTGGGTCTCCTTCCTTCTGGATGGACTCAGGGGCACCCCTCATCCCAAGCTGGCTGGCGGTGGGTGCAGAGGGAAAGAAGCAGGGAGAGGTGACATTCACAAGCCCTGGGTACCTGGACATGCCAAGACTTCGGGGACCAGAGTGAGCCCTTGGTGGGGCAGCACAGGACGGCGGGAGGCAGTCGGTCCAGGGTGCGGAGGGGACAAGACAAGACGTGTGCCTGGGCACTGGCTGTGTCTGCTTCAGGGACACTGGGGGCGGGGCAGGAAAGTTACAGTGAAGCCAGATTGGGGACCTTGAATATCAGGCCAGAAAGTCGGGACTTTGCTTCCAGAGGGAGGTTGTGAAGTTTTTCGAGCAGAGGGATGACTTTGGAAAATACGGAAGGTAGGGTGTATTGAAAAGGAAACCAGGAGAGAGACGGCCAAGCAGGGGTCCTGGTCCGGGTGAGGGGTATGGACTAAAGTGACACCGAGAGGAGGGGTGGACCGCCGGGCAGACGCCAGCTCGCTGCCCCGTCCACATGGTCAGATCGGGGAGCCCGGGGAAGCGGAGCCGGGGGGCTGGGCTCCGCCCGTGACGCGCAGGGTCGGCTCCACGCCGCTGTCCGCACTCACTCCCGAGTCCACGTGTCAGGCCAGAGGAGAAGCAGAAGCCACCGGGAGCCGCGCAGACGGCCTTCCCAGAGCTTTCCCAGCTCGCGTCCGTCCAAAGCAAACATGGATCGGAAGCCGCGGGTTTGCAGACGCCACGGAGCCGTTTGGAACCGGACTCTCGTCGGCCAGCTTGCAGCCTGCACTCCACGTTGCTTCGGGGGGACCCACAGGCTCATAAATAACGAAGGGCCGGGCGATGCACTGCAGCCCACGGCAGAAACTTCCCTGACGAAGGCGTAAAGACCACTGCCAGAAACTGCCCCTCAGACAGAAGACCCTCGGAAACGAACACGAGCGGGAACATGTCCCCCCTTCGGTGCACGTGATTGACAAGACCTGCTTGTTTCTGCTGCGGAGGCTCCTCTCCATGGGACCGGGGACAGCCAGCCTCGCTCGGGCCGGAGCTGTCCCTGGGGTGTCCCTTCCCGTGCGGTCAGCGAGGCTCCTCTCCACGGGACCGGGGACAGCCAGCCTCGCTCGGGCCGGAGCTGTCCCTGGGGCTGTCCCTTCCCGTGCGGTCAGCGAGCCTGGTGCTCCAGAGGGCGAGGACAGTGCATCGGGTGGGGGAGGGTCGCCAGGCGCTGGAGGGACTTGAGAGAAGCCCCTGCCGCAGTCTCGGTCTGCTCGTTCTGCTGCCATGTGTCGAAAGGAGACTGGCACCTGGGCTCCTTCCTGGGAGGCCTGGGCACCACCCACGGAGGCTGCAGGTGGATTAACATCCATGCATTCGTTAAGACCTTCCTCCGTCTGTCAGGAAACACCCGCTGAGAAGGTGCGGCTGAAGGAGCCCTCCTCATGGGGGCCGGGGTGGGGTCTGCAAGGCTCTGCCAGTGACAGAGCCAGCCGGAGGGTGACAGCACCCCAAAGCCCTGGCTGGACTCCAGTCCCCACGCCTGCAGCCTGTCGCCCTGGGCAAGCTCAGCTTCCTCGTCTGTGAAGAGGGGTGATGGCGTGTCCACGTCAGGGTGTGTCCCCGGCAGGTGCTGAGCCGGACACAGTTTGCAGCAATCATAATGTGAGCGGTGGAAGCCCACCTGCTCCGAGGAACAGCCCTTCTCCCCACTGTAAATGCACCCCAGTAATACGCCCCTTAGTAAGCCCTGTGGTGGAGTCTTTGCTGATCGGGGACGCGCCTGCAAAGCAAAGGCTCCTCCTCCCGTGTACCGTCTGCATCGGGAGCGTGCTGTTCGCACGGATGTTCGTCTGCAGGAACATATGTGCGTGAATCGTGACTCAAATGCGTGCCTGACGTGGACGGAGGACGCAGAGTGCCCGGGCCTCTCCAGTGTCTCCACAGACCCCATTAGTGAGGACACCAGAGGCAGGCTCTGACAGCGCCCTGTCAGGAAGGACCTGGACCATCGTGGTGTGGTCAGAGGCAATGTCTCCTCTTTCTATGGCTGAATAGTATTCCCTGATTTTAATACATGTCCCCGGCCAGACCAGGCCTGTTCGCCGGAACCTCCAGGGGGCCCAGCAATCTGGGGTGTGACAAGCCCTCCAAGTGGTCCCGATGTGAGTGAAGGTTTGCAATCCAGTGCAGTAGGGGAGACCAAGGACCCCACATCTCCCTGGTTTGGAGCAGGGCGGCAGCCTGAGGCCAGGGCCCACGCCGGCACCCCGTCTGGTCTGGAGTGAAGTCTGCCTGGCATAGCTGCTGTCCCGACACCAGGCAGAGCTGAGTGGTGACACACACCACAGGGCCTGCCAGCCCTGAAATGCGTGCTCTCTGGCCCGGGGCCGGAGCGTTGCCAGCCTGGCTCAGAGCAGCTGCGCGCTGTGCCCGGGTCCTGCGGTGGGTCCGTGAGGGCTGCGACCCGAAAGCGTCTCTCTGGCTTGGCTGCGGGGCAGGCCTGCCCGGGGCTCTGCCAGCTGTTCCGGCCACGGGAGGGAGGCCTGGCAAGTGTCTGTGCTTGAAGCGTCCGCTCTGCAACAGCCCGCCCACTCACACCTGGCACAGCCAAGGACTGGCCACCTCGGAGTGGGGCAGAACCCCCCGCCCCAGGGGGGCCGCAAATACCTGCCACCAGTGAGCTCACCCTCTGATCCAGGCCTGCGCTCTGGTCACGAAGGGACAGACTGCAGCACGCACACCCTTCCTTCCCCAGGGGGGTGACCCGCCCTCCCAGCATCAGGACGTCTCAGGCGGAAGTGGCCTCTCTCACCCCAACACCCAGCATGCGGGAGAGGACCCCGCAGTGAACACACCCCACTGGGGAGGGCACGGACGCATTCCTCCGGAGGCCCCGGACCCCCAGGACCCCTGCTCTGTGGCCCCGAGGTCCGTGTTATGGAGGTCCTTTCTGTCCCCCCACCCTCGGCCACCACCAGAGAGGACAGCGGAGGGCACCACCTGCCTGGAGAAAGGTCCGTCTCTCAGCCTGCTTCCTGCCCCAGGAGGGGCGAGGGTTGTTTTCGGTCTCACGGCCTTGGCCTCTGTCCAGGCTGGTAGGAGGACTCTAAAACACACACGCGCTTCCTCTACATTGACTCCAGGCCGAGCCAGGTACACTCGGCACGTCCCCGGTCCTTTCTCCCACCTTAGTTGGGGGTCCCCGATCCCGGGAGGCTATCGTGGGACAGTTGTACCCTTAGCCCTTTGTCCCTGAGCCGGGGAAACTTGGGCTCAGAGAGGTGGAGTGAGCTCTTCCGACCTCATGCTGGTGTGACCCCAGCCCTCTGGTCACCACAGCTGTCTGCCCGTCCGCCCCTCAGCGCCCTCTCCAGGTCCTGCTCCGTCTGTGTGCCCAGCTCCGGAGCCTCAGTGAGCCCTGCTCACACTCAGAGGAGCTGAGTCGGGCGGTGCCTCTGAGCCCGAGCTGGTTTTCACAGACATCCCCCTTGCTGTCCTCTGGTGACTCCGATGTCCCCCTGGAGCCTTCATGAGCACCAGCCTCACCTGGGTGTGGGCGGCGTACCTGTAACGACACCAGACCCCAAGCCCCGCCCCTCAGGGTCGGATTCTGTGGGCAGGAGCCTGGGAATCTGCATCTGAACAGGTAACCTCCCCAGCTCCATAGCGACCCTGCCGCCACTCTGAGAATCACCGCCCCCCCTCCCCCGCTCTCCAGCTCCCACCTGGCAGGGCACAGAGAATGCGCCTCGAGGAAGGAGCAGCTATGCGGAAGGCGCCCGAGAGCCCTGTCCTCGGAGGCAGCTCTGTGATCCTCACAACTGTCCCTCGATGACCTGGAGGACTGCAGTGTTCTCAGGGAACAAACCGAGACACAGCCAAGGGGCTGCCGGCTTCGCCCGGCAGGCAGGGGGCGAGGTCGTGCAGGAGCCCGAGGGTACGAGCACCCCTCGCCCTCGCAGGAGGAGGAAGGGCAGCGGAGGCAGGACGAAGGGAGGGAAAGGAGGCCACCAGGGCTTCCCCCGGTTGATACGATACTGGGTGAGTGGCCAACAATTCCAACGCAGGCAGCTGCCTGTGGAAGTTTAAATCTGGCACCTTCAACATCCTGCAGCTGCAGAAACAAAGAAGCAAAGCCACCTGCTGCCGGTCACTCTGGGCAGGGGTGCTGCCCACCACCTCTACCTGTCCAGGCCGCCCTGGTCCAGTCGGTCCTAATTCCCGTCCTAGTGCAGCCTTTGGGAAAAGGATGGCATCCCTCCTGTCTCCCAGAGTCGTCAAAGATGGCACTTGCAGAGTCTGAGGGGGGAGCTGCAGGAGGCAGGTGTCTCCGAGGGGCGGGGGCGTGCTCACCTCCTCTGAGACCCCAGGGTCCGCAGCCTGCACACCGCCCTCGGAGGACGGACACCGCAGCAGAGCTGGGACCCCGTCTGCCAGGTCCGGCCGAGGGCGCAGAGGAGGAGGCGGGAAGGCAGGGCCCGGCCCACGAGAAAGCCTTGCCCCTATTTTCCCAGCAGCAAAGGCATTTGAACAAAGAACTTTGAAGAGGACACGAGGAAGCTTTGCCGTGAGTTTATCGCTCACGAAGCTGCCACGGGCTCGGGGCTCTTTTGTGGGATTTGAAAATTAAGGTAACATTAATTTAACATTAAAACAGGGGCTTAATGGAGTCTGAAGAATGAGATATCTGAAACTTCATTTTAATATGCAAAACTATGTAAAATAATTACCTTCAAGCTATCGTCCAAAGACATTTCACCATAATCGTGAATTTGCACAAAAATAATATAAAGGAAAGATCTGGGGCCCACTCTCAGTGTGAGAAACCTAAAAAAACAATGGTGTGCAATTCAAAGCTACCTGATATGACACGTAGATAATGATCAGTTCCCTGCTTGTGCAATCTGACCTCCAGCAGGGACACCCCGACACTGCCTGGGAGCCCCCCCGGCCCCCCTCCCCATCCCCACACCCCACTGCCTTGGTTGCAACTCACTGTCCTTGGACAGTCAGATCTTTTCCTTAAGGAGCCAACCAGAATTCCAGAATCTGTACTATGCTGACACAGTGTTCCCATTCATAAAGAATCTTTGTAGTTGACATTATTAGCACCAGAAGATAACCAGGAAGTCATTTCCAAAAGTGGCTGCATAGGGAGCTTCAAGGTAGCAGCAGCGAGGACACTGGCCGGCCGCTCCCACGAGCACCTTGGAGACAACCGAGCGCTGAATGACCAGCTCCTGACAACACACAAGAGAAAGAGACGGAACAGAGAAGCCTGGGAGGCCGGGAGCCCTCGGGGAGCGGCAGGGAGTCTCCACCCAGGAGCAGGGGAGCACCCGAGTGGAGGACCCTCCACCTCCACAGGGCTCGGGCTGTCCCAGCTCCAGCCTACCTGCAGGGTCCCTGAGGCTGCTCACAGCTGCATCGCCTGGGCCGTGGCCTCCGGACAGAGGGAGCAGGAGCAGGGGGTCACCACGCACCTGGCCTACCTGCGCAGAGCCGCCCCGAGGCAGCTTGCCCCAGGGGGCAGGTCCCTGCTGTGTGCAGGAAGTGTCTGCTGGGGCCAGAAGTTCCTGGCTGTGCCCCGGAAGTCTGGAGCCTGTGCTCTGACCCAACAGAAGCAAAGGTCCAGATTTGGGCCAAAGTCCATCTAGCCTGGGTTCTGATCGGGGTGGGCACAGGTGGCAAACTGGTCAGACAATGGGCCAAAACTCTGTTTAGATGGAGAACCTAAGAGGCTCCCAAAAGGAGGGGGTGGAGAGAGAGAGAGAGAGAGAGAGAGAGAGAATGAATATGAGAATTACCCAAATGAGCCGGGGCCAGGCTACTTGACTACTCGAAGGGTGGTCTACCAATCTGATCCGATCCACAGCTCAAGTCCCAGCCTTGACCTGGGAAAAGTTGGAAGCACTGATTTTGCCCTGGGCTGCGGGAGGACGGGGGAGGAACTCAGGTACAGGTGGCTGCGACCAGACGGTCCCCTGCCCAGCCCCTGACTGCTTGGCACCCCCAGAAGAGCTATTTAACTGGCACACTGTTTCCTGGTTGAGGAGGGAGGGACATGCTTAGGCACCCTAGGGCACATCATGCAAACTGAGACCGTCTCCCCCTGTGACATTCCCAGCTGGGGCACCTCCCCAACGTATCCAAGGCCCTAATCAGTCTCCTTAAGCATCTGCTCGCCCCCTCTGCAGAGGACCTGCCAGTCGGCCAGAGCCATCAGAGGGGACCCTGCACCCCCCTTCCACACTCAGAACTGCTCCTGGGCCCCTGCACACAGCTGTCGTCAGGGGAAAGGGCCCCTCTTCCTACGTGGGGCTGAACCCCGCACGCAGCTGGGACTCCTGCGTCTGCTCCCTCCGTACGGCCTGTCTGCTGCTCACGGAGGCACGCTGAAGTCCCTCCCAGACTCACTTTAAAAAGAAGGGGGACTCCGCCCAGCCACCGTATCCTCCAACTGCTACCCTGAAACTTTCCTCACCAACCACGTTGACCTCAAAGTCATGTTTGTTACTGTGTTCCGAATATACAGAAATATCTGTGCTCACTGCCCACACTGAACACATCCTGCCCGTGTCCGTTTGTTTCGGAGGTAGTTGTATTTCCAAAATAAAACATTGTAGTCACAGTGGAACTTCCCCCGTGGTGCCCAGCGCCTGGGAGATGGGCAAGGCCGATTCCTGGAAATGAGCCAGTGTTGGTGGACTGCTCAGGGGCTCTGGCCGTCATCACCGTGGTGCCCGTGGGGACAGGGTGGCAGACGGGGCAGCAGTGGCTGTGAGTCTGCCCGCTGCAGGAGGGTCATCAGAAGCACAGGCTGGGTGCCAGGTGGGCACGGTTCTCCGGGCGCCTGAGTGCCAAGCTCAGCAGACGTGGCAGGCTGTGGGCAGCGTGGATCCAGCCGAGAGTTTCTGCGCGCGTGGAGGCAAATGGCAGACAGCTCGGAGCAGGTTAACAAAGGGATAGCTTCACAGGACGAGGCCACAAAGCTACACTACCCAAGCCCTGGTGACACAGTGACAGAAAGAAAGGGGCTCCTCTTACACACGGGAGAGCACCTACCAGTGGCCGTTTGTCCCCTGTCCCTGTCCACAAAGAGCTCGAAGTGTGGCGAACAGTCAGCCTGAAATGGTGGGGTGCCAGCTTCCCGGACTTTCACCCGCACTGCATTCGCTCCCTTGCTCTGCAGAGGATTCCTTCTCGGGCGTTCAGCTGGGACACGTCCTCCTCGGCCGGAGAAGTACAGAGCTGGAGCTTTGGGGACCAGGAGGGTGTGCTGAGGGCGGAGCCCGGGGACCATGAGGCCAAATCAGAGGACCTGTGTCCAGCCAGACATCTAGGCTGGGCTCCTCCTGCCGGCCAAGCAGAGTCCCCCGTGATTCCGTTCCCTCAGCCTTTTGCCAAGTTCTAGAGACAGCGAACTCTGATAGGAGCTCCAGACCCCGTGCTCGAGGTCCGTGAAGGTGAGATAATGAGCGGGCCAGCGAGGGTGGGAGGGGCCTGTGTCCTGTCCGCAGGACCCGGCGTCCTGCTCTGTCCGATTCTGAGCCTCGTCTTGTCAGATTTCTGGTTTTCTAAGAAAGACCCCGAAAGACAGTCTAGCTTCTAAAACAGTGAATCAAACTACTTTTCAAGTCTGTGAGGACAGATGGAGCCCTCTGAGTTGATCAGATTGTGGTTTCTGGTGTCTAAGCCAAGACTGGAACACCCTGGGCCGACGCAGTGAGGCCGCCTCTCCAGTGCCCTTTGGAGAGGAGCCCTGTCCTTGCCAGGGCCCTGTTCTCTCACCAGCCCCCTGGTCAGCCTGTGAAGCCAGGAAGGGCAGACAGTCCACACGGATGGTCTCCAGGGGACCACAGTGTGTCCTTTGCCATGGACTCTCGGGAGAGGTACAGAGAAGAAAGAATACAACAAGATGAGCGAAGGAACCCGCTGTCTCCTAGAGCCCCATCACACCCCCGTGGCCTGGACAAAGCCCAGAGAAAGGACGATGGAGACGGAGGAGAAAGCCCTCTGCAGCCATGATGCTGAGTCATTCCAGCCAGGTGTGAGCCCCTGGGCGTGGCCTCTGCAGCCATGATGCTGAGTCATTCCAGCCAGGTGTGAGCCCCTGGGCGTGGCCTCTGCAGCCATGATGCTGAGTCATTCCAGCCAGGTGTGAGCCCCTGGGCATGGCCTCTGCAGCCATGATGCTGAGTCATTCCAGCCAGGTGTGAGCCCCTGGGCGTGGCCTCTGCAGCCATGATGCTGAGTCATTCCAGCCAGGTGTGAGCCCCTGGGCGTGGCCTCTGCAGCCATGATGCTGAGTCATTCCAGCCAGGTGTGAGCCCCTGGGCATGGCCTCTGTTCACGAGAGGTGGCTGGATGAGGCTCAGGCACACGCCTCCTTCCCTGCTTCTTTCTGCGTGTGTAACAGTAGCAAAGTGTCTCAGTGGCTGGCAGATCATCGTGAATCCCTTTGGCGCTCATTGCAGTCATGTTAACTATGATGGATTCCTGTGGTATTTAAAGACTGAGATTGTCAATTAGCGTTTATGAGACACATCACCGTCGTCAGCCCCGTATCAGACCTCCTTTTCAAAGAAGCCAGTGGTTAAAATGTACAATAATTTGCTTTTATTATAATCTCTCTAAAAGCCAAAGCTGGTCTCCAAAATAATTTGAAGTTTCAAGTCGCAATCGGAGAGACCTTTTCCTCACGATGACTGCCTAATGCAGGGTCACCGTTCCTGGTTAATTATTTTACAGTGTGAGTTTCAGTCCATCGTTTCTTGCAAGGACCGAAAAACATAGCTGCTTCCTAACAGCCTCTCTGGGAAGAACCACTGTCCTTTCGGAAGCTAATCCATCGAGCCAGGCTCGTAAAAACCTACGGAACGACCCACCAGGGCGAGAGCCCCGAGGCCTCCTGCTCCGGGCAGACTCGTGCCCTCAGTGTTGACCTTGGCAGAGAGAAGGGCAGTGAGTCCACTCTGCCAGGGACCTTGTGCTGTCCAGCATGGGCATCTACTCAAGACCACCTGGAACGGAAAGGCCCCTCCTCACGCGGGTGCCTTCGGGGCCGCCCAGGGCCACCAGCAGCTGGAGGCGGCAAAGGAGGTTCTGGAAGCCGGGGAGACAGGGAAAAGCGCAGGGGCGTTTTGAATTCAGTAAAGAGCTATTGGCTTGTTTAATCCCCGTTGGCTGAGGACCTGGGGAAAAGCAAATGGGAAAAACACTGCCACTGCCCTGGAGAGCCACGGCCCGTGGCACAGGCCAGTGTGCCCAAGCCGAGGGCAAGACCAGTCCATACGCGGCTCGGTCACCACGTACCTTGTTGAAGTGCAGCCACAGAACACTGTGTGCCCTTCCCCCGGGAGCCGGGGGGCCCTCAGGACGAGGGCATCCACCTGTGTACCCATCGCCTTCCACCGGGCCGGCCTCACACACCTCACACGTGTCTAACGAACAAACAACCGTAACTACGACAGTAACGTTTAATGAGCGTGTACTCTCAGCGTCCCCGGTTGGACACTTCACAAACATCTCATATAATTCCTCCAAAAATCCCACAAAGGAAACTCAAGGAGAGCATTAGACTTCTCATTTTACCAATAAGAAAACCGAGCTTTGGAGAGACCGGAGTAATCGGCTCAAAATCCCACGGCTGTGGAGAGGCAGAGCCTCCGTGAGACCCTCCGTGGGACCCTCCGTGGGCCTGCCTCCTGGGTTCATGTTCTTGACCATTATGCACTACTGTTTCTTCAATTACAAAATCCAGAAAGGCTTATGAAGCCTACACGGCCGGCTCCGGGTCCGCAGCCTCTGGCCAGGGCACAGAGCATTCCCGGCCCGATGTAACCACCATGTGTCAGTAATTCTTGCTGATGGCCATCTCTCAATGAAGGTCCTGGGCTCGGCTTTGTCAAGCGTCCTCCAGCCACAGCTCAGAACCACGGGTCACTGTTGGGAAAGGACGGGCGGGGAAGGGACTGTCAGGACAGGTGGGTGACTAGGACAGGTCCGAGCCGGGCGTCTGCACATCAGCCTCAGTCAGTCCGTTTACACAGCCGCAGTCCATTCTCTCGGACGCCCCAGGAATAAGCTGCCAGAGGATTGAATCCGAAGTGCATGGCGTGACCTAAACACAAATAAGCGGCTTGGTTATGGGGGGAGCCCCCGCTGACCCCCCCCGCCAACACGAACCCCTCGTGGCCGGCGGCACTCCCCCTTCCCTAGATGAGTTTCAGCAGCCTCTGGGATATTTATCGAGGAGACCTTTCATTACCCAGCGGAGAGTACCAGTTACCGGAAATATATGCAAGTTTTTAAAGTCTACATTCAAGGTTTAAAACCTTTTTGCTTATGAAAAATGTCCTAGCTGGCCTCTCCCTGTCTCATCTGGGAGATTAAGCGGCAGCTGTGTAGTTGAGCCGCGATGCGCCGGGCTCTGAAGAAGCCATTATCATTGAGACTCAAGACCCTTGATCTAAGGTGTCTGGGAGAACGACGCCGTGCTGTATACCACACATCGGGGTACAGAGCGCACTGTGAAACTAGTCTTCGGTAAAGAGTTACTGCAGAAAGCCTTGTAGGAAGCCAAATAGGGTTGTCGTACTAACTGAGCACGGCTGATCTGTCTCCCAGGAAGTCCGAGGGGTGGGCTCCCCCAGCCAGGGGACCAGCTGGAGATGTCAGGAGCAGGGTGTGAAGACGGACTCTTCCTGTGAGTGGACAAAGCAAGAATGCGATGAAAGCAGTGGTGGCCTCGGTCTGGGGAGAACAAAGAGAGGACAAGCCACAAAAATACCCCAGTGGGCGATGGATCAGGATGGGGGGTGCCCAAAGGAGATAGGATTTTGCAAAAAGCAGAGCAGAATTTGCAAGGCGATTTCACCCCAAACCAGTGGCCAGGCAGGGTCTGAGCAGAAGGAACAGCAGCTGTGAAAAGATGAAGGAGAACGGAGGCCTCATGGGAGCTGTTTGCACTGAGTGAGAACATTGTGGATACAAAGTTGCCCCACGGATCTTCCCAAGGCGTTCAGACCCCCTCATGAACCAGCACTCTGCTGTCTCAGCACCGTGCGTCTGCCTAAAGAGATGCAGGTGGGAGCCCTGGCCGGTTTGCTAAGTGGTTAGAGCGTCGGCCCGCGGACCAGTGGGTCGTGGCTTCGATTCCAGTCAAGGGCATGTACCTCGGTTGTGATTCGTCCCCGGTCCTAGTCGGGTTGTGCGGGAGGCAACAAGTCAATGTGTCTCTCTCACATTGATGTTTCTCTCTCTCTCTCTCTTTCTCCCTTCCTCCCTCCCTCCCACTTTATCTGATGATAATCAGAAAAATATTCTCGGGTGAGGATTTATTTAAAAAAAAAAAAAGATGCAGGTGGGAGATCATGCTCCCCACCACAGGTCACCCGATGGCTCAAATAAACTTATAAACATCCTCAAAAAGATGCTGGTCGCCATGGAGTGTTTTCGACAAACCTCCTGCCATAGAGTCACCAAAAGTACCTGTTAGAAACACAGAGTCCTGGGCCCACCACTGAGCTACTTAAAATCAGGTGGGGCCTGGGAATAGCAACTTTCAAAGCGTGTCCCAGGGACCTTCAGGAGTATCAAACTTTGAGAAGGACCACCATACTGAGCAACACAGCAAAGTGTGGTGTGGTCCCTGCCGTTCCTCTAACAGAGGCATTTAGATCATGCTTAATCATTGTACAGGTGCAATGAGACCCTGATGGCAACAGAGCACAGAAGGTCCTCCAAATTCCCTTGGTCTCACCTTCCCCGCGGCCAAGCATGCCTCTCGTGTTGTTTGTAACTTCCAGATGACACTGTGTTCCGCTCAGTGTTCATTTACTGTGTGCCTCCTGCCAGGCCACGGAAGCGCCTCTCTGATTCACGAGGGCGTGAAGGGAAGGTGTGCGCACACCGGCAGGGAGAGCGGGGACAGCTACAAGGGCCCCTGCTCAGGAATGTCGTCCGAGAGGAGGACGGTCCTGATGGGATGACAGGACTTTATTAAACACAGAGGCGGGGCGAGGGCATGCGAAGGTGCGGGGTATCACACAAGCAGAGGCAGACAGAGCATCGCAGGTGCTGAGGTCCGAATGTGTTAACTGTTCAGAGCAATGTTACAGTTTCAAAAGAGTTCAATTTAAAATTCCACTGGAAACATAACACACTTAGAATACATTTAGCGAATCTGGGCAAGCCTGCAGTCCTGAAATCTATCAACTGTTGCTGACAGACTTGGGCAGAGTCCTGAATGAATGAGAGCTATACCATCTTTGTGGACATGGAAACTCAGTATCTCAAATTGTCAATTCTCCTGAAATTGACCTATAGGTTCAATGCAATCCCACATAGACTTCCAGCAGACTTTTTCTGAAGGAAAAAAGTCTGGTTTTAAATTTTATTTGGAGATGCAAAGGACCAAGAATCACCAAAACGACCTTGAAAAAGAACAACAAAGTCAGAGGACCGACTTATTGCAAAACTGTCTTGATTGAGGAAGTGTGTTCTTGATGATAGACAGAATGATGTAATATAATTGAGAGTCTGAAAATAGATACCATCAAATGGTTTTTGACAAGGATGCCAAAGAAATCCAATGGGAAAAAGGAAACTTCTCCAACAAGGTTGCTAAGTCGGCGGGAGAGCCACGTGAAGAAAATAAAGCTCTGTGAGCGCTATCCTACTCGGTGCTCGCAAACCAATTCAAAACAAGGCCTAGACTTCAGACAAAGCCTGTAACGCTTCTAAGAGAAAACACAGAACAGTATCTCCATGATGTTGGTGTAGGCAGAGATTCTTAGAAAGCACACAGAAAGCATTAACCATAAAAAAATTGATGGGCCCTGGCTGGGTAGCTCAGTTGATTAGAGCACCATCCTGATATGCCAAGGTTGTGGGTTCGACCCCTGGTCCGGGCACATACAAGAATCAACCAATGAATGCATGAATAAATGGAACAACGAATTGATGTTTCTCCCCCTCCCCATCTCTAAAATTAAATAAGTTAATTAAATTAAAAATTAAAAAATTGATTAATTGGACTTCATCAAGATTAAAAAAAATATGCTTTCATCCAAAACCCTATTAAGGAAATAAACAGACAAGCTATAGACTGGGAGAAATATTCATGACATATTATCTTACTATATATATATGTGTATGTGTGTGTGTGTATATCTATCTATATATATATATTTATATATATATTCTACAGCTCAATTATAAAAGAACAAATGACCCAGTTTTTAAATGAGGCAAAAAATGAGAACAGATGTGTCACAAATGAAGATGTACAAATGGCCAATGAACACGTGGGCAAATGCTCAACATCTGAGAAATTAGAATTAAAATGATTTTAATTTAAAACAGACAGTCCTACACACCCACCCTGGAAGAGATTAACGGTCCCCAATGTTGGAGAGGATGTGGAGGGAACCTAACTCTCCTGTGTGTGGCGGAAGTCTAAATGATACATTCTTTCAAAAACAATTTGAGAGTTTCTCGACCTTTGAAACATGTACGGCCCTGAATTCCACACCACAGTGTTTGTCCACGAGAGAAGCCTTGTAGGCAAGCGTTCATGGAAACTGTTCACAGTAGCCCCGAACTGGAAAAGGCCCATCCCAAGGGGAATGGATAAACTGTGCAAATTCATGTCATGGGCCATTACTCAGCAAGGAAAAAGCTCCTAATGCATGCTGTCCACAAGGATCCCTCTGAAAAGCACCACAGAGCGAAAGAAGCCAGACACGCAGAAATGGACACACTACACGAGTCCGTCTGCATGAAGTCCTAGAACTGGCAGAACTGTAGTCAAAGCAGTAAGTGACTTTTCCGGAGGGAGGGTGTTGGCTGGAAAGGGGCACAAGGGAGCTATCTGGAGCGACAGTCATGTTCTGTGTCTTCAGGTGGGTGTGGGCTACATTGAGTAAAGGCTTTTGTCAAAATAGTTCAAACCGCATTTAAGATCTGTCTTTCACTGTTCGGAAATTACATCTCAATTTTAAGTCTAAAATCCCTGTTATTCAGGACAGGACAGGTTATGTTGGGGTAACAACCCCCAAATCTTCATGACTCAACACAACTAACTCAGAGTGCCCTGCAGGCGGGGCAGCTTTCTGCATGGAGCCTCCTCCCGCTTCCCCGATGGGAGGAGACAAGCTGGCCAATCAACGGCTTTAAACCGCCCGGGCCGCGACAGGAAGTCACTTGCTCTCACGTCCTACACGTCAGGGTCAGTCACATGGCCCTGAATAAATGCAAAGGGTCGGGGAGTGTGCTCTCCCTGTGGCCATGAAAGGGAGGACTCCCAGACATGGTGAACGCAGAAATGCCCGCCACAGTCCCTGTCCTCGGGGTTCTCACTTTGATCGAAGGAGACAAGCTAACTTCCCACAGAGTGATGACTACAATTCCATCCCCGAGCCCAGACCTGGTCCTGGCCAATGGGGACCTGCCCTGCACAAAGGGAGATGAAGTCAGTGGCTCATTTCCCTTCTTCAGCCACGGCTGAGCTGACTTCCTGGCGCACAGAAGGAAAGAATTCTGTACGGGTGCCTGGGAAAAAGGCGGCAGACACCCGAATGTGAAATGAACTGCAGAAGTCTGAGCAGACACTCATTCAGGAGGCCCCGGTTCACAGAACTGCTGCGGTGACTCCGAGAGACACCGAGTGGCAAGTGACTGACAGGCCAAGCTGGTCCAAGGCCAACGATGACCGGGGAGAAAGCCGTGCTGGGCTCACGCTGACGTGGAGAAATCAGGTGTCACAAAGAAAACAGGGCTGTTTACCTGGTCTAGCGTGACGGTTGCTGCTTGTTGGAAATCATCCTTCTGAAAACTCTGCGTTGGGGGGAGCCCCGGCAAAAGGCCGCGCAGCACACACAGAAACACTGGGGAGACCGTCCTCTTCTGCAGCTTCCTTATCTGTTTGAAATTTGCACAAAAGGTCTTAAACACCACAGCAGTCAGAGGAGGAAAAAATACGTTTGGCAGGTCAATAGGTACGACGTCGGGGAATCATGTTTAACATGTCTGGGAGACGTTGCTGATGAATTTTTGGCTAAAACTTGAAAAGAAAAGCAGGCACATTTTCCAAACCAACACGTGGGGTTTTCTGGTCAGGGGAGCACCTTTAAAGTTCAGGTACGCCAGGGACAGGCAGAAGTTAGACTGTGTAAGGATTCCCACGAATTGCTCCGAGGTTACCTCTCGTCCAGCAGACGGTGGCTGGAGTCCAGCTCGGCAAGGAAACACACAGAACGCTGATGTCCCAGGGAATCCCCAGGCAGCTGGGAGAGAGAGGACTGCAAGATGGGTGAGAGCATGTCACTGACAAACATGTCATCAGGGGTGTGGACCTAGTGCCTGCCTCATGTACTCTGGAAAATTCCAGAATTACTGCAGGGCGCCGAAGGGAGGCTGCCAGCTGTGAGTCTGGGCATGGGCGTAAGTAGCTTCAATGTGTTCAACCAAGAACAAGTCACGGTGGCCAGGCCTACCTTCTCATTTTGGGGGCCATATCTGGCGCACACCCACTTAGGCCTCTAGAGCTGTGCCGGTAGGGACTAGTTCTGTTCCTTTTGTTTGTGTTTTGGGTTTTTTATTTTTTGTTCAGATAGAGTGGGAGGGAGAGAGAGGAAGAGAGAGAGAGAGAGAAACATCGACGTGAAAGGGACACATTGAGTGGCCGCCCCCTGCACGACCAACCAGGGCCGGGGACGAACCACAACCGAGGCACGCGTCCCCAGCGGGAACCAAACCCGGGTCTCTCTGGACCGCAGGCCAATGCTCCAGCCGCTGAGCCAAACCGGCCAGGGCGGGACTAGTCCTGTTTTAAGTGAAAGAGAATCCAACCCAAACTGTCCTAAGGGAGAAGAGGTTTGTCTAATTCACGTACCTGGACAGTGCAGGCAGACCCTCAGGTAGAGCTGTACCCAAGCCCTCAAGTAATTCACACTCACTCCCGCTCCAAACCTTGGCTCTGCTCTTCCAGTGTTCCCTTCAGTCACTCGTGATGTCAGCAGTGTCAGCAGTGTGATGTCAGCAATGTGATGTCAGCAGTATGTCAGCAGTGTGATGTCAGCAGTGTGATGCCAGCAGTATGACGCCAGCAATGTGACATCAGCAGTGTGATGTCAGCAGTATGTCAGCAGTGTGATGCCAGCAGTGTGACGTCAGCAGTGTGCCGTCAGCAGTGTGATGTCAGCAGTGTGACGTCAGCAGTATGACGCCAGCAGTGTGATGTCAGCAGTGTGCCGTCAGCAGTGTGATGCCAGCAGTGTAATGTCAGCAGTATGACGCCAGCGGTGTGACATCAGCAGTGTGGCGTCAGCAGTGTGATGTCAGCAGTATGATGTCAGCAGTGTGACGTCAGCAGTATGACGCCAGCGGTGTGACATCAGCAGTGTGGCGTCAGCAGTGTGATGTCAGCAGTATGATGTCAGCACTCTGATGCCAACAGTACGATGCCAAAAGTCCCACATCTCCAAACTGACGGCTTCTAGTCTGATAATAACCAGTTTACTTTCCGATAGCTCCTGTCCACACTCCATGATTCACACTTTTTAGACCAATATCTTCATCTCAATATAGTGAAAGTGACTGTGGCCAAGGATGCAATTACACTGATTGGCTAGGTTTGACTTGCATGGCAACCCCTAAGCAACCACCTACAGCTGCTAAGAACCAGTGTGGTCTGATTGGCTCAATCGGAGTCACATGTGCCACCTCTGAACTGGGTGGAGCCACGGGGCTAAGAGGGTGGGGAGAGAATCAGTTCCCCAGGGGAAGTTCTGGGTATTAGCAGAAGCTGTGAGACACCACCCGTGAATGTGATTGACCTGGTGGAGGCCTCCTTCACCAAGGGAGACGACTTTGACACACACGGAGGAGAGGGCTGCAGCACGGCAAGGGGGTGACGTCACTGTCCCCCACCTGCCACAGACACCAGCCATTCTGAGGTGAGCTGCTTGCCCTCGTCTCACACCAACCCAGTGCACCACCTTCTGTGCACCTGCAGGTGCCAGGCATGGGATACCCAGTCCCTGCCCTCTTTGAATCCCGCTCTGAGAGATGTAAATGAAGTAGGGTTACCAAAGGGACTTCACTGGCAAATAAATGTGTGGGATATCAATAACTACTCATGAAAAAAGGGATCTGAATTTAAATGTTTAGAAAAAGTTAAAATGTGAGTGAATTTCTTTATTCTTGGACTTCTTGGAGCTTTTTGTTTTTTCTATTTTTTTTTTATTGTCATCCAAGGATATTTTTCTAGCTATCTTCAGATAGAGTGGGAGGGAGGAAGGGAGAGAGAGACAGAGAGAGAGATCGATGTGAGAGAGACACATTGACTGACTGCCTCCCACACAACCCCGATCAGGCCCGGGGACAAACCGCAGCCGAGGTACGAGCCCTTGACCAGAATCGAACCCGGGACTCTTTGGTTCGCAGGCTGACGCTCTAACCGCTGAGCCAAACCGGCCAGGGCTCCTGGAGCTTTTTAAGTACCAGTGGCAGAGAGAGACATCAGCAACATAGTGGAATGGAGTTGCCAGCCTCACCCGCCCACAGAAACACTGGTTCTGACAGCAGCCTACGGACAAGGGTGCCTTTGCGGGAGCCTGGGAGTCCAGAGGCCCACAGGGGGAAAGCTGACTAGAGGGTGATTTTGGAGACTGGTTCTTACCAAATGGGTATCAAATGGGTGTGAAAGAATATAATCTCATCGAGCCAACGAAGGAAAAGCATCTCCAGCGGGAGGTGAGAGCTTGCGGTAGGGCTAGGGAGGGCGGCCATCTGGTGTCACTGGAGTGCAGTGTAAGAGGCACAGCGAGGGACAGGAGACTGAGCAGGCCGGTGGGGCAACGGGAAAGGAGCTTACTCCAGGTAAGGGGTTTGAGTCTGCTGTTGCTGTCACATTGATTCCCTGAATAATGATACTCATCCATCTATTCTTTTTTTTATTTTTATCCTCACCCGAGAACATTTTTGCTTTTATCTTCAGATAGAGCAGGAGGGAGAGGGGGGAAGAGAGAAACATCGATGTGAGAGAGACACATCAACTGGTTGCCACCCACATGACCCCAACCGGGACTGGGGACAAACTGCAACCGAGGTACGTGCCCTTAGCGGGAACCGAACCCGGGACTCTCTGGTCTGCAGGCCGACGCTCTATCCGCTGAGCCAAACTGGCCAGGGCTATCCATCTATTCTTTTATCCATTTTCTCAACCAGCATTTAATGAGCCTTTGTTAAGGGGCCAGCTCCAGACCAGGGAGGGGTGGGAGAGAATTCAGGGCGGCCAGAGACAGGCCGGTGGCGGGAAGCTCCTGGAGGCAAGCACACAGAACCGTCTGAGCTCCACAGACCTGCACGGCTGTGGGAGGCCCAGCCGATCTCCCAGCCCACCTCCTCGCCATCTCTGCTCGCCGTGGTCCTGGATGGGGGGTCAGGGGGGACGTGGCCTAGCATCTTCAATCATCCCTGGGCCCGGGTTGGCCAGATGAGGCCGCCAGTCTGTCACATTAGCTGGAGCTAAACTAATAAAACAGATCGGTGTCACTGAGGGGATGAGCTATTGAAATAACTGAAGGAGACCTGCCTGAGAGAAGAGGCCTGGGAAGGCAGGAGAGAAAATAAAGCTTGAAGATAAATAGTACTGGCAGCAACAACCTTTAGCGACCTGGGCCCCGCAATGCCAAGATGACAAGAAATTCACAGTAAAAAAGGCTGATGTATGGAACACGAGCCAGGGGGGTCCAGACGCCAGCACAGATCTCGTCACAAGCCCAGGCAGACTGTCAAGGCAGGCTGCTCTCTTAAAACAGGTCAAAGAGCTCCTCCTAGGCTTCCCAGGGCGTGCCACTGGACGCCACCCCACGGCCACCCCGGCGTCCCCGTGAGCCTCAGGGTCCACCAGCGGAGGACGGCCACACAGCTCCAGTGGTGAGCACACTGTGGCAGGCAGCCACAGGCGTCCCCGCTGCCAATGCTGTCATCTGGACAGGGCGAGAGCACAGTGAATTCTGGCTCCTCCGTTCTCCCCGCCTCCCTGTCTGTGCTTGTGCTCAACCCCCACCCAAGGCATCTCTGTGTCAACAGAGAGGCAGTGTGTGGTGACACCTCAAGGCCTCTCCAGTCTGAGGACAACCCAACAGACAGGAAGTGAAAGACCCAGTACCAATGAGGCAACCAGTGGTTCCCAGAGTGCGTTCTGGGGACACCGCCCTGGAGATGCCCCGCCCCCCAAACAGGCGTCCATGTTCATACGGGGTCTGAGACTAGCGCCTTCTCGGTCCCTCAGTAGGAAGGGTCCTGAGCAGCAGAACAGCAGAGACCAAGACCCCAGGGGACAGAGGACTGGGCACACTGGAGGGGATCAGCCCCAGTGTGGTGACTAGTTAGGTTTTGCACGTTTTATAATTCTTGCGGCACACCGGTTGAAAATTGCTGATCTGGTCCAACCGTCCCAGTTTTACGGACAGAAGAGCCAGTGTCCAGAGCAGGTGAGGCGACAGGCCCGTGGTTCCACAGCTGGGAAGTGGCAAAGCCAGAATGAAAACCTCCAGCTCCAGGCCAGCACTGCCACACCACGCCCCAGCTCACGCGTGGACCTGTGAGCAGCTCGGTAGCTTCTACTGTGTCCAGAAGAAGAAGTTCAACTTTGACATACGAGGACAATGGTCACCCAGATTTGCTGGGTTCCAAAGATTTACTCGACACTGTCTCAAGGTCTCTACTCCACGTTTAATAATTCATCTTCCAACCAAAAGTTGCATTTTTATCTATTGTCCCATGAGATTCCTCCATGCACGTGATATACACGCCAGCAGAGTTCCCACATTAGTGATCTCCTGCAGTGATGAACAGCTCCTGGTGCCTTATTAGAAAAGAAAGCCACTTACAGTCCAACCTCAAAACCTGTCAGCTTATACTACATAACAGACTGGTACAGTTTTTTTTTGTTTGTTTGTTTGTTTGTTTGTTTGTTCAGATAGGAGGGAGAGAGAGAGAAACATCGACATGAAAGGGCCACATCGAGTGGCTGCCACCCGCAAAACCAACCAGGGCCGGGGACAAACTGCAACTTAGGTACATGCCCTTAGTGGGAACCGAACCCGGGTCTCTCCGGACTGCAGGCCAATGCTCTAACCGCTGAGCCAAACTGGCCAGGGCCAGACTGGTATAGTTTTAAGCCATGAACTGTGGGGAAATGTTATCACGAAAAGGTAGCATGAGTAGAAAAAAGGGTAAGATGATTTCCCCATAAATATCTGAGAAACAATCTTTACAATGATAAACAAGCAAGTTATCCAACAAATATGTACCGACTTCTCTTGGCCCCGTGATAGTGTGTATGGGGGGTTGGGGGCATCCACATGAGATGCTCCGAATGCCAACACCAAGCACCACGCGTCTATACTGTTTAAAGTGATACAACCTCACTGCTGTTAGACAGCCACACCTCCTTGGTAACCTATATATGCTCAGGAGATCTGAAAGCCCTCCATTTAAAACAGAAAACATACCCAAAAGCAGTGCATGAGCAACGGTCGGCACTTTTTGTCTGATACTCACACCTAAACATTTGAACTTAAATGCCATCATCCGGAGACCAGAACATAAATTCTAGTGTTACCTGCCCCGTTGATCACATCTGCTCATTTTCTTTCTAGCGGGTAGAACTCCAACCAGACTAACATCTGCCCAGGCATGGAAACTGCGCCCTTTCCGCTTTGATACACTCAGCTGCTGATTTACAGACCGGAACCTGGCCGGCCAGTTCCCCTTGCACACCTCACCACAGAATGTAGGCTGCCGTTTTCCAGTCACGTGTGGTCACGGGGTGGACCCAGCGGAGTCATTAAGATCAATGTCTCAACAGCAGAGAAGACAAACTTATCAAGGTGGCTGAGACTCTGAGCACAGGAAAGCCCACTGCCTGGTCTCAGGGGGCGTCAGACTTTGGTGGTTTTGCAGGGTAACTGGAAGCAGGCAGGAGGCAAGGAGGAGTTCATTCTGATGTGTCTCCCTGTGTCCACCCTCATTTCACAGTGAAAAGTTGTGTTACTGCAAATCCAACAGGAAGAAACACCTCAAATGTAACCACACTCCAGAAACAGCAGATCCCGTTCAGACAGGATCAGGGCTCGGGCACGCTGCTCCCTCCCGCCTCTCGAGGGGCAGCTGCAGGAGCTCGGGCACATGAGCGCCCACGCCAGAGGAAGGAGCAACAGGCTGAACTCCCCTTCTGGAGAGGTTCTATCGGATAATATCCCAGGACCACCTCTCAACACTAAAGAATTCTAATCACGAACTTACTCCTGTGAGTGACGAATAAAATGTCCTGGCCTGTCACAAAGGCAAGACATCAGCTATAAACTTAGAGTGAACACCTGTTTCAGGACTCTTTTCCATGGAGCACATTCAGCATTATCATACAGATCACAGTGTGTTTGTGGGAGGATGGTGGGGGGGGAGGGGCACAGCCAGGACTCGCGTGCAAGACTAGGAGGGAGGCCTGCAACTCCAGCTTCTCAGGCCTGGGACACAACCAGCTGATGTGACCTAACTAAGCATGAGCTCTGCAGAACCCGTGGCCCAATACAATACACATAAATGAGTCGATTACAGACTTCACATCTTGTACACCAGCCAGTGACTTTTAATTGGAAGTAACTGTCAAAGACACCGCGCCTTTCAAGTCTTCGAGCCCACGACATTTAACAGTGGCTTTATTAGGTGAATGCCTGAAAGTATTCAACATTAGATTCGATTTACTTCACGTTAACATTAGCAAATACATTGTCAGCAAATCTTAAATATTCCAAATCAACAACCTGAAGTACAGAAGACCTGCTCTCAGATAACTCTGCTGAGGTGACATGAAGACAGAAAGAGCCTACCACTCGAGTTCAGGTCCTAGCCAACAATCACTACGTCGTCACTGGTGAACTCATAGGAAGGAACCTCAAGGTTGAGAGGTGCAGGCCCCTTCCGGATCCTGCCAGATGCGTCATAGTGGGACCCATGGCAAGGGCAGTAATAACCACCAAAATCTCCTGCATTTGCAATGGGTACACAGCCAAGATGCGTGCAAACACCTATCAGGATGACCCACTCGGGTTTCTTCACTCGTTCCAAATCGTGCTGTGGGTCCCTCAGCTGGGACACGTCCACTGCGGCCTCCTGGTCAACCTCCTTCTTGGTTCTGTGACGGACAAACAGAGGCTTGCCTCTCCACTTGAAAGCCATGTTCTTGCCTTCTGGGATGTCAGATAACTTGATTTCGATTTTCGACATGGCCAACACGTCTGCAGAGGCGCTCATGCTGGAGACGAACTGGGAGACGACATTCTTGGCAGTATATGCGACGGCCACCGTAGTTGTTGCGGTTACCAAGTAGGAGAAACCCTTTCTAGCCTCGCTGCTCTCCTTTGAAGACTTTGTACTGTCTAACACTTCAGCACGGCGATAATCAGAGAAGTCAGGCACTTTGACATCTGTGTGGGAATAACGAACAGAAGCAGGGACTGCAAGACAAACAGATTAAAAAATGCAATTAGATGAGGACCCGGAACAGGGTAGCCATCAGGCAACAGACCTTCATGAATATGCCTTGGCTGGGTTTGCTCAGTGGTTAGAGCATCAGCCCGAGGACCAAAGGGTCACAGGTTTGATTCCGGTCAAGGGCATGTACCTGGGTTGCAGGTCCAATTCCTGGCCCTAGTCAGGGTTGTGTGGGAGGCAGCCAGTGCAGGTGTCTCTCTCACATCAATGTTTCTCTCTCTCTCTCCTTGCCTCCCAAAAATCAATGGAAAAATATCCTTGGGTGAGGATTAACAACAACAACAACAAATGAATTCACAAGCATGAATCAAATGATAAAAGTGTGAAAAATCTCACCCACCGGCCTCAGAAATGGTCTAGTATATGAAACTCTAAGAACTAAATGAAACACACTGACCACACTGGCTTGAAAACATAAGACAGCACACAGACACTGAGGCCCTCCTTACTGACCACTGCAGGTTCAGGACGACGACGACTCAGGGCATCAAGTCTGAAGAGTCAAAGCACTGGAAATAACAACATTTTAAAGTCCCCCACTTCAAGGTGCCAAGATATAGTACAGTTATGTGAAACCTCTCCCATTCTTTGGATTAGAAGGGACCCTACACTCATCCAGTCCACCAACACACTGATGTGTGTGATCTTATTAAATTTTATTCTACTTCTGCCTGTTCTCTGAAAGAGCTGCTATAAATTCACAAAATTCTAACTACAAGACAGTAAACAGTCTGTGAACTATAGCATAACTCTGGTGCAGAAAATTTAGAGATTTCTATTTCAGACCTTACAGTATAAATTAGTATTATTTTAACTTCAAGTGACACCCCTAATGGGCAGAAGAGGACACCCTTATCAGAATAAGCAGTTATCAAAATAAAATAAAATCTCCAAAAGAACCAGTCATTTTGATTTAGTAGGGGAAAAAGAGGACACTTTCATTACCCCTCTCAGTGAGGGCAACAGCCCACTACCGCAGGCTACACAGGCCAGATATTTGTGTCAAACGAATGTTGAAGAAAAAAACAATTACTGTCGCCCTGGCTGGTGTGGCTCAGTTGGTTGAGCGTCATCCCATGCACCGAGAGGTTGCCAGTTCGATTTCCACTCAGGGCACATGCCTGGGTTGTGGGCTTGATCCCCAGTAGGGGGAGTGCAGGAGGCAACCAATCCATGTTTCTATCTCTTTCTCCCTCTCCTTTCCTTTCACTCTAAAATCAATAAATATATATATATATTTTTTTTAAAAAATTACTATCTATGTAGTACCTTGAATGCAAGTTGTTTATTTTTTATAAAAAAAGATCACAACCTTCTGCCCCATAGCATTTTTAAATGTCTGGAAAAAATTAACTTACTGGTATCACTTTTAAGTATGTTTCAGGAAGCAAATCTCTTTGCAAACTCTATGTTCATTTTAAGACATTTGCCAAGTTTCCCTGTTTAGAAAATAGAACACTAAAAATCTCTCACTTTTAGAAAATATGTTGTTTCCCAAAAGAAAGATGCTTCCAAAACAAAGTGCTTTTTCTTCCTTTTTTTTTATCCTCACCCAAGGACTTTTTTTTTTTTTTTGCATTTATCTTCAGATAGGGCAGGAGGGAGAGAGGGAGGAAGAGAGAGAGAAACATCGATGTGAGAGAGACACATCAACTGGTCGCCGCCCACACAACCCCAACTCGAGCTAGGGACAAACCGAGGTACGTGCCCTTAGCGGGAACTGAACCCAGGTCTCTCTGGACCACGGGCTGACGCTCCAACCGCTGAGCCAAACGGGCCAGGGCAACAAATTGCTTTTTCATGTAAGTTGCAAATTCTACTGGCTCTCAAGGTCCATCCCTTCATGGAAGCCATTAGGTATTCACAAATGGTAAAACCTATCAAAACCACTCCATGTACTTTTCTGGCTAACCCACCATCTCTTAGAGGAAACCAGGACACAGGTGGTGACTACCTGAGACTGACAACTATGGCAGTGACATCACAGGATGCACTGCCCTCCCTCCACCTCATGCTAACCTGTCAGATGGGACTGGGGTGGAGTCTGACTGCTTTCCCTTAGCATTGTCGGGATCACACAGGGAAAATGTGCACTGCACCCGAAACATGGACCTGAAGTAAACACTCCTACATTAAAAACAGCACCACAGCCCTCAACCTTGCTAACAGTGCTCACGGAAGTGTACAGAAACACTAACCAGAGCGACGATGAGTTTCATCTGGAGATCTGTGGGCAAAAGAAAGAAACCCAGCTGTCTACTCCATTTTGTGCGGCCGTTACCCTTCACATGGAGCTTTATCATCCAGAGTGCTCTGGGAAAGTACTGCCAGATTGCAAAAATCATTCTGCAAATAACCTACACGAACCATTATTGTGACTTTTAATAGCAATGATGGTAGCTAGAGTTAGTTCAAATTAAAGCAAAATCAGTTACTTGTAGAAATACCATCCAGAAACAGAGAAAAACTAAGGCATCATAACAAATCAAGGTTTATTTTTTGTCTAGTTTTGTTTGTCAGCTCTGATGCACCCTGGAAATCTTCTCAACTCAGGGATCTTCTGCTGATCCAACCCCTCCCATCCCATACCCTCTGCTTTCCTCCTTCTCACAAACCATCTAGACAGGAGACACTAATGTGCGCTCAGCTACAAGCTGAAGGCATGATTACAGAAACGAGGTTGGCCTTACAGTTTGATATTATTTGACAGTTCCTAGAAAAGACAAGTAAGCCTCCAATGTTTAGAAGAAACCCTTTAGCCAATGTGACAAACTGCACTGATGCTTTCACCTTTGGCATTGAAATCTTCTCTTCCTTTACTGTTTCCCACCTCAAGGTTGAACAGGCCGGGGACAGTACTTTGTTCCTACCTTGACCAGTTTCTCCAAAACCCACTGATGCCCCCTAACAAACTGTCAATGTATTCGTTCAGAAATACTTTGCACCAACTGTACGCAAAACCCAAGGCTGTGGGAAATAGAAAAATAAAGGAGACACTCTCTATGCCCTCAAGCTCAAGGTCAGAGGAATCACAAGCAAACACAATACAGAATGGAAAGTGTTCTGTCCCTTAACACATAAAGGAATCAGCAAATATAAAATTCTGACCTGACCCTGGAGGTCGACAGGATGGGGAAAATACTGGAAATGTTGAAAACTGAGTGAGAGTATCACTGAAAGTACAGAGAAGAGGGTGAATGAAGGCAGAATCGTGGGGGCAACTGGGTCACATGTAGGGCAAGTGCCACTGGGGCCAGGCAGGTGACAGTGACTCAGGTAGGCCTGATGGGGACTGGGGAGAACTGGACAAGCACTTGCTCCAGCTAAGGAGCACACGAGACTTCTCCCGAGCAGAAACGAGGGCCCAGGTGGCCAGCTTCCAACATTTCAAGAGACACAAGACATCTTCCCAATTTTAAAAACTGTGCAAATGAGCCCAACTAAGGCCCACTGGCCCACAGGCTGCCAGTTCAGGATCCCAGGACGGCAGAGGAAGGAGAAATGGAAGAGGAGACGCAAAGATGAACTAGGACCTACAGGCAGAGGGTGTGCCAGTCTTTCAAGTCCGTGCTCTCAGCCACAGTGTGCGTCCCTGTGCAAGTCACTTCACCTTTTCTCATCATTTCCATCTGTAAAATGGGAGCATCATCAACCTCTCTCTGCCTGCTGTTCCTGAGATGCACCAGCACGTGAAACGCGGTGGCCCAGCGCTGGAAACCACTGCTGACACCCCGCACTGTGAGTGACCTTGAGGCTTGTGTGCCTGTTGTTGTGTGCGATGGTGGGTGTGGGGGGGCACTCAGGGCTCGGTGGTGGCCAGCCCGACACCTTCCCAAGCCTGAACAGCAGCTCCTATTGTTGAGCGTCCACAAAGTGCTCCCCGAGTGTACGAACGACTTTATGCAGGCTTTCTGACACCTGCATCTCACGACATAACCTACGGATTTGGCATCATCATTAATGCATTTCACTCGTGAGAAAAACGTTTGGAAATCTGCCCCCATTCAAAGGACGTGCAAGGAGCAAGACCTGTCGGGCCTGCTGGGAGCAGTCGGGCCCCGGGGTTCGGAGAGTCCAAAACGGAGCCTGGGGCCGGGCCGCCGCGGGGAGGCGCGCAGAGGCCGGGCCGCCGGGGCCGGAGGGGTCCCCCACACTGGGGCGCCGGCCGCGGAGGGGCCAGGCCGGCCCACGTCCACCCAGCGCGGCCGCCCGGGCCCCCCAACGGGGCTCCGCGCCATCTCCCCGCAGACCCGCCCTCCTTCGCGGCTGCCTGGGTCCAGGGCCGGAGAGAGCGAGAAAGGGCGCCCCCTCGTCCGGCTCACCATTGAGGCCCACGACGGCGACCAGAGGCCGGCTCGCGGCCTGGCCGCTCAGCGACTCCCGGCAGAGGAAGGGCCGCTTCACGTCCAGCACCAGCGGCTCCGAGGCGGCGGGCAGCGCGGGCTGCCCCAGGGGCCGCAGCGCGCCCACCACCGCGCGGGACGTGGCCGACAGGACGGGGGCGAACGGGCCCGAGCGGGCAGCGACCGACAACATGGCGACAGCTCCTCCAAACGCCGAGCCGGTCACAGGGACGACCTTCCGCCCGCCGCGCAGGCGCGGGGAGGCGCAGGAGGCGCGGGGCCATGACGTCAGCGCGCCGGTCGAAGTACGCCGGATGGGAGGGGCGTGCGTCAGAGGCGGGGCTAAGACCCCACGCTGAGGGCGGGGCCGCGCGGGGAGGAGGGGCCGCGCGGGGAGGAGGAGCCGCTTCCCGGTCCGTCAGCACGGGCGCCTTGTGGTCATTGTGCTGGAATCTAACCCGAAGAAAGGGGGCGGTGGAGGCCACCAGGAACGTCTCGTAGGCCGACTTCGCGGCCCCTTCGGGCAAAAACATCATCTATGGGGACCTAGGGAGAGGAATAAAATTTCATAATAGTTTAAATAGGGATAATAATAGTTTTCAACATATGTGCATATATATGCTAATATATATATCCTAATATATATAAAATAGGGTATACATATAAAACCTAGAAGAGAGACCAGCATATAGTAACTGCTATGTGTTTACTATAATGAGTATTGTCATTACCTAAAAAATAAGTTTTAAAAGGCCAGGGACTTGTGTGCAAAGCTTATGAATGATGATGATAATGATAATGATAATGGCTTATGTTTATTAAGCGTTTACTGTGTATTAGGTTTTGTGCTTTAGATTCATTCTTTCATTGATAGTCAAGGGCCCCATGAGGAAACCGAGGTCCTGCGCCCAGGGCTGGATAGGCAGGAAGGGGTGAAGTGGGGCGTCCACCCCCTGAGTCTGCACTCCTAACCACGCCAGTTTCCCTGAGTGAGATTTTAGAGCATGCAGGGCTACGTCTTTCAATCATTTCCTGTCCCATGGTGAAAAAGTTATTCCTTTCCCCATCTTGTCCACTGCATTTGGTTACATCAACACTTCTGTTCCCTACGGACTTAATGCTTCCATCTGCACAATGGGCTGTGTATGGAGTCAAGAAGAGCAGTGTGTTCTTAGGAGACTGCACCTGGATTCTCCGAAGATTGTCCTCAAGATGCATTTATGATGCAGCAGTTCTGTGTATGATCCTGGATGAAGCACAAGGCCAGTGAGACACCTGTGGCCCTACCCCAGGGACATGCCTCCTCGGCCACTGTCACCTAACCTTGTGCTTAGAGAGGCAGTCTGCCTCCCCCGTGAAGGCCCTTGTGTCTGTCCCCTATTTACACGCCATTATGCCAGAAAATGCCTGGCTTCCCATTTCCAGGTCCAGGCGTTGTGACAGCTTCAGCTTCTCTGCTCAGCCCACGGTCCCTCGCTTGGGCAGCAATACATGAAGACCGACAGCCACTTGAGAACTGCACAGCCTGTCCCCAATTTAAGCCATTTCAAATGCATTTCTGTTCCATAAAATCCCTATGGGCAATTCTGTGCTCCTACCTCTTTGAAAGATGGTAACCCTGGGGAGGAGAAGAAATTAGCCAGGGAGAAGTTCAGAATGCTAATACTTTAATCGCTCGTCCCTTTAACACGTTAGTCACATTCATTAAGTATGATTAATTGTCCGGCTTTGTGGAAAACCGTATCAGTTCCCCTATCAGCCACACATCCATCTCTTGCCAAGCGAGCTGCTGCAGTGGCACCGAAAACGCCTACTTTTTCCCATTTGGATGGTACTAGGTGCCCCCTGAAAAATGTGTTGAGTTAATTGAACTCATTTGTATAGAATCCTTGCTAAGTGCCAGGGCTGCTGAGTCAGCTGCCAAGGTCTGGTCCCAAGTCCTCCCCTTGCTGCCTGAGTCACTTGGGCAAGTTACTGAAACTCTGAGCTTCAGTCTCCTCCTCTGACAACTGCCAGTTGTCCAGCGTCACCGCCGGAATAATAGATTCATAGGTTAAATGAGAAATTTTATTTGTACTTATTTCACAATTGATGGCTGCAGCGCAGCAGATTGCAAAGAGCTTGCTCCTTCATTTGTATTCCGAGCAATCAGGTAGCAGGCCCCATTTGTACATCCAAAGGCCCTTTCATCCCCGAACCTCGAGAGCTCTTTTCCCAGCATACCGGCAATAAATTCCGTTGCAAAACCTTCATGATTAAAGATGAAAGTGAAAACATAATTTTGAAGAACCAATGGAGTTCGTCCATTTACCTGCTTTATGGGTACGCTCCCCTACTTTTTCTTGTAATGCTTTTTCTCGAAAGAAGGAACTTCGTGTGGCATGCAGAACCACAGAACGGAATGAAACGACAACCTTCAGCCCGTCAAGAAAAGCCCGAGCTGCATTAAACACGCCCTCCGAATCCAGGGGATGGCTATTAGACCAGATCTCCCATAATGAGCTGTGCTGATTAATAAATTATGTGACTCCCAGGTATAACTATACCTGCAATCAATACAATTGCCTAAAAGCTCTGAATTAGAATGTGGGCAATAAAATATAACTGAACGTTATTAGGAATTAGTCGTTTTAATTAGGAGGAATAATTAATTGAATGTTACAATGTATTGATCTACAACTTATTTAATTCTCTGCAATTTAATTTGTCAAATTTGAGTCCAAATAACTGATGATTGGTCCTAGTCGTGGTAGAGCCAGAAGCGATGGGAACGATGAAAGGGGAGAGGCTGGGACTGCAGACCTACCTGGTGGCCCTGCACAAAGGTCCGAGCTGCTCCACCCCCGGCCTCTGTCGGTGCTCACCTGCAGTGCTCGCTGCCCTGCCTCCATCATCCCGCCCCTCCCTCTCTGGGGGCAGGTCCAGTGCAGGCTCCACAGGCCCAGGAGGCCGGGAGGACTCAGCGGACCCGGGAAAATGTCTGGCCTCTGCCCCTCATTTCCTGTCTCCTTGCCTCAGTCTTCTCACAGGAAAGGGGGGTCAGAAGAGCGTGTCTATCATGGGAAGGTGGGCGAACACTCACTCAGCACCGTCCCCGGCCGTGTGGACTGTGGGCCCATGCGTGTTTTCCCAGCACTGTTATTACTATCTGCCTCCTCCTCGGGACACCTGCAGGGGGTGTGCTTGATGACCTCTTCGGTTCCAACACACCCTCTTCTCTCTCTGCCTGCACACACACACCTTGTTTCTGGTTTCTTCTCCTATTTCCACAACGAATACAGATGACTTCTGTATAAATATTTTCTTTAGAAAGCACACATACAGGGTGGGACCAAAGCAGGCTTACAGTTGTGTATGGAAAATAATACAATAATTAATAATAATATAAGAATAAGCTCTGTGTTTTGCGTACTCACAACTGTAACCCGACTTTGGCCCCACCCTGTATCTAAGACTAAACTATGTAGGGGGTGGACGTGGTTTTCTCTTTTTTGAGAAATAGTTGCAGTGCAGTGGAGAGATGCCGTTGGAAGGTCGGTCCCTGTATTTGTGGAGACCTCATCAATGTGTGGCGCATGGGGGACAGTGCATGTCGCAGGCAGGTGTCTGTGGTACAGAATTCTCACCGCTGGGCAGAATGCTACTGTGTTTCAATTCTGGAAGCCACAGGAGAGTGACATGTGCTTTGTATCCTATTCTGGATGGATGCGTCCCCGCCCCTCTGAGTCGCAGCCTCGCCTGGCCAAAGGGAGAAGCCTTTACGTGCGCTAGCTCCCGGCTCGAACCCCTAAACAAAAAGAAATAACAAGCATAGCTCGGAACCAGACTGAGGGACGGAGGCAATTAAAAATAAATCAGGCATCTTGGAAAAAGTCATTTGCGGAAACAGTTGTGTCCACAGCATGAAATATGGAGGGAGTACATTAAAGCAAAAATTAATTTAATAAACATTCCACCTCCTTCTTTTTTAAAGGAGAGAATACGATAAAATACTTCATTAGGCAGTCTCAGCAGGGAAACATGGAGTGTTTTTTTTTAAAGAACTGTGTAAATTAGAGAGATGAGAGGGGGGTGGGGGGAGAGAGACAGAGAGACAGAGAACACACACAAGAGAGAGCAGGTGGCCCTTTGTGGACCACCATAGGACAGGACAGGATGGCTCAGCTACGGCCAGAGGTGGGGGAGAGTTCCTGGGAACCCACGCAGCCCACGCTCATCCGAACCCCAGCAGCCCCTCAGGTTAGAACTACACAAAGCCCGTCAGACAGTGCCCATCTCTAGAATCCAGACACACACCCAAGTCTGATTCAACACCCAGAAATGGCCTAGACTGGTCTCCCACTCTGTGCTTCGACCTTTGCTCTGGGCCAGTGAGCAGAGATACCAGCGAGGAAGATTATTATCTGGGCTCTCCCCAAATGGTCCCAGAGCCTGACACAGTGCAGGGAGACCAACTACTGATTGACGCAGTGGGCATGAGTAGATGCCATCCCAGAACTCTTTTTCTGGTCACTTCCTAACAATGCCCAGCTCTTTCTTCAGGTATTTATCTCTGCTCAGTGCCCCGGCCGCTATTCCAGATCGCAGTAGGCGTCCATGAGACATCTGGCCTGGGTCCAGCTCGACCATTCGAACAGCCTTCTCCAGCTCCACAGACCCACACGTTAACAGGACAACACACGGAAAGATAAGGTGGAGAATTTACATCACGCGTCATGGAAACAATTTCATAGCATCATTTTGAAAGTGGTCCATTGTTCCCCAAGTCCCTCTGTCGCTACCTGCCTGGTTCCATCCCTTCATCCTGGACTCTTCTCCTTCTTCTCCCCACCCAGTCCCTGCTCCCGACCCACCCCCATCTCCCTTCCTCCCGTGAGAAAATGTGGAGCTCTTCATCTTCATCAATGTGTCTGCATACCCATCACTCCACGCAGCAACACTCTCCCCACCTATGCCCCCCGCCCCCGGAAGGGAGGGGTATACTGAACAAGTGTACTCCTATCTATTTATCTCCATTTAAAAATATCACACAGTCAGGGGTTTCATTTCCTCTTTCTCCCTCTCTCTCCCTTGCTCCCAGTGGATTCCTGTCCATCAGGTGTCTGCGGAACCCCAGGGCTTCCTTAGCCCAACAGGGACCCCAGGCAAGTAGGGGAAACGTGCCATCAGCAGCCTTAGATGAACATGGACAGTGACCCGGCTCCCAAAGCCTCAGACATAGGGCTGTGAACGCCGGAAGGAGGAAGATCACTCCACCTGGGTATCCTGGAAGGCTTCCGGGGGAGGTGCCACTTAGCTGGGCCTTGAAGGACTGGTAGGCTGTGCTCCTGTGGGGACTGGGTGGAACTGGGGAGGGGCCGCCCTGCGGAACGTGTTCGGTTCTCTATAACCTCCTCCCTGTATTTATCGGAAATTCTTAAACAGTCATGGGCGAAGCTGGCGCTGACCTTTGGGGTCTCCATTTGGGAACCCCCCCCCCCCGCACAGCCAGTGGCCCCCCATTGCTGGGATTGGTTCACAAAATGCATCCAACGTTTTTAAACTGTCATAAAAAGGGGTCCATCCGCACAGGCTGAAACAATGAGCTCCCTGTGCTAGGAAAACAGCGCTCCTTGCTTAGGGCACTGATCGCGCAAGGGTTTTGTCGTGAAGATGACAACGGGCCTCGGAGGCCGTGTCCCTCTGCCTGCCCGACGGGAAAGACTCTAATTAAAACAAAGAGGAAACATTAATATTTAATAGTACGATGCTCCCACATCCTCTTTACTTCTCAGTTTAAGCCAATGTCAGCTCCAAAAATCCCCCCCAAAAGAACGCACTAACCCCCACGAGTGCGGAGCTGTCGGAGCTCGGCTGGGGCAGAAGCTCCGGGACCTCCAGAGCAGACGCGGAGCTCCTCCCCAAACTGGCAAGTCCCCGCTCCCACCTGGCCCCCACCCGGGCCTCAGAGCCGGGCCCCGTGGTCAGTCCCATGCTGTCCCTTTGTGGCGAAGACCAGGAGGTGCAATAGCAGTACCTGCCAGCTGCCGGGGGACCCAGTGAGACGAGCTGGCACATAGTCAGCCGTCAACAAAGGGGACTTCACGATCTCATCGCTACGACACACAGGGAGACCAAGGCCCCCGGGGTGAGGGTGGGTTTTTCGGAAATCACACCCAAGTTGGTGGCAAAGCCGAGGTATGGGTGCCCTGCTCATTATTCTCCCGGGTATTCTGACTTTTGTCCACGTGTGGGCCTCCAGGGCTGGCCACATTCCTGACTGCTAGAATGGCCCTTGAGCCCGGACTTCCACGCTGGTCACCTGCGGCTGGAGAGGTGCCTGTGACCCACCTTCATCTTCTTGACTGGACACACATCTTTCTCTAGCTGCTAGATCACTTTTGATTCCAAGACACAGACAGCTCAAAAAGGGATGTTATCACCGACATGTCCAGAGGTGGGACTTCAGGCACAGCTTGATCCAGGGGCTGGACCACTGTCATCAGAACTGGGCTTTTGCCTCTTGGCTCCTCTCTCGTGCAGCCTCAGTTCTCAGATAAGCCACCCTCCAGGGGTTGCAAGATGGTTCCTGCAGCGCTCAGGAAAAGCCCCGTCCCATGTCACTGGCTCTGGGTGAAGGATCAATGCCCATTCCTGAGCCAACCACTGTCCAGGGCATGTGAAGAAAAACTGGCAGGCTGCTTCCTCCTGGTGCCATTTGTGCCTCTACTCACAGGTGGCCCAGGAGAAGGAAAGGGTGGGTTGTCCAGGGGCTTCTTTAGCCAGAACGAAATGCCACCTGCAAGTCTGTATTCTGTCCTGGAGAACGGAGAAGTGTGACTCTGGGCAGTGAGCACAACCTGGAGGCCCACAGGCTGCATTCACCCTCAGATGGTTTGTGTTTGGTCCACACAGAATCTCTGAGTGTGAATTCATTGCCAACATGGAATATTAGCAGAATTTCCAGAAACATTCAGGTCCCGGCGTCCTTGGTAAATGGATCTCTGGCCAGTCTTCACCGTGACCCAGGACCCGCTGGCTCCCTCCTCTCGCTCAGGTGTGGGTGCTGCCCGGCGGAGGCTGCAGCCCCAGCACAGGTTGGCTCAGGAATAACGTGCTCCTTCCCCATGGAGAGAACTGTGCTCACCCCCAGCTCCGCCCTGGAGCAGAGCTGTGGCACCAGCCCAGCCTCATCCCTCTCGGGCATGTCACAGGGGCTGGGGAGGTCGGCTGGGGGAGGTCAGCGGCCCAGTTTACAGAAAAAGTTGCTGAAGCTCCACACAGTTCAGGGATGACGTGGCAGAAACGAGTGTTAACCTGAGTACCCACACGAGTAGTGGGCAGGGAGGGGCGGCCTTTTCTAGGCTCCTGTCCCTGTGTCTAAAATTGGGGACACCCAGCTCCATGACTCCAGGAGTCCACAGGCAGAGGACACAAAGGGCATGGGCATTTCTCTCTCCAGCTGCCCCTCTCCTGCCGTGGGGCAGGCGGGCGTTTGAGCGGGACCAGGACAGCGGACAGGCACCTGGTCTGCTGAGTGGCTGGCACCTTGCCTCCACCCTCCGCCTTCCGCTCCCCAAGGGGGCACCTCTAGCTGTTATCTGTGTGCCTGTGGGGTATCATTCACTTAAGCCCAGATTAGAGCAAAGCAGCCAGCTCATTGGAAAACTGAATCCATTTCTCTCCCGTGGGCGAGGCAGGAAGAAAGAGGGGAAGAGGAGGGGAAGGGAAGCTGAGCTATAGTGCCCGCAGTGTTAGGCCCCCACGTACACTCCCAATCTGTCCACGTCTCTCCGCCTTCAGCCCAGACCTGGACGTCACTCTCACCGGTTAGCCCCTCTTCTCTCTACTGGCCTCTCAGCCCCCACGCCTTGCGTCAACTCCGCCACCAGCATCCTAGTGAGGGGACAAAATCCAAACTCTTCTTCTTCAGTGATGTGTCTTCTTCCTCCCCGTGGGACTTCATGGCAGCCCCCTCTGGATGTCCCATCCATTCACCCTTAACCTTGACCAGACACTGTGTCCCCCTTGACCCTCCACCCCACAACCTAGCACTGTGCCTGCTACACAGAGGGTGCCACAAAGCAGGGAGGGGGAGGAGGGGGAGGGGAAAGAAGAAGGAGGAGGGAGGGGAGGGAGGGACAGGGAGGAGAGGGATGGGGAGGGGAGGGAGGGGGAGGGAGGAAGAAGAAGAGGGGGGAGGGAGGGGAAGGGGGGAGGAGGAGGAAACCCCATAGACTTCATTTAAAACCTTAAGTGAGGTAACAGAGTGGCACAGGGGCATGAGGACGGTTGGCATTGCTGCACAGACCTTCGAGCCCACTCCCCTGGCACTAAGCTG
Source organism: Tadarida brasiliensis (assembly GCA_030848825.1). Lineage (NCBI taxonomy): Eukaryota > Metazoa > Chordata > Mammalia > Chiroptera > Molossidae > Tadarida > Tadarida brasiliensis. The sequence goes on from CM061276.1 coordinate 50,417,013, forward strand.
GGTCACCTCCACGGGAAGGAAGGAGGCGCGGAGCAGAGGGGCCCAGGCTGTCTGAGCAGGGGCAGGTGAGGGAGCGCAGCCTTCCGGAGAGCGTTACAGGGGGCCTTTCTTTCACTGGCTCGTTTTCTTTCTCTTTAGTCCAAAGTGAAAAAAGCAAATAAATGTGTGTTTAGAATCACAGCCGTGGTACAAGGCTATTAGATAAAGATATTATCTCCCGGGTGAAACTTTGTCAGTCCTTAATGTCGAAAGCATGCAAAGTGGATTAGACTATCACAGGCAAGCAGGGGAGAGGGTCACAATGACAGAATATTATGAAACCCGTCTATTTATCCCCTAATTTTCATCTCCACATGAGACCCCAGCATGGTGCCGCTGGCCACAGGGCCCACTGGGAGGTGGGAGGGACACCCGTGTGGGCAGAGGCGTGAACACCTTCCTCGGTCCCTGCCAGCCTCTCTCTTGAACAGAGTCCAATCCCAGAATTGAAATAAACAGAGAAAGGCGGCCCTGCTGCCTGGTGACATTTAACTGGCATTCCCTCCCTGGGTGCCACAAAAATCCCGAGGGAGCTGGTGGGCGGTGGTGGCAGAAACTCCCCAGAGAGAAGGGCCTGGGTGAAGGGCCACCTGCAGGACCCACACCGCTGGGATCCTTCCGACTGCGGGTGGTTCAGGGAGAGGGAGGGGGCGGGGGGCTCAGCCCGCTTGCGCTTGCTCTCGGGAGTGCCAGCAGCTGCCATCCATGGGGCGTTCTCTGAGCTAGACACATTCTCTCAGTGAATCCTCACAACAGCCCGTGAAGAGGGGTGCTTGGTCTCCCAGGCTTTTTTATTGATAGATTTGTAAAAGGCCGCTGTCACGCCCTTTCTATGACCTCTATTCTCTCGAGTTGCACAGCTCTCCGGTCTTCTGATCTGAAACAATCCGACCAAGGCAGTCAGACGTGATCTCACACTGTAACGTGTTGTAGCTTTTAACCGTTCCGCCGGAGTTTCTGATTCAGCACATTTTAATCAATTTTATTTGCTAAGATCATGGAGATGTCGTCTGTAATAATAATCCCAGCAGATCGCCCAAAGTCAGGCTGATAAAAATATGAATGTCAGCTTCTTGCAGCCTGGCAGAGGGAAACACCCAGCCCGACACGCAAACAAATGGCTGGGCGCTGTCTGGGGTGGGGGTGGGGCTGATGGACCGTAGTAATGAATAGCTTCATCAGAGAAAGCTGCTGCGGGTGGGAGCCTCCTCTTATGATCTACCTGCCAGATATTTCCAGCTGTGTCATCAGGGACTATGGCCCTCTGAGGACACTAAGGGATTCCAAATAGAAATAGTGATTTCCGAGGGGCACAGCATGCTGACCCCAGCCTCATTCAGCCCAGGGTGTGTTTGTTGGGTCCTTTGGCCTGGCTCACACAGCTTCTTCTTCTTGTTTTTCTTTTTATTTTATGGTTAATCCTCACCTGTGGATATTTTCCCATTGATTCTTAGATAGAGTAGAAGAGAGGGAGGGAGAGGGAGAGAGAAACATCAATGTGAGAGAGACACATGGATGGGTTGCCTCCCACATGACCTACCCCAACCCTCCACGGAGCCAGGGATCGAATGTGCAAGCAGGTATGGTACGTGCCCTTGACTGGGAATCGAACTCACCACCCTCCGGTCTGCGGCCCACACTCTAACCGCTGAGCCAAACCAGCCAGGCCCTCAGGCAGCTTCTTAATAGAGGATGCAAGCAGCTGGGCGCCTCTCTCTCTCTAACTCACACCCCTCTGAGAACATTCACGCCCCTCGCTCGCTCCTCGCTCCTCCCGCGGCCTCTGCAGGCTCTGAGCTCCTTGCTCCGGATTTAAGTGGAGCCAAGGTGGAGCGAGGCAGGTGTGCACATCTTTTGTTTTTTCAAATATGCTTTTATTGCCCTGGCCGGTTTGGCTCAGCAGTTAGAGCGTCAGCCTGTGGACCAGAGAGTCCCGGGTTCGATTCCAGCCAAGGGCATGTACCTCAGTTGCGATTTGTCCTGGCCCCGGTTGGGGTCGTGAGGGTGGCAACCAGTCGATGTGTCTCTCTCACGTCGATGTTTCTCTCTCTCTCTCTCTCCCTCCCACTCTGTCTGAAGATAAATGTAAAAATATCCTCAGGTGAGGATTAAAATATATATATATGTTTTTATTGATTTTTTAGAGAGGAAGGGAGAGAGAGATAGAAAGATAGATGTGAGAGAGAAACATCCATGGGCTGCCTCCTGCACGCCCCCTACTGGGGATCGAGCCTGCAACCCTGGCATGTGCCCTGACCGGGAATCGAACCAGGACCTCTCAGTCCACTGGACGTGGTTCCATCCACTGAGCCACGCCGACCAAGCAGGTGTGAACATCTTCATGTCACCGAAGCCCGTCACTTACACAGGACTCCGACTCCAGTGCTCACACTTGGCGCCTCCGACGCTGAGAAGGAGGACAGGCTGAGACTGCCCCATGGCAGGGAACCGCAGACCCAGCCGTCTCTCTTCCCTCTCCAAAGGCAGGAGCGCTCTGCCTCTCTCCCGAGAAAAATGGGGTCTGAAAAGGGTGGGATCACCTGAGGAAGTTATTGGCTCCTGCAGGGGCTCTGGTGTCTAGCTGGCCACGGTGGGGGCGGGGCCCAATGAGTGTGACGGTGACACAGTGGCCTTCACGCAAGGACAGAGTGCTCCCAATAGGCCCACAGCAGCCCTGGACCCCTGCAGCCAGACAGCACAGCAGGCGCTTGGCTCTGCCCATCTGCTCTGTCCACTCAGCCCCCACATACGGCCCAGGGACACTCCCTGAGCACTAAGCAGACGTCGGAGTCGGCAACCCACAGCCCTGAACGCTGACTGACCTGGACATCTCGTCACCTAGCAACCCTCCTGCAGAATCTGAACCAGCACCGAGTCCCGACTGGCACGATGCACAACCCCACCTCCCCGGACCCTCTGCGTCTCCCCATCTACACAAACACCCAGCAAACATCAGACGCCTGAGGTCCAAACAGCATGGAGGCCCACCCCCTCTCGTGCTCTTCCTGACTCTCCCAGACCAAAGACAGGCGCGCGATCGAACCCCCACCGCTCCCCGTGGGGGGCTGCAAGGGGCGGGTCTCGGAGAGCATGGCAAAGCAGATGCTTTTCTTCTGGGTTAGTTGTCTTTTGAATCATTAGCAGTGTTAACCTAGTACAATATGCACATAATCAGCAGGCCTTCTGGATTTATCATATCTCCTCATTCTTGTTCTTTTAAATTACCCAGCGCCCTAGTGGGAGGTCGCATGGGGACCCGAACGATGGCCAAGTGTGTCAGGGGGCGACAAAGGCACCACCTTGCCAGAGGAGAGAGAAGAAAAGTCTGGAAGATTTTCCTATCCCATTAAATGCACAGAAGTTTCTCGATGCATTATTCATGTGCTACCCATGGCACAAGCAAATCGTGATTTATTGAGTATTTTAATACAGCCTGTTAATGCGATGCAGTTTAATATTTAATGTGGTCTATAAAGTTGAACTTTTTTCCCCAAAAAGATCTTGTGGTTTAAAACTAAATTAAATACAATAGGTGACAAATGAGTCCCTCTGAGCCTCCCCGAGGAGACTGGTGGCCTGTTGGGAGCGGCCGGAATCAGAGGCAGGGATTGCTTGGGTGTCTGGAGTGCTGAGACAGAGGGCCACCCGGCTGCTGTTTTGAGAAGCGTGCTCATTATGGAAGCTCAGCTGTCTGTATGGACCAGGCGTTTGTGAGGTCAGAGTCCTGGTTCCTGGGCGGGTCCTGGGACCACCATGGCATGCGCTCTTTGTTCTTTCGGTAATGCTACACCCGTTGTCCCCCCTGGATAGACTGAGCGACGCCACAGGTGTCCTGCTCTCCCCAGGGGTGAGCCCAGGCAGTGTCTGTGGGCTAGGTTTCTCGGGCCACGTCCTCCCGGGTCAAAGGGGGCTCAGCTGACAGCTGAAGCAGCTGCTCTTCGGCACCTGCTCCTGTGACCAAAGGCAATGGGAGGAAACTGCGAGGTCTTTCTCAGCGTCAGCGCCCCAGGGTGCCACGTGGCGTGTCTGCTCCGAACTCATCGGCCAGGACGACACGCCCAGCACCAACCAAGCACAGAGGGCAGGCAGTAAAGGTGTCACAGCCCCCAAGGGACGGAAGAGGACTGACTGACGCCTCACCTCCTCTCTGCATTTGGAAGAAAGACGATACTTCTTTTTGGTGTAAACATACCCCCTAGGGATGCCTGGGCTGCCCTCCAGAGCACCGCGGCTGGCTGCCGAAGCTCCCTGGGCAGCCTCCCCTCCAAACCCTCCTTCCAAAGGGTCCTGTCCTACCTGCGCAAGCCCGAATCTCTGTTATTTCTCACCGAAAAACCCCGAGGTCTCCAGCCAGAAGTGCCCAGCCAGCCGCTTTGTCAGCCTGGCTCCTCGTGGGCTTCCTGCCCCTCCCCCGTGGCTGTGCCCCATTCCTGCCGCCGCCGCAGCCAGGGCACGGAGCAGGGGGACCCCAGGAACCAGCTCCGCCCTCAGGACAGCCGGTAGAATCCATCCACACCACCCTGATGTACCTCTCACAACTGGTGAGGAAACGCCCTCCAGACCCAGGGACGTCCTTGCACAGAGCTTGCTAGAGAAATTGAAGAAGATTTGGTCAAAAGACACCTCAAAGTTGATCTTGTCTGATCCCTGCCTGGTGGGTGAAGAGAGAAGACACTGGCCCCGGGTCACATGGTCGTCTAGTAGTGGGATCCCTAACGCACATCCTTGGCGGTATACCGAAGAAGAGATCAGAAAACCAATGAAGTCCCAGGTCTGGGCCTCCTGGGGCTGCTGGGTGTCCAGGCTGGGACCACCACAGCCCTCCGTGCCCCACTGTGGCGTGAGCTGGTCCTGCTTTGCCTCTTACACTCCCCAAAGAAGAGGGACCCCACGTGCAGCCAAGGAGCTCAGCACATCAGGGCATGTCCCAGGGACTGGTGACTTTCTGTCTGAATTCTGCGGGAATAGTCCATAAAAATCACAAACATTATTCGCCAGCTTTAGAGACAGGAGTCAGACACTTGGTGGTTAACCCTCCATTTAAGTCAGATCTTACAGCTTAGCCCCAAGCGGCCAGAGAACCCCCTCTCCGAGTCCTCAAGTTCGCACATTCACCAAAAGCATATTTCAGGCCGTGGGATGAAACCTAATTCACACACAGACGTGCACAAATTTCAACACATCCATCAACAAAAATAATGCACTAGTCCTGAATGTTAACAAGAATGAAAAATGGGTTTTTTCTCGGCGTCTTCTGAGACGGAGCAGCAGGAATCTCCCACTGCAGTGTTAGTCACTGTTTAAAACACACGATGCTTCCGAGGACAATCCCGCTTCCGGCCCCTCCCAGCAGGGCGCGCCCCACGTCTGCGTCTTCGGGGTTTCCCCACAAACTGACCCGATTTCGTGAGTTTTACTTTCTGTTCTCTGAACATGCCTGCACACTCTTGAGTAGACGTAGGTTGTTAACTTGGTCATATCTGCAGGACTGCCATTCCTGAGTCCTGTGGACACTCTTTTTGAGGACCTTTATGTTTACTTAGAGTTAACTCTGTTTAGCTTTTGGGGGGTCTCCCAAGTGTCCACCAACAGATGGACGGATCAACAAAATGTGGCACCTCCATGCAATGGAATATTCCTCAGCTAAGAAGATTCCGACACACACCCCAACACGGATGGACCTCGAGAACATTGTTCTAAGTTAAAGGAGCAGACACAAGGGCCACATATTATACGATTCCATCTGTATAAACGCCCAGAATAGGTGAATCCACAGAGATGGGAAGTAGGTCAGTGTTTTCAGGGGCTGGGAGGAAGGAATGGGGATGATGGGGGATGGGGATGGGTTTTTTTGGGGGAAATGATTAAATGTTCTCAAATCCAGAATACTGAATTGTACACTTAAAGAGTGGATGTTGTGGTATGTGAATTATGTCTCAATATATCTCAAATGGAGGGTGCCTAGGGACGTTCGATTTCAGATAAATTTTAAGGAACTTTCTGCGGGGCTTCTTGGGGTCATTACATGCTGGTGGGCATTGCAAACACCCTAGAGGGGCTGAGCTTGTGCCACCCCTCAGTTTCCTGGACACAGGCCCAGGTGCCCAGATGAAGCCAACAAAACACAGGTGAAAACTGGAATTGCAGGTAAATTAACTTTGGGTCTAAGTATGCCCCAAATATTGCCTGAGGCACACATAGACGAAAATATTAGCTGTTGCTGATGAAAATCCACTTTCACTGGGTGACTTGAATTTTATCTGGCAACAATCATCCCCAGAGGGCTCACTGGTCACACAGACCCCGGATGTTCGGATGGGATTGGGGTAGAAACTAGGAAACTGCATTTGTAAGAAAGGTCCCAGGTGGGTGGACAAGACTGGTCTGAGAGTAATGAAATGGAAGAGGGGCTGTGTGCGCATGTGCATATACACGTGTGCATATGTGTGTGTGAGTGTGTGCATGCATGTGTGCATGTGTGTACGTGTGTGCCGGTGTGGGTGTGCACATGTGTGGGTGTGTGTGTACGTATGTGCACGTGTGTGCCTGTGTGTGCGTGCACAGGTGTATGTATGACGTAGGAGGGATGTTTGGGTGGAGGACTGCCCAGAAATGCAGAGCTTTGGTCCACGTCTCCGAAGAACGTGACAGTCACTGAAACCTCGGCTCCTTTCCCAGTAACGTGTTCCACGCAGACCCCGCACGGTGCAGCTGCAGGCAGCTGTTGGACGGTGCTCCCCGCCACCCGCCCTGCACATGCTCATAACAAAAGGCAAGTCCCCACGTGCCATTCTGCAGCTCAGAAGTGCATGTTATACAGCGTCGGCAGGCAGCCAAGGCGAGGAAGCACCGCCCACGAACCTAGGCTGCCGGAGGCATCGCAATCTCATTTCACTTCGCCAGCAGGCAGCTCCGTCCCGTCCCCAACCCACCGTGAAGGGCTGTGGAAGACTGCCGCTCCCGTGGGGCCGGACCACACACCCCTTGGCTGACACCTGTGCGGGTCTGATACCTAATCACGGCCCTCAGACTGCCTCTCAACCCTCATTACCAGCGCTCAGCCGGTCCAGCCAAGATGACGGATATAAGATTAGGACAAAGGAGCAGTTACTTCTATTTTCAAGTTCGGGTCCCCTCGGGACTTTCTCCGTCAGCGGGATTCGGGAGGCAGGACCCCACTCTCCAGAGAAGCCTCCCAGGGGGGTCAGGCGAGGCAGGGCATTCGCACGTGTGCGAAACTCTCCCTGTCTGAGCAAGGGGCCTCAGTCGGCTCGGTCTCTGCGCCCACAGTGAATGTGACTGTTCATCTCCAGCGCCCAGGCCCAAACGTCGCTGACAAGCACACTCTACGTGACAGTACTGCTGGGTCCCAGCAGTGACAGGCTTTTCAGAATGCCAGAGGGAAGCTGAGTTCCAGGCCTGTCCAGCGCCCAGGCCTGCCCCGGGCTTCTTGGGTGGACTCCCTCACCCCTGGCCCACCTGTGATCGAGTGGAAAGACTTTCCTCAGTCGTGATGGTGGCTGCTGTGGGTCCCATATCTGCCTGTGAGTCACCTGCTTCCCAGGAAGGAAAGGAGAGAGGAGAGGATGGGGACAGAGGAGAAAGGGAAGGGAAGAGAGAGGGCGCGGGAGAAGGCGGGAGGACAGGATGGTCACAGGGAAAGTAAGGGAGAAGTGGAGAGGGAGGGAGACAGGTTATGACCACAGGTAAGTCAGCATTTAAAGTATCAGCCGGCCGCTGTGGCTCAGTGGTTGAGCGTCGACCCATGCACCAAGGGGTCGCCAGTTCGATTCCCGGTCAGGGCACATGCCAAATCCCCAGTGGGGGACATGCAGGGGGCAGCCAGTCAATGTTCCCTCTCATCGATGTTTCTATCTCTCCCTCCCCTTTCTCTCTCTCTAAAATCAGTAAAGAAAACAAATTAAAGAAAAAAAATAAAGGCTTTATCAACTTACTGAGAATTCCAGTTAGAGCTCTTGTTAGAGATTCATTCACGTAACCAGTGTTCCGTGGGACACCTACTAGGGGCCACAGACAAACCCCTGAATGCAACAGTTTGCACGCCAATTAGAAGAGGCAAACAAGAGACCAGGAAACAAACGAGCTGGCTGAGACCCGGCGTGCTGGAAGGAAAGCATGGCCCGTGGTCCTGTGATAGAGAATGGGGGGCGGGGGGTAAAAGGGAGCGGGAAACAGGAGGCCACTTTGTGGAGGCACCGCCAGCTCTGCTCTGCTCTGCTGATCTGTGCAAGAGTGAGGAAGGCACCCAGGCGTCCCGAGACCTTGGTGTCACTTAGTAGGTGTGGGGTTTGGGCGAGGACTTCACCATTCTGGGCCTCAGTTTTCTCTTCCGTCAAATGGGGCCCTACAACCTCTGCCGGGCCTGCCTCACGGGGCGATTGTAGATACCAAGTGTTCAGCGTGTGAAAGGAGCGGCAGCCCATGTAACCACCTGCCAGGCTGCGCTGTGCAAGGGGAATTCGTGTGATGTCGGAAGTGTCCCCCGACTTCCGGCCTCGCCTGCAGGAGGAGCCACCGCCAGGAGTGTGGAGCTTGTCCCGAGAAGTCACGTCACCCGCCCCGCCCCCACCACCACCACCACCATCACTCAAAGACGTTTCCAGAAGTATTTCCTACAGCACAATCGTGCTCAAGAACTCACTAAAAAATGCACATAGCAATCACTCAAATACTTGCTCAGTTAAAAACAATGGCTTGGCCAGGCGTTCCTGGAACAGAAAATCTCTGCTTGAACATCTGAAGGCTGATGATATGCACAAGGCCAGAGGCGGGCGTGTTCCTCCAACACCAGGCTGTAGTTTGCTTCTGTGCTCTGCATTAAAAAAAAAAAAAAAAAGGCCCGGCCGCTGTGGCTCAGTGGTTGGGCGTCGACCCATGCACCAAGAGGTTCCCGGTTCGATTCCCGGTCAGGGCACATGCCCAGGTTGTGGGCCCGATCCCCAGTGAGGGGCATGCAGGAGGCAGCCAATCGATGTTCTCTCTCATCAATGTTTCTATCTCTCTCTCCTTTTCCCTTCCTCTCTCTCTAATCAATAAAGGAAAAAAAATTTAATTATAAAAAAAAAAAAGGATTTGCTAAGAAAATTGACAATTAAACAAAGACAGCAGCACGTCAGTCACTGAAGGACAAGCTTGGACCCCGGTCCTGCAGTCCCCTGGTGCTGATATCATTCTGCAGACTGACCCACGCAGGACGGGGCCACAGGGCCGAGTGCATCCGTGAGACCCTGGGGAGCACGGCAGACTGGTCGCAGACCCCGTGGCTGCCTCTGAGAACGGCTGGTGTGGCAAGCTGGGCCCTGAGAACTGAATAACGCAGAGTGTTTGCTATTCAGCGGTGGGATCCCCCAGCGCTCCTGCTCTGGCCGCCAGTGGCCCAGTCGTGACTGTGATCGGGAGAGCAGACCAGGACACGGCGCAGCCTGGAGAGGGCAGTGCAGGGAACAGGCAGGAAACGAGCTTCTGTGAATTGGCCGAGAAGTCCGAAGGGACCGTGTGCATTTCTGTGCCGAGTGTCGGCGTGGAGACCTGGCGGGATTAAACTGCAGATTTACGGCAGCCCGTCCTTGGATATTGCCTCCTGCTCGAAATGAATTGTTACCGAAATGTTCAGAGAAAACCATAGATTAAGGGTATTGACTATGCTTCTTCTCCAAGTCATAGTTAAGGGCAATCACAGTGACGGAGCCGCCAAGCGGGTATTTCCCACCCGTGGTTAATCACGGCCGCTCCGCCGGCTGACGGACGGCTGCCCCGGTGATGGACAGCGGCAGCACGCGCTCTGTGGGGTCTGGCACTGGGGGGAGGGGTTGCACGGTATTGGATTTGAGAGGTGCCTGGCTGCTGATGGATGAGGAGGCCCTGGGACATACGCGGCAGTGTGAGCGCCAGGACCGCAGAGAGAAGAGTGTGACTCCTTCCCCTCCTGAGCCTGGGGGCACCCAGCCGGGAACGCAGAAGTGGTGCAGGTTCCCGCCCCTTCTGGTCACCGAAGCCTCTGAGGTGAAGGCAGAGAGTCGGGGACACGGGGACAGAGGGGACGCCCTGCAGCTGTCGGTTGTGGGAAAGGAGGCTCCGCTCCACACGGTCACTCAGGACGCAGACCAGGAGCCTCCACATCTTGTAGCTGCTTCACCTGGACCGAGTCCAGGGCCTGTTCACTGCCTCTGCCCCTGAGTGGCAGGCGCTGCTCACATTTCATTGGCCAACGCTCGTCATGGGCTCCACCTCCCTGCAAGGGACCTGGGAAGTAATGCACCCAGGGAAGCCGGGTCTGCCCAGCTGCCTCCTCACCTCCACGTCACCTTCAGTTGCTCCAACCTGAGCTGGTCAGTGCGCACCCCGCACGGCCTCCTTATCCCCAAAGCCAATGGTCATCATCATGTCACCGAATCTCCGAGCAGCGTTAGTCCCAGAGCCCGCCCCCTCACTCCCACCTGCTCTCAGCCTCCCTGGTGCTTCGTTTTTCTTGGCCCCTCCCTTTCACCCTGCTCTGTGAGTTTCGCCTAACCCAACCCACCTCTGAGCGTAGTTTTTGCTCAGGACAGGCCTTGGCTCCATTGTCTTCTCCCTGCAGACTCTCTCCCTAAACGATCGCATTGGTCCTAGAGCCCTAAATGCATCTATCCACACGCTGATGGGAATGTAACGTGGACCCCAGCACACTGCCGCACGGCTTCCTGACATCACAGCGACAAAGCGAAGGGACCGTGTCTCCTGCGTCTGAGTCAAGGGTCTCCTGTCGGAGGCAGTAATTTAGGAGGGAGGAGTACCTGCTAGCCCCAGATAGAAACCATCCATCTGTCCTGTCAATTCCACCTCCCAAACAGGTGAAAACAGGTCCGGAACCCACAAACCTTGCAGTCCCGACGGCTGCTCTCCAAGTGCCAACGCCAGGCCTGGCCACATGGACGGCCTCACCGTGGCCACCCAGCTCCCACGCTCGCTCCTGGCCAAGTCAGTTTCTCTTCAAAATGCAAACCAGAGCACTTGCTCCTGCTGAAATCCCTGCACCAGCCTCTCAGTTAGCAAGGATCCAGCCCGAGCCCCTGACCACAGCCTGCGGAGCCCACGTGCCCGGGGTGGGGGCCTGGTCACACTCGTCCTGTCGTTGGGCACAGCTGCTTCCTTTCCATCCTTTCAGCTAAGATGTCACCTCCTCGGGGATGCTCACGGCACCAAGAATTGCAGTGTCTTCCCACAGCCTGCAAAGCTCAATGCGCCCGCTGCTCTCACCCACCCAGAGACACCTGCCATCCATGATCAGCAAGAGAAAATATGCTCTCTTCTGCCAGAAATAGTTTTTGTGCAAAAAGATAGAACTTCTCCGATTTCATTCAAATGCCATCCCCCTGCAGCCGTTCTTACATGTTTGTAAGTATGTTCATTTTATTTCGGTGAAGAGAACTAGTCCTAATTTTAAAGGGAAGGATGGATACGTAGATAGATACACACAACCAATCCGTTGTTCTGTGAATCTTAATTCACATACGTGTTATCACGGCTTACTTCTCACCTGAGTTTTCAGGATCGATTTTCGCTGCCACGCCTGCTATGTAGTAGCTCCGTACCTGAACGCACCGTCATCTGGGTCCGTTCTCATATTCGGGGCATGCGATGTTTATTTTCCACAGTCACAAACAATGCTGTGCGTACTTCCCTGTGCACAGCGTGGCAGATGCCCTGGGACACAGCATGTCTGGGCCTGGAGGAGCCGGTGTCCAGCTGTATCGGGTGTGGCCAGGGCGCAGCGAAAGTGGCTGCTGCCTCCCTCCCACCCGCTGCTTCTCCTCGTGGGCACACCAGGGATGCATCGTCAGACTTTCTGGGCTTTGCCAGTTGGACAGATGTGAAACTGGATGTGACGTTGTCGTTTCACTTAGTGTTCGTCTGATAATGAATGTGGCTCAGCACTTTCCATTGATCTGTGGCCACTGATGGTCTCTCGTCTCTGAAACTCCTGGTCTGCATCTCTCCCTACTTTTCCATTGGGTTATTTGTCCTTTGCCAAGAAAATTCACTTCTTGCCACGTTCTGGGCACCATGCCATCATCTGCATAGTGATTGTCTTCTTCCACGCTGGCTGTAAACTTGGTTCATGGTGACTCTCAGCAAATAGACTGTGAGCTCATGCTTGCGTGTGTGCGCGCATGTGTGCATGCTGTGTGTGGTCATGTTTGCACGTGTTGCACACGTGTGTGCGTGTTTGTTTCATGCATGCGTGTGTGTGCACACGTGTGGCAATAGCAGTGCTAGCAGTAACTGTCACATAACAATCTTTTCCTTGACGAGCTCTGCTTTTTGTGCCTCATCTAAGAAGTCTTTCTCTACCCTAAGATGACGAAGACTGATCTCTTACCTTCCTAAGGTTACAAAGGCCTGCTGCTCCCATTTGCATCTTAATCCATCTGGAATCTGTTTATGGAATGACGTAAGAATCTCATTTTCATTTCCTCCCCACGGGAAAGCAAACGTCTGAGCAGAATTTATTGGAAAGTCTCTCCTTTCTCCTGAATCATACACCAAGTTCCCATAAATGTGTGGGTCTTTCTAGGCCATAGGCTGACACATTTTTTCTATAATGAGCCAAATAGTAAATAATCGAGGTCTTGTTGGCCCCACAGCCTCGGTCACCAAGACTCAACTCTGCCACTGTAGGGTGAAGGTCGCCATGAGCAATGAAGTGAGGGAGGCTCACCGGTTCTAATGTCTTATCTTGGAGACAATACCACACTTTAAACACGTATCATAACTTCATAATATGTCTTGATATCAGATAGAAAAAGTACCACCTCTTCTCTTCATGTTTAGAATGATTATGATTATCACTGGGCTTTGATTCTTCCAAGCACATTTTAGAAGTGACTTTGGCAAACTCCATAAAAGTTTGCATTGGACTTTTTATTCGAACTCTATTGAGTTTCTAGATTATTGCACTGAACGTCTGACCTCAGTGGGTCCCTCCTCCAGGCCTCCCCTGTCCGTGTCGTCTTCCACCGAGTTCTCTCATCACCCACATGGCCTTGCAAGGCAAAGGTCACCATCCACAACGCAGCTCACAGGACCTTCTGCATCTAGTTCTTATGTAACTCCCACCCCTCTCCACCCCCACCCCCCACCCCCCAGCCGTGCCAACACTTAGCAACCCCTCAGATGCCCTGCCCTTTCTCACTGCTCAGTAATGTGCCCCTTCCCCATTTTAACTGGGTCAGTTTCTACTCAGGAGCCAGCTCAGGCACCGCCAGCTTTGTGAGCCCCTCCCCAAGCCTCAGGGCTCTATGCTCCAGCTGCTGTCCCAGGTGCTGACCTCAGTCACTCTACACGTGGCCCAGGAGAAGGTGGGCTCCAGGAGGACAGGGTCCTGTCTGATTTCACCCCAGGCCCCAGCGTGTGGCCGGCACTAATTAGCACGTAAATGAAAGAACAGATGTAGTGAACAGTCAGAACACACGACCTTCCATTGTTCTAAATTGATACTCAGAGTTGTGCTTCCAGAGCCTGGAGCCTGGAATGCTCTCTCCTCATCCCCCAGTGGGACTTTCCCTTGTTCCCAGCCCAGACTTCAGGTGCGGGTTTGCCGAGGCAGGGAGCAGGGTGACAGAGTGCTGACCGGGGCTTCAACATGGACGTCAGAGACCTTGCTGCTCTCTCCTTTCCGATCTAGCCTGTGCACAGAAACGGGGGAGGGGAAAGCCAGCACCCGGAGACTCCTGCCCCCCCTTGCCCACGGCCTGCAGTGCATCTCCCTGAGTGTCCTTTACTGGCAAGGACAGTGACCTAGCCCCCGTGGCACCTGCAGGTCCCATAAGAACGCCCCTCAACTGCTGGGAGCATGCACCCAAGACCAGGGCTCCCCAGTTCAACCAACATTGGCTTGAGAACAATCTCCAAGAGGGGATATTGTAAGACACGTGTCCCAGGATGTCCTCAGTGGACAGGAAAAAGCTGTTTTCTAGGAAATAAATAGTCCTTAGCAGAGGAATGTGAGGGGTTCATCTCCCAGAGCAAAGGGCCACACACACACACACACACACACACACACACACACACACGCTGATGTGTCCCACCAGCAGGGGACAGAACCAGGAGACACCCAGGCCACTACCCCACGGCTCAATGCAGGAGGCACCTGAACTCCTGTGGATAGCTGTCATTCCCACATCAGGTAGGTGTGGGGAGCCCCCTTCACACTCCCAAAGAGCTACCAGATAAAGCGATCTGTGTTGCTAATACTAATATGAAGTATTGATTATCTCCCTGCAGGAGTCCTGAGACACTCGTCTCTGGCTGCCGAGTCCGGCAGCAGCAGCTTCTAAATTGTGTTTATGGGAAGCTTTCTACCTGAAGGGCTCGTAATTCACTCCCAATCAATAACTGGCCAATCCACCTGCAAATCCTCCAGATCCGCCCGAACAAGGGAGAAGAGAGGAAAACAGTCTGATTATCGGAAGAAACATGACAGAATCACACTGAGTCAACCACACAGGCTGGTCATCACCTAAGTTGTGATTTTTAAAAGTTTTTGAGTCATATGCTGAGTCAATTGGAGTGAAAAACTGTTGGTCATGGTTTGAAAGGATCGGTTTCACCGAGCAGCTGTGTGCCCAGCACCCCGTTCACCCTTACAGTCCTGCAAAAGGCTTCGCCAGTCTCACCCTCGAGGCTGAACGTCCCAGGAGTGGCCAAAGACGGAAGACTGTGGCCACGAAAGCCACCTGCCTGGACCGAGCTGGCATGTGCTCCAGGAGCCCAGGGCACATTGGGGTGTCACTGCTCACCCCCACACAGTGCAGATGGAGACACAAAGCTCCTGGGGAGTGAGAGGAGCCCCGAAAAGGTTGGGAGAAAAATTCCGGACCAGGACTGAGATCACTGCCCTATGGAGGGAAGACGGCCCCCACCCCTCTCTGCCTGCGCCTTCGGCATCTCCTCCCCACAGAGGTGTCACCTCCTGGAGGGCCAGCAGCAGCTTTGACATTTTTCTCTTTCTTGTTGCGAAAAGAACATCAATCATGTTGATTACTTCGTGGAGGATTTCCTTTTCCCGACTATGCTGAGATAATACTTGAGGACCTACTATGAACCGGGCCCTGTTCTAACTGCTTCACCCTGCTCACCTTGCAGCCCTCTGAGTGTCCCCAGGGGACAAGGACAAAGCTGCAGCCGCAGGTCTCCGTGCTGCAAGACGCCGGGAGATGCACAGCGGTGACCTTCTGTGCCTCCTGCAGCACCCCTGGGCAGCCCCCACACGGACGCGTACGCCACTGTACACTCTGTTCTCTTTCCATGCTAGAGATCAACTCCCCGACGTATGTTCAAGCTGGAGAGATTTCCTATGAGCTGGTGGAAAACTGCTCACTACAGGACATCCAGTCTATTGGCAAAAATCCAGCAACCCAACGTATTGGTAACTGGCTTGGTAACGAGTCTCTTCCATGTAAATGGGATCATTATCACCAATTTTTGTCAGCTCCCCGATGCGTCTTGATCTGCTTCCCCACCTGGGCTCAGGCGCCGGGAGTGTCCAGCCCCCTCCCACCCCAGGTGCTGCAGGCCTCATGTGGGAGGAGGGAGAGTGGGGATGACAGACCCGCACCCTTAGAGCTCTGGATTTAACATTCAGAACAGAGATGTTAAGGAGACTTGCAATGGGCTGCTGTGAAAACAGGTTTGAGTGAAGGAGCTGGTGCGTCATGCAAATGAGCACTTTGTCCCATGATTCATTGCTAGCAGGAGAACTGAATTTGTGCAGCCCAGAGGAGAGATGACTAATGGGACGCATAATAATTGTCGATTTAAACCTGCAAAGAATTAATCAAGAGGCCCGGAGGAGACAGCACTCTGCGGCCACAACAGGTGAGTGTGCAGGGGGCAGGCAGCGCGGGAGGAGAGGGAAAATTAGGGGAATGGCAGGAATGGCTGTGATAACATTAAGGCCCATTAGGCAAAGACATCGCCTCCTCTGCTGGATGCCACAGAATTACCGCCCTGGAAACCTGCACGATTTCTGCAGAGATGGGTACATTTGATGTTGCATGTGGAAGGCTCTTTTCTGGGTCTCCCCCCCCTTGGGGCTGCTTCTCAGGCAGCCCCCAGATGCCTCCTTCACTTTATTCAGACTAAACTTCCTGCACGAACTCATATAACCCACTTCACAGCACTGACTCCAGAAAAATCCCCGTATGCAGTGCAAAGTGGGCTACAGAGTATTTCATCCTTATGATAAGCAATGATTTATTGAGCATCTATTATGCGCCAGGTGGTAAGTGGGGCAATATCCCTGCCATCATGAGCCTGCAGAGAGGAGGTGACACCGGGGCTGGCATGCCCACGTGACACACTGGCTCCTCCAGGCTGCACACGATGCCCAGGCTGCACCACCACAGAGTGGCCGGTGCTGGTCCTGGCTTTGCGAGCAGGCCCTGAATGCATCCACCCCTTTCCTGTAAAAGACCAGCAAATGCCTCCAAATCACTTCAGAATTCTGACTCCGAGGCTCGAGACCCGGCGACGCCTTTCCGCACCTCTTCATTCTCAGCTCAATCGTGACACCCTGGTGGCCCGCAAGCCCGTGATTCAACTCACTCTGGAATGTTCTCAACTAATTCCCAATGTTTAAAAGTTGGGAGCTATCCAAATTCAGATTTCTGACGTCTTTCGGAAACTTAACTCTCACGGACGCGGTGCCCTGGGTGACAGCAGTCGGCGGTGGCTGCTTGGGGGCTGTCCCTTCAGCTCCCCAGCTGGCCACAGTCCCCACGGCTCCCATGTGTATGACAGCAGCCTGTTTCATTCCCTCATTCTCCCAGCCCAGCTTCTGTGGAAACTTACATTTTCTGTGCCTGGCTAAATGACCAGAGTACAAGGTGCTGGCCTGTGTTAGCTTACGTTCCTGCAGAAATGCCTCTAAGCAGTTACAATTCAGTGTTTTAATTTGATTGGTATCTTCACAATAATCAGTCACTTAGAACACCTGTATCTCCTTTGCAGAGCAGCAATCAAACATACACTCATCCTACATCCTTCCCTGTGGGCCCAGGCTCTGGGCTGGGCACTCCAGGGATGTCTCTATGGATGGTGGCTATGGCCAGCTCTTGCCAAGCTCATGGCAGAAGAATCAGGACTGCTGGGGGATGTGGCCAGCCAGGGGAGCAGGTGGGCTGTGGTCCCCCCGCCCTCCAGCCAGATGGCCCCAGATGGCTCCTTAGCTGGGAGAGCAGAGCTGGCTTCCTTGTCTGAGTGGTGGCTGAAGGTCCAGGAGGCCAGAATTAACACCCCAAAAAGTGGTTTGAGAGGAAAATGATTAGAGGACTGTGGAAGTAAATCAACCATCCACATTCTGTTTGCCCATGTGACATCAAATGACCATTCGACTCATCTCTGCATTGCCAGTGATGACGTTCCAGAGCAGCCTGACCAAGTGTGGCAATGCTGGGGGGCAGTGATGGGTCTGAGTCCAAGGTCAGCTTTTTCTACTCTGCCTAGGTCCCTCAGCCACACCCCCCCAGGGGCACCCGGTTTCCCCAGGATCGGTGCCCTAGAAGAACTGGAGATGAACTTCAAGAAACTCCAATGCCATCGTCACACAAATTCCACAGGTGGCTAATCATCGCCTTTTAAAATAATGTTTCAGTCCGGCCGGTGTGGCTCAGTGGTTGAGAATTGACCCATGCACCAAGAGGTCACTGGTTCGATTCCTAGTCAGGACACATGCCCAGGTTGTGGGCCCAATCCCCAGTGGGGGCCATGCAGGAGGCGGCCAGTCGATGTTCTCTCTCATCGATGTTTCTATCTCTCTCTCCCTCTCACTTCCTCTCTCTGTATAATCAATAAAGGGAAAAAAAATTTTTTAAATAATGTTTCAAATTCAAACAACTCTGGGACATAAACTTTGCAAAACTTTGCAATGAGCAGAAGTAAATGGCTTTCTTTACTCTAAGGCATCAGAGCCTTCCCTGTGCTCAGGATTAGCTACACAATTTGTGGGGCCTGGTGCAAAATGAAAACACAGGGACCTTGGTTCCAGAATCATTCAGAATGGCAGAGCAAAGCACCAGGCTCAGGTCTTCTCTGGGTGGAAGCCCTGAGGACCTTCTTGCATGATGTGCTAAAATCACTGTCATCTCCAAAAGAAAGGAGGGCTGGACCAAGGTCACCATGTGTCCTCATGGTTTCAACCTTGGAATTTCAGTTCCATGAAACACATTTAGGAAAATCCTGCTTTAAGTCAAATTCTTACCTTCTTCTTATCCCTAAGCTCCAACACACAGACATACAGGGACATCAGAACCTTACACCAACCCCATGGACAACCATTCATAGAAAGAGAAGACTGCTGTGTCTGCTGTGTCTTTTTTCATCTGTTAGGTAACGGGTCCACCAATAATTTCTGTTTATCCTTTATTTTGCTTCATTCTTTTGAATAAAGCCCAACATCTCTGAACCACCAAAACAAATTTCTGGCAATAGCAGCAGGCAGTTTACGGTGATGGATGAATATAACAAACAGTACAGTTCAGCCAGGGATGGCGCACAAGTCTGTACTTAGAAAGCCAGCATTGTTAAAGAGCTGTTGGTTCTAAAGACCCCTGCTTTCTTCTGCTCCCTGGGTGGCCCCAGAACACTGCTAGGGAAATGGCCTCCCTAGTCTCCTCTCTCAGGGGAGGGCATGGGGTAGGAAGTAGGGAGCCCCACTCCCCTGTAGGGCCCAGCATGAGCTCCAGGAGGGAAGAAGACACTGGGAGAGCAGAGAGAAGGAATCCTTATCACACAGGGCTCAGTTTATGGCCAGGAGAACACCTGCGGGGCTCCTTTCACAGGCAAAAGCTCAAAGGAATGAGAAATCCAGACTGACTCTGGGAGGTGGAGGGGAGGGAACGAGAGACAGAGAAAGTTCAGGTTTACTTGGGGCTCCTCCTGAGGTCTCTGGAAACCTCTAAGGGGCCTAGACCCGTCTGAGGCTGGAGGAAATGAACCTTCACCTTAGTCCAAGCACAGAGATAGACAACATTACTCCAGGTGGTCATTCCTGTCCTGGAGGTCATGTGTCCCAAAGCCACAGACCACGTGCTTGGGCATAGAGCTGAGGCTGAGAGGGAGGCTTTTCTGGTGATTCAGCACAGTAGGGTCACTCACCTGGGCGCACAGCAGGGTCCAGCTACTAGCAAAATACTCAGTCAGAAGGTGAGTGCATGTGGCCTCCACTCTAGTGAGCTGGACAGGACTGGTTCGTGTTAGCACCCTGGACAGCCCCCGCCCGGAGTTGGAGTCAGCGAGAAGCTACTAATCCCGCCATGGCCCTTGTGTCAGCACCCTGGACAGCTCCCGTCGGGGGTTGGACTCTGCGAGAAGATACTGATCCCACCGTAGCCCTCGTGTCAGCACCCTGGACAGCTCCTGTCCGGGTTGGAGTCAGCGAGAAGATACTGATCCCACCATAGCCCTCGTGTCAGCACCCTGGACAGCTCCCCGCCCGGGGTTGGAGTGGGGAGAGGGATGCTAATCCCACCTTGCCCCTCCTGTCAGCACCCTGGACAGCTCCTGTCGTGGTTGGAGGCCCTGAAAGGATGCTAATCCCGACCTGGCCCTGTGCCACCAGAGCCCAGTGTGCAAGCTGGACAAAGGGAAAGTAGAACCCAGGCTCCAGCAGAGGTCCTTCCTCTTAGCCAAAGCATCGTTTGGCTGGACACATCCCTCCAACCAGCACCCTCAACAGTGCAGGAATTGACGTTTACCACCTGCTAAGCACCAGCTACACACCAGGCATTGTGCACACGTTACATTAATCATTGCCACAGCCCTCCCAGTTAGCATCACAGTTATTCTCATTTTCAGACAAGGAAACCAAAGCTCGGCGTGGCTAAAAGAGCTGCCTGAGGCCCTGGCCGGTTTGGCTCAGCGGTTAGAGCATCGGCCTATGGTCCAGAGAGACCCGGGTTCGGTTCCCGCTAAGGAGCTGCCTGAGGTCACACAGCAAGGAAAGAGGCAGACCAGACCAAAATATATGTGCTTCAAAATAACTTACTTTTATCTGTAACTTACCCTGGGGCTCCGTCAGCTACTGGCATCCTCCCTCTAGAGGTAAGTAGAGAGATATTTGGGAGGTAGCAGAGGTGGAAAGACAGATGAGAGAAAATTAGAGATGTGCACACCTGAAGATCCTTCCACCTTACATTCAATGCGTAGCAAATTATACCAGTGGGTGAAATTCCCCAGAAAGACAGCGTTTCTAACACATGGAAGTACCAGGGTTTGCACAGGGAAGGTAAGTTGCTCCAATGCCTGGGACCCACTTTGGAGTTGAGAGTGGCAGCGGAGAGGGCTGAAGGAACTTAGGGACTGGTATCAAGTTGCCCACTCCTTTTATTTTGCTAATCAAAGATATTTTTGTAAGTTGCCATCTATTCTCACTCACCTGCAGGATGTAATCTTGGAATAAAAGCAAGTCTTTTATGGCAGGTATCTTTTGTTTTGTCCACCTAAGCACAGCCTGTCCCTGCTCTGCTCATTGTGCAGAGGTGAGTGAACCAGTCAGTGGGATGGCACTTGGGAACCACTGATCTCTCCAGTCCTCTTATTTCACCCTCAAAGAAGCCGTATCTTTAAAAGATAAATAAAATGTTAAAACATGATTGGTCCTGGCCGGTGTGGCTCAGTTGGTTGAGCATGGCCCCATGCACCAAAGGGTTGTCAGTTCAATTCCCGGTCAGGGCACATTCCCAGGTTGTGGCTTTAATTCCAAGTCAGGGTGAAAACTGGAGGCAACTGATCAGTGTTTCTCTCTCACATCGATGTTTCTCTCTCTCCCTCTCCCTTCCTCTCTCTCTAAAAAAAAAATCAATGAAATAAATAAACAAACAAACACACAATCAATTCTCTGAAGTGTTTGTTGCCAGGCATGTGACTGCTCCCCATGACCACGCCCTGAGCAGCCCCGGGTCTGGTACGGCACCCAGCTCAGCCAACACACAGTCCTAATGCCATGGAGAAAAGCACGAAAGTTTCCAGATTATTCCCTCTGGAGCCATTTGGTAATGTTTTCGCTCCTAATGACTGTTATGACAAGCAGCAAATTGGTAATTGCAGCCATCACAGAATAGACATATTTAGAGGATTAATGACCAAGGAAAAGTTAGATTTAAGTAACACCACCAGTTGGCTGCCATCCGTGAGTTCGTGTCTGGTTGTCTTTGCCTCTGGGGAGGGAAGAAGCAGAGGACCAGTGAGTGGAGAGGGTTTGATGAGGCTCTCTCTCTCTCTCTCTCTCTCTCTCTCTCTCATTAGATGTGTCATGGGTCCTTTCTAGTTCTATATAGAGAATGCAAGAGGGGTGCATGGACCAAGGTGGAGTTATATCCTACACAGCAGTTAGATGCTGAAGTCATTGCGGGAGGTGAAAATTGCTCTCAGAAGGACCTTTGGAAACTCCCAGCAGACACTGGAATTGATTCTGCTTCCTTGGTGCAGCACAAGGCGCTGGGCTGTGTGTGAAAGTCATTCTGCACAGAAAATACAGTCAAATGCACGAGTCCTCCCTGCTCAGCGAGGCTCCCGCTGTGAGAGGCACGTGTGCAATCGGATGGGTGAATGGGAGGGAGAGTCCCTCTCCCCCAGCTTGCTGGGGAGCCCATGCTGCGGGGGGGGGGGCAGAATTTCTCACTCTGTAGGCTGCCTCCTTCTCCTTCTCTTCTCCCACCCTCTGTGCTCTGGACTATTACAACCGCCCCCCAGCTGGTCTCCCTGCCTCCTGTTCAATCCTCTGCCCACTACAAAGAGAGGGAATGAATGTGACCAGCCAGACAGTCCAGGTTGGAAACATTGAGAAAATTTTTCTAAAACAGGGCTCTGAGTATGGATGTTACTTGTCCCTCTCATCCCAGTGCTGAAACGGGTCTCCTTCCTTGGCTCAGGATGGAGTCCCAACCCCTTAGCCCAGGGCACAATCTCCTCAAGACTTGCCCCACCCCCTCCACACCTTCCCTGGTCACAAACCACCACATCGCTCTCCCTTCTCGAACCTCTGAGCATCCTACCCCTCTGTTCTCCTGCTCATGCTGTTCCATGAGGTGTGATCATTCCTCCCGCTCTAGGCCACTCTCCTCCACTGGACAGTGAGCTCCCAGCCCAGGGTTGGTCCTTCTTTATTAGCATCTCTGTCTTCAGGACTTGGGGCACAGTAGGCTGTTCTTCCAGGTGACACACCTCCACTTTCCTGGTTGCATGTGGATTAGCTTGGGAACCCCCTCTGTTTACTGCTTTAAAATGAAGCCTTTCTTTTTTTTTAAGTAAGACTCTTCCTGAGCCATGCATCCAAATGTCAGATTGCAAAGCAAGTGGTGAGCTGAAGAATCCAAGTCCTAAACGTCAAAGCTGAGGCCTGCAGTAAGAATCCTGATGGGCGGCTTCCTAATTGCAGCCGTCACCACGCATGGTCACCTGCTGGGGTGTTCCGAGGACCCTGCTCAACGGGCTGACAACGTGAACAGTGGGATGTAATTCCTGGCTGCAAGGAGCCCGGATCAGAGAGAACACAAGGGAATCTCTAAAGACCCTCCGGCATGGATTTTATCTTTTGCAGATGCTATCGAAAGTGAAAGAGGTGGGGTGGCCCGGACAGGGAGAAGCAAAATTGTCTGTGCTCCAAACTGAGGGTGCGTCTGTTGGCTGGTGTTTGGAGTGGTTGGAACGAGAGCAGAGAAATAATAGGTGTATACGCTGTCACGGGACACACAGGCTGGTGAGTGGCAGGTGACTCAAAGCAAGGTGGCCAGAAACAGGGCAACCCCACTGATCCAGGACAAATCACCCCAACAGCAACAGAGACCAGGTCTCCCCATGACTCCAGCCCACGTCAAAGCAGCCGCTTCTCTCTGCCTCCAACAGCAGAATGCTCTGTGTCTTGGTGGCACAAGTCCTGGCCATGTGTCCTCCGTCAGCCTCCAGACCCGTGCGGTGTCTGGTCTGGCAGCTGTACACCGTGTTGAGGTCTGAGACCTGGTCTCCAGCTCCTCTGTGCCTGGCCAAAAAGCCTGTCACATTGGTATTTTTCACACCACAGCCTCAGTATGGATGCAAAGAGTCACCCCGAGGTGCAGGGAATTTAGGACAAAACCACCAAAACAACCACGTGAGTGACATTGCCACTGAGCAGTTACGTGGCTTTGCCCTGCGCTCGACTTGCCAGGTGAACCACAGGACCCCAGCGTGCTCTGAATTTCAGATAAATGACACATAACTTTTACTCAGAGGACATACTTATACGAAAAGGTACTTAAATTAGCTATTATTTTGTTACAATTCAAATGTAACTTGTTTGCGACACCTGACAAAGGGCCCCCCTTGTGTGCTCCCATGTGGGTAGCAAACCCGTTTCACAGGGTGACAGGGGCCAACTGGGAGTACGTCTGAACTCCACTTTCCACAGTCAGTGTTTTGGCAGAAGGCAGACGAAGTGGAGAGGAAAGACTTCGTGGACTCGGGAACCAGGATTGTGTACCTGTGACCGTGGACACTCATCCCCTGTCCACTCGGGTTGGACCCTGCATCTCTGAGAGCTGACGGGTGCCGGATCCCTGACCGACGTACTTGTGAAAACTCAGCATGTTTGCAGCTGTCGGGTCGCGAGAGTGTATCTCCCTGACAGTCAAAGAACTGTATCTGACGAGTGAGTTTCAGCAATTATTCCTCCTGCTCTTCAGCGTGGAGCCTTGGACCCAACTGTAAGTCTCTGTGGCCTCAAATGACGCAGAGACACAGATGCAGTGCAGCCCTCCCCTTGCTTTGCAACCCTCGCCGAGGAGTCAAGAATGGGCTGGCAGGGGCTTGGGTTCCCACGGAGCCACCTTCTTGCAGGTCCTGGACCTGGGCTGGTGACAGAGCCTCCGCCTTCCCCATCCTGCCTCCCATCCCAGCAAGATGCCTGGAGGACGGATGCGAACTCGGCCAAGGGAAGGTCTTGGGAAAGTCAAATGCCATCATCATTCATTCCCTGGTGTTTGCCTGGGATGGGAGCCACTGGAACTGATGGGGAGGGTTTCTCTCCAAATAAACAAACACACGTCCTTCGGGCAGATGTCAGGGCCTCTCCTGCTGTCGGCCACGGGCCCTCGCCGAGGCGGGGAGCACAGCACGGGGTGGAGGGACGAGGGGACGCCTCATCACACAAGCAGTCTGGAACTTGGCCATGGCCTGCAATCCGTCCCTCTGAACCCACGCCAGCAGCTTAACCAGGCCACGCTTATGCGTCTGGTGCCACTGGGCCGGGGGGGTGGGGGGTGGGGACACAGCTGTTCCTTTCTCCATCTTCTATTTTTAATATTTGATTTGGCAAACAGATGACTAAAGGAATATTTCAAACCTGCTCACTCTTGTTTGTGTGCATTATTCGTGCACACAGGGGCCGGGGGAAATTACACCAGACCCATTAGGGAGCTTTATGATGTCATTCTTGGCTCTGAGTCGCAGTCCCTTCCGTGTGCAAGGCTGCGGGCTCCCCAGGGAGCCGGGGCCACCCTGCCTTCATTACACCGGCCCGTCCTCCCTCCAGTGGCCCTCCAGGCCCTTTCCGGACTCTTCTCGGGAATCAGGAGCTTCCTCTCTGAGAAGTGGGCTCTTGGGACAGCTGCCAAGTGGCTTTGTTCGATCACCGAACTGTCTACGGAGCGCCATCCCTCCTAAAGCACAGACGGAAACGTGAACAGCGATTGGGCGTGTGCCCCGGTGTGCCCCTCCTCGGCTCTGAGCCCTGGCCCAGCTGCAGGTGTGGCGGTCACTTCCTCGTACCCACAGGTCCCTTGTCTCTTCCTTTCCCTTTGCGGGGTGCTGGCTGCACCCTGAATGTCTTGAATCACCAGATAAATGTAACCTTGTCTCAGATTTGGCAACGGGTCCTGTTTCCAACTTGACCTTTAATGGGAAGCCAGAGGGCGACTTTGGGTCTAAGCAGGGACAGCATGTATGGGATGGGACAGAACGTGGCCCCTCCATGCCACTGTCCCCAAAGGCAGATGGGCAGAGGTGAGGCTGTGGGTCAGCCCTCGCTGACCGCTAAAGGATGGACCTGGGTCTCAGGCTCCCTGTGCCTCACAAACTCCCGTGATTTTTGCCAATTATTTACTTTTTCTGTAAGGGCCAGATAGCAAATATTTTAGCCTTTGAAGGTCATACGGACTGCTGTCAAAACTACTTAACTCTGCCTCATGGCCCCTAAGCAGCCATAGATCGTATGTAAGCTAATGTGCACGGCTGTGTTCCAATAAAACTTTATGCACAAAACAAGCAGGGGGCCAGACTTGGTCTGCAGGTCACAGTGTCCAGGCTCTTGCTTTAGACTTTTCTTTGAATTTGGCATATTTAACAAAAAAACAAATATTTTAGCTTCACCTTAAGCAGAAGGAAGGAACCCCATCAACACGACGGGTCTTGAAGGATAAAAAGACTGCGGTTCTGTCCACATTGCAGGTTCTTAGACAGTATTTAGGAGACGGATGCTGTCATTCGGGGAAGATGTTGCTAGAAAGGGGCCGGGTCAGTGAGCACGTTCGCCTGGACCTACAGAAGGAAGCCAGGAATCAGATAAGGCAACCGAGACAAGACTCTGCTGAAAGCCCGTCCCGCCTCCTCCAGCTGGGGTCCACGTATTCCGAAGCAAACTTGTCCCCACTCTCCCCGGCTCAAGCCTTGGCCCTGCCTCTCTGATCCTGCAGCCTTTCTTTCTCCTGACTCTGGGGGTCCAAACCCCACCTTTCCGGCAATAACCTCGTCCACTCACCCTCGTTAGAGGGAGACCTACCTGGAGGCAGGCCCTGGCTGCCTTCGTGAGCCCACATTCAAACAGGGGCAGCGTAGGGTAAACAAGCGAGAAAATACATAACCACATACTTCTAGGTGATGCTGAATGCAATCCAGAAAACTAGGCAGGGAAAGGGGATGGAAGGATGGGGCGCCTTTAGACGAGGTGGTCAGGGAGAGCCTCTCTGAGGCGGTGACACTGAGTGAGCGGGGTGAGCAGGAATGAGCAGGGCAGAGGCAGGCCAGCACCACGGGACAGCAAGCAGCCGGAGGCGGGCGGCACAATCTGCCTGCTCAGGACACGCGAGGAAGCGGGAGATGAAGAGCCCTCCATGAGCTGCCTCTCCTTATTTATTTCATCTTGATTACGACGCCACAGAGAATTGATTTGTCAAAGACATCATAACCAGGCACAGTGGACACGTGAATAATTTAATGGCAATTCCAGACTCATCTTTCAGGGCGACGGCGGTCACAGGGCCGCTGCGTCTGTGATGGAGTGGAGACTAACGAGCCCTTTCCGCCCTGTACTAATTGCCGCCAAGTCCGGCCTCGTGGTGTCCTCTGGGCCAGGCTGCAGGGGACGCAGCCACGACTCCGTGGTGGGGAGGAATCCAAGCTCAGAGCTCGCTGCCCGGAGCAGAAAGGGGAGGCAGGGCTGGGGAGGATCTGCCTGGTTTCCACTCGAGCAAAGCCCCCACCGAAGGCCCCAGAACTCATCAGGGTATGTTGGTGGCAAACGACCGAAGCCTCACGCGACTGGCTCAGACAAAAATGGCGCTGTGTTGGCTTCTGCAAATAAAACGAGGCTCATGCCAGCTTCAGAAAAGCCAGATCCTGGTGCCCGGCGATGTCCCTGGGGACCACCCTTCTCCGCTGTAAGTCCCCTTGGTTTACTGCAGGGAAGGCTCGCCCCGCGCTGTTGCAGGCGACCACGCGTGTCCCGGGCTCCCGATGGGCAGGTCTGGCCGGGAGGGACGCTTCCCCTTCCTGCCTCTGGCTGCACAGGAGTCGGCTGGGCTTGGACTGGGCGTCTGTCCTCAGGTACTGAATGCTTCCTGGGTTCTAAGGACATGGGTACAGGACAGACTCGGCACTACACGCATGGTGAGGACCCCGCCCGCAATGCCACCCCCGTGGGAAGCTGGGGAAGGACTATGGGCAGAGCCTCTAATAAAAGTTGATTCCACCTGCAGCACCCCCCAGGGTCCAGCCCAGCTGTCTTCACCAGCAGGAGTGCTGAGAGCCGGGGCTCCTGCAGCCTGAAGGTCTGCCTTTGAACCCCAGTTCTGCCACGTAGTAGCCCGGAGACCCTGGAGAGTGAGTTCGCCCCTCTGCGCCCGTGCGGTGGTGATAATAATCTATCTGCCTATGAGGTTGTTCTGAGGGTTAGATGAGATGGTGCGGTTGAGTCAGTGCCGACATGAAGATCTGAGGAGCTGGCACCTGCGAACATTTATGTTCCCTGGCCGCTGCTGCGCTGGAATTATGGGGTGAAGCCCTCTTCTGTGGGAGCGGGCGGCCTCTGGAGGGGGCTCGCCCAGCACAGAGGTAGAGGCAGGATTTCACCAAGCAGAATCTGGGCAGAAGCTGCCACCCAAGACAAAGGGAGATCGCATGCTTCCTGGTGATCTAACCCCCAGGTCCCCGTGCCGGGGAGGGGACCCCGGTGAACACAGAAACTGGAGGGGCCACCTCAACGCAGGTTCCAGTACCAAAACCCTGAGTGCTGAAGCAGGCCGAGGGGCAGCCAGAGGCGGACGGTGTATGTGAGTGGGGGCGGTACTTGGGGGAAGGAGTGTCCAGGGATGGGGTGAGTCTGCATAAAGATGGGGGTCACAGCACACTGCCAGGCTTCCAGGAGAGTCCCAGGGAGAGGGAGAGGATCGTGCCCCGAGGACACAACACATGCCCCATGTACATGCCCCTGGGGGCTGCCACAGTGTCTTCAAACCGAAATCAGAGCCAGGAGAAAACACGTCGGCACTCTCGTTCTGTGCGGTTACTCCCTGTCCTAAAACACTGTTTTCAACGCGACCGCTGCCAGCAGGATGAAATGCAGTCTTCCTGGCGGGAGGGAGCCATCCTCACACTCCTGGCCCAGGTGGCTCCCTTCCTGCCTCCAGCCTGGACCCCTGCTGCTCCGCTGATAACAGCCTGGCCTTTCCCTGGGCTCTGCAGGGGCAGCTCCTGGCAGGCACCCAGCGGAAGGCAGCCCGTCGCAGAGCACAGTCCCGCTGGGCACCTGTCCCCTGCAGCGCCGTCCATGACCTTGAGCATGTCCCTGCTTTCCCTGGGCCCAGTGTCCTGGTTTTTTGAGTGAAGGCTCAGCCCAGAGCCCCCCCCCCCCGGGTTCCCAGAGGTCCAGCGGGCCTGTGGCTTCCTCCTGGACGTCCCCCAGCCCCATGGGGGTGGGTTCCACAGGCAGGAGCTTTCCTGCTAACCCACCTCCAGCCACCCACAGACGCAGCTTCCCCCGGACCCCAGCCCGGGCTGGCCTTTCCGAATCCTTTGCTGCCCGAGACTCCCACCGGGCCTCAGGGCCTCCTTCTTCCAGGGTGGAGTCCAAAAGGAGGTGTCACAGGGAAGACGGAGACACACGGAGCCTAGAGGCGATCCTTCCTTCTTTTCTCCACCTGTGTGGTGGTTTTTAAATAGATCCACAGATACTTTG
This sequence comes from Tadarida brasiliensis, assembly GCA_030848825.1. NCBI lineage: Eukaryota > Metazoa > Chordata > Mammalia > Chiroptera > Molossidae > Tadarida > Tadarida brasiliensis. The sequence continues at coordinate 50,445,535 of CM061276.1, forward strand.
ACCTCCTGCCTTCCAGAAACGAAGTGCAGCCTCCCCCACACACAGGCGGGCTGTGCGTGACGCTAGCTTCTAACGCAGACTGGGGGGCCTGCTGTGGTTTCTACGCCTGGTCAGGAAGAGGGTAGCTTCTGCCGGGCTCTCTGTCCCTCTTGGATCACTTGCTCCGAGGGAGAGAAGCCAGGCTCCAGGCTGGCGCCATGTGGGAGAAACTGAGGCCTCCTACCAACTCCAGCACAGACCGGCCCTGTGACGAGCCCCCTGGCAAGTCTTCAGACGACGGCCACCTCCCGAGACACTCGCCCCAGAGCCACCAGGCCACGCCACACGGAATCCTTCACCCGCAGAAGCTCCGAGGAGAACCCATGTTTATTGTTGACTTAAGCCACTGACTTTGGGGTGATCTGTAACTAACGAGTTCTGCCTGAGTCCCCTGCAGCCGAGTTCACGGCACTTGTCTCGTTCCACGCGCAGAGCAAACGGGCGTCATGCTGCCGGGGCAGAGCTGACTTTAGGGGGGCAGAGCTGACTTTAGGGTTCCCAGCAGACGGGCTGCCCTGGGAAGTCCTGTCTCGCCAGTGCCGTGCCCCAGCGTCAGAACACACGGCCCGGGCACGGTCACCATCCCGTCTCTGGCTCAGCAGGGTCTGGTGGGCCATGGCTAATGCCTCCCGCTGGCTTCCCCGGGCACATCTGCGCCAAGGTGTGTGCGGCTGCTCCGTTCCCCCCTGACATGGGCTCTGGGTGCCAAGAGCTCAGGGGGAGAGAGGGTCCCACTCTTACGGAGCCCAGGCCCCTAGCCAAGCGTGCTGGAGGCCGCCCAGCCTCATCCTCTCGGACGATGACAGACTGTCCCCCAGGCACCTGGCACGGAGGCCGGCGCTGCCAGGGATGCCCGCGAGCACCAGACGTGGGGCTCCAGTTCTAAGGGGTAGACTTTCGGTCGATCCGCTCTGGCAAACGCTGTCTAGCCAGCTCCTGTGGGGCACAGGAGTGGTGTGGTGACCAAGGGCAGGAGGACATGAGGGGCTGGTGAGTGGAGGCTCCGGGGGCCGGAAGACTCCCGACCGGACTTCCCACGTGAGCTGGCCTCAGGGGCTATGAGCGCGCTTGCGTTGAGCTAAGCCGCAGATTCGGGGTGGTTTGTCACAGCATCGTTCTACCCCACGACCACCCCATGTCACAGGGGCCCCTGACGTGTGGCCGAGAGGGACGGGCTAAGAACCGGAGTCAGGATTAGGATATGGGCCTGGCACCTTTCAGGGGGATGACCTTGAGCAGATGGCTTTGCCTCTCTAGGCCTCCGCTTTACCTTGAAATGGGGATCCGTACTTCCTACTTCCAGAGAAACACTAGTGACACACTGTTGTTGATCTGGGCGAGGCGTCCCGTCCCACCGGTCTAGACACTTATGAGAGGTTTGGGGGACCAAAAGGCAGCCACGTGGCACATCGAGGGTTAAGTCTTCCTGAGGGCTCCCTGTGCTGGGGCGGGGGAGGCAGGGGTGGGGGAGCAGGGTGCTCTCCACGGGCCAGGGCCTGGGAAGACCCACAGATAAAGGGGGGTGGGATCCTCTGCTTTGGTGGCGGTTCCCCCCACATTTACTAGAGAGCTGACAGGAATGGGGGGCTTCTCCCCCCTCAGCCTACTGCTTGCCCTGCCCCCGGCCCCCAGTCGTGCCAAGGCCACTTGGCACTGCAGGTGCTGGGGCTCCAGCCCAGCCCGCTGGACAGTGACTCCCAGAGCCTGAGGCGCAGGGGGCTGGGAGGGCCCAGGGCCCCAGAGACAAACACCAGGGCGAAGAGGGGCCGGCGGCTGGAACCTGGACCGCAGGGCCACCGTGATGACTTTACGGCTGTTTTCCTTCTGAAGGGCGCAGAGGACGACAGCACAGACCCCGGACAGTTTCGAGTCCCAGCCCTGCCGCTTCCTCGCTTTGTGACATTAGGCGAGTCACTCCCCTTTCTGTGCCTCGGTTTCCCCAGCTGCAGACGGAATACAACCACAGTGCCCTCCTCACTGGGCCTTCGGGAGGGTGACGAGGTAACACTGTACACAGACCTCTGTCCGCACGAGGGAGGGGTGAGCGTCCGTTAAATGAATAAAACAAACGAAAGAGAGCGAGGGAGAGACGAGAGAGGCAGCGGTCGGATGGACAGAGATAGGCAGGCCACCAGGTGGACGGACGGACAGGTACACAGGCACAGATGAGCGGGAAAGTGGAGCAAGCTCCTGAGAGAAAATGAGAGAGAGATCCGGTCAGGGGAGGGAGGGAGACCAAACCACGCTCTCCCATTGGAACAGACCCGGCGCAGCCTCCCGGTCTAACTGCCAAGCCACGGCTCACCAGGTGGCCTTCTAAAGGCTTCTCAGGTCACACATGACACCCTCCCTGGGGAGGTGCCACCTCCCCGTGTCCCCTGAGCAGAGCGGGCAGCGGCCAGCGGCAGCAAATGGTCCAGCTGTCAACGCCCAGATGCCGGGGCAGCTGTGTGCTCAGAACAGTGAGCGGGTCCCAGCACCCGCCCCCGGCTGCCACAGGGCGCCCTGCTTCCACCCATGCCGGGCCCCTGATCTCTCCAAAAACCCTGGAAAGGCTTGGAACAAAGTCGGAAATTTTATTCAAACCTGTATTTCCGAATGCAGCAACCCCTGTCAGGTTTCAGCCTAAGGAGGTTTCGCATGGTAGCGCTACACGCTCTCCGAAACGGTGTTTATAATCAACGCACCGGCAGCCTTAACTCCAGGGACCTCCCGGGCCCAGCAGCGATGGCCTCGGGTGCTCAGGCGGTCAGGGGTAATGTCGCCCACATGGATCCAGGAGGGAAGAGGCAGGGATGGACGGACGTGGTCTCAGGCTGGGACGTGCTCCTGGCCCCAGCCGAGATGACCAGGCCCCCGAGTGGAGCACCGGCCACCGGGCCCTCTCCCTGGGGTCTGTGCCTGCCCAGGGGCGTGGGCGGTCCCAGGACCTGGGCGGAGAAGGAACCCGTGCAAAGGCATCCTGTGAAAATCACCTGTCAGTAAACACATGTAACAGAGTGAACGGAAGATCTCTGTTAGACGATCCATGACCCGGCAGCATCTCCCGGGCCAGCAGAGAGGTGCCCCTCCTGCTAGAGGGAAGGCTTTCATAGACGGGAGGGCGGACAAGGAGGCCTCGGCAGGAGGGGTGGCAGTTCACTGGGGGACAGGGAGCCTTCAGGTGACCGGCGCTTCTCATTGGCCCAGCTGCCGTGTCTCCATTGGCTGGGCTTGTTGCTGGGCAAGGGGAAACCTTCCTTCCTCCTGCCAGGGCGGTCAAGCACTTGCACCTCCTCTTTAGGGGTGCAGGGTACCCCTCTTCCTGTTGGGTCTGTAACCAGGGTCACTAATGCTGGAGTTGCTGGCGGCTTCCTGTTTGGGGTAACCGATGAAGTCACAGAGCCCCTCCCTCCGCAGGCCTCCCCAGCTCCGTTTCCGGTGCGGTGTCCTTCATGAGTCCGCACCCCTCAGCTGACACACAGGAGCAGTGACAGTCCTGGAACACGACTTGCCTGCGTCCTGGGACGTGTGGGGGGCACGCCGGACCCTAAACCCGTCTGGCCACCCACCCTGTGCTCTCCCACCTCTCACGCTCGGCTCCCCCTACGGGGGCGTGTCCAGGCCACAGACGGCAGAGACGGCGCCGCTCCGTCACGTGTGAAGAGGGGTGCTCCAAGGATGACAGGAACCTGGGTTCCGGTGACATGAGACCCCGCAGCTGACTGGGCTGACACAGAGTCCGCCCTCGGCCACTGGTAGCTCTTATTATTCATAATCGCTGTCATGGACGATTAATAGCAAGGGTACCTGGAGCTGTGTGACAGCAGACCCGTTCCCCAGCACCTGGGTCTGCTCCCACTTCTGTCTCCAGAGGCACCTAGAAAAGGCACGTGGGGCTGTTACTCCACGGCACCTCCACCCGGACAAACTCCGGACACGCAGTGCGTGGTCACTGAAGGGGCCGAAATGAGCATCTCCAGTGAGTCTGCTCTGTGGCTGACGTGGGGTGGGCCTAACACCTGTCGTCCTGAATTCGATTACGTAGCCATCAGAGTCCCCAGCTGCACAGGTGAGGAACGAAGGGACAGAGGGTTACTGGGAGGGGGGCAGGAGGCCAGTTCCACCTCTGGCCTGTCAGACACTCCTGTGGGCAGCGCCGGGCCTCCCACAGGGACAGGAGAGCCCCACAGGACAGCACTCCAGGTAGGTGAGGGGTGAAGGTGTCAGAGGAGCAGCCGACTAGCAGGTCCCCAGCTCCCTCCCCACCCTGCGCCTGCCTCAGACCCGGCGGGGTGCTCCCTGGATGTCCTCACCTGCCGTGTCCACAGCCGCTGCCCAGTTGCTCCTCTGAGCGAACCTGAGGGCCAGCCCGGGTCCAGACCGGGCCACAGGGACTTCTGGGACAGCCGGGGCAGGAGCCCCTCAGTCTGCAGGGCACTCCCCTGGCCTCTCTCTCAGAATTTCAGTCACCTACCCCAGCCTCTGAGACGCAGGACGCAGGTGGTAGCCGGGCACACAGTGGGTGCCCACCTGGCAGAGTGCTGCATCGGCCTGAGCAGGTGAGGAAGGAAGGCAATGCCCCGGGTCGGGGAGGTGTCCTCAGCTGAGAGGCCCAGGGCGTCTCCCTTAGTCTCCCTAAGCCCACCACGCCCACGTGCTGTCAGTTAAGCCGTGGGTGACAGAAGTGCTGAGGAGCCCACGAGACCTCGCAGCCCAGACAGAACCCCACCATGCGGCACCGAATTCAGGCCCTCTCCAGGCACACTGCTAAGGTCCGTTTTTCCCTTGTTCTTTAAGGGAAAGGAACCGGGAGGGGAGGAAGGGGACTGGAGCTGGAGGAACTGCTCGGTGGACAGGGACCGGCTCTGTGGGCTCTGCGGTTCTGAGCACAGCGACCCCTCTGCGTTGAGGACACTGTCAGGGTTGCCCTCCGCTGGGTCCCCAGGGCTGGTGGCTGCTCTCCAAGCCCGTCCCGGGGGGCTGAGGCCACAGGGGCATCCTACGGAAGGGCACGTGCTGCAGACACCGGGACACCGGACCCTGTCCCCACAGGCACAGATATTGACATCTGCTCAGTCGATCTATGGGAAAATGCATCCGCAATTACTGTTTTGTTTTTGAGAATCGCCTTTCCTCATCTATTGATATCCAGGCCTGAGGCGCTGCTTCTTCGATCGTATCGGAACCCATCCGCCAGAGCAATGAAATGCCCGGCCTGTCGTCTGCCCAGAGAGATGCCCTGGAATTTTCCCCACGGAGGCGACTCCTTGGGGGGAGCTGTTTTGAAAAATAGGGTGTTGTGTTCTCCCCCAAAATGCCAGATTTCTAGAGCCTTTGCAAAGCGTGTACAGCACAGCGGGGCCAATGAAAGCCCAACTTCGTGGTTGCTGGGAATGGCCGAGGAGACGCCCACGTGTCCGTCAGCCAGGGCCCAGTGGGAGGGGGCCCCCCGGGGCCTGGAGCAGCCAGCGGTCAGCTGCAGGGCCCTCCTCCACCTGCCCCCCCACGGAGCTGTGCACACCCCCAGCATGTTCCTGGCTTCCCCAGGCCCGACCCTGAGACTCAGGATTCAGAGACGAACTGCAGGCCGAGTCCACACGCTGGCTCCCCCGCCCCACAGCAATCGCTGTCTCTGCAGATGCTGGGGAGGAGGGGAGGAACGTGTTTCTCACACTGGGAGACGAGGCAGGAAGAGGAGAGGCAGCAGTGGGGCCAGGGGTGAGAGAGGGAGGCAAAGGAGAGACCCAGAAGAGAGACAGGAGCAGAGAAGGAAATGGGGGTTCACCCCCGGGAATCCTCCAGACTGGCCCCTGCGGCCCCGGACCAAGATGCTCTGCGGGAGCCTTACCTGCCTGAGCGTAGCAAGCTGGACACTCGTTCCCCTGGTCCTGGGCAGTGGCCGGGCACAGGCCTGGGTCAGGGTCCTGCCTGTGGCAGGTGCACAGTGGGTGCACCATGAGGTCACTGGGCAGCTCCAGGGGCCCGTCCCAGCACGGCACGGGCAGACCTTCTGGGAGGCCCCGGGGTGTGGCAGAGGTCTGGGAAAGGCCGGCTTCGAGGCAGGGTGCAGCGCTCTGCGTGGTGGAGCACCCACGGGAGCCCCCCAGGATCCAGGGAGTGAGCCTGCCGAGCTTACCTGTGAGGTGGGCGGGAAAGGTCAGGATCAACGAGGGACCATCTGCTCCATCGCTTTCCAACTACTTGGCATTCCTCGGCAAACGGTCTTCAGTGACGCTCCGGGATCACGTGCCAAAAGAGGGCACACTCTGGACTCTCAACTCCGGGCGCAAACGCCTAATTAAACACATTCATTGAAGCAAACCGCACTGGAGAGCACCTGCCAGCTCTCTCCTTCTCAGGGCGGGGGACAGCATTGCCGGGCGGGGGGCAGGAGGGACACAGCCCAGCCCGGCAGGCAGCCTGACCCCGGCCTTTCCTCTGCACTGCCCTGGCTCGGCTGTTTGGTCACCTGCTCCCGAGGTCTGATCATCACCAAGCTCATCCCTAGCCCTTTCTCCAGGCTTTCTCCCATCCCCCCATGGGGCCTGGCACAGCTCCTGCCAACGCCGGCCCTGCCGTATCTGAGAAGGTCCCTTCATCCAGGACCAGAGAGGAAGCTGTCCCTTCCCAGTGCCTTCCATCAAAGCCACGTGCCACAGCCAGCTTGCACCAGAGGGTGCCGGTCACTGGCCAGTGCCCTGAGGGGACACGCTGAGCCAGGAGACCGTGTACAGGGCTTCTAAGCCCACCTCTGTTGCCATGGTTTCGCCAACCACGCCGAGGGTTGGACTGAAAGCTCTCTGCGGCGTGGTCAGTCCTGGGCACCTGTTGGCCCCTTCCGAAGCTGGGCTCCAGCTTTGAAATGAGAATCTGGAGAGTGACCTCCCTGAGGTCAGCCATGGGTACCCCTCCACAGTGGGCCCGACAGCCAGGGAGGGCACAGTGCCCTGAACAAGAGCAGAGGTGATCCACTGTCCCTGCTGCCCGCCTTTCCAGCCCCACCTGGCCCCTATCCCCAGAGTGCCCTCCGCTCCTGATACAACAGCCCCACAGAGCTTACCGCCCCCACGGGCCACGCTGCCCCACCCTGGCCTTCACACATGGCACCCTCTCTTCTGGAAATACCGGCCCCTCTCCTCACTGCCTGGTCGCACCCCCCTCAGGCCTGTGCTTGAGTGTGAGCCCCCCACTCCCCCATCCCTACCTGTCACTCAGAAATACAATCCCCTAGAGTCTGGCCTGGCCCTCCAGCTGGCCTGTGGGCTCCATGGGGGCAGGGACCTCAGCTGTCCCTTGACTTGGTGTCCCCAGCACCTAGCTCTGGGCCCAGCCTGGGAGAACACTGCTCCCTCTCTCGAATGAATGAGCGAGTGTGAATGAACGTTGGCCCCACGCACCTTGACCTTTCTCACAAGAGACCCCCATCCCACGTGGGGCCTCCTGCTCCCGGGGCAGCGCCCGTGGCCCCCGAGGCCCCCAGGAGGCACCTTACTCCCCATCGTTTCTGTCACTCTGCTCCCCTCTTGCAAACATATTCAAATGTTTAATTTCTGTTTTGGGAACAATTAGCCCGACATATGGTCTAATCACATTTTCTCTTCTGATGAAAAAATACATAAAAAGCTTGGGGAATGACGACTGGTGAAGCTTTATCCTGCTTCTCTCTCTCTCTCTCTTTAAATAGTGTTCTTTATGAACACGAGCACATCCCAGATGAAAAGCTCATCGCGGCCATCTGGCTGAACACCGTCATCACACTCAGGGGAAACTGAGGCCCAGAGAGGGGACGAGCCCCACCTGCGTCTGAGTCTAGATGCCTGGGCATTTGCCCCTTCCTTCTCAGTAACCCCAAGGGGGCTGGATGCGTATCTCCCGGGGCCCTTTTAGGACCAACATCCTAGACCCCTGACGTCTTCAGGTTCCAAGGCTGCACATTCTGGGGGGGGGTATGCAGAGGCAAGATGCCTGCACCCCCATGATGGAGGTGTGGCTTTGTGGGACCAAGAAGAGGCTCCAGGCAGAGTCCAGCACAAGGCACGAGGCAACGACCGGAGGGAGAAGAAAGAGCCTGGGAGGGCCCACAGGCCTGCCCACCTGAGGCCAGGCCCTGCTCTTCCTCGGGCTGCAGAGGCCCCTCCAAGTGGCCCGTCTGTGGGCCTTCCGTGGGCACTGGGGGCTGGATGGGCAGTCAGCAGGCAGGACCCTGTCACCCCCAGAAGTCCTGCCACAGACAGCCACAGGCTGAGCCTCCCCCTGACAGGACACGGCCCTGACAACACTGGCCAGCTGGGGACCATGGCTCGTTAGCTTCTAACTAAGAGAACATGTCTTGACCTTCCTCCCTGAGTAGTCCACTCCTCCAGGGTCTGACCAGTGACGGGTTAGAACATCCGATACTCGAGGGCCCCCCACACAGGAGAGCCCGCCTGGCTGGAGGGCAGCTGGACGTCTGTGCTGAGGGCCAGCAGAAGAGGCCCTGGGCCCCGCGGGTGAACACACGGTGAATGGCTAAGTGGGTGGGAGTCAGGCAGTCCCTGCTGCTACAAGGTGATGATCGGTCCACCTGTCCAATGTTCGATGCTGCCGACCCTGTGAGACCTCAGACAGCCTGTGACTGTGACTGCCCACAGAGAACAGAAGCACAGTCCACGCATGGGGCCTGTGGAGCATGCAGGGTGGAGTACCTGAGGAAATCCGGAAGGCTTCCGAGAAGAGGTAATGCCTGACTTCTGGGTCCTGAAGGATGAGTAGGAGTTCACCTCCAAGGGCAGGATGGAAGAGAAATATTCCGGACAGAAGGAACAGCCTTGTCCGGAGGAACACTTTAAATCCAGGTCTCCCCAATTTCCAAGCCAGTGGCCTGCAGGATACCATAAGGAGCAGAGGGACCTCTGGGCCCAACTACCTGGCCTAGGGTCTCTGAGAACCCCTGTACCAGTGTGCCCCAAGTCCCAGGTTGTGTGACTGGCCACAGTGGCCCTGTGGATGAGGGCAATGCGAAGAGCTTGCAAAGATGCGAGGTGGGGGGGGGTGCGGGTGCACAGCATCACACACACCCGTGCACGGCCTGGTGGAGGTGTGCTGCATGAGCCACCAGCTGAGCCAACAGAGACAGTGCGACATGCATCCCGCAGACAGAGCCCACCGAAATGTCAGCCAGAAGAAATAGCGCACGTCAGGGAAACAAAATCCCAGCTTCGCAGAGCGCCTCCCTCCTCGGACAAAAACCCCCTGGGAGGCCCCCGCAGCGCTGGCCATGCGAGATGAGTCATTCCGGCAGGACCCCCACGCCACCGTGCATGTTAAGTACAAAACGGAAAAGCGCCTTTGGGTTTGGAGACGGGGTTGCAGTCACAGATGGCGCCTGAACGCGCATCAATCCGGGCGCTGCGCGAGCAGATGGAAACTTGAAGGAAAAAAATAAAAACTTCGGCGTTCATCTGCCAGACCACTGCCGGGCTGGAGCAGGGGGAGTTTGTCACCAGGCAGGGAGGTCCTGGTCTCCCAGTCTGTGGGCTGGGCTAGGACATGGTCAGTCAAGCTGGGTTTGACTCCTGGCTCTGCCAGCCCTGCAGCCCGGGGCCGTGTCACCAGTCACAGGCCAGCCCAGCTGGTTTCCCTGACGATGGTGGAAATGCTGACCGTCTTCAGCACCGGGTCAGCGGACAGCTCCCGGTCCTTAGCAGCTGGGCTGGCACCTCAGATCTGGGAGCCCCAGCCCTCCCAGCTCAGGAGAATGTGGGCACATGACTTAATTTCTCTGAGCCCCCGTTCCTCCTCTGAACAAGGGGATGATGGGGACCACCTCCCAGGATTGCTGTGAGAACTGAACCAAGTGATGGGGACAGAGGACGCATCCATGCCTAACTCAGGGCGAGGGCCCAATAAATGCCAGCACCTTCCGGCAGGTGGGGTTGGGGCGTAGTTGCCAGATAAAACATGAGGCAGCTGGATGGGAAGATAAAGCACTGAGGAAGACCCCCTGGCTGACCCCACAGGAGAGACTGGGGAGAGAGAGGAAACAGAAGCTGCCTCCGACCAGCATCTAGAAGAATTCTGGGGTCTGGACAAGCTCTCAGGAGTGAGCAGGGTCTGTGAAGACTGCACCACACGGGGGTCTGTGGGCAGGCTTGAGGAGACCTTGGAAAGAAGGAGGACAGTTCAAAGGGAAGGTTCTGCCTACAGTGCCCGAAGATGGTCATCTAGGAAGCAAGCTGGTACTCAGTGTCTGCCCCCCATGGAGCCCACCTGTGCTGGACTGACTGCAAAAACGGCCACAATGCCTCAGCTCCCCGCCTCCAGGCCCCCTGCCATGTGACCCCCAGGCGGTGAGTTCTCCTTGCCAAGCCTGGACTTGTGACTTGCTTTGGCCCACAGAATGCAGTGGAAGCAGCACAGGCCCATGAAAGCCAGGCCCCCACTCTTCCACTCCTGTCTTTGCCAGGAGGACGAGCCCAGGCTCACCAGGTGGAGGGGGAAAGCGTGGAGCAGAGCCCAGGTGGCCCTGTGGTCCCAGCCAAGGGCATATATTGGAAGAAGATCAAAGGTGAAGATCAGAAAGGCCATCTAGCCGACCCAAAGTGACCACAAGCGCCTGAGTGAGCACTGCCAAGCCCAGCTCGGGTCAGCAGAAGCACCTGGCCGACCCACTGCTGCCTGGGCAGGAGTACGCACTCCAGCTGCCTGCCACAGAGGTGGGTGGTGTTTGCTGTGAGCAGTCTGTGGCTCCAGGCTCCGACCTACCCCTGTCACCAACCTCCTTGCTCTGCAGACTCGGGAGACGGGAGGCCCTCAGCACAAGTCCAGAAATGCAGTTCCACTGTTAGAAACTTCCAACTCAAAGGCAAGGGCTCTCTGTCCCACAGACCATGGGGCCAGCTCTGCAGCCCGGGGCCGTGTCACCTGTCACGGGCCAGCCCAGCTGATTTCCCTGACGATGGTGGAAATGCTGACCGTCTTCAGCACCGGGTCAGCGGACAGCTCCTGGTCCTCAGCTGCTGGGCTGGCACCTCAGATCTGGGAGCCCCAGCCCTCCAGGTCCCCGCGGGTGAAGGGCAGCCCGAGGCTGGAGACCGGGGAGCTGGGCAGCCCTCCCAGCTCACCCTGCTGACACTCTCCAGGGAAACCCTCCCACCAGCCAGCCCCATGCAGCCATGGCGGCAGACTCCTGGATGATGCTAGCTCCCGGGGCTCCGCAGGACCCTTTCTGGCATTATCATCCCCTCAGCAGGTGGTGAGATGACAGGCCACAGGCACCGGGCTTTCTGAGCTCTGAAACCTCCATGTCAGGGATTGAGAACTTTCCCTCGACCTCTGGAGGAGCAGGTGACTTCACCTGTCTCAGGCCCGCAGACAGTCCCTCCTCATCTGGCCCTCCCCTGCCCTGGGCTTCCTTTGCAGCCTTCCCTGATTTCTCTGGTCTCCCCACAACACACTAAGGCGGAGAAGAAAAAGCTGGGAGCCCCGAGACCTCCAGGGAGTGAGCGCCCCCTGCAGGGTCTCCTGAGGTGCTCGTGATGGCCCAGGGGAGGTGTCTGGCCCTCCCCGGCCCCCCTCTAGTCACATAAGACCTACTGCGTGTCGTGCACGCAGTAGGAGCTCAGCGTGAACTTGCTTGGTCCCGATGTGGCCTGCCGGTGGGTGTTCCAGGCTGGGCATCAGGAAGCGGCCCGGGGTGGAGCCCCTGGCCCCTGTGGAAGAGGCTGCATCAGAACAAACCGGGCCTTTTGGTTTGCTGGGGTCTCCAGTTCCGGCTCAGCGGCAAATCGTAAGCGTGTCGTTTCTGGTCCCACAATTACATTAAAAGGTAGATAAACCCCTCTAAGCCTTCACTGGGCATTTGGGTTCTAATCGCCCTTTATCCTCTCCGTCTCGCATGTGGGCGCAACGCTGGGCTTCTGGGCCTGCAGGGGTGGGCCAGGCAGCGGCACCCACTGGACACGGGGCGGCAGGGCTACCCCTGGCCTCCGGGGCTGAGCTCTGGCTGCATCTACTGGCCGGACTTCTCAGGAATGAGCAGCACCCTGCAGCTCTCCGAAGGGGACACAGGGTGGGCACTTTTCCTGGATGTCTTGGATTGTAAACGGCCCAGATGGGCCGACGAGGGAGGCAACCGGAAGCACCGTCCCGTCTGCCGTTGCAAGGACCCACGGCGCTCTCAGGGACATCCATGCCCAGCCCTGGCGAGCAGCAGAGGGGCGGTGCCAAGCACAGCCGTGGTCCTCTTGCCAAGGTCAGGGTCCTCCTCCAGGACCGCCCAAGCGGGCTCCAGACGCCCCGGACTGGCCCCAGCACCCTCTGAGACAGTGCCAACAGCTTGTCAGTAAGCGCAGACAACACCCAACGTGTGGATGAGAAATGTCTAATGAATAAACATTATTTAAGGGGACTGCGTAATGCCATGAATTTTTCAGTGGCAAAAACAGCCGAGGACTTATTAAAAAATGCATGAATTTCATATTTGATTATAAGTCAAGAGCAGAAAAGGAGAGAGAGAGTGGGGGGTGGGGGCGATGACAGAAGACACCGGCCGCCTTGCAGACTGGAATCCACGAGGCTGCTCCTGACGGGAAGGAGGGACATGGCGATGAGCTCATCACCATTCAGCCGCTTGTAATTAGTGCGCAGCTGGAATCAGTGTGCAGTGAGTTAAACTGCCCCGTAAAGCAGCCACCCAAACGGAGCCGAGGACCCCGGGACTGACGGAGGAGGTTAGCACCCCGCCGTACACTGTGATCTCGGTGCTGTGTCCCTCTGACAATGTGCCGGGCAACGCCGGTGCTGTGTGTATCCTGATGCGCACACCAGACGGCGCCCCCGTGGCTGGAGCCTGGTGCACTAAGTGAGGGTGTGGAGAGGGGTGTGGAGGCAGAAGGAGTGACGGTAGGAAGGAAGGAGAGGAGAGGGGCACAGGGATGCTGCTAGAAAGAAGGATGAAAATCAGCTCTCTTCCCCTGGCTGGTTTGGCTCAGCGGTTAGAGCGTCAGCCTGCGGACCAGGGAGTCCGGGTTTGATTCGGCTAAGGGCACGTACCTTGCTTGCAGTTTGTCCCTGGTCCCGGTTGGGTTCGTGAAGGTGGCAACCAATCGACGTTTCTTTCTCTCTCCCTCCCACTCTGAAGATAGATGTAAAAATATTCTCGGGTGAGGATTAAAAAAATAAATATATTTTTTTAAAAATCAGCTCTCTTTTCTCCAAGGCCACCGCTGTCACCCAGGTTCCAAGTCACCCTTGCCCCTTTCTACAACCGGGGTGGTGGCTGCAGTCCAAGTCCAGGTGCCCCTCCAGTGCCCTGCCCACGCAGCGGCCAGGGCGATCACTCATAACGGCGAGTCACATGCCTCTCCCCCGCTTCAAAGTAAGAACAAAATGTGCTCTCCCTGTGATGACCTGCAAGGCCTGGTGTGACCGATCCCCCCACCTCACCCCCTCATCTCCCCCACGCCTGTAGATGCCCGGCCGTATTGGTCTTTCTGCGCCACAAAATCTCCAAGCTCAATTCCACCCCAGGACCTTTGCTTGTGCTGTTCTATCTGCTTGGAACTCTCTTCCCAAGCTTTCCCTATCAAAGAAGTCTCAGCTCAAAGATGTCACAGGCTGAGAAAGGCCTGTCATGACTTCCTCATCTCAACGAGCTTCCCGCCCCCATTATTCTCTGTCACATAAACCCGGGTGTATTAGTTCTTTCATGGCACCCTGAATTCGGCTCTGAATTATTTTCTTTAGGCACGCACCCCTGGTTCATGCTCTGTTTCCTCCCTGGAACACGGCAGAAAAGGTCCCTTTCTCTCCCATGTGTAGCCAGGGCCCCAGAACGAGTGTCCAGTGAGGGGGAGCGGGCAGGGAGAGGTCCGTGGGGACCACCTCCTGAGACACTGCAGGAAATCTTTCTCCGGAATTCCCAACTGAAGACGGTCCATACCGACGCGGGTCAGCGGGAACGGGGCTTCCTGTGGACACTGGACTGCTGTTGCACAGGCGTCTCCAAGGTCCTGCTCTCCCCTGGCCCCTTCCTCCCCCACCCCCTCGACACTCAGGTTCTCCAGACAGAAGTCTGCTCAAGCGGTGGCCGCAGCCCAGCAGGACAGCGTGGAGACACCCCCTCACCTCTGGTCCAGAGGGACAGTATGTGTCACGGGGGAAGCCTCCCAGTTCTGCAGGGTCTCTGACAGAGCCCCACATCTGCCACTCACAACTCGGGACACCTGGTCACTACCAAACCCACAGCAGCTGCCGGAGGGAGACTCAGTATAGGAGCCCAGGTCTGCGCTAGTATCCGCCACTCGGTAAGGGTGGGCCCCTCCTCTGGCTCAGCCCAGGAACCTATGACACATCTGAGTGTCACGGCCCAGTCCCGGGGAGCTGGCCTGTCAGACATGCCGGAGCTCCCTGCCCCAGAGAGCTGACCGACGGCGGCAACTTCCCTGCCGCCCTGCCTCTCTGACCCCAGAAGCCCTCTGCTTGTCAGGTCTGCCCATGGGCGACCCCAGGGACATATGCTTGACCCCAGACCGCCCCTCCCGCCACGTGTGTCCCGGTGCGATCTCTGGGTTGCCTCGCTCATCGCTAACATGTTCGCAGGCATGGGGACACAGCCATCAGCTGGCGGTTTGCCGACACTGCCCAGCACGTGCCTCCGTTAAGCACCTTAGAGTGTCGGCTGATAAGGAAAACGGCATCCACAGATAACCCAGGCCGCGGGCACGCCTGCGGGGAGAGCTTCCCCCACAACCGTGGGAGGGAAACCGGCCAAATCGGTGGAGACTCCCCCAGGTACAGTTGAAGAGCCGGTGTGTCCCCAGACGCCCTCAGCATGGGGACAGCAGGGCCCAGAGACAGTGAGTGCCTTCTCGCAGGCGAGCAGGAGGGAGCATTCTCCGTAAGGACACCACCGCTGGCATTTATTGGACGCTTTCTCTGTCACGCGAGGCGAGGAATCTCACATTTACTGTTTCAGTGAACCCTGGCGGGCACACGGCGAGACCGTCCCTGTCATTATCCCCATCTGACAACTGAGGGGATTAAGACTCAGAGAAGCTGAGGGACTTGGCCAAAACCACAGAGCCAGCAAGGAGCAGAAGGACTGAACGCCCAGCCCGCCTTGTTCTAGAATTGTTCAGCCCACTGTCTGTGTCCGCCACTCTGCAGTGTGTCTGCTTTCTGAGAGCCGCCTGGAGGGGTCCGGACTCAGCCTCGGCCTCCCCTGTGGGGCTGGGCCAGGACATCCTTCAGCAAAGCCATCGTTGGACGACCCCCCGCAGGCTCCCAGCTGGACGCTGGGTGGAGCTTGGGTCCCTGGCTCTCCTGACATCCTGACACCTGGGTATCTGGACATTGGCAAAAGCACCCCGCCTGCCCGAACTTGCCTCGGCCCCGCTCTACCTTGGAAACCAACAAAGAAATTCCATTTCCAGGGCGCCCCGAAGCTGGCCAGCCCCCCCACAGCTCTGACGGCCTCCTTCACCCTCACTCCCAACACAGGTCTGGGTTTTAGATTTCCAGCGTGGCCCTGACATGGCCCTGGCCCACCCCCGAGCAAGGCCCATCTCCTGCGCCCTCCCTGACGACAGGCTGGCGTCCGGGCTGAGGCTCCCCTCCGGACAGTCAGGAGGGCCACCGGCCAAGAGACCAGTGCCGTGGCGGCTGGCAGGGCCTGGCTCTGTGACCTGGGTGGCGTCCACACTGCTGCTGAGCCTTGGCTTCCCCTGTGTAAGCAGAGGGGCACCCAGGCTGCCCCCAGCCCAGGTAACCAGGGGAGGTGCTTGCTGGGCCCTCCCTGGACAGACAGTTCGGGGAACGATGCCCCTCCCACGGTGAGAAGTCCCGCCACACGGCCAGGCGTCCATCAGAAACCGGCGTGGGTCCCACTTGAGAAATTACGCGCACACGCCCGACAATTAGTGATGTAGCCCTCTAATTGAGCTGCGAGAGCCCTCCGGGGGGCCTCCGCCAATATTTGCAGAAAAGCAAATACAGACCTTGTTATGATTCAATGCAAACATGGTCCTGCATTCCACAAAGCGTGCCCCAGCTGGAGAGAGGGAACGTGACATTAATTTGCTCAGGTGTCCGTGGATGAGAGGCGTTTCCTGGCCCCTGTGCCAATCCACAGGACCCGGGCTCTGCCGGGCGGTCTCACAGACCAGGACGCCGCCATCCTGACAGTGAACCGTCACCAATGCACGTGAAAATACCAGGTGCGGAGCAGAGCCCACGCTCGACCCCAGAATGAGCAAGCCGGGAACAGGTCGCGGGACTGGTGAGAACGCCAGACCTGGGGTCCCGGAGTCGGGGCGACCTTGCCCTTCACTCACTGGCTGGTATTTCCCGGCTGACCTCTGAGTCTCCGCTGTCGTCTGGGAAATGAGGAGGATGTGGCGAGGATCAACCACGGAGCCTGACACGGAGCAGGCTCTCAGAAGCATTGTGACCATCCTGCAGTGGTGACAAAGCCATGGACCCCAGAGGGCACCGTGAAGACTACGGTCCTTAGAGACATCACTATTTAGAAGCGTGGACATGGAGAAGTCGGGCGGCCCCACTCAGGACAGGTCTTCACACACGTGCTGTTATGACAGGTAGAAGGTAACTTGAGAAACAGTAAAATACTCTGTCTTCAGAATCAAAGCAGGCATTGCCGCGACAAGAGACTCATCAGAAACGCAAAGCGGGGAGCTCGGAGCCTGAGGCCAGGGCGCTCACACGGTGAGGTGGTGGGGGCCCCGCGAGCCTGGGAGGTGCCCAGAGCCACGGAGGGAGCCTGCTGGCTGCAGCTGCGCCTCTGACTGGGAACGGTGGCTGGGACAAAGTGCGCCCCGGGTTATCAGGAGACGGGGACTGCGAAGGGGACGGATGTTCTAGAGCCGGGACGAGGGGGAACAGCAAGGAGAAGGTCAGCACAGGGGGCGCCGCTGCGCGCTGCTGGTGCCCTGAACACAGTGATGTCCAACTCGGATCAGCCAGGGAAACGAAACGTGAAGTCAATAAAATGCAAGCTCAGAGGTGAGACGAGGGAACTACGCAATGAGATGGAAAAAGATTAGAAATGGTGAGGGGGGTTAGAACACAAAGAGCACCCTTATAGAGAATGGAGCGGACACTGTTTATAATGTGATGACTGACAGAGAGAAAAGGCTGAGAGTAATAAAAATGAACATGTATAAAAAAAGAAACCGAGCCCTGCCGGTGTGGCTCAGTGGTTGAGTGTTGATCCTGCACCAAGAGGTCGCTGGTTCGATTCCCAGTCAGGGCACATGCCCAGGTTGTGGGCCTGATCCCTAGTGGGTGACATCGGCCACTTGATGTTCTCTCTCATCGATGTTTCTGTCTCTCTCTCCCTCTCTCTATAAAAAAAAAAAAAAAAATCAATAAAGAAAAAGAAAAAAAAGAAATCGAAATGATTAGTGAGACACTGACTGTACAACAGACAGCTTATCTTAGGGATGTTTGGTGTTCCCGAAGAAAACCCAACAAATGAGACAAAATACGTATATACACAGATACAGTACAAGAAAATGTCCCCACACTGAAAAAAAAACAACTGAACATGCCCAAAATGAAACAAAACAAACAGAAACAGAGCACAGTGTGTTTCAGGAACATTTGTCACAGAAATCTCAACACAAAGACAAATCCCATCCTCATTAAGCGACTACACTTCCAAGCTAAGAGAGAAATCTTTGCACAGCCATACAGAAGCAGCAGAATCGCACGCGGTGGGGAAATCAGGACGCTGCAGAGACAGCCGGGGCGGCAGGAAGAGGCCCAGGGCTCAGAGCTCCGGGAGAGAAGACGCCAGGGGGGGCACGGGGACACAGGGCGGCCCCCTCGGGGAAACAAGCAGCAGCCACGGCGAGCTGCCGGGACCCACAAGGCTGGATCGCGGTGTTTCGGGCACCCAGGCTGGCTCCCGGGGTGGCTGGTGCAAGTCAGGTTTCTGAGGGAGCTGATAAGGGCACAGGTGGATTTAAAGTGCACTATCAGGACGGCCCCCTGGGTGCCCGGGCGTGAGGGCTCCAGGAGCCTCGATCCCAGAGGGCAGCGGCTGCAGCCGGAGATAAATGCCGGCTTTGTTGTTTGCTCTGAAAATCTCTGAAAATTACCCTTGAACACTGTGGTTGCCATCTGCACCGCCAAGTCATCACGGGGAAGGGGACGCCCTTGACGACCTGGACGTGACCCCCAAAGCTCCCGGCACTGGGTGCGGTCCTGTGTGCGCCGTGAAAAGTTCCCCGCAGGGGCTCTTACGTGTATTTCCCCCAACAACCCAGTCTTATCTCCATGTCACAGGGTCCTGGCCGGTGATCCCAGTGGTTAGAGCGTCGGCCCTTGGGACAAAGGGTCTCCAGTTCGATTCTCAGTCAAGGGCACGTACCTGGGCTGCGGGTTTGATCCCCGCCCCTGCGGGAGGCAACCAATCAATGTGTCTCTCTCACGTTGATGTTTCTCTCTCTCCTTCTCCCTCTCCCTCCCTCCCTCCCGTCCACTCTCTCTAAACAGCAATGGAAAAAATATCCTCTGGTGAGGATTAACAAAAATAAAGAATAAATAAAAATAAAAGCAGCCCGCCCTGGCCGGCTTGGCTCAGCGGTTAGAGCATCGGCCCGAGGACGAATAAGTCACAGGTTCGATTCCGGCCAAGAGCATGTACCTCGGTTGCAGTTCAATCCCTGGCCCTGGTCGGGTTGAGTGGGAGGCAACCAGTGGATGTTTCTCTCTCTCCCTCTCTGTCTCTCTCCCTCCCCCCAACTCTATCTAATGATAAATGTAAAAGTATCCTCGGGTGAGGATTAAAAAATAAATAAATAAATAACAGCAGCCCAGCGGCCTGAGGCCCCAGGGAGCCAAGCCGGATGTCAGGGCTCAGGAAGCCTGCCGTTGTGTTGAGCCTTAAGTACTAACTGCTCTGCAAGGAATAAACCATAAAACAGAGCACAACTGGAAGAATCCCACCAGTCACTGAACAATGTGGAACAAATACGGGAGGGAGGAGGGAGGGAGGAGGGAGGGAGGAGGGAGGGGAGGAGGGAGGGAGGGAGGAGGGAGGGGAGGAGGGAGGGAGGGAGGAGGGAGGGAGGAGGGAGGGCAGGAGAGAGGAGGGAGGGCAGGAGGGCAGGAGGGAGGAGGGACAGAGGAGGGCAGGAGGGAGGGAGGGAGGAGGGAAGAGGGAGGGAGGAGGGAGGGAGGAGGGAGGGAGGGCAGGAGGGAGGAGGGAGGGAGGGCAGGAGGGCAGGAGGGAGGAGGGACAGAGGAGGGCAGGAGGGAGGGAGGGAGGAGGGAAGAGGGAGGGAGGAGGGAGGGAGGAGGGAGGGGAGGAGGGAGGACAGGAGGGCAGGAGGGAGGGAGGAGGGAGGGCAGGAAGGAGGAGGGAGGGCAGGAGGGAGGAGGGAGGAGGGAGGGAGGAGGGAGGAGGGAGGACAGGAGGGCAGGAGGGAGGAGGGAGGGCAGGAGGGAGGAGGGAGGGCAGGAGGGAGGAGGGAGGGCAGGAGGGAGGAGGGAGGGCAGGAGGGAGGCAGGGTGACTCAGCCCATTACAGACAAGGGGCCTCTCAGGCGCCTCTGCTCATCGAGTCTTAGAGCCACTCAGCACCCCGTCCAGACCTTCCCAGCTGACTGTCATCTCGCAGGACACCCCGGGGACCGCGGCAGCGATTGCGATGCACGGTACCTTTTCTGTATTTGACTATAATTAAGTTCGGAACTTTATTTTTTAGTGGCTTTATTGAAGTGGAATTTACCCATCATAACATTCACCCAAAACGACCTTTAACGATGCGTCATGAGCAGACGCGAGGAGCTGTGTGAGGCTGTCTGGGGACCCGCGGGGACGGGCCTGTCCCTGCGCAGTCTTTCCCGAGCCCTTCCTGAAAGACAGCGCGGCCGAGGGGTCCCCGGAGGCAGAGGCAACAGTGGGCGCCTGCCCGGGGACCCAGCTTCCCTGCAGCCCGAACAGCCCGTTGTGCTGCTCAGATTATTGCTCTGAGGGCTGCTGCAAGGGATTGTGGGCCATAATTAAAACAACGGCCCCCAGGATTCGGTCCACGGATGCAATTACATGGTCGTTTAGAACTGAAGGGCACTGGGAAAGGAGTGTTTTCAGAAGCGCGCGGCGAGGAGGGGCGCGGGCACCTGCTGTGGACCAAGGCCTCCCGCGGCCCCTCCTGATGCCCACTGAGCCCAGACACAACAGAAGATGGACCTGGGTACCCCCAGCTCCTCCGCGGGCTCGTCATGGGCGTCAGGCACCACAGACTTCACGGATGATGAGGAAACATCCAAACACGAGCCGAGCTGGAATTCTCAACCGGCCCTTAGCTACACCTGGGAACACCTGGAGAGGACGCCAGGTGGGGAAGCCACCTGCTGCTCCCTGTGGTGCATAAAGCCCATCTGCGGCATGCGGGTGGTGCCAGTCACTCGAGCTTTTGGAGTTTCTCCAGCATCGTCCAGCTGAAGACGCGGATTATCCAGCTCACGGCTGAGACCCACACGGCAACCGCGCCTGGGCTCCCGGGGAGTCTGACCTCGGTCGTCTCATCCCGCCGACAGCCGGGATTTATTCGGGGCGCTGTGCTCTCCACACCTTTGTAAGACATCCACACGTCTCAGTGCACATCTGAGAAAACTAGCCTTTGCTGGTCCAACTGTCCTAAATTCTGGTCCAGGAAAATAAAAAGGTGGTTGTGTAAGGAGACCGCAGCTTTTGAAAGCCATGACGGCAGGTCGCATTGACCTGCGATAGGTGCTAATCCCACAGGCCGAGGAGGAAGCTTAGCTCTGAAGACAGAGTTTGCTTCCTGAGCAGAGCAGGACGCAGACAAGCCACGGCCAGTGCAACCTACTTTCAAGCAGGCGCCGGGCTTAAAGGAAAAGGCGCGTTCTGCTGTGCCTCCTCGGAGTCCAGCGTGGAGACGGCAGCCAGCCTGCCTGCTCAGGGAGACGGACCCTCACCCATCCCAGCAAGCACGGGGCTTCCTTGGGGGCACTGAGGCCCAGAGAGGGGAAGGAACCAGCCCAAAGCGACCCATCCAGCAGTCTCACCAGATGGTCGGAGCCCCCAGCTCTGCCTCACGCAGATCGGGGCTCTGATCTCAGCTCTGTCCCTTACTGGGAGACTTGGGCTACCTTGTTTGGCCTTGCTGAGTCTCCCTTCGCGTGCTCATCTGACTTCCCCGAGGAAGATGGCCCTGAGGGAGACCTGTGTGCTCAGCCCCAAAGGCTGCTGGTGGCGAGGCCAGAAGTTCAAGGCTTCCCAGGAGCTCAAACAGTGAGGGAGTGGCTGCCTCTCCTCCTGGGGGCCTGGGGAGCCCAGCACTGGAATTCCTGGCTCCCGCCCAGCTCCCTTGGCCTGTCATGGGGAAGCAGGGGTACTCTCCCCACCCAACTGTGAGCTCCGAGCAAAGAGCTGACGTGAGCATCTCTGAACACCCTCAGCCCAGACCCCGCATGGCCCAGTGCTCAGAACCAAGAGAACAAATGAATGAGTGAATGCATGGAGGATGGTCCGTGTGCCTGGCCCTGCTCTTGGCTCTGAGGCTCCAGGAAGTAGGCAGGCGGGTCCCTGCAGCACTCCCGTTCCTTCCGATCATCCCTCTAACCGAGGGACAGGAGGAGCCTCTGGGCACGGGCTGAGTGCTCAGACATCAGACAGCTCCGGGCACTCTCTGCCTCTCCGAATTGCCTGATCTCCTAACTAGCACTAAACGCCTCCTGTCCGATCCAATTTCTTCACGTGTGTGTGCCAGGCACGCATTCCCAGGCTTCTCCGAGCAGAGAGATGGACACAGGGAAGCCTAGTTAGGCGGCCCTAGGTGGCCACGGTGCAGGACCCCAGGGGAGGAAGCAGCCTCGCTCCTCACCCCCTGTGGTGATAATCCAACCTGTCCATTTCTGAAATGGGCTTTCCCATAGAGCCCTCGGGTGGAGGTGAGCGTCACGGCCCATTTTAACGAGATCTAGAACCCATTGCCATGGCCAAGAGCTGGTGTGACACTCCAGGGCCTGGGGACTGTGCAAATGAGCCCCCTCCTCCCCGGCAACCAGCCCTGGGTCTCTGGGAGGTCAGGACAGGAGGTCCTAGGGGACCTCTTCTGGGGACCATGGGATCCCCTGGTTTCCTGATAAGGAGGGTCACTCACGTGCCACTAAAGGTCAGATATGTCCAGGGATTTTCTACATCCACCCAGACAGAGAGAGAGACAGCTGGTCAACTCTCCCCTTAAGAAACAGTAAGTCAGAATTTCAAATGTTTGTAACCGGTTAGGGATAGGGCAGTGAGGTGTAAAATAAGCCATGGTACTAAACTATTCATTTTTATTTCCCAATAGAAAAAAAAAAAAAAAGGAAACAATAAGTCAGCCCGGCCGGTGTGGCTCCGTGGTTGAGCATCGACCCATGCACCAAGAGGTCGCCAGTTCGATTCCCGGTCAGGGCACATGCCCAGGTTGTAGGCCCCATCCCCAGTGGAGGGCATGTGGGAGGCGGCCAGTCGATGTTCTCTCTCATCGATGTTTCCATCTCTGTCTTTCTCTTCTTTCCTCTCTCTCTAAAATCAATAAAGAAAAAAAAAAAAAAAAAGAAACAGTCATGCACATGGGAGCCTGGGAGGTTGGGAGGAAAGGGGTCACGCTCCCCATTTCACCAAAGGGGAAACTGAGGCTCAGAGAGGGGCACTTGCCCCCAGCATTCCTCCCTGCACTGCTGGGGAGCTGGCCCACCTCTCTCTCACACGGAGATTACGAGGACAGCCACGCCATCCAACGTACCAGGTGCACGGAGAGGCAAGGAGACGCCAGCAGAGAGCAGCCCCGCTGGGTGACTCCCCAGTGGCTGGGAAAACGGTCCCTCTCTGAAACCTTCCCGGTGCCTGACGTCACCAAGCAGTTTTTAGCTGATATTTTCAGAAGCCCATGTAAAATCTGATCTTAATGTTTCATGAGAGGAAGGCACGATGGGACGATGCCGTCAGCGCCATCCGCCTCCAGGAAGCGACCCCGCGTTCCAGACGTCGGTGAGGCCTGACACGGGAGCTGGGAGGGGCAGCCTCCGGGTGCAGAAGAGACGGGACAGGAACAGGTCCGTGTCTGGTCCCGGGAAAGCCTCCTTTGACGGTTAAGAAACAAAATGCATGCGATTAGGCCATTTCTGAGTGATTCCTCCTTCTGGAATACGCTCAGCCCACATGCACGTTTGTAACAGTTCCCACCCTTTGCAGCAGGGTGGCCCATGGTTGGATAGCAGGAGGGACTTCCTCAGGGTGAGATGTGGAGGTCGAGAACCAGCCAACCAGAGAGGCTGACCGGGGAACGCCCATTGGCCTCGCAGCCCTCGCCTGTGTGGGGCAGAAGCTTCTTGGCAGGTGGGCGCAGCAGGGAGCAGAAGCAGCTCTGGGAACTTGTGTAGAGAGGGTGCCTGGGAAGGACCTGGACGGTTCCAGGACTCACAGGCAGAGGCACTGCGGCTGGGGAAACGGGCCAAGCGGCTGCGAAGTCCAGGCTGTGGGACATACTGCAACCACGAGTCAGTCCTTCCTGGGGGGTGGGCGGCCGAGCCTGGGTGGTCTGTCCAGGTGGGCAGCTGTGCTGTGTCCACTCGGACCTGGAGTCCCTGAAGACTTAAGAGCCTCTTGAACAGCAACCTTCCCTGCCTGGCACCATGGCCACCTTCCTACATCTGGTCTCTATGGTGACCAAAAGCCCTAACAGGTCCTGAGGTCCAATAAGATGTGAGTGAGTAGGAGCAGGGGGCACCTGTGAAAGCTGGTGCCTTCCAGTCCTTGGCAGTCACTGCCCTGCTGCGACCATCCTCTCAGGCCACGCCCCACTCAGCTGTGTTCTCCTGCTCCCTGGCATCCTTGATGCCTGCTCACCCAGCGTGTGGGGCAGCCCACCCCACATCCCGCCTCCTCCCTCTGCCCGACCGGGTCCCTCCTCCCTCTGCCCGACCGGGTCCCTTCTCCCTCCGCCCGATCGGGGTCCCTCCTCCCTCTGCCAGATTGGGGTCCCTCCTCCCTCTGCCAGATCGGGTCCCTCCTCCCTCTGCCAGATCAGGGTCCCTCCTCCCTCTGCCCGATCGGGGTCCCTCCTTCCTCTGCCCGATCGGGTCCCTCTTTCCTCTGCCAGATCGGGGTCCCTCCTCCCTCTGCCCGATCGGGGTCCCTCCTCCCTCTGCCAGATTGGGGTCCCTCCTCCCTCTGCCCGATCGCGTCCCTCCTCCCTCCGCCAGATCGGGGTCCCTCCTCCCTCTGCCCGATCGGGTCCCTCCTCCCTCTGCCCGATCGGGGTCCCTCCTCCCTCCGCCAGACCGGGTCCCTCCTCCCTCCGCCCGATCGGGGTCCCTCCTCCCTCCGCCAGATTGGGGTCCCTCCTCCCTCCGCCCGACCGGGTCCCTCCTCCCTCTGCCCGACCGGGTCCCTCCTCCCTCTGCCAGATCGGGGTCCCTCCTCCCTCCGCCCGACCGGGTCCCTCCTCCCTCCGCCCGATCGGGGTCCCTCCTCCCTCTGCCAGATTGGGGTCCCTCCTCCCTCTGCCAGATCGGGTCCCTCCTCCCTCTGCCAGATCGGGGTCCCTCCTCCCTCTGCCCGACCGGGTCCCTCCTCCCTCCGCCCGATCGGGGTCCCTCCTCCCTCCGCCAGATCGGGTCCCTCCTCCCTCTGCCCGATCGGGGTCCCTCCTCCCTCCGCCCGACCGGGTCCCTCCTCCCTCTGCCCGATCGGGGTCCCTCCTCCCTCCGCCCGATCGGGGTCCCTCCTCCCTCCGCCCGACCGGGTCCCTCCTCCCTCCGCCAGATCGGGGTCCCTCCTCCCTCTGCCCGATCGGGTCCCTCCTCCCTCTGCCAGATTGGGGTCCCTCCTCCCTCTGCCAGATCGGGTCCCTCCTCCCTCTGCCAGATCGGGGTCCCTCCACCCTCCGCCCGACCGGGTCCCTCCTCCCTCCGCCCGATCGGGGTCCCTCCTCCCTCCGCCAGATTGGGGTCCCTCCTCCCTCCGCCCGACCGGGTCCCTCCTCCCTCCGCCCGACCGGGTCCCTCCTCCCTCCGCCAGATCGGGGTCCCTCCTCCCTCTGCCCGACCGGGTCCCTCCTCCCTCTGCCAGATCGGGTCCCTCCTCCCTCCGCCCGACCGGGTCCCTCCTCCCTCCGCCCGACCGGGTCCCTCCTCCCTCCGCCCGATCGGGGTCCCTCCTCCCTCTGCCAGATCGGGTCCCTCCTCCCTCTGCCAGATCGAGGTCCCTCCTCCCTCTGCCCAACCGGGTCCCTCCTCCCTCTGCCAGACCGGGTCCCTCCTCCCTCCGCCCGACCGGGTCCCTCCTCCCTCCGCCCGATCGGGGTCCCTCCTCCCTCCGCCCGATCGGGGTCCCTCCTCCCTCCGCCCGACCGGGTCCCTCCTCCCTCCGCCAGATCGGGGTCCCTCCTCCCTCTGCCCGATCGGGACCCTCCTCCCTCTGCCAGATTGGGGTCCCTCCTCCCTCTGCCAGATCGGGTCCCTCCTCCCTCTGCCAGATCGGGGTCCCTCCTCCCTCCGCCCGACCGGGTCCCTCCTCCCTCCGCCCGATCGGGGTCCCTCCTCCCTCCGCCAGATCGGGGTCCCTCCTCCCTCCGCCCGACCGGGTCCCTCCTCCCTCCGCCCGACCGGGTCCCTCCTCCCTCCGCCAGATCGGGGTCCCTCCTCCCTCTGCCAGATTGGGGTCCCTCCTCCCTCTGCCAGATCGGGTCCCTCCTCCCTCTGCCAGATCGGGGTCCCTCCTTCCTCTGCCCGATCGGGTCCCTCTTTCCTCTGCCAGATCAGGGTCCCTCCTCCCTCTGCCAGACCGGGTCCCTCCTCCCTCTGCCCGATCGCGTCCCTCCTCCCTGAAGGTGCTGAGGAGGAACCTCGGAAGGCTGGCCTGGCCAACACCTCAACAGGACACCATTCCCCTAACGCAGGCTCCTGGCCCCCCGCCGTGCGTGTGGGAAGCCGCCTGCCCGGGGAGGCTGCTGGGAAGCAACATTCGCCCCAGAACAGAATTCCCCTCCCTGCAGGGCAGAGACACTGACTGTCACCGTCTGAGTCAGGTGGGCCCCTTCCCTCTCCGCGGCATAATTAACTTTCTCCAGAGGAACCCATTACCACAAACGCTGGAGACTCGCTTTTGTTTCGTTTTTTCAAAGAAGAGCCATTTTCCTCACTAGCGTTATTTGTAATGAGCCAAGTGGTATTAATTTTTAAGTTGAGGTTGGGAGGGAAGCCTATGCATACCTGGAGTGATCGACACATTCGGTTCTCAGCAACTGTGACTGTGAAGGATGCTCCTGAGAGCTCCCCGGTGCGTGTTCCTCTGCCTGGAAGCCCGGCCCCAGACACCCACACGGAACAGTCGCGACTCTGGTCGGCCGTCTGCGCACGGCCTGGGCGCCCCACGCGCCCGCCTCTGCAAGGCACCCTGTGCTGGACCCCTCTCCGCCCCTGGCATGTGCTGAAGCCCTTGCCGGGAAATGTGCGGGAAGCGGTTACATTTAGACCCACTGTCTCAGGACCTGGATAGAGTATCAGAGGGACACGACCCTCCACTGCAAACGACTCTCCACCACAAGAATAGGAAACGCTCCAACGTGGGACGTTCAGATGGACAGCGGCCCGGCAGGCTTCGGCTCCTTTCAAAATAAGGCCCATTGTTCCCCAGCCGCCTATTAATAGCTTGAAAAGACATCTGTTCCTAATTTGGTCTTCTGGAATCAAGAAATCTTCCCTTCACTTCCTTCCAGGGCCAGAACGAAATCAATCAAGCTGTCAAATGTATCAAGCTCCAGGCTCCTTCCTGCCCAGAGCTGGGAGCCAACTCTGCCAAAGGCCCAGGTCTGCAAGGGCCAGGCACCCTTCTCCAGCACAGACACCCTTCCGCTCTCAGGTCACAGAGACCACCAAGGGAGACTCCAGCGTCAGCTAGTTCCACCCCCTTTGTACCCAAGGCCTCTCTGCTCTATCACCAAAGGGCAGCTGTCCTACCAGATTTGTCTTCAAGCTTAGCTCCCCTTGCACTCTGCCAGTGACGGGCAACTCACCACCTCACAGAGCAACTGTTCTCATCCCTGAATATCTATGACATTAAACACACCTACAACCCACCTCCCACAATAGGTCTGATTCTGTTGTCAGGGGCCACGCACAGCCGGTGGCCTTCCTGTGACAGCCCCTCCGCTGCCGGTCGCCATGACTCCTCTCCAACACTGAACCCAAGGTCCAGATAGGACAACTGAGTCCAGTGATAAGGCCACCTGGTGGCTCCCCCTCATTCCCAGGGAGCACCCGAGTGTCCATGTGTCCCCCCTGCCACGCCCACGCCCACAGCTTGCCAGTCCGCTGGCAGCCATACTCACTCACCCCAGGGCCTTTGCCCAGCCCTTCTCTTGGGCAGAGATAGGAGGCTGGGCTGGGCTGGGGAGCAGGAGGCTCCTGGTGACAACGCAGAGGGAGGAGCCACCCCGCTCCTGGAGCTGAGGCTGCAAGAGCCAGACACAAAGGCCGCCACTGCGGCCAGACTGGAAGCCGCCCCACAGCAGCGCCCCGAGCTCTGGGGGGCCTGCTGCCGGGGGAGGAGTCCACAGCCCCCATCCCCTGGGGTGGGGAGGCCAGTGAGAGAGGACGCTGTGGGCACGTCCTGCGCAGCCTGCATTCAGCACCCCTTTCAGAGCGTCCAGCGGACCCCTCTGGGAGCACAGGTCCCAGTCCACAGGGTGAGAGGAAGGAGAGGCCCCACCTCCAGCCGCGCAGGCCCAGTGCCCCCACCGCTCCTGGGCCACAGCCGGGCTGCTTCCGTTGGCTCCTGGTTCCCTAGGACACAGCCCGGATTGTCCCGCCTGCTGCAGGCGCCCAGCCACAGCTGAGGGGACAAGGCCCAGCTGTCCTTGGAGACAAGCGGTCAGCTTTCCACCGGCATGAAAAGGGAACCTGTGTCCCTGGGGGGAGGGGAGGAGGCCCCGACTGGGCTGCGAGCATCCCTCCTCGAGGTCCCCGTGCCCTGGAGGGCAGGCGGGGCCCTGCCCTGACACACCAGCTCTGGGGAGCCCTCCCCACTCTGGCTCAGGCTTCTCCACGGATCAGGAGGCAGCTGGAGAAGTTCCCCCGTGATCCTCTCGAGGGCGGGCATGGCTGTTTCCTAGAGAGCTGGGACCCTCGGAAGAGGGAGCAGGACACAGGACAGACCACGTCTGCCTGCAAGGCTGACCGGCAGGGTCAGGAAATGGTGTGGGCAGCCACTCTGTGTGTGGTCCCCCAGAAGGAGGCACGAAAAGTGGGGTTAAGATCGGTTCTGCTTCTAGATCCCAAATACAACATCCCAGAACATAGGGCCCTCGGAGCCCCCCCAAAACAGATTAAAAATACCCAAGGCAGGTCTCTTTATGTCTCCTCTTCCTGGGGCCTTATCATTAACCCTGCACCTCATTCTCTGGAAATAAAAAATCCACCTATTTCTATCCCAGTCTCCCCCCCACCCCACACGGGGGGACTGGGACAGGCCCGCCCCTTGGGCTTTGCCCTGGCTCAGGACTGAATGAAGACAGATGGCCTCGGGGACCCTCCCAGGAGGGCCCAGGCTGTGTCACCAAAGAGGGGCGGACGACATGCCAACAGGGGAAACCGCGAGCCCATCAGCAAGGGCTTCTGGGAGGAGAGCTCCTGCAGGCTGAGCCTCATGAGAAACAGCTACCTGCCGAGGGACTTTTCATCGAGGACAAAGACCTGGACAGATACTGCCAGGACTCTGCCCGAAGTGCCCACAGAAAACTGAGCTCCCGCTGGGGAGTAAAAAGTTGGGTGCTGGAGCTAGGGGTCTGGGGTGCACCTCCCTGCAGCTGGCTGCGCCAGGGGCGCACGTGGGGTCATCTGTCTCAGCGCTGGCTTCTCTCCAGATGGTGCCAGGATAGCCCTGGGTGCCCTTACAGCCCATCACTCTGGGGAGCACGGAGAGGTGCCTTCCTGGTGACTCTGGCCAGACTCCTCACTATGCCATGGACATTATGTCCAGCCAGGGCCCTGAGCATCCCTGGACCCATTCCCGTGGTCAGGAGCCAGAGCGTCCTGATGGGCAGGGTCTGGGTCACAGTTCCTCTCTGAAGCTGGAAGTAAGGACGTGGTGTGGGGGGAAGGTTGTCTCCGTATCAGGAGCTGTAGACTTTTTCCTTTAAAAATCAACCACTCACTGTAAGTGGGGTGTGGGATGGATGGGAGAGGGGCACACAACCTGAAGGAGTGGGGAGCATGTGCCTCGGGAAAGAGACAGGCAGAAGAGTCCCGATTCGTTTGCTGGAGTCCCTGGATCAAGCTCTGCCTGAACTCGACGCCACGTGAGAGTCAGCAGATTTATTTCTCTGTTCACTTTAGAGCGTGTAGGTCGTTTTCCTGTCACTAAAGACACGTGTAAAGTCTGTCCCTCCCCCCCAGATGGTGAGGTCCAGGGATTCGGAAACCCTACGTTCCCAATCTGCACACCTGGCTTGTGCATGAATATAAATACTGACCGTGAGGATGACGGCGGGATTTCTGCTCTCACGGCCCTCTGCACCTGCACCCGCAGCGTCTTCCCACCTCACCCCGGGACCAGCGGGCTGCGGGCGGGCCCCGGCTCTAGAAGAAGACCGAGGGCTAAGGAAATTGTCACCCAGACTCCTGTCCTCAGGGACTGTCATTTGTTACTTGTTGATGATGTTTCTGAGTGGCCCGTGCATGGAACAAGAGAGCCCCCTGTTGGACAGGTGGTGTCCGCACCTCCTCAGAGGGTGTCCCCTCTCCGGGGTGTCCCTACAGGGCCCCCCTGCAGAGCAGGGCCGGCCGAGCCTCGGACATGTTGAAGGAGTGAGATGCACGTCGTTAGCTCTCGTTTTAATTTAACAAGCCCAATTTTATAAATAAGAGTGAGTTTTCCCAGGCCATTATTTCTAATTATGCATTTACATCACTTCACATTATGCAGCTGATGGAATGTTAATACCAAAGGCAATTTTCTGCTGACGGGTGGTGTGGAGAAGAGCTTTCTCTACATTACAAGTCAATATTTTCGGAAATAATTAGGCGGTTGCTCAGCAAAGTCTGCACTGACTAACCACCGGTGGTGTCTACGGAGCCTCCAACCTGAGACGCCACGAGGGGAAACCCCCGACGCAGACGATGCTAGAAGGGACCAGGCGCACAGAACTAGTGGGGACCCTGGACGACTCCAGCTGGAGACCTTGCTGGCTGGTGGGACAGGCTTTGCCCTGGCCCCACCTACTACCAGGACCGTGTCCTGTGATTCTGTAACTAAATGCTCTGGCACTCTGACTTTTCATCTGCGAGATGACAGGGATAACAGTCAGTCTCTCGTAGGGACTGATGCCCTCATGCCCTCACTCATTTCGTGGTTCAATGGTTCCTGCAGGTGTACTCTCTGCTGGGCACACAGCGCACACTCAGTGAAGGGTGGTGATGGTGATGAGGAGGAGGAAGGAAGTGAGGGGGCAGAAGGGAGGGGTCGCAGTCTCCGCTTTTCTGTTCGCCCGTAAGAGGCTCAGGGCTGCACCCTGCCTTTGTGTGGACCCCTCCAGTCTGCACACAAACGGCCACGCACAGGCACACTGTCCGTGCACACACACACATTTCCAACACCTCTGCTGTCTGCTCACACTGCTGCCACTCACCGTTCATGCACACACACTGTGCACACACACATTTCCAACACTTCTGCTGTCTGCTCACACTGCTATCACTCACCGTTCATGCACACACACTGTGCACACACACATTTCCACATACCTCTGCTGTCTGCTCACACTGCTGCCACTCACCGTTCATGCACATACACTGTGCACACACACATTTCCAACACCTCTGCTGTCTGCTCACACTGCTGCCACTCACCGTTCATGCACATACACTGTGCACACACACATTTCTACATACCTCTGCTGTCTGCTCATACTGCTGTCACTCACTGTTCATGCACACACACTGTGCACACACACATTTCCACATACCTCTGCTGTCTGCTCATACTGCTGTCACTCACCGTTCATGCACACACACTGTGCGCACACATTGTGCACACACACATTTCCAACACCTCTGCTGTCTGCTCACACTGCTGTCACTCACCGTTCATGCACATACACTGTGCACACACACATTTCCAACACCTCTGCTGTCTGCTCACACTGCTGCCACTCACCGTTCATGCACATACACTGTGCACACACACATTTCTACATACCTCTGCTGTCTGCTCATACTGCTGTCACTCACCGTTCATGCACACACACTGTGCACACACACATTTCCACACACCTCTGCTGTCTGCTCATGTTGCTGTCACTCACTGTTCATGCACACACACTGTGCACACACACGCAGGCACGCTATCTGCACACGGGGATGCTGTCTGCACACACACGTGCACACATGCACACTCCATACCACCTGTGTCCTGCGGGCTCAGCCCTGGAACTCCAGCCCCAGGAGAAAGGGCCGGAGTAGGAGTTTGGGGTCAGTGTGAACAGGTGCCCACACCAGACTGTCTTTGGGAAGACAACACGCACAAGCAAGTGGCAGGGTTGGCACGGTGAGGACAGACTGGGGCAGCCATCCTCCAAGTCCTTCCAAGCCCCTCCCAGGCCGAGGCGGCAGGCAGGCATGGGGAGCTGCACCCCTCGGTCAGCCCTCCAGGTTCACGCTGCCACTCTCTCTCTCCATGAAGCACCCTCCAGCTCAGTCACCCTGAGCTCTGTCACCTCCACAAAGGTGTCACCCCTCACCTGGCCCCCCTGGTCTCCCTCCACCCACCCTCAGCTGGGTGGGCTCTAGAAGCCGTGGCTGCACCCCAGACCCCTCCTATCTCGGCTCAGTCTTCCCAGGTTCCCCACCAGGGGCTCCCGCACCTCCCACCAGAGCTGCCCTTTGCCCAGGCTTGCCCACAGAGCCATCCACACAGCAGGTGCCCTCGGAAGGCCTGCCAAGCCGCTGAGTCTCTGTAGATCATCCCTTGAAATGAAGCCATGGGCAAGATCGAACTTTGACAAAGTTCTGTGCACCCCTTCTCTGCGCTCGGCAGCCCCTGGGCCTGAGTCAGCAGGACAGGGGTGCGGCTCTCTGGGGAGGGCAGGGGGCCGAGCCACAGAGAGGACGAGGGGGGCACAGCCCAGCGTGGCTGCCGCCCGGGCTCTCCCAACCTCAGGCCTCTTTGCAACACACAATCTCATTCAACAGCTTTTCTTTCTTTTTTGGAAAGGGAAAAATGACATTTAGAAACCATTTTGAAACATTACTGTGAAAAATTAACTGCGGTCTCAAGCATACAAGGCATTTTGTAAACAAAACCAGGGCATTTTGTGGCTGGCAAGTGCCCAGTCTAACCCCAGACGCCTCCGCCCAGCCAACAGGCCCAGGGGCAGCGCCCGCACCCACCTGGACTGCGGTCCCGGGAGAAGCGTGGCCTGCCTCGAGGGCCAGGGGGCCGAGTCACCACACCCACAGACCCAAGGCCGCCCGCTCCCCAGGCGTGGTGACCTTCCGTCAGCTGCGAGGGGAACGGGAACCTGCCGTCACTCTGGAGCGGCCTTGACTGGGGGGGGGGGGCCATGAACCTCCAGAACTAAACCACTGACATTTCCCAGACCGAGCGGCACTGGCAGCTGCCAGTCTATCGGCAGGAGGAACTCGGAAGGGGCAAGTGAGGCATGAAGGTCACCGAAATGCCAAGAAGCCTCTCCCGGGACTGGGCATCAGCCCCAGGGGAGTAAGGGCCCTGACCCTCTGGGCCCCGCCGCGCACGTGCCAGGGCCGCCCCGGCTCTCTGGGCTCCGAGGCCAAGGAGGATGTTAAACCCGGAGCTTGCGCCTGTCCCCTCCCCCGCGCTGTACCTACTGTAGCCGCACGGGGGACAGGCCACCGTCCGGGATAAAACCAGGAAAGACAGAGGTCCTCTGGAAACAGCCTGGGCCCACATTTCACCAGGTGCCTCGGCTTCCTGCCACCAGCATCCACGGAGCATTCGCCACGTGCCAGGCAAGGTTTCAGGCGGGTCCAGACCACACTTCCCCTTCAGGTGACCCCACGTAAGCAGGAGCAGGGAGGCAGGCCCCGCCCCAGGCACCTGCCCCCGCTGCAAGGTGTGGAGAGTGAGGGGGACTGAGGAGCCCCGCCCGGTTCACGCCCGGACTCAGCCGACCCCGGGCACAGACCCACGTGTGGCGGCCTCGAGGGATGAGCACAAGGAGGAAGTTCTGTCCGGAGCCCAGGGGCCAGGAAGCTCCTCCAGACATGGCCGGCCCTGCTGCCTCCCTCTCGGCCCCCGTGCCCATGGCAGGTGTCACTAATCTCGGCAGAACACCTGCTGCTGAGCCAGGCTGTGTCAGGGCACCTGTCCACACTGAGCCTTGGCGTCACCGGCACTGCCTGGAGTCGACCTGGGAGCGAACAGCAGGTCCGGGCCTTCCTGAGCGAGAGCCGGACCCGGGCACGAGGGGCACTCTTGGCAGGGGCCCAGCACACAAGAGCAGCCAAGCCTGGGGGAAGAGACCACGGGGTGTGGCAGGAGAGGGGACACACGCAGGTGGCAATCCCAGGGCTGGAGCGGGGCTGGCGGCAGGACCGCGGGAAGCTGTGAGACGGGACTCCAGTCGGCAGGCCACAAGCCCTGCCCTGCGTGGGGGCGCCCAGCGTGTGCGGGAGCCCCTGTGGGCACAGTGCTGCCCGCTGGCCGGGCCCTACGGGGACGCCGTGCTCAGACACTTAGGTGACAGCCCAGAAAGATGCGGAACGGTGCCAAGTGTTGGGGTCCCAGACATGGAGCCATCTACTGCCATTTCCTGAGTGGCTCCTGGGATCCAGAAATGCAGGGGACTCAGGACCATCAGTATGAAGTGACGCCACAAAAACTCACGAAGCTGCTTTCTGGCCAGCAGCTCAAGTGACCCCACAGCAGCCCTGGAAGCAGGGATCCCAGGGCCCTCTGAGGGGGGAGCTGAGCTCAGCTCCGCATGGTGGAGAAATTCACCGAGTCCCAGGCTCGGACCGCCCTGGCACTGCCCGGGTGCCAGTGAAGAAACTCTGCAGAAGGCTAGCTGTTCAGACACCTCTGCCCCCAAAGCATCTCCGCTGGGATCCTCAGAGGACATCTCGTCAAGGGGGAGACTCTCTGGGTGCCCGGAGGAAGCGTGGGAGCGAGAACCCCGACCCTCTGGCTGACCCCGGCCGTCCTTAGCCAGCCGCGTCTCCTAATCACCCTCCTCGCCATTGCATTGAAGGCGGCACACGGGGAAATGACAGAGGTTTATCTCAAACAGATCGATCCTCACCGATCTGTCTGGCTCCAGCCTCTTAATCCTCCATAACGTCAAAGCAATTTTTGGTTAAGTACACAGTCTGTCCTCTACTAAATTAAATGAATAGATCTAGTGGGAAATAAACCCTCGAGTGTATTGAGAATATTAAAAATTAAAAAATAAACTCTCCATGGGTCTGTAAGATTTACTCTGGCAAGTGATTAAATAAATAACACAGCAGAGGTGGTCATAAAATCCATTAGGGGACACTCAGCGCCGCTGGTCACCCCCCCATAACGCCGCCCCCCAAGCACGCAGGCTCCAGGACACCGGCCAGGCATCCTGAAGTCCCCCTTTTGCACGGCCAGCAAGGCTCAGGCTGCAGCTGGTGGCCACTGCTGTTCCCGCCACACCCCAGGTGATCTCAGAACCAAGCTCCCATCACCCTCCACATGGGCACAGCTGGCACCGAGTTTACAGATGCGAAAACCGAGGCCACCAGAGGCCTTGGTCTGACCAGACGGGGTCTGACCAGAACCCACCTGGCGCCAGGGCCCTGGGCCCACGTGCTCCGCTGAGGTGTCTCCACAGGTGAGGCAGAAGGCAGGGCCTCGCTCTGACGGGCTCATCACAGAGGGTGTCTTCCCGTCTGCTGTTTTTGCCAACCCTGGCCCAGAGTCTGAGCATCTCCATGGGGATGGGGGAGGAAGGGGGGGCAGGGCAGGAATTAAAATCCTACACTGAGTTGGAGAAAGTGGGGCTCAGGGCTTTCCCAACCAAACCCAGAAGCCCAAGCACCCCAGCAGGCGGGGGAGCCAGGAAGGGTGGGGCGGGGCACTCTGCCCCTGGGACTCGGGCTCCGTGGGGCCAGCTCTGAACCCTCACCCCTTCCTTGTGCCCAGCGAGCTGCTGGTTGTCAGAGCCAGTGTCACGGACGAAGCGAGTGGAGAGGAGAGAAAGGCCAGAGGTGAGGATTCGTCAAAGGCCTCTCTCCTTGGAGCTGGGTCCACATGGGGAGGGTCTGTGGCAGCAGCCTGGCCCCTGCTCCCAGCTGCCGGCCCTTGTTCCTCCACAGGACCTTAGGGTCCCCCCACCCCTACCCCCACACTGCCACCAGGGCTAGACCTCCTCCCTCTCACATTCAAGTCCAAAGCCTTCGCCTTTCCTGTCCTTCAACTCACCCCATGACCCTGTCACTCTGAACTGGTCTCTGTGTCCCAGCCAAGCCCCCATCTCTCCTGCCTCCACCCAGGTGCACCCACGGCTGCTCACCTGGCTGCTGGTGCCCCACCCCCACCCCACCAGGTGGTCCAGATTCCACTCTGCGCTCTGGGCTGAGCTAAGAGGCCTCACATTGAGGAAGTCTTCCCAGCTGGGACCCACTGCACTGAAGGTCCTGGCCAGGGCCGGGGTCACACTGTGCTCAATTAGCTCCCCCGTAGGCTCCGAGCCCACAGCCGGCTGGGAGCCCCACTCTCCTGTGCACAGAAACCCTGCGTGACCATGAGGCCCCTCGTGCCCTCGCCTGTCACCCTGGCTCTGTCCCCACCGTGAGCCCCTCACTCA
Organism: Tadarida brasiliensis; assembly: GCA_030848825.1. Classification (NCBI taxonomy): domain Eukaryota; kingdom Metazoa; phylum Chordata; class Mammalia; order Chiroptera; family Molossidae; genus Tadarida; species Tadarida brasiliensis. Next base: position 50,481,386 of record CM061276.1, read on the forward strand.
CCACACTCTGCGGCCTTCCACCCTCCGGAACCCCACCTTCCTCACCCTTGGCCTTGGCCTCTGCCTGAGGCACACTTCCTCTCCCAGGCTTCCCTGGCCCCCGACCCCCACTACCTGCGCCTGTGTGCGTGTGTGCGTGTCTATGTATGTGAGCGTGTGCGTGTGCGCGCGTGTGCATGTCTGTGTGCATATGCATGTCCGAGCATGTGTGTGTGCATGTCTGAGCATGTGTGTGTGTGTGCATGTCTGTGTGCACGTGCATGTCTGAGCATGTGTGTGTGCGTGCATGTCTGTGTGCACATGCATGTCTGAGCATGTGTGTGCATGTATGTGTGTGCATGTCTGTGTGCACGTGCATGTCTGAGCATGTGTGTGTGCATGTGTGTGCGTGTCTGTGTGCATGTGCATGTCTGAGCATGTGTGTGCGTGTGTGTGTGTCCATGTCTGTGTGCACGTGCATGTCTGAGCGTGTGTGTGTGCATGTCTGTGTGCACGTGCATGTCTGAGCATGTGTGTGTGTGTGTGTGTGCACGTGCATGTCCGAGCGTGTGTGTGCTGCATGTCCGCATCACTGCCCAAGAGGACCGGGCTCAGTCTCTGTTTCCTCCTTGCAGGTGTGTCCCTGCGCTCTGGGCTGAAATGCAGGTGCCCTGTGGGCAGGATGCTGCAGGTCCGCAGCACCAGGCACACAGGGAGTCAGTGCCCAGGACGTGTGCGGGACCATTGAAGGACCAGGCTCTCAGGACCAGGTGGCTGAATACATGTTTGAGGTGAAACAGACCCTGCCGGGAGTTTCCCCCCTCTGCAGATGGTCTCCAAGCCCAATCAATCCTGTTTCTGACACGCAATAAGCCCCAGGCTCGGGGGACCCAGCCTGGTGGCACGGGCACAGCAATGACGGGCAGACCCTGGGGCCTGGCACAGGTTGACTGCCACCCAGGCCTGGCCGGCCTCCCTGACAGCCCTGAGACAGGGGCCCTCTCTTGTCTCCTGCGATCGGGGCAGCAGCCCGCTGTCCTCCTGGGATGGAAGCCGGGGCAGAAGAGGGCAACAGGAACCCAAACTGGGAGCCTTTCCACTGGCCTCTGTCACATCTTAGGGGCAGCCAGCCACTGGTCCCATCCCCATCACCACCCCTGACCGATCTGGAGCAGCCGACCTGGTGTGTGCCCTTGCAGGGGTCTCCTCGGGCCCGAATTTAGGCCCTTACCCCCAACACTGATGGCTAGTGAATGACGACACTGGCCAAACATGGGAGACCCCGTGGATCCGTGTCTTCCTTTAAGCTGCACACAGCGTGTGCCGGCTGCTGATAGACAGGTGTATGGATGGCCCGCTCTTAAAACCAATGCATCGCTCCAAAGCCACGCTGCCGTTCGCGGCGCAGGGAGGACAGGAAAGGTCAGCCGAGGACAGCATCAAAACCAACACCCGAGAGGGCCTGGGCGTCGCAGTAAATCACCCTGGAAAGTGAGCTCCGGGAGAAACACTGGCTCCAGGCTGTCCCCAGGGGCGCTCCCACAACAGGCCGCGCAATCTTTTTGAGGGGCACTTTTGGATGTGCCTTTGAGAGTTCAGTGAATCTGTCCACAAAGTGGTATCCCCAAGCAGAGCAGACCCCAACCGCAGCCCGATCGTGACAGCTCGGAGTAAGGGTGGGCAGGAGGGAGAGGCCTGAGGGTGGGCACAGCCCAGTGGGGGGGTCAGGTAGACTGTGGCCCGTGATCACGTTACAGGGGTTCCCCTCTGTCCCTGTGCACAGAGACCCTACAGGCATTTCAGAGTCTGTGGGTGGAGAGAGGGAAAACCTCGGGGCCCAAAGGCTGTCTGGACGACCTCCGCTGAACACTAGGGATGGAGACACAGTCCTGAAACATTCGCTCTGGTCTGTTGGCAGGAATCCAGCTTTGCCCCAAGCAGGCCGGCGCTGTGGGAGCCGGAGGGACACAGGCAGTGGGTAGGGCCGAGCGGCTGTGTTCCCAGAGAGAAGCCTCCCTGTGGGGAAGCCACGCATATGCTCCATCACGGACGCCTCCTTTACAGCTCCAGCCAAGCTCACACCCCACAGCGGCCCTGCAGGAGGGCAGCCGGGCATGGGCAAGGAGAGGCGGAGATGGCAGCCAGGTTTCAGCTCCCCAGTCCTCCGGCTGGCCAAAAGGCTTGGTCAAAGAGGCAGAAGTCCCTGCTCGGCCCTGCCCACCGGAAATCCCCGGCAACGGAGAGGCAAAGGGTCCCTTCTCAACACCCCCAAAGTGCTCCCAGTTCCAAAGCTTACCACGCCCTGAGGATGGGTCAGGCCCAGCAGGGAGTTAAAGACACAGAGGAGCACTTCGGAGCAGCTGCTGCCTTCACAGTCCACCAGGGGGGACAGAAGAGCCAGCAGACCTGTCCACAGAGTCGCTGTGGTGCCAGTTAACAAGCAGGGAAGCTGCAAGGCTAGGTCCGGCTGTACCAGGCTGCCACCACTCAAGAGGCCAGGGGCTTTGCATTCTATACCCATTCCAGATTCAGCGACAAGAGTCTCACCTGGAGCAGGGGACATTGGGGTGTTGGGTTAAGAATTAGGATCGAAGAGTAAGACAGACCTGGATGAAAGTTCGTCAGCTGTGTGACCTTGGGCATGTTCTGGAAGCCACCCAGCTCTACAACGGCGTGGAATCACTGCGTCTACCCACAGGCTCGTGGTAGGGGTTAAAGGGGCTCATCCATTCACCCCGCAAATATTTACTGAAGTTCCTACTCTGTGCCCAACCCTGTGCTCGGTGCCGGAGAGACATCACCAGCAAAGCAGTCAGAGGCCCGGCCCACAAACAGACAGCCCAGTGCACAAGAAGTGTACATGTGTTCAAGGACGGTTAGTGCTAGGTTAGTGCTTAGGAAGGAGAAACAGGTGAGTGGGGTGAGGTGTTGGGAGTGCTGGGGAGGAGGGGCAGACTGCAGTAGCAGAATGGTGGTCCGTGGGCCTCAAGGAGGAACGTGATGGAGTCAGTGATCCAGGGAGGAGCAGCCCAGTAAGGTGATATAGCTGGTGCAAAGGCCCTGGGGTGGGAGCACACCTGCTGCCCTGCCTTGGAGGAAGGAGGTCAGGGTGTCCAGGGGCGTGTAGACGGGGAAAGGACAGAAAACACACATGAGGACAGAGCGGGTGGAGGGGAAAGCAGAGGGGTGGACCTTGGCAGCCACTGCGAGGCCACTGGTGTCTGTCCTGAGTGGAAAGGAGCCACTGCAGGGTTCTGAGTGGAGGAATAGGGATCTGACTTCTGTGCCAGAAGTGTTGCTCAGTGGTCATGCTGAGAACTAACATATGAAGAGTGTGTACCTGCGCCTGGTACATGGAAAGCACGCAGAGAAGTATACTTATTATTTTTACTCATAATAACACCAACTCATGCAGTGGGCGAGAAACACCTTACCCTACAGGGTGGTTCAAGTTTAGGAGACTTGCAGACCTTCAAGGTAGGCGACGTGTGACTCCCTCTACAGCAGGAATCCCCCTCTCACCCCATCACTGTCCACCTACCCTGCTCAGGACAGGAGGCCACAGTGGGCCAGACCTTGCCATAAGAGCCCTGCTTGGAACCCGTCCCCAAATGAATCTGCTTTCCTAGAACCCCGAGGGCTGGATTCTAGGAAGCACAGTACAAGTCTGCCCCCTCCCTTCGGAAGCTGAGGACAGCAACGGAGCGGGGTCTCCCAGGCACAGCCACGGCAGTTCCTAAAGGACCATGGGATCTCGAAAGGGAAGGTCCTGGCCAAAGGGGATGGAATGAAACAGAGCAGCTGGCCACTGCCTCCTGGGGCCCCTAGAGAGAAACTGCCGGAGAGGAGGAAGGTCCTAGCTACTCCTCCCGGTCCTGGCCAGAGACCTGGGCAAACGCAGGCTCATGGAGGCCCGAGGGGTGGGAATGACTCCTTGGCCATAGGTGAGAATGCTGAAACCCAGGCCTGGGAGGGGCGGAGGGGCTGTCCAGGGCCACCCCTGGGTAAGGACAAAGCTTCAAAAGGGCCTGCACTGCTTCTCCACGGAGGCTGTGCCACGGCAGCCTGGCCCAGGTGGGGTCTGAGAGAGATGTGCCCTCCAGGTCTCCTCTGCTGGCTCTAGGGGACCCTCCCTGGTGCCTCAGAAGAGCTGTTGAGCAGGGCAGGCAAACACGTGATGCACCGGGGCTGTTCGCCCCAGCCTCAGGTCAGAGCTGAGAGGTCAGGGGCAAGGGGACAGGGGGCAAAGATCCTGAAGTGCACTGACTGGAGACTCCCACGGGGACAGGAAACCAGAGAGACCCAAGCTGAGCTGTGGGACTCGCCCCTACGATTGTGTGCCTATCCGAACCACAGCCCGCCGCACCTTTCCCTTGGGGACCTGGCTGCACTCCTGACAGGGCTGGGGCGGGGGCAGGCTCTGGGTGAGGGCTGGGAAAGGCACGAGGATGCAGGGGACGCGGGGGACGCGGGGGAGGAGGATGGTCTCCGGAACGCGGCTCCGGACACGACCTTTGCCTCCCTGCGGCCTTGGGAATCCCCCTTACACCCAATAAGCCCGGGGTGGGGGGGAGGGGTGCGGGGGGCGCGATCGGCTAAGAACGAGTGGAGACGCAGGGGCCTGCAACTGAGGTGCAGGAACCCCACCCCAGTCCGGAAACCTCTGAGGCCCTGAGTCGTGCGGGCGCTCCCCACCTCACCCCACCCCGCCGCCTGTGCCGTCACTCACGGCCTCTGCTCCCTGGCTCTCGTGCGCTCTCCGCGCCACGGGCTCCTGCTCGGCCGGCGCTCTGCGCTCACTTCTCGCTCACACACTGCAGACTCCCGGCGTCGCTGCCGTCACCGGCCTCGTCCCCGGACCGGCAGAGCGCTCCGCCTTTCTCCCGGGCCCGGGCGCCCACCCACCCACCATGGCCTGGGCCTGGGGCAGAGAGCGGTGCGGCTCTTTGCCCAAATCGGGGTAAGGAATTAAGGGTGGGGGTCTGCGGAGAAGGCCGCGGGACACGCGGCGTGCAGGGATAAGCGGCCGTCTCCGGCGATGGGGATTAGGAAGAAGCCAGGGAGAGTTTGGGGGGGAGGACCCCCAGCCTTCGCGGGTGTGGGGCGGGGCTGAGCTCCAACCGGAGAGACTGTGGTTCCAGCAAGCGACCCCCGCGGGGGGGGGAGGGGGAGGAGGGCTCTCCCGGGCGGGGGCGGTGCCGGCTGTACAAGGCGAGGGGAGGGCGGGGTGATGCAGCGAGGAGGCGGCTCAGCACCCAGCCACTGACCGCCCCCTCCCTCCCCCTTCCCCTCCCCCTCTCCCTGCCTCTCTCCGGCTCTGGGTCCACCGCGCCGGACCCGCTCTCCCTGCGCTGCGCTGGGTCGGACGCCAGGTCTGCGCGCGGCGGCTGAGCGCCCACTCGCCTTTCGGAAAGAGCCTCGGAGGCACCGGCGGGGGCGGCGACGCGAGAGCTCGGCGGGAGCCGGAGGAGGTGGCAGTCGGGAGCCAAACCAGAAGGAGACTGGAAGGCAGAATTCTGCTTGCGGCTCCGAGGCGCGCGCTCCCTTGGCCAGGGATGGGTCCCGGCGCGGCCCAGCCCCTGCCCGGCCCGCCGGGCAGAGAGTAATCTGCGGTTCCCCATCGTCCAGTGGACGCCGGGATAGAGGGAGGTACCGACCGATCGCCAGTAGCCTCCAGGCGGGACCTCGCATTCTGCGCACCACGCGCAGCGCCCCCCGCCGGATCCGCGCCGGGCAAGGGGGCGAGGGAGCAGGGCTGATTGGTGGCTGCTGGCGGCCGGGGGAGGGGGCGCCGCGCGGGGCCATGGCTGGTTCCGAGGCGTCTTAGCCCGAACCCCAGCGGATCCGAGACCACGCTGCCGCCATCGCCGCCTCTCCGCCCGGGCCCCCGCCGCCGCCGCGCCCCCCGCGGGAGATGGAACAGCGGAACCAGCTCGGCGCCCTCGGACACCTGCCGCCGCTGCTGCTGCACGCCCTGCTGCTCTTCGTGGCCGACGGTGAGCGCGGGAACTTTGCTGCCGTGGGGTCTCCCGGGGGTCCTTGCCAGGGCTGCCAGAGCCAGCCTGCCCCGGTCGCCGCGGAGGAGGAGGAAGAGAAGGGAAGGCTTCACGGTCTTCAGCAATCCCGGCTTGCAGCCCGGGCCCGCAGGGGTAGGGGGAAGAGAGCCGCGAAGGGTCGCCACCGCGGCGGCGCCCGAGTCATTCGGAGCGGGACCGGGGCTCCAGCTGCGGAGAGGCGGCTTGCGGGGCGCGGGAGTTGGCACGCCCCAGCCCAGCTCCGGTAGTGCGGAGGGCACGGGTGAGAATCGCAAGCCTCTCGTGGTGCCCCGGCCCACCCGGAGGGAAGCAGCTTGCGTCGGCAGCCGGTCTGTGCGGCGCCCGGCAGCTGCTCCGGTGAACTTTGCTGGCGCCTGGGTGGGAAGTACAAGGCCAGCGAGCCGAGGCTGAGCGTTTCGCCTCGGGCTCCCCAGGCCCCCGCCCCACAGTTGGTCACGCCTCTCTCTTCCCCGCCCCCAGCTACATTCACCGAAGTCCCCAAAGATGTGACAGTGCGGGAGGGAGACGACATCGAAATGCCCTGTGCATTCCGGGCTAGCGGAGCCACCTCGTATTCGCTGGAGATTCAGTGGTGGTACCTGAAGGAGTCGCCCCGGGAGCTGCTGCACGAGCTGGCGCTCAGCGTGCCTGGCGCCCGGAGCAAGGTACCCGCCCCCTCAGGCCCTGGGCGGCGGGGGTCACCCGCGAAAGCAGAGGCAGCCCTTTGCCCGCAGCCCATCTCCCACCCTCCCCATCCTCCTAGCATCTTCAACAACAGCATTTGTTACCCCAAAATCCTGTTCATTCCCTGCTCCTGCAACCTCCTGGAAGTCCACACCTAGCCCCTGAAAAGACACACCTCATCCAGTTGGCCTGCTCCTGCTCGCTGGCTGTGGGCCCAGAGTCTGATGGGTGCTGTCTGGTGAAGGACGACCCCTGGTCCACTGGGTTTTCCTGCCTCCCGCCGCTCTGAGGTCCCCAGGGCACTGGGCCTGGATTCCAGAGGCAAACAGAGCACCGGGCACGAGGAAGCCCCCAGATCACCTCCAGTGCCCACAGGATCAGAGGGAGGGCCCCCACAGCCCCCACAGCCACCGTGTCTCTTACTATACCCTAGCACATGAAGGAGCGTGTGCACACACGCGCGCACACACACACACACACACACACACCCTCACACACACCTCCCGTCCACCCAGCATCCCCCCTGGAGTTCCTGCTCACGTTCTCCCACTGAATCCCATCCAGATACGCTGGCCCCTCCATCCAGTTTTTCACGCGGTTTAGAAACACGTGGCAGGAAAGGGGATGCTCCTAGGGTTGGAGAGGGGCCTTCCTTCCCATCCGGTGGCATTCCAGCCTCCCTCCTTTGGCTGGCAGGTGTGCTAGGGCAGCCCTTCCTTGGCCAGGCACCACGCTTAGCTGCAGCCCCGCTTCCTTCCGGTGCCACTCCTGGAAATCCCGACATCCTCCATGCGTTCAGTCCCGACCACATCCCAGAGGTTTGAGTCCCAGCCCACCTGCGGAGGGTCCCCTTGGCGGGCCGCATCTGAGTTCCCAGAGCCTGAAGGCCGAGAGCCTAATGTCTCCCTCTCTCCCTCTTTGCATTTCAGGTAACAAATAAGGATGCAACTAAAATCAGCGTAAGTGTGGAACCCAGCGCGGGCCGCGGGAGACCCCTTCTGGCTGCTTCGCGCCCCGCAGCTTCCTCCCTGTTAGAAAGGCTCAGCGGCCGTGCGGTGCGGGGACCTCCTCGCCGACTCGCGTTGGCGGCTGCTGTGTCCGGGCGCCACCTGTCGCCAGGAGCGGGATCGGTTTATGTTTTGTATAAATAGAGGGTCCCCAGGCTTGAATCTCCTTCCTCCCCTCTGCGCTCACCTGTAAAATTATCCTTCGTCTGTGGCGCGCTCAGGCCCTGCACGTCCCTCTGCAGGAAAGGGGATGCTCCAAAGGGTGGAGACTGGCCTCCGCTAGGGCATTTCTCCCAGCACCTGGGGCCGCTGCTCCTCACCCTGGCCAAGACCCTGCTCTGGCTAGTGGGCCCCAGCCCCACCCCACACAGACCTGGCGGACTCTCCTGCAGCCCTCTCCTCCCCCTGGGTTGCAGTGCCAGGTGTCGTGGAGGGGGTGGGGGCAGTCTTGCCAGGCTTCCCAGAGCTGAGGTCATGGGTTTGTAACTCAAGGAGGAGATGCACCCAAGCTTTCCCAGCTGGAATGTGCAAATATCAGGGTCTGGGGGCTACCAGGGCCTCTTCTTGCGCTAGGTTCGGAGGGTTCCCTGGGTGCAAGGTGAGGGCCACAGATTGGGTGCTTCCCCGTGTCCTCACCAGGCCATGGGGGTCGGGGGTGAGCGCTTTGCTGCTGGGCGCTTCAGGCTGATGCGGAGAAGGTCAGTTTCATAAGCAGCGGGCGGCCAAGGGGCCCAGCAGCAGCCTCGTGTCTCCTGCCTCCTGGGGAGGGTGGAGGGCTATGTAGGTCTAGGCGATGCGAGCAGGTGTCCTCTGAGGGCAGGGCGTCATTCCTGCAGACACCACTCACTCAGGCCCGCCCGATGCTAGCCTAAGGAAATGTTAGTGTGCACGGATGTGGGGGCGGGACTGAAGGCCGTGCTCAGAGCCACGCTGTCTGTTGCCCTCCTGGTGAGGCGTTGGGTTACGATGGTGGGGAACCGAGGACAGGATGCAACGGGCAGGGCCGCCCTGGGTCCAGTCAGAGTTGGGAGCCCCATGTCACTGGGGAGACAAGGGCAGAAGGAAACCGGGGTGATGATGGGCCTACCTCGTGGGAGAAGTGTCAGGGTGCTGTGGCATGGGGGCGCAATGGCGGGGGTGGGCAGCCTGCCCATCCTTCTCTGACCCAGCCCTGCGCTCTTGCAGACCGTGCGTGTCCAGGGCAATGACATCTCGCACCGGCTGCGGCTGTCAGCGGTGCGGCGGCAGGACGAGGGCGTGTACGAGTGCCGCGTGTCGGACTACGGCGACGACGACACGCAGGAGCACAAGGCCCGGGCGCTGCTGCGCGTGCTCTCGCGCTTTGCGCCGCCCCACATGCAGGCCGCCGAGGCCGTGTCCCACATCCAGAGCAGCGGTCCGCGGCGCCACGGCCCCGCCTCCAACGCCAACCACATGGGTGCCACCAGCACCACGGGCCACCCCACATCTGAGCCCAGCCATGGAGACAAGAACCGGTCTCCCGGGAGCCCTCTCGCCGCCCCTGGTCCCAGAGTTGCCGAGGCGGCTGCTGCCTCCGAGGCCCACACGGCCACCAGCACCGTGGCTGCAGCAGCCGCCGCTTCCTCAGCGTCACCGCCCAGCCAGGCGGTCCTGCTGCGCCAGAGGCATGGCTCGGGTAAGAGTGGGCGCCAAGGGAGGGCGCGGGGTGACGCCGGCGGGGGCTGAGCCCAGGGACGGCTCCGGGGTCATTTGCACATGTGTCCTCGTGGTAGTTGGTAACCTGGGTGCCCCGTTCGTGGGCAGCCTCGATGGGGCTCTCTTCGCTGTTCTCCTGTCTTTACTGTTGGCTGCTACAAGCACTTACAACATGGATTTGTGGATGTTGGGCCTGGGGTGTGGGGAGCCCTCCCTGGGATGCAGGCTGTGTGTGTCTGGATGCCGCTGACTCTGCTGGCCAGACTCTGTCCAAGCAGCATGGGTGGGCCTGGCTAGGTAGCCTCTGCTGTCTTTGTGGAGGTCCCGGGGGTCCTGGACACCGCAAGGCTGGCAGCTCTGGGGAGGAGAGGCTGCTGGCGGTGGTGGGGGGTTAGGGAGGCTTGGCACACAACTTCCCAGGGTGGTCCTCCTCCCAAGGCACCCCCACTCCCTCCACCACTCAAAGACGGACCTCAGAGCTGTGCTCAGCTCCGGTGTTCACTCCCTGTGTCTGATTTCAGGCCAGCCATGCCCTCTCTGACCCTGCTGCTCAGTTGTGTTTGGTGCCTAGTTGGTTCTGCAAGGAGCATCTCACCAGCCTTGCAGCGTGGGGGGGGGGGGGGCTCTGGGGCAGCACATGACCCTTCCCGGTGGATGGAGCACCTGCTGCCCTGCTCTCCTGGTTCTCAGAGTGCTGTCCCCCTGCTGCCAGCATCGGAGCGTGATGAGGAAGCGGGCTCTGGGCTCTCCTGCTGGGTCTGTGGTGACGGACATCCTAGCCTGCCTCCCCGGCTGATTCTCCAGCCTTCCAGCAGTTGAGACCCTGACAGTCTGTCTTCCACGTCAGTTCGGTTGTTTCTCACTCGCTTTACACCCCTGCAGGGGCCTGTCCGTGTGGGTCAGGATGCTGGCTGCCTTCGGAGGTCATGTCTCTGTTAGGTGCCACACGGGAACCCACAGGCTTTCCCCCAGGCTAAGGGGAAGGTGAATCAGCTGGGATCTGTGCTGGGCCAGGCTCCATCAGCTGACTTGGAACCTTCTATCCTTCTCATTAGTTTAAGATAACACTAGCTGCTGTGACAGATAAACCCCCAAATACCAGTGGCTTAACACAAATCAAGTGTATCGCTTCTGGTTCACATCAAGCCCTGCTCCGGACTGGGCATGTGGCTCTGTTCCATGCAGTCATTCAGGGACCCAGGCTGACAGAGACTTGACCATCGTCAGCAGTGGCTTCCGGGGTCACTCTGGGCACCGACATACAACCAACAGACAAAAGAACACACTTCCCAGAGAGAACCACGTCCCAGTGCTCGGATGCTACATTGTATACAATGTAGTGGCTTCTTTCTTACCCATTTGGAAACATTCTAAGCATGTGTCATTCTTGGAAGATGGAGAAAATGGCCACTCCGGTCATTTTGGTCGGGTTGCGGTCTCGCAGAGAAAAGTTGGTGTAGAGAATGGCAGGGCACATTTTAGAGCCAGGCCAAGAAGTGGTAGATATTACTTCCACCCTGTTCATTGGCCAGAACGCAGTCACCATGGCCAACATCGCCACAAGGCAGGCTGGGAAATGTAGTCCTCAGCTTGTCCCAGGGGAAGGGCCTGCGACTCTTTGGGTAAGTTAGCCGTCTCCCACCAGCACGCAGCAGGTGTGCTGAAAAGTGCATATGGACTGGCAGAGTGGTTAGCTTACTTTCCATGGGGCCGTGCCCGTGAGCAGCACTCGGTCCTGTGGCGCGTTCTTGGGGTGCAGCAGGCCAGCCTGTCACCCAGAGCCCCCGGCAGCCAGAGTCGGAGAGGGAACTCCAGTCCGGCAACCTCAGGCTTGGCCTCCTGAGCTCACAGTTCGGAGCAGCTGAGAGGGGAGGGGACCAGGAGGGACTGTTGCCACTTGGTTTACAGGCAAGAGTGTTTGCCAAGTGTGTCTGTCAGGGTGCTGGCAAAGCAGATGGCACATTCGAACAGGGTCAAAGAGGAACAGCTGTGAAAGTAGCCTTCCAAGGTGTGGACAAAGTTAGGGTGGCCAGGGATGGATGAATGTGTCCCCAGGGCCAGCAGCTAGCAGGTCCCTGGGAGCAAGGGGAGGAAGCAGTCAGCAGAACCCAGCCTGAGGAGCTGTGGCCTTAGTGGAGGGACACAGCCAACCCCCGGGGGCCCAGCAAGGGCCTCACTGTCCTCCTGCCCTCCAGCCTCCTGTCAGGGCCTCCCACTGGGGGCTGGGTGCAGGGGCGCCTGGGGCACAGCCTGTAGAACAGCCTCCAGGTCTCAAGGCAGAGTGGGGGAACGTGGATGGTGGATCTGGGGGCACAAAGGGAATACCCCAGCTCTCAGAGGGCAGGGATGGAGTCCACCCCATCCGACTTCCGGACAAACCCAGAGCTGTTTCTAATGAACAAGGTGGTCACAGGCCCGGGTCAGGGGGACACTCAGGCTTTTTCAGATTGGCCACTGCAAGGCCGGCCCCAGCCCACCTCCCAGACAGTCACCCGTAAGCGATTGCTCCTGGAAGGAAGTCAGACGCCCCCAACAAGGCCAGGTGGCTCTGTTTCTAAGTGAGCTGCTGTGGCAATGCCAGGTCAGAGTGGGGGGGTGGGGGGAGCGGACGTGACGCCCCCCTTCAGCTTCTGCACAGATGGCCAGGAAACCCTTTCTGCACCCCCTATGTGCCCAAAGCAGTCAGATACATATTTTTGCACTAAAAGTTTATGTGCAAACACTCATTCATTTCACATCTCATTTGTCAAGAGACATTTTGATATTTGTGCTTAGAAATAACGGGCTGGATTTGCACAGCAGCGCCGGCTCGGGAGACCGGCCCCTTCTTAGCCTCGTGCGTAAATCTGCCTCCTAATTAATCTGAACGTTGACCCATTTTTCGTGAGCACTTTGTTGCCGCTTGCCATTTCTAGAAGAAAAAAAAGAAGAAGAACAAGAAGAAGAAACAAACAGAGTCCCTTCCAGACAAGCCCTGTAAGCCGGGAAAGGCGCCGAGGCCAAGCCGAGGTCCCTCAGAAGAAGACCATTTGCAACTGAACCGCTTATATGTTGGCAAGAAGAGGCCCTCTGCAAGGGGCCCAGGGATCAGATCTGTGGCGTGTGAACCTCTAATTAGCCTTGGGGCTGTGCTCCAAGGAGAGGGGCCCCGGCGCCCACCGAGAGCCAGCTGAGTGTGGCACACGGCTCCTGGTGCCCGCACAGAGGGCCGGCTCAGTGTTTCAGTGAACACGGAGAGAGAGAGCCAGGGCCATGGGGGTGCCGGCGTGAGAGAGGCTGCTGCTGCTGCTGGGAGCCATCAAGGGGATGTCGCCATGGCAACGGTAAACCATGAGCCAAGGGGCCTCTGACGAGGTGAAGGCACTCACTGGTCACCCATGCCCTCAGCGATGGCAGAGCTGGTGGAAATGGTGGCGCGGGGACAGGCGCCGTCCCCTGGGCTTCCCATGTGCCTGGACCCACGAGGACTCGAAAACCATCGCCTTAAATCAACAGTGCACTCTTCCCTCGAGCTCTGATGTGACCGGAGGATCATCATGAAAGAGAAATCTGGCAGAAGTTGCTCCAGAGAGAGAGGGCGAGGCTCTCTGAGCATCTGGAAGAGGCAAGGAGAGGATTTCATCAAGGAAGTGGCTGGGCCTCACAGCTGCCACGAGGTGCTGGCACCCTCCCTGACAGCAGCCCGTGTGGGTGGTTATCAGCCACATGCCATCCTCTCATCAGCTGGTCACACGATTGCCACGAGGAGCCAGCCCAGGAGCATCAGGGCACCCCCAGAATTCCAGGACACAGCCATCTGTGTCAGTGGGAGTCCCAAGCAGGGATAGCCCTTATCTAGCTGAGGCAATCAGAGGAGGCTTCCTGTAGGTGGTGTGTGAATTCAGGGGTCTTGGTCTGCCTGCTAAGGTCAGTCCTGGGAAAGCTTCTAAAGGCCTCGCATTCCCTCCCCACACCGTGCCCCACGGAATGAGAAAGCCACACCGAATGCAGCGAGTGGCCTGTGTCCATCACTGAGTGGCCAGTCAGCTCACTGGGCAGCCATCCCTCAGTAGCTGGGAGACCCCAACTTAAGGACAAAACAGCGGCACTGTGGAGTGTAGTGATGGTAAATATTAAAGCAGAACCTGCCTTTTACTGAGCACTTACTAAGTGCCACGTGTGTCTCAGGGTTCCCTCCTCTCTGCGGTTCTGCCTAGCTCCCCCTGCCTCACTTCATCAAGCACTTCCCTCTGCAGCCCAGACCCCCTCCCCAGCAGGTGGCAGCCCCCACGAGGAGAGGAGAACACCAGCCTTCCCGAATGTCACCAGGAGCCAAACCCAGCAAGACGCTTCTCATTAAATCCACCAGGTGGATTGAAAAATCCACGTTTCTAAAGCTCTGAAGGCTTCCCCAAGCCTCCGTGGGGATAACCGAGGTCAGGTGCCTTTGGGATACGATACTGATTAGTTCTGCACCTTGTGGACAGAGGCAAGGACGCGGCTGTGGCCTAAACCCCTGAGCTTTGTGGGAGATGCCGGCTTGGGTTAGACACATTTGCAGCAGAGGGGGAAGGTCATCTCTTCTGCCCCCATGCTTTGCTGTTACCAGGCATCTCTTGGAAACTCTTATCCAAAGCAGTGAGGAGCTTGCTTTATCTTTTGTAAGGTGACTGTCGGTAAAGCTGCTGTTGGCACCTGGGATGCGTGGGGACAAAGCAGGAGGAAGATCACCATGGGAGGTGCTGGGAGCCTTAGTGGGCTGCGGGCAGAGTCGGCCAGGATCCTCCTGGTCATCTGCCGCCCTCCACGCCCCGTGGGAGCCCGCCTCCCACCCAGCACAGAGCCCGAGTCTTCCAGGAAGAAGGCCTCAGGGAGAAGGGTCCCGGGGGGGACATGGCACAGGCTGCCTTGACCCAGAATTCCATGCCAGCCATTTCTGCCTGCAGTCCCTGAGCCCCGGGAGGAATGGTGGCACAAGAGACCACAGCCAGTCCCCAGCCTGCCCCTGCTCCCCACCCCTCTGCCTTCAGAGGGACCCACCAGCACTCTCTGGTGAGGACGGGAGCAAGGGACCCTCCCTCTGCTGGACCCTGGGCACTCAGGTGGGTGCAGCCAGGCCATTCTGATTATTATTATACAAGTAGAAGTTAGCGTAGATGCATTTTTTCAAGCATTTCACAAATTAAATCTCCAGGTGGGCAGATGAATCACTGTATTCACATTAAAAACTAATGTAACAGAAATACACAAGGCAATCATTCATAATGCAGCCTGGTCACAGAGTCCCGTCGTAACGCATGGCAGGTCCCAGGCAGCTCCTCTGCGCTAATTTTATTTAATGAGCACATGTTATAGCATTTCCAGAGCAGTATCCCTGGGCAATTAAAACATGTTAACCTTTTCAGTGAAACAGTGTTTCTAAAGGCAAGTCCTCAATGTGAAACAGAAAGAGAGACCCAGGCTCTCTGGAGGCGGACGCTGGAGGAAAAAGCTGTTGTGTCCTGGTCTCTGGGCATGCTGGCCCATCCTCCCCGGACCTCGGGCCCCTGCTGTCATTCCTGCCTTTGCTCGGCCAGGCTCAGCACTGCTGAACTCGGGCCGTGCGGCGGGGGAGAGGGTGCAGCCAGGAATGGCTAAGAAAACCTGGGTACAGTACTGACCTCTGCCCCATTCACCCAGCCTCCCACTGCCTGGTCACGGAGGCTGCCGTGGGACCACCCCCGTGGACACCTCCCACCAGGAGGTTTGTCTTCGAACCCAGGGTCCAGCTGCCTACGGCTGGGGTGGGACGGGCCGCAGGTGGGATCAGCCGGGATCGGGGCCCCCATCTCGTCCGCGTCCTGCCCCTCTGCCTGTCACACTCGACTTTCCTCTCCAACATCTCTGTTTCCTTCAAACCCAGTGACAGTTGTTGTTCCTAGTCTTTGCCCTAGCTACCAGCGCACATTAATTTTACGGCAGAAATTAATTCTATCCAATTCTGTTAGCTCGATTATTCCTCACTGACTCCCTCTGAATAAATATCCATGAAGAGGGTTTAATTAAAACACCAGCGAGGGGAGCGGCGTCCTCGCAAGGTGACGTCTTCCCAGTCAGCCTCTGCGGGGCCGCCTGGCCTGCCTGGCGCAGCGTCCGGGAGAGGGCAGGGAGCCGGGGTGAGGCGGGCGGGGGGACCATCAGGAATGGCGGGTGAGGAGCACGGGCCCCACTTCGTCACACAGCAATGTGGGGACAGAACCCTGGCCTCCTGGGTCCTGCCAGAGCTGGCTCCGAGGTGGCGAGCTCAGACAGCCGCCACGGGCTGGGCTGAGTGGCAGAGACGAGTGAGCGGCTGGGCAAAGGCCAACCGCACGGGGCGGGTGGTGCCTGGCAGCCACCCTGGGCCCGGGTCGGGGTTGGGGGTCTCTCCTGGGAAGAACAGTGGCTGCTGGTGTGACTCAGTGAGAAGGCGGGCCCAGGGGCTGGGTCTTGGGCCTTTCCCGATGGCGCCAACTCTGTGCTTTTATGTAAAAGTCTCCTGAGTTTTACGTGTTTGGTCATAATTTACAATCTCTGAAACTGTGCCCTAGCCAGACCCTTCTGCAGGCCTCTGGTCCTCGTGCGGCCGCGGTCCCGGTAGGAGACATGTTTTGTGTCCCCTGAGGCAGGGGTAGGGAGGGTGGGGAAATGGTGAGGGGTCAGCCTCAGGAGAGCCCCAACACTGCCCCTGGCTCTGGCTGGGGGCTTCTGGGCCATACCCGTGTCCCCAGATAAAAGGACGGTGCCTGGCCATGGCCTGACTCTTTTTCTTTTCTTTATTGATTAGAGAGAGAGGAAGGGAGAGGGAGAGAGAGATAGCAACATGGACGAGAGAGAACATCGATTGGCCGCCTCCTGCATGCCCCCCACTGGGGATCGGGCCCACAACCTGGGCATGTGCCCTGACCGGGAATCGAACCAGCGACCTCTTGGTGCATGGGTCGATGCTCAACCACTGAGCCACACCACCTGGGCATGGCCTGACTCTTATGTGCCCTCTCTGCTCGACTCCACAAGCCCCTGCAGTCCCAGAAAGGGCCCCAGGAAGTGCCAAGAGGGAGCCTTCTCCGTGGCGGGGCTTGGCTGCCCTTCGACACGCACAGCGTGGTCCCAGAGTAAGCCGGGGCAGGACGGGACGGGCAGTATTGACAGTAAGAGTCAGTGTGTGCCCAGGAGCTGCAGGCAGACAGGCCTCCGTGCCCATGCTAAGTGGGTGCCCAGGTGCAGCCCAGAAGGCCAGCCGAGCCCAGAGAGTTGCCAGTGGAGGCCGGCCCTCTTCTCTCCTCTCAGACACACAGAAAGGGGAACTGACCCGCCTCCACCCACTCGTGATTTCTGAGCTCCCCCCTTCGACCCCAAGCGCTGGACTGGCACCGAAACGTCAAGATGCCTGAGACAGGGCACCAGTGAGTGCCAAGCTGTGCCGTTCAGGCAGGAGTTGGAGGGGCTGGCGTTGTGTGCAATCATGGAGTCTTCCTGGAGGAGGGGGGAAGTTGGGCCTTAAACGCCGAGGGCACTTTGCAGAATCATATTGGAGACAGGAGTAGGAGAGGGACCATACTGTCTTTACTCAAAGGAAATAATGACCTGGACGCTGGATCTCCAGTCTGGAGGCGCCTGGGACAGCAGCTCCGGGGCAGTCAGTGCGGACAGTCCCAGGCCGCGGGGGTTCATGGGCTGTCTGCTCACAGGTGCTCGTGATCAGGCGTCCACCGGCTGTTTTCTCGTCCCCTGCAGGCACCGGCCCCACCTACACCACAGACCCGGTCCTGTCCCTGCTGCTGTTAGCTCTGCACCAGTTCCTTGGCCTGCTGGTGGGGCACTGACTGCCGCTCAGCCTCCGTCCCACGCGCCCCCGGGGCCACCCTGCCTGCCCAGACCCGGGTGAGGACCGTGTCGCCGGTGGACACAGCGAGACGGAGAGAAGCATGACAAAGTCCACGTGGAAAGCAAATCAATCATATTTGGGGGGAAGTTACACAAAGGTAGAACACCGGAAACAACGCCTCGTGTGCCGACGAGACGGAGACGGGCCCGTGGCAGGCGCCCGGGCCGTGATTCTCTCCCTCTGTGTGCTTTTCCTTCCTCCGTGTCACCTCCAGGTCTTCATTTTGCACGAACTGTTGAGCCGTTACCTTGAGGATGCGATGTCAGAACATTGGGTCGCAGCCTCTCTGACAAAGCGAAATATTTTTAGTAGATTACTGTGTTTAGAAAATTTTTTTTTTAATTTACATTTTTTCTTTGGGCTTCCCTTTTTAATTAAATTATTCCTTTTGAGACGTTTTGATTAAAAGAAGATACATCTTATCATAATTAAAATTCACTGTCAATAATATTTATTTTTAAATAAACATTGGAAACAAGGTCAGACACTTGTTTATACACGATTGTATATTGCTGGATGACAGTTGAATAAAAAAACCACTTTGAAATAAGCTTTCTGCAGGCATGGATGAATGGGAGGCCTCGGGCCAGGTGCAGCCCGGAGGCTGTGGTCTCCTGGGCCCTGATGCCAGCTGTGCCCTCAGCTGGAGGACAGCCCAGGGCACCTGGCCAAGGCCACACAGCAGACCGGGTGCTCGCCCAGCCTCCCCTAGGGACAGGGGACCTCAAGGAGCCAGGAGTGACAGGAGCCCCTGCCCAGGGCCTGAAGGAGAGAGTTCACTGGGAAGAGGAGTGATATCAACCAGGAGTCAGCCTTTCTCCTTACGGCTTAACCAGCCCATTTGCCCCCTGGGAGACTTTGCGCCCAAGGAGTACTTGCTATCACTGGAGTCACTGCCAGTTGGAGGGGACGTTTGGGGACAAGATGGGGTTCCACACTCTTTCTCAGAGCATCTGGAGGTTGCTTTGAGCCTCTGAAATGCATGTGTTGGGGGCAGTCACACACGTCTTAAAGAAACAGACATGCCTGGGGGCTGTTATTCCTTATTCCCTGACGGGATGGCGTTAAATGCCCAGATCTCATGGATTTATTCAAAACCCAGCTGGTTTTATTTGTTTATTTTTTTCCTTCATTGATTTTTAGAGAGAGAGGAAGGGAGAGGGAGAGAGAGATAGAAACATCGATGAGAGAGAACATGACTGGCCGCCTCCTGCGTGCCCCCCACTGGGGATCGGGCCCACAACCTGAGCATGTGCCCTGGCCCGGGAATTGAACCGGCGACCTCCTGGTGCATGGGTCGACGCTCAACCACTGAGCCACACCGGCCGGACGAAACCCAGCCGGTTTTAAACCAGTGTGCCTGTCACTGATGTTGCTGTCCGATACCTCCGTGTCTCTGCTGGCCGGTTCAGGGTTGGGACTCTGCTTCCTGGCATCCGTGCAGCAGGCCCTGGCCCGTGAGCTGTGCACCAGGCATTGGATTGCCAGTCTGAACCAGGACTACACAGTAACACTGGGCCAGCCCCGTGTCCCCGTTTCCCAATGTGCAGAGCCTCCCCTGCTGGCCAGCACCGGAACTGCACCAAGATGAGGAGCCAGCCCTGGCTGTGCCTGGGGGCAGCTCATTCTTGTGGCATCGTTCAGCCCTGCCCCACCGCTCCTGCGAGGACTGCAATGTGTACTTATTTGGGGAAAAGAAAAGAGAAGTGGGTGTGGACTGTCCCACGTGCAGAGACCCCCGTGCGGAGCGGACGGGCTGGGCTGCTGTAAGGAGGCGATCTCTGGCTGCTGTTTCTGGTGGATACATTCAGTTGTCTCACATTTCATTTCTATTGATCAGCACCCATCAAGCTGTAAATTTAATCATTTTGTCTGGTGGAGAGTAGCGCTGTCCACAAGGATCATCTCTTTTTATAGTTAACTCAATACTGCAGCGGGCTAATGTCAACTCAGACACGGGCCCCCTGTGCCTGAAACGAGCAAGGTGTTCGCGATGCCAGGTGGAGAGGAAACGACATCCAGGTGATGGGCGGGTGTTGTGCCAGATCACTGCGGGCCCGGGAGCTGAGGAGCCATCTCCCACCTCACACACCAGCAGCCTGTGCAGACGGCTGTCAGCCGGGCTCTGCCCTGAAGACACTGGCCCTGGTGTGACGCTCACGGGGAGAGGGGGCCGGGTGGGCTGGGGAGCTGCTCTCCTGGGCTGCCCCGGGCTCTGCACTGACAGGGAGCACCTTGCACACAGAGGAACTAGCCCTTAGGTCTCCTCCTGGGATTTCCGGGACTGAGGGGTGGATGAGGTTGGGCAAGTTCCCTAAAGTGGAACTTAGCCCCCTGGAACAGAAGAGAATGGAAGTCAGACTGAGGCCGATGAGGAATTAGGGTCCCAGGAGGCCAGAGCAAATCCTTCTGACCCTGAGACCCCGCGGACCAGCTCCCTGCTGGTTCAGAGCCCTGGACTTGAAGGAGGGAGCAGTCAGGTGCACACCTGCGGGTCCGTGAGCAGGTTGGTGGGCACCTGGGTGCGTGCTCTCCAGGGTCCCTCATGCAGCACTCCGAGGGCAAAAAGTGGGCAGCCTGCATGGGACGTGAGGGGTACATACAAAGCAGGAGGGACAAGACCCCACAGAAACAAAAACCATGGATTCGAACTCACCACCCGAAACACCTTTTCCTTTGGATTTTGTGTTGAGCCCAGGACAGACAGAAATTCAAGGACAAGGCAGTTTATTCAGTTTGGGACCAAGGCACGGTGGGTGATTCAGAAGCTCTGGTCCCAGCTGTGAGGAACACCCCGCTGGCTTGAAGGGACTGTGGAACTGTAGGTCAGCATGACAACTAACCCCAACATGAGAGCCGGGGACAGGAGGGGCAGGAGGACAAATGCCACCCCCGCTGAGGGCTGAGCCAGAGGCAGATGAGGGGTGCCTGCTGGGGAGAGTGAGCCAGGCCCCACACCCACGGGAGGAGCCCCTGAATTCTGCAGTGTGCTCCCTGGCGGTCCCTGGTTGACGACATCTCATGTTGCTGACCCACGAGGGTCCTTCAGGCAGCGCACGGCACCTGCGCCTATGAGACAGCAGCCTCCACACTTCACCACAGGCTGGCCACTCCCCGGCCCTCGCTGCCCTGCCTCACGCAGGTACAGTCCGTGAGTGCCGTAGCCAACCCGTGTGCTCTCAGGCGCCTTCCTGTGTCCCTCCATCCCGCCCCTGCAGCCCCCGACAGCGGTCACTGAAGGCCCAGGGCCAGCGGCAGGGCAGCCGTTCAGCACCCCAGGGCTGACGCCGAGGAGAGCGAGGGTTAACCAGGCTCCCATCCCCAAAGCTAGGAATCGACGTTTCGAAGCACACGCATCCAGTGTTCGATTTAAGAACACGGCAGAGACGTTAAATTGGATTGTATAGAACCCGAGTTTTCTTTCTCTTGCAAATGTTGTGGGTTTTGGTTTTTTTTCTGTGCTTTATTTTTTTTTAAGTAAATGATAGTATTCAAAATTTTCCATTTTGCTTTGGAAAACGCCGCAGTGTGTCTACAACGCAATCTGCCGACATGCCCGTATCTACACGGCCAATTCCCACCCGGCTGTTTGCAGCTGACCATGTCCTTGCCCCTTCAGCATGAGGGGGCGTTGTATAGCTGTCCCAGCCCCCCCCCACTGACCCGGCGCTGGAACCCTCGAGGGTGAAGTTCGATCTTGCCGCCGCCACCTCCCACGGCTGCTCCCTGTGAACCGGTGCACCCACGAAGGCAGGCGGCCCACAGCTGCTCTTCGGAAGTGACGCCCATTCACTGGACTGCCAGTCTCCCGGGGGCCTCTCCTCTATCAGCACACACTGGCTCCATCTGGGTGATGAACTGTCTTGGGGACCGCAGAAGGCTCCCGGCCAGGGCGACCACCGGGCGGGCGTGTTGGGATTCGGGGCACTCCTGGGCAGGAGAAGCCAGATCACAAATGCACAGATAATTAATTCAAATCAATACAGTGAGGGGTTCAGGCGGAGAGACATTCAATTATGTTGTTCAAAGAGAAGATGCTGATCTTCAGCCGGCCTGCTCCGTGCCGCACATACCAGAGCGGTTTTCCTGTGTGCGGCGGGGGGGTTCCCCTGGAGCTGCGGGACCCCGTCCTCGGGGAAGCCGTGCGTGAGGACGAGGACGTGGCTGCAGTGCTCCGGGCCCCCCGTGGAGAGCACTCCACCCAGCCAGCCGGGTTCCCTGTGTCGCCTCTCAGCGCTGAGTGACGGTCTGTGCTAGACGGTCATGGAGGGATGGATGGATGGTTGCTGGACAGATGGATGGGTGGATGTGGAGGCAGAGACAGAGACAGAAGTTTTCAAAGATTGTCAGACTCACCCAGCCCACCATAGATACGGTAGAACTTTCAGATTTTGCCTTAGCGGTAGCACAGAAGACCCAGGGGAGTTATCCACATCCACAAGGAATCACTTTAGAATCCCCTAAGCAGCAAGTTCCTGCAGCACGTTTAAAATGTGCTTGGAATCCGATGTTGCTACGTGGAGGGAGAGATGCGCACACGCAGAGGTCTGGAAGGTCCTGTCTCTGTGACAGCTGGTTTCTGTGCACTTCAGTGCCTGGCTATGAGGTTCGACTTTTCTGTGATGAACATGTATTACTTCTGTAATAAGATAAAAAGTGATCACATATTTTTTAAATAGAGAAAAGGCAAGTTTACAAAAGAAAATTCCAGCCCGGCCGGTGTGGCTCAGTGGTTGAGTGTCGATTCATGCACCAAGAGGTCGCCGGTTCGATTCCCGGTCAGGGCACATGCCCAGGTTGTGGGCCCGATCCCCAGTGGGTGGCATGCAGGAGGCGGGCAATCATGTTCTCGCTCATCGATGTTTCTATCTCTCTCTCCCTCTCCCTTCCTCTCTAAAAGCAAATAAGAAAAAAAAGAAAGAAAATTCCATTTATGCAGATGGGAGTTCCCGCGGCATCCAGGACATTTGCTCTGAGGGAAGAAGCTCTCCGGCGCTCGATGCTTCTCAGGGCCACCGTGGCTGAGGGTGGAGACGGAGCCGAGGACTGAGGCCTGGAGCTTGCCTGTCTGTGTGGGTGATCTGCACACCCCACTGCCCCCCAAAGGTGGCATAGAGGAGTTGGCTCTGTCTGGCCCAAACACTGGAGGGGTGGCAACCAGGACTCAGGACAGGGAGGCTGGGGATGTGGGCTTCTGCAGAACCTGGTCAGTAACCACTTTCATTCATCAGCAAACACGTTGATCATGGCTGTGAGAGAAATGAGTGGCTGTGGGAGCCTGCTCTCCCCGCCGCGCACATGCAGTTAACCGGAATTCAGATTTGGCCGTGATAAGCCCGGTAATGGAGCAGAGAGGGCCCCAGGGGAGGAATAATTAATTGTGACAGGGTGTGGGGGAGGGGTAGCAGGGGCCTTGAGCTGGGCCTTCAGAGGCCTCCCTTCCTGCCCCACGGACACAGATGCGGCTGGATTTCCTGACACGCAGCTGCCGTTGCCTGTGCCAGGCTGGCACTTTCTCACGAGTGGCGGCCACCACAAGTGGCCTCCTTGCATCTTTTGTGAGGTGTGTTGAGCAGTGAAAACAAGACCCCCTGGGTCTCAGGGAGTCTGGGGAAAAGGCAGCCAGTGCGGCGTCTCAGCCCACGCACGGCCTGGCCGCACCCCTGGGCAGCGCTGTGACCGGCTGCGTCCGCGCAGGGAGTGATGCCCGGGGAGACGGTGCCTCGCCAGGTGCATCCGAGGGCACTTGCCACGATGGCGACAGATGTGGGGGAGCCAGGCGCACATCAAAAATAACAAGGGAAACTCCACTCGGTTACAGCTGACGGAGCGGCCAAGCCAGGGCTCTGCGCAGACACGCGCGGAGATTCCGCAAAGGAGCAGGCAGACCCAGGTCCACGGGAGGCATCTGTTGACAGCGTGGAAAACAAACACCCGCCAAATAGATGAGAAGTTTGTCATGCCCCCTCCTGAATTTTATGAGGCAGGGACTAAGAAGATGATCTATCAGGCATGAAATATGTTAGCAATCGGCTTTATTTATCAGAGAGATGGGGCGTCTGGCCTGCTGCTGTGCGCACGGTCCACACGGTAGAAATCATGAATCCAGAGAACGTGCCGAGGCTCTGTCCTTGCTTCTTACCGTCAGCGAAGCTCCCAGCTCCCCAGTTTACGCCACTGGTGTGGACAGAGAGGGGAGTCTGTAACCATGTTGGAGACCGCTGTTCAGCTTGGGGCCAGCTGCCAGTCCCCACTTCTGGGTTATTCGGGCACAGGGACCGAGATGTGGCCGGTGTGTGCTGTGACTGCAGCAGACACTGTCTGTGTCTCTCAGGAATCCCCTCCACCCACTGTGACTTCGCAGCCGCGGGGGACGCTCCAGACGCTGACCAAGGCCCCCCACTCTGGTGCAGCCGTGGACAACAAGGGGAGCTGCAGGGAACCCGGAGGGGGCGGAAGCTGTGCTCCCCCATGGGGCTGGAACCAGGCCAGGAGAGCCACCACTGCCCATCGGCACCAACTGCCTCCCTGCTCAGGGCCCTGCAGCTGGGGGAAGCTGATCCCAGGTACACGTGTTATACAGGCAGGTGCCCAAGCAGGTCTCTCTCTCTCTCTCTCTCTCTCTCTCTCTCTCTCTCTCTCTCTCTCACGCGCACACACACTCTTAATCCAAATTCCCAGGAAAGGACTCTGATGGACCCAGCTTGGGCCACAAGGCCAGTCCTGGTCCCGTCCAAGGTGACCAGGAGCCGATGTCATGGTATTTGGTCCGGTTGAGCTCCACGCCGTTGTCTGGGAGGAAGCAGGGTGTGATCCAAGAAGACCCTGGGGTGGAGGTCCCGTGTGTCCGAGCTTCTCTCAGACCCTGTGGAAGCACCAGATCTGGGGTTGAGGAAAGGAAACGTCCGCTTGGGGAAGGGGGGCTCGGATCCGGGGTGTGAGGAGCGGCGGCCTCCACACTCTGCTCCCTCACTTCTCCCTCTCAGGACAGAGGCCCAGCATTCGACCCAGAGGGCTGGAACAGCTTTGAAACCGCTGCCTTCAGAGTCTGTCTCCCCGTTTCGTTATCTGTCGCATAGGCTGGTGAAATCGAATCTCCTGGACCCTCTTTGAGAGCATGGTTGTCCTGGGTCCCGCCTGGCCACTCAGCGACACCCTGCACAGCCTTATCCCTTCCGACTAGTGCCCGAGGCAGGAATTGATGGACTGAAAATGAACATTATTGATCTTCGTCCCAGAATATGGTCAACCAGGCATCATTTTTTCCGATCAATGTTGTTGATCAATTACCTAATTAAAGAAAGGGAAAAAAAAAGGAAGGGCCTCCTGGCACCTGGATGAGCTGACGTGCCTCCCATGGACTCTTGTGTATGTCAGGACTGGCTCTCTGCTCAGGATTTTGAGCTAATAGCAGACAACCTTCCCAACACAGTGAGACACTGGATGAAGCACCTGTCTTCAGGAGGGAGGGGAAGTCAGCCTCCTCGGGGCACACAGAATGTGGTGCCCGCCACAGCGGGACGGAGCAGGTGTGGGGCACCATGGGCTCCCCTGCCCGTCCCTCAACAGTTAGTGCAGATGCAAGGGGGGACCAGGGAGTAAGAAAGAAAGACAACTCCCTTCTCCCCAGTTACACCCAACTGAGATAAGTCAAGCTCCCAGGGCTCTGTCCACATTTTCACTGTGAAGGCAAAAGGGTGCAATCAATGCACTGTGCTCAGTTCCAGCTCCCCCTTTCCTGTCCTCCCCTGGGGACTCCGCGGTCAGGGGTGACTTCCAGGGGAGCGGCTCACCTTGTCACCTGCAGGCTTTATTTATCACCCTCAATGTGGGTATTCGCAGTTCAGAATGAAACTCTGGAGAAAGCAACCTCCTCCTGGAAGAATGCCCCTCCTCTACGGGATTCCAGGCACCCTGGACCCCTGGGCTGGAGCTGGCCTGTGGCCGCACCCCTGGGAACAGGCCATGGGCTTGGGATGCTGACTGGCATGGCACCACTTGGGCAGCACCAGGCAGCCCGTCTGCCTCCCAGCAGGTCTCGCACATTCGCCTCTCGAGTCCGAGTGTCCAGGCGCTGTGGCTTGGGACTGTGACACGCAGCTCACCGTCCGCTGTCCTGTCCACCACAAGCACTTGCTGTTCCTCGAGGAGGAGGAGGAAAACTGCAATCAAGTGGTTCCTGACCCTGAAGTCACGAATAAATGTCACCAGATACTCTCTAATGTCGAAAAATATATAAGCACAGCTTAATTGGTAGCAATTTTGCTAAGTAACTTCAGCTTCCTGTCTCCATTCCTACCTCTGTAAACACAGAAAAGGACACTTGTCCCATGAAATCCGTGAGCTCGTGTCAATACATCACTGCCCGGTGCTGAATTATTTACTCAGCGGGTACGAGTGTCTCTTTCCCTGGTAATAACGAGGTCCCTGGGCGGAAAATCATTTCACAGTAAAAGGGGAAAAGGGCACCTCCAGAAGCAAGCACACCGGGCAGCAGCGGAAATCCACCCTAGCTCCCTGGAAGCAGCCCCGCCTGAAACAGGCACAGTCCACCTGCAAATCCCCCACCTCCACCTTCGTGACGGATGTCGTCGACGACACACTTCCTCCCCAGGCTCTCATAATCTCTCTCTCCTTTTAACCTCTATCTTATTTAAACCGCTCAGCTCCGTAACTGTTCCTTCTGGCAGGAAAGGTATCGATCAAAACCCAGTTACATCGTTTATAGAAAAACAACCCGACTCCTGGAAGGCGGTGGTTTTCAGGGCCAAGGGTTGCGATCCTTTGAAGAGGGAGGAAGCCGGTCCGCTGACTCAGCCCTTGTGTTAGGGTGCCATCTCGTGACAGACTCGGGTTTCCTGCTGCGGACTTCGGGCGGCTTTACTGTTCCACAGTCCAAGACCTCCCCGGGGATAAAAGCAAACCAATAAATAATAAGTGCCAATAGAATCTGCCAGAGTCCAAAGGTCCAGATTAATATTAAAGCCACTTCTTCAGGCATCAAGGAGCCTCATTATGTAGGAAAACAGGGCTCACAGCAGACTCGACCTTCGTCAGAGTAACACCTCTTTGGGGAATTGGAGGAATCTATCACAGTTGTGTCAGACACTTGGGATCAAGAAAGCCTTCAGGAGTGGCCTGTGGAGGCGGATCAACAGAGAAACCTGGATTTCAGAAACGTAGTGGACCACCCCTAGTGGGTGTGGTAGCCCCTGCTGTTCAGAATTCCAGATGGCTGGTCTTGAAGTAATTGAGAGCACGGTGCTGCCTCCTGAGCAGAAAAGCACAGGGTTGCTAGGTGTCTTCCTAGCACGAGTCCTTTGACTCCTGTAGCCAGAGCACCCAATTAGCCAGCAGGAGAGGGTGTGCCTGGCAGGAGTGTCCCATGTTAGCACTGACACTTGCAGTGCAGTCTCTTCACTTATCACAATGGGCATTCTCCAGTGACATCATGAGCCTGAGGAATGACTGCCCGGGCCACTGTGTCCGGGTCCCCCTCCCGCCAGCACCACCCCCAGCTCTCCTTGTCAATACACCATGTCTGGACCTGCATACAGATCAAGGGCAAAGCAGGGCCAGGGACGTTCGCCTTGAGCCTCAGGGACTGCTTCAGCTTTGTGAGAATGCAATGGTGGTGCTCAGCGCCAGGCCCTGTTCTAACATGGGCGTCATCTCACTGCGTGCTCCAGCTGCCCTAGGAAGCAGGTAGTGTTGTCAATTCCATGTCACAGACAAGGCCTCATCCTTCTCAAACACGCCGGGAGAAGAAAAAAGTCTGCATGTATACAGACCAATGTATAGACACAGGTGTGTATACGTGTGTGCATATGTATGTATATATACATATATGTACACATGAAATATATGAAATAACACACCGACTTTTTTTAACTCGGAGGATTTACAACTTTCACTGAAAACGAAGCCTTGCTTGTTCTCATCACAGGTTTGCTGGTGTTTCTTCAGGATCATGACTTTTTCTTAGACTTAAAGGGCAGGAAATCTCCCACACGGGTCCTAATTTTCATTGAAATGCACTTTCTCAACAGCTGAGGCTTAACCCTTCTGCACTTGTCTATGAAAAGCCTCCGGAGCCCTCAGCCGACAGCAGCCCTGGGAAGAAGCCCCACACACGGGCCAACAGTTCACTGCAGAGCTCAGCGCAGAGGGTGTGCACTGCGGGATTCTCCCACTTCGCGTCCACGAGATCTTTACAATGAACTGGGGGGCGGGGGAGTGTCACCTGCAATACCATCGCCTCCCCAGGAACCTACACAAAACCACTAATGGGGTCCCGCCGGTGTGGCTCAGTGGTTGATTGGATTCCCGGTCAGGGCACATGCCCAGGTTGTGGGCCCGATCCCCAGTGGGGGGCATGCAGGAGGCGGCCAATCGATGTTCTCGCTCATGGATGCTTCATCTCTCTCTCCCTCTCCCTTCCTCTCTCTCTAAAATCAATTAAAAAAAAAATTAAAAAACAAAATCACTAGCGGGAAAGCATCTTTATCCATGTTTGGAAGCTCACCACTCAGAGCTATAAAGAAGAAAGACACACATGAAGGATTCCACGCGCCCTAGGCGCACCTCCACCGCTTCCAGCTTGCGGAACGCGAGGCTGAAGACACCCAGCGCGCAGACACCCACGGGAGCAGCCACGCCCCTCCCCGCTGCCGCGCCGCCCCGGGCGCATGCGCCACCCTCAGTCGGCGCGCTCGGTGACGTCACAGGCGGCGCCAGCCCCGAGTTCGGGGTGCCTGCGACCCCGGCTGCGACCCGGCGGGCCAGTCCGTGCACTTCGCGAGCCGCGCGAGCTCGGGCACGAGGCCCTGCCCCACCACTGACTGGGACGGCGGGGCGCCGGTGGTCGAAGGCCGCTGAAGCAGGTGGACGCCGGGAGAGCGTGCGCGGCGCCCGATGAAGACGTCATCAGAGCGCACCGGAAGCGGCCGCAGAATGAAGCGTGAGCGGGGCTGAGGCCGCGGGGCGGGATGGAAAGGGTCGGGCACCGGGTGCTACTGGGTGGAAAGGGTCGCTGCGGAGTGCGGATGGCACTGCTGTGGGGATTGTCCCCCTACATCGGGGAAACTGCGGTCCAGAGGCCCGGCTGGCCCCGTTTCTGAGCCGGGGTGCATGTCGGCTGCAGGCCGGGGCTCGGGCCGCTCAGTGGTGTGGGAGGTGAGGACGGCCCAGGCCTGCGCCCGGCGGGACCGGTTCCTCCGGGGTGACCGTGGTCCAGGCCTGCCTGGCCTGCTGCTCTGAGAGACCCGAGTCCGGTGTACGGCTCTGGAGCTTGCTGGGCGCGGCTTGGGGCGTGGGCGGAGCGATGTGCCCGGAGCGGAGCGGGCGCCGGGCCTCGCGGGCCGGGCGGTGGGGGCGCCGTTCGCAGCCGGCGGCGCTCAGGATTCTGAGTTCCACCCCGCCGGGCGCTGGGACCTGTGTGATCGCGTTTAGCATCTCAGCTTATTCCAGCGTCAGTCTCCTCGCGTGCATAATAGGAGTAACAACTACGTTAAAGGGTTGTTCGTAAGGTACAAAGAGAGAAAACAAATGCAGTACATGGCAAGTGATGAGAGCTCAATAAACGTTAGCTGTGTGTGGTTACAGAAAAGCCTTCCAAGTCTAGGCACCTGTGACCGGTGAAGCAGCCATTCCTGGGGTTCCAGACCTTGCAAGTCGCCCCCTACCAAAAGGTCATACTGCCCATCTTAGGTTTGCGGGAGAACTAGACTCCGCACAGAAAACGTGCGACTACTTTGGTTTGTTTTAGCAAATGTACGCAGGGACGCACAAGGAAGCTGGGATGGGTTTTATGGAGTGTAGTGTGAACCAGATTTTCTCATCTTTGGGTGCTTAAACCAGGCCTTTGTCTCATTCTTCGGTGCACATCCACACACTGCCCCCAGTGCCACGGTTTTCTTCTTCAGACAAATTAAGTAAGAAATAGGAGTGTGAACGTTTTTAGAGGTTGAAACCATGTTGGTCAATATATATACTTATTGAGCTTGAAGAAAGACCTACTGTATGTTACCAGTTTAGGACACCAGCAATTGTATGATACATTTCATAGATACTACACTGAAAAATCTTTTTAACAAAATGTGATATTGCCAACCACCTGCATCACATAACTTTTAAAAGAGTTACTTCATGCCCGGCCAGTGTGGCTCAGTGGTTGAGTGTCGACCCATGCACCAAGAGGTCCCAGTTTGATTCCCGGTCAGGGCACATGCCCAGGTTGTGGGCTCGATCCCCAGTGGGGGGGGGGGGGGTGAAGGAGGCAGTTGATCAATGGATCAATGTTTCTATCTCATTGATATTTCTATCCCTCTCTCCCTCTCCCTAACTCTCTAGAAATAATATTTAAAACATGAAAATAAGAGAGTTACTTGATTACAAATTGAGCAACTCCTTGCCCCCTGTGGTATTGTCAATGTAAGAAACATTCAAACCTGTAGGGGATTTTTTTTGAGTTTGTTGAGCCAAACAATTGCTGGGAAGCAAAATCTCATCGGATTGAGAAAGTGCTCCTGAAAAATGGCAGTTTTGCACCTTATTTTGTACATTACAATTAAAAGAGGAGATGTAAATAGGTTACATGAAATCCATTGGTGATAGATCAGGGAGAAGAGAGAAAGCAAAGGGGGGGGACCTCTGGGATTGGATAAAAGTAAAATGATAGACACATACTTCTTTTACATAGGTGGGTACAGTATAATTAACAACAATAACAATGAGGGGATTTGTGGTCTCTGCTCTGGTGTGGTGGTTGTGCCTGGAGGGGTCCAGAAAGGGGGAAGTTACCCTGACATTCCAAAAGTATGTTATTGTAGGTGCAAAAAGACAACAGACAGGCTCCATTAAGGTAGAGACTGACTTTTGTCAGGGAAGATTCTAGCCTAGGACATGCCTACCTGCCGTAAACTGCTTTTCGTTAAAAAGTTTTAAGTTTAGACCATTCTTTGTGGTTACTTTAGGTCTCTGAGTTTGTAAGGCTGTCATGCTGGCCTCCTCTGAGCTTGTTTAGTGTGTGGCCCCTTTTTGTCCACAGTATTTTGAACCAGTGCAACTCCACGTGTGGGCTGCTGCCCTGGAGCTCCATCTGAGAACTTGCTGGAAATGCGGGATATGGGAACGGAGCCCAAGAGTGTACATTTTGATAAGTCCCAGAGGTTCTTATACATATTGATGTTTGAGCAGCACTGTTCTGAAGCCCACCCTTGGGACTTCTGATGGGTGTGGCTGGAGGGCAGGATAAGAGGCTTCCAAGAAAGCTTTGAAGCTCTGCTCTTTGTACCACCTGCCTTCTCTTGACTCTGAATAAGCATTGTTATTTTCACAGTTCAAAAAGTCTTGGGTCTTGTACCTAATAGGAATCATTTGGTGTCTGTTTTTTTAATCCCCCAGGTGTAATCTACCACGCCCTCTCTCAGAAAGAGGCGAAAGAGCTTGATGTTCAGGTAGGTGCTTGGCCGGAAGTCGGGGTGATGACATAGATGGCTTGGTGTCCTCAGAGCCTTTCCTGCTACTGTAGGTGTCCTTTCCCATTTCTCCCTCCTCGTCTTCCCAGTACACGTCAGGCTCTGCCGGGTCTGTTCTTCTGACGACCTGTTTCCATGTGCTGGTCTCCTTTCCCTTCGTGCCAAAGCAGGCTTGGGTAACTAGGACTTCCTGATGTGTGTCATGTCCCACTGTATGGGGACACCGGGCTGTGTCCACCTGAAACCTGCCTCGGTGGACAATGTCATTTGACCTGGTCACTATGCCCCTTCACCCCCAGGCTGTTGTGTTTACAGCCTGCTTGGGACAACAAGGGTCCGGGAAATGGCCAAGAGGCAGGACCTCAGTAGATGCTGCCCGGGCAGTGGCAGACCTGGGCAGAGGCACCTGACTGCAGCTTGATGGGCAGTGATGCCGGGAGCTCCTTCCAGAATTACACACAGCATGACAGTTACTCTGCCCAGGAGTCCTGTCTGGGAGCCTGTGTTCAGTCGTGGTCACAGACGCTCTGCTGCATGTTCAAGAGAGTGAGCTTGGGATGCGGTGGTGGCGCTGAGATGTGTGACGATTCCTTCCCCAAGCAATGCGTCCACAGAGCTGGAAACCCAAGTAAAGAGAACTGCAGAACGGCACAGAGAGGAAACCCAAACTCCTGGGGCTGGCTACGCCATTTTCCCGGGTGTTGGAATCATCTCCTTCAAGGCCGTAGCTTGGTCTCCTCTGAGCCTTCATCTGTCATTACTGATTCCACGTCATCACACATTTCTCAGGCTTCCCTCCCTCCAAAAATCAGGGAAGCCTTTTCTCCCGTAGAGAGATGTTTTCTGTCAGCAAAGCCTTTTCTCCCATAGAGAGATGTTTTCTGTCAGCAGAATAACCTCATAGAAGCAGGGTTGGCATCCGGAGTCTGGCCCGGCTGTCCATGGGACAGCCACGGACTGGCATTTGAATGTAACTTTTGCATCTAGACAGCAGTGGGTGGGGACAGGCAGCATGTGAGGCCCCGTGAGCCTCGGCTGGCAGACAGCCTGTCTGTGGGAGGGCCTGGCCTGGGCTGAGCAGTGAGCCCCACACCGTCTTGTCCCACGCAGCACCCCGGAGCCCAGCGGGCCGAGGCCTTCGTGAGGGCCTTCCTGAAGCGCAGCACGCCCCGCATGAGCCCGCAGGCCCGCGAAGACCAGCTGCAGCGCAAGGCCGTGGTTCTGGAGTACTTCCCTCGGTGGAAGCAGAAGGAGAAGAAGAAATCCAGGGGCCTCTCTGCCCGGCAGAGGAGGGAGCTGAAGCTTTTTGACATTAAACCAGAGCAGCAGAGGTACCGGCCTTCCTGCCTTTCTGCCTTCTGCCCAGGGCGGCTGCGTGCTCCTGGCCTATGATTAGGGAGCCTCTCTCGCTTCTGCCACCAGGGGGCAGCATTCCTTTACCAATTGGCACTGAGTTTGGGTTTGGCTTTTAGTTAAAGGCTGGTGAGATGCACTGGCTTCTGTCCCGGTCCTATCTGGGCCTGCAGTGAGTCTGTTGCCCGTGGCAACAGGCTGTTGGTCTTTCAGCTTTTTTAGAAAAAGAGCAACTGAGATTTCTTAATATATAACTCTTTATAGTTTTTAATTGCACTAGACAGAATCACCCACTAGGGCTTTATTGCCAAAGAGCATGCTGCCCGTGTGTTTTGGAAGCCACCAGAGGGGACACAGCGCTCTTTGTGGGAGGGTGTGTTCCTTCCTCCTGCTGACACCGCGCCCTGCTTGGCCACCACTCTGTGTGTGCATCTCGGGACTGCTTGTAGGCTTCTGCTTCAAGATCTGTAGCAAATAACCTCCCACATCCACTAGACAAAGTCCGTCACTTTGTCCATGGCGTCTCGAGAAGTCAGCCAGGCTCTGGGTGCGGGAGGGGCTGCTGCCTGCCCGGCGGGCCTCGTGGCATCCCCGCCGCCAGAGCCCACTTCGGGTTTGAGCCTGAGGTCCTCGGCTCTCTAACCCCCAGCTCCTTGTAAGTGGATTCCCATGAGGCACCAGGACACGTGATGGTGGCACCAGAGGAAAGCCTTTGGGGTCCTCATCTGCTCCCCGCTTTGTCCCACCACTCGCTCGCTAACCTCCAGGCGACCTGTCACTGACAGGGTCCTATTTAATGAGGGCTCACCTCGTCCAGCTTCCTGAAATGTGGAACCTCAGAGTAACGGGCTTCATGAAAGAAGTCCAGACACGCGGTGTGCTGGGCGGGTGTGCGGGCAGTGCCCAGCCGTTGGATCCCAGGCGGTGTGGCCCTCGCTGTGTCCTGCTGCTGCAGCCTTTTCAGCTAGTGCCTCGTGGTGTCAGGTGGCTGCCTGCCTGAGCGCCAGCCGTCACAGCCGTGTCCAGCTGGCAGCGAGGATGAGGGGCAAGGCGAGTGCACCTTCCTCCTCTCACTGGCAGAAATGTGGCCTCTCGAGGTTCTGCCAGTGAGGAAGCAGGTTGGAGAGGAGGAGCACCTGAGCTGAGGCAGGTGGCCCCAGGGCGTCCTTGGCGAAGCCAAGCTCTGCGCCTGAACACGATAATCCCAAGCGCGTGTTGCCCAACCCTTGACCCCTCTGACTCTGTCGCAGATACGATCTCTTCGTCCCTCTCCACGAACTCTGGAAGCAGTACATCCGGGACCTGTGCAACGGCCTCAAGCCAGACACGTGAGTGGCATTCTGAAGCCGTGCCCTTTGGGGCAGATCCCACGCCTTGCAATCCCTGTCGATGCGGCCTAGGGGCAGCTTTCTGCGCCGCCGCCTTCCGAACCCGGAGCCGTGGAAACAGTGGGGCTTCTGTTTGCCTCGCAGGCAGCCCCAGATGGTCCAGGCCAAGCTGTTGAAGGCAGATCTGCATGGCGCTGTCATTTCAGGTAACAGGCCCAAGAGCATGTGGCATCCAACGCCCGGCTGTCACTCAGGGGCAGCGTAGTGGGTCATGATGTCCCCGTCAGCATGAGGTTGAGACAGCGGTTGCTGGCCTGGCTGGTTCTGGCCACTCACTGATGCCCTCTGGACAGTCTGTGCCCTCTCCACACAGGGCGCTGACTGCTACCCCGAGGGCACAGCGGCCGCTGGCACTCGCCCATGGTCTGGTGCCTTGAACAGGAAGTCCCTTTCATTCAGTCCCCTGGTGTTTTTTTTTTTGTTTTTTTTTGTTTTAAATGTTTTTTCTTTATTGATTTTAGAGAGAGAGAGAGAGACAGAAACATCAATGAGAGAGAACATCAATTGGCTGCCTCCTGCATGCGCCCCACTGGGGATCAGGCCCACAACCTGGGCATGTGCCCTGACCGGGAATCGAACCGACAACTTCTTGGTGCATGGGTCGACGCTCAACCACTGAGCCACACCGGCTGGGCAGTCCCCTGGTTTTTTTTTTGTTTTGTTTTTATCCTCACCCGAGGACATTTTTGCATTGATGTTCAGATAGAGGGGGAGGGAGAGAGAGAGGAAGAGAGAGAGAAACATCGACGTGAGAGAGACACATCAACTGGTTGCCACCCACATGACCCCAACTGGGGCTGGAGTCCCCTGGTTTTAAATGTCAGCTCTGAACTGACTTCTCCCAGGCTGTCGTGTCCAGCGCTAGCCTTTCCCTGGAATGCCTCCATCCCTTCAGCTGTCCACGGCACGTGGCCTGCACGTCTGAAAGGCAGTGCACACGGCACACGTCCTCAGGTCCCCCCAGGGTCTTCCCGTTCCCCTCGCAGCACACTGTTGACCCGGCTGTCCAGAGAGGGGTCCGCGTGTCGTCCTCTCTCCATCCCCAGGTCCCCCCCAGGGTCTTCCCGTTCCCCTCGCAGCACACTGTTGACCTGGCTGTCCAGAGGGGGGTCTGCGTGTCATCCTCTCTCCATCCCCAGGTCCCCCCCAGGGTCTTCCCGTTCCCCTCGCAGCACACTGTTGACCTGGCTGTCCAGAGGGGGGTCTGCGTGTCGTCCTCTCTCCATCCCCAGGTCCCCCCCAGGGTCTTCCCGTTCCCCTCGCAGCACACTGTTGACCTGGCTGTCCAGAGAGGGGTCCGCGTGTCGTCCTCTCTCCATCCCCAGGTCCCCCCCAGGGTCTTCCCGTTCCCCTCGCAGCACACTGTTGACCTGGCTGTCCAGAGGGGGGTCCGCGTGTCGTCCTCTCTCCATCCCCAGGTCCCCCCCAGGGTCTTCCCGTTCCCCTCGCAGCACACTGTTGACCCGGCTGTCCAGAGAGGGGTCCGCGTGTCGTCCTCTCTCCATCCCCAGGTCCCCCCCAGGGTCTTCCCGTTCCCCTCGCAGCACACTGTTGACCTGGCTGTCCAGAGGGGGGTCTGCGTGTCGTCCTCTCTCCATCCCCAGGTCCCCCCCAGGGTCTTCCCGTTCCCCTCGCAGCACACTGTTGACCTGGCTGTCCAGAGGGGGGTCCGCGTGTCCTCTCTCCATCCCCAGCCCTGCAGCACGCGCTGGCACCTGAACCTGAGCCACCACCTCCCCTGGACTACGCAGGCGCTGCCCCCACGGTGCTCTGACGGCCCCTCCAAGGCCCTGCGGCCCAGGTCTCGCCACGCTAGCCTGTGCGCTGCCTCCCCACAGCAGGCTTGGGGCTGCGCCAGGGCCTTTGCATCTGCTCCTCCGCTCCCCAGCGAGGTCTGTGTTCATGGACCAGCTCCTCATCCAGGTCCCTCTCAGAGGTCCCTTCCCTAAGGTCTGTCATCACCACAGGTGCCCCCACTGCCCTGACCTCACTTTCTCCATCCCTTGTCAGTCAGGAAGTACAGCTGTCTGGGTTGGCAGCGTCCCCTCCCCCGTGAGGCCATCAGCTCTGTGAGGGCAGCACTCGGGCCTGTCGTGCTCCTGGCTGTGCCCAGCACCACCCAGGGCCGAGCCCGGCATGTAGCAGGTGCTCACGGAATGTCTGTTGCCGTGTGGGGCGTGGGTAGGGTGAGATCCCACTGCTGATGGTGGCTGCTCACCTCCCTCACTGCTAGGCGGCCGTGGGGAGACAGGAGGGATGAGGTCCATTCAGATCCTGGACGCGACACAGCCCTGTCCAGACAACCTGACGGGGCCTCAGTGCGGGACATACAGGTGCTCCCAGAGCATGCCCAAACTGCGGGCTGTGGGCCCCCAAGGACACGTTGGGCCCTCACAGGGGCTGCAGAGTCAGGCAGTGGCCCAGGACGCTGGGTCCCCACGCAGCTCGGCCCTGCCCTCTGGGTGCGCCTCCTCCGGGGCTCAGCCACAGAAACCGAGTGAGAACCCTTCTTCCTTTGCAGTCACAAAGTCCAAATGCCCCTCCTATGTGGGCGTCACGGGGATCCTTCTACAGGAAACAAAGCACGTTTTCAAAATCATCACCAAAGAAGACCGTCTGAAAGGTGCGTGACTGTCTGCGGGCACTGTGGCTCCGACCTCCAGCCACATGGTCCCAGGGCTCTGCACAGCCGTGCCACCCTCATGGCTCGGCCCCGCCCAGGGCAGTGCAGCCGAACACAGATGGCAGGAGGCCGAGGCAGCACTGCCCTAAGGTCCGGGAGCTGCGCCCTGGCCGTGACCCCGTGGGTTCCAGGAGGCTGTTGGACGGGTGTCAGCAGCGCACGGATCCAGGAAGTTCAAAACCACACGTAGGGGTTTGGTTCCTTTAACTTTTGAGCTGGTTTTTCCTGCTGCTTCCATCCATTTCCTGTAGATTCTTTTGCTCCGGTTTTAATCTCAGAACACGGTGACAGGTTTTCCCAAGTGTAGAGCCATGAGCCCATCTGAAAGTCATGTGGGAAGACCTGATTCTGGCACTTTCCTGGGAGTTCCTGGTTCTGAGGTTGGCTCATGGCCTTTCGCCCTGAAAGGCAGGAGTTGAGTTATATTTAGGAGGTGACTAATTGGGCCTGTGGCAGAGTGACCCTCACAGGCCCTGGCTGTGCCTGTGGCAGAGTGACCCCGCAGGCCCGGGCTGTGCCTATGGCAGAGTGACCCCGCAGGCCCGGGCTGTGCCTGTGGCAGAGTGACCCCGCAGGCCCGGGCTGTGCCTGTGGCAGAGTGACCCCGCAGGCCCGGGCTGTGCCTGTGGCAGAGTGACCCCGCAGGCCCGGGCTGTGCCTGTGGCATAGTGACCCCGCAGGCCCGGGCTGTGCCTGTGGCCGAGTGACCCTGCAGGCCTGGGGCTGTGTCTGTGACCGAGTGACCCTGCAGGCCCGGGCTGTGCCTGTGGCCGAGTGATCCTGCAGGCCTGGGGCTGTGTCTGTGACCGAGTGACCCTGCAGGCCCGGGCTGTGCCTGTGGCCGAGTGACCCCTGCAGGCCTGGGGCTGTGCCTGTGGCCGAGTGACCCCTGCAGGCCTGGGCTGTGCCTGTGGCTGAGTGACCCCCGCAGGCCCGGGCTGTGCCTGTGGCAGAGTGACCCCCGCAGGCCCGGGCTGTGCCTGTGGCCTCCATCTTCCTGTGAGCTTATTTCTTTTTTTTGTTGTTAATCCTCAGCCAGGATATTTCTTCATTGATTTTTAATTAGAGTGGCAGGGAGGGAGAGGGAGAGAGAGATCAGTTGCCTCCCGCACGACTCCGACTGGGCCAGGGATCAGACCTGCAACCCAGGTACGCACCTTCGACGGGGATCGAACCCAAGACCCTTCGGCCCACAGACTGACACCCTGAGCTCCCCGGCCAGGGCTGCGGCTCGTTTCTGGTCGCTGTGGGGCGACTCTGTGAAGGTGGCCGTGCTGCCAGGGCTGCTCCTCACCCTCCTCTCCGTGTTCCAGTGATCCCCAAGCTGAACTGTGTGTTCTCTGTGGAGACCGACGGCTTCGTTTCCTACATTTACGGGAGCAAGTTCCAGCTGCGGTCAAGTGAGCGGTCTGCAAAGAAGTTCAAGGCCAAGGGAACCATCGACCTGTGAGCGCTGGCGCCAGTGGCGGGAAACAGGCGCCTAGACACCCAGGTCTCCGTGGAACATAGGCCAGCCGCCCGACGGGGACACAGCGTTGAAACAGTTATGCACCCGGGAAGAAACGCCCTGGCTGAGTGGAGTCAGGAGCCGGGTGCGTAGTGACAGGGGCTGAGTTTTCATTGCTGCCGAGGAGAGAGAGCCCGCGGGAGACCCCAGAGCACTGGCTGCCTCGTAGGATGCTGGGTTTTTACTTCTCTTCCTGTCTGTGCGTGTTCTGTGGTGACCCGGGTGTTGACATGACAGTAAAACACACCTGTGGACGGCCCAGGTGGAGGTGTGGTTCCTGCAGCCAGGGGGGAGGCACGGCCGAGGCTGTGCTCCTGCAGACACCTGCCCACAGGCGCCCGGGATCCCAGGTCAGCGTGCAGCGTCTGTGACACGTTCCTTTAGGTCACACTTGCCACCAACTCTGACCTGGCGCACCTTTCCCTTCCTGTCTCAAGAAAGCGAGAAGCGTGGATGGGGCACTGCTGCAGGAGGTGGACCTCGGGGGCCCCCAGTTCCTGCCCACACCTGATCTCCTCCCTGCCCTCTCTCTGGGGCCTGAGGCCGTCTGGCTGGGGGAGAAATGCTCACATGGCTGGGCAGGGGCTCCCTGGAGCAGGGGCTGTGGATCCGAGCAGCTGTGGAATCTGAAGCCTGTGGCTACCCAGAGGCTCAGGGCAGGGCCTGCAGAGCCATCGCGGACCAGGAAGCCCCGGCCCACTGGGCTCTGGCCGGCAGGAGGAAGATGGGAAGGGGCCTGGGGCTGTGGCTGCCAGTCCCAAACCCACAAGGGACCCCGGAGGCCCTGCCAGCCCGAGTGGGAGGGGCGAGGGTCAGGAGCTGTCAGAACAGGTCTTGTCCACGGCCCGGTGAGGGATTCTGCTTTGCTGTTCACCCCGTCCTGGCGTCTGAGGCCCTGCTGTCACGTCTGTCCAGTGGGCCGTGAGACTAGGTTGGGGATTCCTGGAGAGGGACCCTGGGCCCTGCTGCCCTGGAGCCAGCAGGGTCTGGGCTGCAGCCAGACCCCAGAGGGGGCCAGGAGATTCTCGTTCTGAGACCCCGGCTGGGCCTCTAGCCCCCGATGTTTGGGGACTGTGGGCTCCAGATGCTGTCTGGAGTCGCTTCCCGTCTGGTGTCTGAGCAGCAGTGGAAGATCGTGGGCTCGGGGGTGCGCTTTCTGGATGCTGGGGAGCACTGTCAGATGGCTCCTCTCCCAGGTTCCGAAGAGTAAACACGAACGTCCCCCAAATGCCATAAATTAACGGTAAAAGCTCTTTCTGGACAGCGGCTTTAGTTCTAATTCAGTTTGCATTTCTTAGCTATAATGCCTAATTAAGACATCTGTTAAATGTCTATAATATTAATTTAATTGAGGGGGTTCTAATAGAACTGTATTGGAATTGTCCATTTAATTAACCTCATGGGCCTTTAATGGATGTCTTAAATAGACATCGTTAACGAGAGTAGTAGACAAATTAAAATTAGAGTCAATAGCATTCTTGGTCATTTTTCCTGAGCTGTGAAGGGCAAACATCGCTAACTAGACAGATGGAGATGGGCTGGAGTGTCGGCGCTGTGTCTCCAGCAGGGTCCGACCCTTCCGTGTCCTGGTCAGCTTTGCCCGTGGGCGATGCCACTCTACAGCCCCGGAGCGCAGACCCGCCCCTTCCTGCCTCCACAGGACGTTGGCCAGCTGGTCCCCTACACAGTGCCTGGAGGGGGAAAGGGGTGGTGAGGAGGATGACGGAGGAGGAGACGTCTCCTCACCCAGGGGTGCTTTGGCCGGGGGAGCACGGGGGCTGGCTGGGATGGACCGCGCCTTCCCCAGGCCAGCACTCAGCTGCTCGTCTTGTCTGGTCTCGTTGGCAGTTGACCTGGGCCGCGTTCCCTCCCTTCCCCCGCACGCCCCGACCGCCCCGCCTCCCTGGCCGCTCCTCGGGGTGTTGTCACGAGCCCCCCTCATCTTCCAAACTCCGAGATGTTGGACGAGCCCGACCGCCATCCCGTTGTCTTCCAGGGTCGTCCCATCCACAACTTCAAACTCAGTCCTATCATAGCCTCACCTCCCCAGCCCGACCCACCCCTGCCTGTCTGCCTCCCCGCCTGGACGCGACCTCCTGCAGGGCAGCTGTCGTGGTGCCACAGCCCCTGCGGGCCAGAGCACCGCCGGACCCCCTGGCCGCTCGCGAATGTGTCACGGGGATGAGAGCGCTGCCCACTGACTCGCGTCTGGACACGTGGCGGCACCGCACACGGGACTGCCGGCTGTCCCCGAAAATCCACTCTCCAGTGAACCGCCTCCCACTGTCCACTCGCTTCAGCCAGAAACCCAGGAGGCGTCCTATCTGAGTTCACAACCCCGTCCGATCTTCACGAGTCCTGGTGGTTCCCCTTTCCGCCCTGGCACCGTCTCCTGGCTCCTCTGCCCATCCTGCCCGCCCCATCATCACAGCCAGTCAGTTCCTCGCCCACCTCTGGCCTCCGCACACGGCCCAGCCGAGGTGGCCTTTGGGACCCATGACTCACACTGTCTCTCTTTTGCTCAACCCCACGCGTGAACTTCCCAGGACCCTCAGAGTTACAGCCGCTCCTGACCAGGGTCGTCAGGGCCTCCACCCTGACCCAGCCTGCCTCTGCGACCCCATCTCGTGCCCCCCCCGCCCAGTGTCCTGACATGTCTGCACACCTGTCGTACCTTCCGCTCCTGCGCCAGCCTCTCCCCCGGACCTCCAGCCACAAGGCAGCCCCTCTGCACCCAGCTCCCGTCCCAGCTCAGCAGCCCCCAGGGCCCCCAGCACGGGACCCTCCTACACTCTGCACCACTTCCGAGCACCGAACACCCACACCTGTTCTTCCTTCCGCCGGAACGTGAGCCCTGACCACCAGGGTCTCGTCACTGTCACAGCCGTAGGACCTCGGTGCGATCGAGGCACGGCCTTGCACACCCTGAGTGTTCAGTGACATATCTGCTGTCTGACCAGAACACAACCAAGCAGCGAGCCAAGGGCGGGGCCCTGACGATGGATAGGGGTTGGCACTCGCACCAGCCTAGGCACCCCCGCCCCTTGGCCTGCGCGTGGCAGGGGTCCTGAGACCCACAGCACAACCCTCCAGGCAGGCAGGTGCCCAGGAGGTCGTCCCAGGTGCCCTGCAGCCCAGTCTCCAGGCCCCTCGGGTCACCAGGCCCCGCCCTCCCCTCTGGTGGGAGCTCACCGTGCAGCCTGGGAGATGGAAAGCCTCTGTACTTGTCCTCTGTCTGCCCCAAATGTGTGACTGGCCACTCCTGATGACCTCCGCCCCCAGCAGGGCTGTGTGGGAGGGACTGGGCCCGGCCAGGGTGCACCTCCCTCTGTCTGCCCCAAATGTGTGACTGTGGCCACTCCTGATGACCCCCGCCCCCAGCAGGGCTGTGTGGGAGGGACTGGGCCCGGCCAGGGTGCACCTCCCTCTGTCTGCCCCAAATGTGTGACTGTGGCCACTCCTGATGACCCCCGCCCCCAGCAGGGCTGTGTGGGAGGGGCTGGGCCCAGCCAGGGTGCACCTCCCTGAATCGCCGCTCACCCGATTCAGGGCAGGGCTCACTCTCTGTCCACTAGCGCTTCCCCCTAACTCAGGGCAGCCACGCTGCTCAAGGGAGAGACCTTGTGAGTGCCAGCCCTGAGATCGGGGAGAGGCAGCCTGTCCCGTGGGAGCTGATGTGACGGCGTTGACCTGAGCCTGGAGGGCTGCCTTTGGCACCTAGGATGGCGGTGAGGTCCCAGGGACGTGCCCTGTGGCCCGGGAAGCCGGGAGCACCACCGTATCTGCGGTAGCTCCTCGGACTCCAGACGTAGGATGCACTGTGTGTGAGCTCAGTGGGCGGAGGCCTGTTCCGTATCTGGAAGTTGAGCTCGTCCCCTGCCACAGTGTTGGGTGACCTAATGCTGTCACTAAGGTGTGGTTGCCACAGACCTCCCGGTCCCCACCCACGTGCGTGTCCAGTCGAGTGGGAGGCACAGACTGAGTGGTGGAGGCAGGGTCATGAGGCCTGCAGGGTGGGCAGGGAAGGAAACAGCCCGTGTCCAGGCACCTGGCCAGTCTGCAGTGGAATGCCACCCCCCCGACCCCCACCCCCACCCCGGACCTGGGCCGAGCTGGAGCCTGGCAGGCAGAGGGGCCCCAACCCGAGGCAGGAGGGGAGGCTTCCAACACTGGGCAGGGCAGCAGGGAGCCAGGGCAGGCGGGGAGTGAGCAGAGGGCCCAGAGCCATGGCTGGGAGACCAGTGAGGCTGCAGCTGGGTGCACATGGCTCCCCACAAGCAAAGCAGGCAGGCCAAAGAGGAGGCAGGGCTGCAGCTGAGGGAGGCGGGAGGCGAGCAGGAGGAAGGGCCAGAAATGAGCAGGACGATAGCAGAGCTGGGCCGGGTGGGGAGCAGGGTGGGCACACCCAGGCAAGCCAGCAGCTGGCTGCGCTGCGGTGTCCCCATCCCCACCCGTGAAACAAGCATCGTGAATAAAACAGGAGGAATGGTTTCCTGGGCGGCATCACCCCTGACACTTGGGAGTTCCAACAGTGTGTGGTCTCATCTTCCAAACACAGGAGACCTGTCGCTCGCCAGTGCGCCCCCTCCATGGTGAGCCCTAGAGGGAGCCCCGGAATCTGGCCTGGTTGCCGGTGGAGGACACGGGGGGGGGGGGGGGGGGCTCACTCCCCCAGCCTCCAAGCGGTCCGTCCCTGGAGGGGCGCCTGCCCCCACATCAGCTGCTGCACCAGGAGTGAGCAGAGCCCCTTCCCTGCTTGCCTTCCACAGTGAGGACAGTGCTGGAGTGCTGGCTTGGAGAAGGGGGCCCTGCCGGCTCTGGGCTCCTGGCGCTTCCCTGCAGAGTTCAAAGACAGCAGGAACACCCGCATGTCCTGTTACCCGCTGCCTCATTAACGTCCGCGATGGTTACTGCCTGCTGGGCGAGGTGGGTGCTTCTCCAGGAGACCCTGCCAGTGCCTGGGCCCCACCCCGGGGGTGTGCATGGTGGCAGCCCCATTCTGGCTTCATTGAGCAAAAGGTAAGTCATGGCCCTGAATAATGAAGCCAGAGGGCTAATGGGCCCCTCGGAGTGGGGGGCTCGGGCTCCTCCCACTCAGACGGAAGGAGCTCCCTTGCAGGCTCCTTGCCCTGGGACCCCCCCACACACACACCGCTGGAGCAGCTGCTCCTGGAACCCAAGCAGCTGCATTTGCTAGGCCTCTGGCAGGGAGACTGGAGGGTCTGTCCCAGTCGGTCCCCTGAGGCCCGCACGGCCAGGCCCGCCTCCTCCCAGCCCCTCTCACCCCAGCTGCCCCTGCTCATAGCTCCAGGTCAGCACAGCCAGGCACACCAGGGCTGCCGGTCACCCTGCCCCAGGCACACCAGGGCTGCCGGTCACCCTGCCCCAGGCACACCAGGGCTGTCGGTCACCCTGCCCCAGGCACACCAGGGCTGCCGGTCACCCTGCCCCAGGCACACCAGGGCTGCCGGTCACCCTGCCCCACGCACACCAGGGCTGCCGGTCACCCTGCCCCAGGCACACCAGGGCTGCCGGTCACCCTGCCCCAGGCACACCAGGGCTGCCGGTCACCCTGCCCCACGCACACCAGGGCTGCCGGTCACCCTGCCCCAGGCACACCAGGGCTGCCGGTCACCCTGCCCCAGGCACACCAGGGCTGCCGGTCACCCTGCCCCAGGCACACCAGGGCTGCCGGTCACCCTGCCCCAGGCACACCAGGGCTGCCGGTCACCCTGCCCCAGGCACACCAGGGCTGCCGGTCACCCTGCCCCAGGCACACCAGGGCTGCCGGTCACCCTGCCCCACGCACACCAGGGCTGTCGGTCACCCTGCCCCACGCACACCAGGGCTGCCGGTCACCCTGCCCCAGGCACACCAGGACAGTCTTTTCTGTTCAGTGTCTGGCTCCTTTTAGCTCTGGGGGGTGATGAGGGACAGACTAAGATGCCACCTTCTGAGAAGAGGTGAGAGGAGAAGAACCTAGCAGCCACTTGGCAGATAGCCCCCCCCACCCCCAGGCCCCTGCTCTGGCCCTTGGCTGCCTACTGTGCCAGAGAGTCAAGGCCTGCAGCCCTCTCCGGAAGGCTTTTCTGCAGATGCTAATGAATGAATGGCCCTCCCGAGCGGAAAGACTTCCTGTTTTTGAACTAATCAAGTGGCTTAGATCTCTGCCATTGATTGCAATCCTCCCAGGGCTGAACTAGGCCACCAGGCGCTCATTCCAGAAGTGATGGAGGGGCTGAGAGGAGGGGACAGTGCAGAGAGGAACAGCATGGGGTCAGGTCTCCGGCAGGAATTGCAGACAGTATTGTAAGGTAGAGCACACAGCACCGTCTTAGCGCAGCGTGGACGTGTCTCTGGTTTGTTCCTCGGGGTAGGCCATGCTCACTCCCGCACACTCGGGGTAGGCCGCACACACTCGGGGTAGGCCGCGCTCACTCCCACACACACTGGGGGTAGGCCGCGCTCACTCCCGCACACTCGGGGTAGGCCGCGCTCACTCCCGCACACACTCGGGGTAGGCCGCGCACACTCCCGCACACATGACCCGCCATGCAAAGACCTCCCACTTCTGGGCAACTTTATGTTAGTTATTTCTAGAAGTCTCATCCCTGAGCTTAAAAAATACGGTCTACGGAGAAGTGTGACTTGAGATGGAGAAGTTTACATCTATGTACCTTAGCATGACAGATGCACATGCTTATAGATGCACAAACACGTATGAAGCCCTCGCTAGCGGCCATTCTGAGCGCTCTGCTTGCCTTGACTCATTCACCCTTGCAGTCGGCCTCGGAGGCCGGTGCTAGCGTCATTCCTGTCTGCAGATAAGGAGACGAGGTGCGGAGAGGTCAAGTGATATGCCCAGGTAGCGCTGGGATTTGAGCCCCAGCAGCTGGGCCCCAAGAGTGTGTGCCCTGGACTTCTCCACTCCACCCACCAGCACACTCGGGCCTCTTCAGACACACACCACCAGCACCCCTGCGTGCACGATCACATGCACACATGTACACATGCACATGCACACACACACATGCACACTCCTCTCTGCTGGCTCTCTCCGCCTCCCCATGAGTCCTGCTACAAAGGATCGAGAGAATGCCTCCCCTGCAGCCTCAGCCGGGAAGCTGGGCCTCTCGTCTCCCCGTTTAAAACTCTTCCTCACCCCTGCACAGGAGAGGGAGCCCCGGCT
This sequence comes from Tadarida brasiliensis, assembly GCA_030848825.1. Lineage (NCBI taxonomy): Eukaryota > Metazoa > Chordata > Mammalia > Chiroptera > Molossidae > Tadarida > Tadarida brasiliensis. The sequence goes on from CM061276.1 coordinate 50,526,251, forward strand.
TCCCCAGCGCCCTGTCCACTCTGCCCTGTCCCATCACCTGAGGCAGGTGGGACCGGTCCTGTTTGCTCAGCTGGGAAAGCTGAGGCCCAGAGGGAAAAAGCAAGTGGTGAGAGTCATCGTGGGAATAGTGGGCAGCGCAGGGCTGTGGGTGCCCAGGCCCCGTCCCCAGCCAGGTTCCTCTAGGGCACACGGCACCTTGGCGGGGCTTGAGCAGGGACTGGGCACGTAGGTTACGGCCCCAGTCAGGGTCGTTGCACTTTGGAGGGCCCCTCACAGCCCAGAGCAGCCACACAGTCTGTTGTGGACCCGGTGGCGGGGCCAGCCCAGCCACTGCTGTAGCTCTCAGCCCCTCTCCCAGCTCCCGGCTTCTCCCTCACCCTTTGTGCGGCTGGAGGTTTTACGGGAAGACAAAAAATAGAAAAAGAATAATAAAAGACAAAAAAATAAATTACCCGGGAATTTGTTTTTAATTAAGCAATAAGACTCGATGGGGCCTGGCGGCCGCCTCATAAAGCCACTCCCGGGGTGTGGGGAGGCATTTGGTCCAGATGAGCGCCTCAAATCAGCCCGGAATGTGATCGGATGACTGCTCCCCAGAGTCCCTGCCGACGGCTCCCCCAGAGCTGTCTCGTTGCTGTTATGAAGAGTGGGGGGGGGGGGGGCAGGCAGGGGGCAGGCGGGGCGAGGAGCCGAGCTGCTGCCTGGAGAACTTGACAGTGCTGTTCTCGCCCTCAGGCAGACAGCAGGCCCGAGCTGTGCCCCCGCCCCTTACCTGCCGAAATGGGGGAACCCACGGTGGCCCGCTCAGCTGGATGGGTACCGACATCTTTAAACATAAATGGGCCTCTGTGCACAGGGACTAGTATGTTTCAGCAGAGAACGAGGGGGAGCGATGGGAGGAAACCTCACCCAGAGACGTTTCCCCTGTCCTGCTGGGAGCTACCAGCCCCTCACCCCGCCCAGCTCTGCAGGGACCAGCAGCATTCGTGCCCGGGGACTCCCAGCTCCAGCTTCCCGGGGAAGGGTTCTTGCTTTCGGGAGGTATGCGGACCTGCCCCTGGCTGTCCTGGGTCTGCGTAATAGACAAAGGGAAAGGAAAGGGAAAGCCCAAGCGCCCGGAGAGGTCAAGGTGGTCCTCAAGATAGACGCTGAGCTGGGAAAGGATGGGAAGGAAAGAGGTAGCATGCTGCCTCGGCCCACAGTTCCCCCGACGGGGCTCCTGGGCACACTCCCCAGTCGCCACGCGGGCCAGACCCACTCTGCATGGCAAAGCAGCTGGCGTGATGATGGTCCCCACCCACAGGCAGGCAGAGAGTGGCACCCAGGTTCTGGGTACAGCTTGGAACCGACTTTAATAGGAAATAGGAACAGTCTCTGCTCCGGGGCCTCGAATTTGTTTTCCACGGCAATCAGAGGAAATCCAAGTACGGTGGGCAGACACTCGGACGCGCTCTCAGACCCCACAGCAGTCATCTGCGGGCACCTGTGGCTGGAGGAATTTACAGCAGTGGGGAGGTGACGCCTCTGTCCCCGTGTCCAGCTGTGAGCCCAGCCAGGAGAAAGGGAACGAGGGCAGGTGGTTTGTCCTGCCCCCAGGACCCCCTGGGAGATGCTGGGGTGTGGAAGGCAGTTCCAGCGTCTGCACATCTTCCCAGCCTGGCCGCTGGCCGCAGCCTCTGTCTCCAGTCGGAAGGCATCACTGAGCTGTCCCACCAGGGTCTGGGGTGGAGGCGAGGGTCGGGGCAGCCGAAGATCTCAGCTCACTTCTGAAATCCTCTGTCTTTTAAGTCCAGCTGCCCCTTGGGGAAGTCCTCGGTGTGCTGCGCCACCCCGGCCTTTGCAAGACCACTTCCAGCCTCGCCTGGCTCGTGCTTTGCTTTTCCTAGCTGTTTTATTTCACTGGTATGAGAAGGCTCTGTGTTTCCTTGTTGTTATTGTGGATCTCCGGTTGTGCCGATTTATTTTTCCTTACCAGAGTTCTGCTTGTTGCGGTTTGGGGGAGGGAAAGTCTAACTTATCTGTGAAATTCCCTCCTGTGGCTCAGAGAAAGGGCGGGGGTGGGGGGTGAGGGGGTGCTGACCCCGGCCTCCTGGTCAGGAAGTCGCCAAGGAGTCCCCAGGCGCCTGTCCTCTGGGCCTTTCCCTAACCAGAGTGGGAGAGAGTTCTGGACAATGGAGAATTGTGCTGGCTTTTTCTCTCTCCTCTCCTAACAATAGGTAACTCGGGTGTGATTCACATCCAGATGGCCACCCATCCCCAGCTCCCAGACTGCCAGCCCCGGGGGGAGGGGACTGTGGGGAACCAGGACGCGTGGCCTCTGAAAGCACACCAGCTCTGTGGGGTTTTTAGTTACTTTTATTGTAGTTGATTGAGGGATAACCTACATGCAGCACATGAACCCATCTTCAGTGTACAGTTTTAGAAATGTTTACACATGCACACGTCATCACCAAACCAAGATCGCTAAGGTTATGTAAAACAGTTCAGCATTTCCAGGGCTCCCGCCTACCTGTCCAGTCAGTAGCCCCTCCCTAGGTAACCGCTATTCCAGTTTCTATCGCTGTGCATCGTTCTGTCTTTTTGGAACTTCACCTAATACAGCATGTGCCCCTCCACGGCCGGCTTCTTTCCCTGAGTGTTAGGGCCGCGAGATTCCTTCCTGCGTGATGCAGCACATCGTCCCGTCAGCGAGGAGAGGCAGCTGTGTGGACGTACCCGTTTTTCACCCGTTAGACCGCTGGTGGATAGTTGGGGTGTGTTCATTTTGGAGCTACTGTGAATCATGTTTTTATAACAGTCGTGCACATTTATGTGGGTGGACAGGTGCCCTCGCTTCTCTGGGATGACCCTCGGAGTGGAGTTCCCAGGCACTGTGCGCTGAGCTCCGGCAGACACTGACAGTGGGTTTCCCAAGCGGACGACCCCTGCGTACGCTCCCTCTGGCAACAGGGGAGTGCACGCCTCTTGGCCTCACCCTGTTTGAGACACAAGGTGCGTCTCACTCGCCCTGAAGGGGACAATGACATGCAACCATTCCTTCATCCAAAGGCACGGTTCAAAGGCCACCTTCCTGTCTTCCTTATTCTCGTTTTCCCCTTTGAACCCGGGACAGGAAGCAGGCACGACAGTTCCTGCGAACATAACGAGGATGCACGGACGTGGAATGACAAACCCCGGAACACACACGCAGCCAGAAATAAATACTGACCCTCGGAGGCGGGGCGCGGGGTGGGCCCCATTCTGAGGTTCAGCAGAGTGACGAGGTCCCGCTGCAAATCCACTTCAGCGCTCCAAAACCCGAAGGCGTGCGGGATTTGCTCGTGCAATTGCAGTGTCAAACATCTCAGGGGTTCTCCACTGAAACCACCTGCGTGACCACTGGGATAGAAATCTTCCCGCAGGTCCCACGTGTCCACGGCCGTGAGACTCGCGTGTGTTCCCGATACAGAAAGCAGCACGAAGAGCCTTGGGAATCGAACGGATCTGGGGTTCAGATCTGCCCGTTACCAGCAGAATGACTCTGTTTCCTTTTCTTCCTTTGCTTGCCCAGCTTGCTTTCTGTTTTCCCAACGCTGCCCAACCTAGCCTGAGTCCCACAGTCTGGAAGGCAGCTTTTCCTCCGAAAGGGCTTCTTACTCAAGGAGCAGAAAAAGCCTCAGGGAGACCTCACTTTTTCCACAGCTTGCGGCTTGGCTGACTCAACTTCTGCCTTTCCGTGAGTCACGGGTTTTTCCTCCAGTTGGAGGAGCATGGCCCTGCGCCCAGGTCTCCTCCAGCCACACGGGTCCCTGGGGGAACAGCTGGACAGCTGCAGGCTCAAGCTTGTGCTGCCTCCAGGGCCTTTCCCAGAGCTCCATCCAGAATGGCAGGAGGACAAAGGAGGAGCCTGAGGCCCGAGTGGGCCCCAGTCCAGCGGTGAGACAAGGCTAGTTGGGGTCTCCTGACTCCAACACCAACATCCTTTCTCCAGTTTTCCAGAATCCTGAAAAGGCCTCCTTTTCTGGACACCTGCTCTGTGCCTGGCAGTGTTGGTGAGAACCAGACAGCGGTGCCTTCCCAGGACTTTCCAGCTCCCTGACCACAGCCACCCACCCACGGCAGGGCCCACCTTCCCTGATGCGCCCCCTCTTGTAGGGAGGTGGCACTGAGGTCACATGGTCTTGAAGGTTCAGCTCAGAGTCCCTCCCCCCAGAGGACAAAAAGTGTCTACACTTGGGATGTCATTTCCCAAAGACTCGATGTCACAACTGAGCTCGACGGTTATAGCTCAGTGTCTGGGATCATGGGGCCTGGTCTCCTCCTCTGCATGGCCTAGAGGCCTGGCTACACCAGGACCCATACATTCATGTGCATCGTCAACCGCAGGGACGTACGTGGGCAAACTGAGCACGAGGGACCCACGAGAGCGGCGGGGACAGCCGTGAATAGGCGAACAGGCCCCCTGTCCAAAGGGCCCGGCTCCACCTGGAACTCAAAGGAGCGGAAAGTCCTGCTTTCCACACGAGGTCTCTCGACATGAAATGTTGGCAACATATTTTATTTTATTCTATCCTCATCCGAGGACATTTTTCCATTTATCTTTAGACAGATTAGGAGGGAGGAAGAGAGGGAAGAAGAGAGAGGGAGACACATAGATGCGAGAGAGACGCATCGACTGGTTGCCTCCCTCCCCCCGCGACCCCGACCAGAGCCTGGGAAGAACCCCAACCGAGGTACGTGCCCTTGGCCGGAATCGAACCCGGGTCTCATTGGTCCCGCAGGCTGTCGCTCTAACCGCTGAGCCAAACCAGCCAGGGCGGCAAGGCCTTTTATAAAGAAAGGGTTACAGACCTCGGTGAGGCTGTGGCCTCTATTGACAGCTCAGTAAGCACAGTAAGCACTGTCTGTGGGACAATGGCAGTGGAGGTGTGGAGGTGGGGAGGTGTCTATGGTGAGGATGTGAGAAGACCACAGCTGGTGGCCTTCCACCTGCTGTCACCGCCCCCTGCTTTTTCTCTCCGCCTCTCCCTGCTCTCTCTTCCCTGCCCCTCCTTCCCTTCTCAGCCCCTGTCCTGGCCCCACTCCATGGGGACAGACACATCGCCAGCCCTGGGCCCACCTCGAAGCCTCTGCCCATGCCACCCAGGAGAACGGGCACAACTGCTCAGCTCACGCCTGCTGGCGCCAGCCCTCCAGGCCAGCCGGGCGGAGCCGAGGCACCTGGGGCTCTCTTGCCTGGCTCCTGGCTCCCAAGGCTCCAGGGACCCAGCCAGCCCCTCCTCAAGTGCCCAGGGTCTGCCCTACTCAGCCAGAGAGACTGCACCTGTTCAACCACACGGACTAAGCCCCAAACTCAGATCTCAGCGCTGAGAAGAAGGGCAACGGGACTGCAGTCCAGCCCATGGGGCTCACAGCCTAGGTGGGGGACAAGGCTGTGACCATGTGACAAGTGAGTAATCCGATGACTGCGGGCTGGGAGAAATGCTTCACAAAGTAATAAAACAGGGTGCAGTGATGAGTGGAGGCAGGGAACTCTCTGAGGAGATGACAGTCGGAGCTGAGACCCAGGTGCCAAAAATGGAGCCCTGGGAAGATCTGGAGATGAGGGAAGGGCAGTCCCAGAGATGGGCACAACTTCTTTCTTTCTGTGGGTGTTTGACAGTTTCCACTATAAAAGGTTTAAAATAGAGAAAATGCTGCTGGTTTTTATAGGATTATTAACTTCTGCGTTCTGAGAGGAGAGGGCCGCGCCAGGTGGCAGCAGGGAGGCCCAGCAATCCTACCGCCACCCTCCGCCTTCCCCAGCAGGACGACCCGCAGCCCAGCGGAGGGCCAGGACCGCTCCAGCACGGGGAGGGCGGCCGTGTGCGCAGTGCGGTGGCGGGAAGGGAGCTGGGAACCAGCCCGCGGAGCAGCCAGCAGGACGCGCTGCCCAGGCCCGGCCCGCGTCGCGCGCGCGCACAGCCCACTCACTCAAACTCGGGCCGTTCCACCCGCGCACATTTCTCCAGGACTCGTGCTCCGCGAGCTGGGCATCCAGGCCCCGCCCCGCCCGCGCGCCAGGGCTCCGATTGGCGGAGCCGCCACGAGGGGCGTGTCCGGGAGAGTCAGGACGCGTCGTGGGCGGTGCGGAGCTTGGCGGCGGCGGGCGAGCCGGACGCGGTGCGGGCGCGCGGGGCCCCAGGCCCGGGAGGTGAGGGCGACCCGACCCGGCTGGGGCGCGCGGAGCAGGCAGGCTTCCCGCCGGACACCCTCATTCCCCGCGCCGGGTCGAGGTGGCCGCCGGGCTCGGGCGGGGCGGACGCGCAGCCAGGGCGGCTCGGACTTCGGCCCCGAGCCGAGGCGTGGAGAAGGGCGCTTATTGCTGGCTGGCGGGGCTCCGGGGAGAGTGGGTGAGAACAGGTAAGTGGGCACCGGGCCGACGCAGGGTCCCCGGGGACGTGTGCACGGAGGAGGGCCCGGAGGCGCCCGAGGGATCTCAGCGCGCCCGTTCGTTGTCCTGAGATTGTTTAGAGACCTGGCCTCCCCCGCCGTCGGGGCTCCTTCCTTGGTCCCAGTCTGTGGGGTCTGGAGAGGGGGCTGGGACAGCTGCCCCAGCGGAGCGCGGCGGAGAGGGAGGGTGGCAGGCTTTCCCGGTGGCTTTGGCCTCCCTGGCCTCTCATTTAGGAACCGCCTGGCCCTTGAGCCGGTTGAGTTTGTGGATTTGGTGGGAGTTGTCAAAGGAAACAGGGCTGGGCTCTCATTTCACAGAAGTAACTGAGGCAGACCCAGAATGGCGTCCCTGTCCCAGCAGAATCCCTGGACCCCGGAGAGCCGGCTGTGCAGGGAGAGGCCTCACCAGCGCCTTTGCGGGTGGGAGAACGGAGGTCCCCCCCGTCACTAACACATGATCTCCACGGCCCAAGGGGAATGATGGAATTTGAACAAAGCTGTTATCTCATCCCAGGAAAGAGGAACATTCTTGCCACATAATTTGCACTTGGAGTCGGGGTGTTCCTGGGTACACAATTTCCACTGGGGTCTGTGCAGGCCAAGAGATGACTCTGACTTCAGCCTGTGTCCCTGCTCACGTCAGCCGCCCCTCGGGCTGCCAAGACGCCGAGGTGAGGCCGCCCCGATGAGCTGAGGGACCTGCCCAACCCAGCCTGCCCCACGGAAGGATGGGGGCTGGGCCTCCTAGGCCACCTCAAGGGGCCCCCTGACCTCAGGGGTCAAGGAGGGGGGATTTGCAGGGGGCCCTGCCTTCTGGGTTTCTGACTGTCTTTGGTCAAGAGCAGCCTTCAGCAGCTGATGGTCATTTTCCAGCTGAGCTTCCCGGTCACTCAGCTGGGACCTCGGGCAGGGACTTTGAGGATGGAGGGGGCACGTTCCCCTGTGGCGCTGTGGTGAGGATTGAGGTAATACCTGTAATGTGCCTACTGTGGGCCTGGTGAGCTGTAGGCTCTCAGCTGATGGCACCTCTGATGCATTTTCCTCATTCCTCTTTCCCATGGCGGGGCCTTCCAGGCAGCACAGGGCTGGACAAGGCTGAGAAGCAGCCCCCCTGCAAGGAGAGAACACGGGGATGGTGGCACTCCTCCCGCCCCCAGGGCGCTGGGAGAAAAACCCAAATCCTCATCCTGGTTGTGGGCCCCTGCCAGCCCCTTTGACGGAACCTCTTAACCCCTCCTTCCTCTGCAGCCTCCGAGGGTCAGGTCCCTGCGCTGCTCCCTGGGCCCAGAACATTCTTCCCTCTGGCCTTTGTATGGCTGGCTCCTTCACAGGACACGGGCTGGTGCCAGGTCACTTTCTCGCCAGGCCTTGCCTGACCACCACCCCCGCCCTGCCCAGCACATCAGTCTTCTCCGTGGCATTTAGCACTTGCTGTCGGGAGTGACCTGGTTGGTTGATTTTCTAGTAAACTCCTCTCACCAGGAAGCCTGTGACTGAAGGGCCTGGTCCCCAGCTGCCCGTTGTAACTCAGTGCCAGGTGCAGTGGGACGGTGCCTGGCACATGGCAGGGCTCCAGTAGCTACTTGGAAGGTGCGATCAGGCGGGCATGGAGGCTGGGGGCCTGTTTGGGGCTGGAGGGGCAAGTGATAAATGAGCCCATCAGGAGATGGTCCTGACTCCCTACATCCATGACCTTGGTCAGATACTGCCCTCTCTGATAAGCAGTGTCCCCAGCTGTAACTCTGTCAGATGGATGGACCTCGGCCCCCTGCCAGCTCCTACTTCCCAGGCTCCCGGGATGGGACCCCAGACACCTCTCTGGAATCCCAAAGGCTGTGTGCGAGTGGAGGAGGGGCGAGGACAGAGCCCAGTGCCGGGCATGGCCCTGGAGCAGGCTCAGCCTCTGCCGACACCTGGTGCTGCAGACAAGCGGTCAGCAGACATTTCCTGCAAAGGGACGAAGTAAATACAGTAGGCTTTGCAAGCCAGTCGCTGTCACACGTGGCTGTTCCAGCAAACTGCACTTACAAAAGCCCGCATGGGTCAGATTCGCTGGAGATCACATGTAACACCGCAGCTGCCAGGGACAGAGCCCAGCAACACTTGGGGCCTGGCTCCCAGCCCCCACTCATCCAGAGCTCCCTCAGCCCAGCTCAGGTGCTGGCTCACGAGGGTTCGGGGTGCGGAGGGGGGCAGCCTAGGAGCCTGCCACCCTTCAAACCCTCCAAGGAAGAGCAGGTCTGTTCACTCAGGAGTGTCCCCTTCTGTCACCACACCGGGACCACACTAGTGTCCCAGGCCAGCCCCAGTGGGGGAGGGGGAGCCTGGTGTATTTACCAAGAAAAACCTCCAGGTCATGTGGAACCAGGGTGTGAAGTTAGGTCATGGGGTCACGGGGAGGGTGGGCGCATGTGAGGAGAGCCACTGGGAGGATGTCTGCCCAGCCTGTCACCCGGCCTGGGACCCACTGCAGCTCACGGAGGAGAGGGGCATAGAGCCTTCCGGATACCCCAGTCAGTGTGTGGGGCCCAGACGCCTTTCATCACCCCCTCCCTTCCTGGACCACATTCTGCCGCCAGTATCTGGATAGGGGCTACCACGTCCTGAACCACTGACTGGGGACAGAGTAGCAATGGGGTCCTGTGTGGGGCGTCCTGGTGCCCCCTGTGGGGATGGGGAGACCGTGTTGAAGGCCTTCCCCCGGCCCAAAAGGCTCTCCTCCCTGGGTGTGCTCCTCACTTCCTCCATGCCCACACCCAGCGGGTCATCTGGGCAGAGGTGGACCTGGCCAGCCAGCCTCCAGAGCCCACTGACGCCCCAGGGCTGTGGGGGTGCCGCTCTTGCTCTTCTGGGCCCCGAGTCAACCACCACAGCTGCGGGGTGTTAGGCCTCGGTCTGTGGCCGCAACCTGGGTTCCCATCCAGTTCTGCCACGCACCTGAGCCGCGAGGGTGCTGGAGGACACAGTGGGTCCTTCCTCAGGGGGCCTGGCATGGTGCCCCGGCCCTTCCGGTGCCCGTGCCAGGCCTAGTGAGCCCCCACCAGGAGAGCTCAGAGCTCTTCACCCACACATTGTCCCGTGAGTCTTGTCCTTCTGAGGACCTGACACAGGAAGAGAGAAAGACCCAGAGGCTCATGTCCCGCTGCCCGGAACCCGCTGGCAGTGTGGCGACATTTCCCGCTGCCTTTTTCAAATAAAAGAAATGAAATAGTGTCGATAAAGGCCTCTTTGATCCCCCTCTTCCTGGTTCCAATCTGGGCCCACCCCGAGGCCACTGTCCCGACTTTTTTTTAACCACCTGAGCCATTTTGAAATGCTGTCCGCAGCACCGCTGTCCCATTGCTGTGAAACAGGTCTCCAGAACTCCTTTCGTCCTAGGAACCAAGGCCCCAGCCTTTAAAGAGCAGCTGGCCTTCCTCCCTCGCCCTCCCCGCCCCCAGCCCTGGATAGGCAGCTCCGCTCAGCTTTTAGGGATTTGAGTGCTTCGCAGTCCTCATGGTGCTGGGATCAGACAGCCTTTCTCTTTTCCTGATGGCTTATTTCTCTGAGCGTCATCCTTCAAGGTTCGTCCATGCTGTAGCCTGCGTCAGGATTTCCTTCCTGTTGGTGGCTGAGTAATATTCCCTTGTGGGGCTGGACCACGTTTAACGTACCCACTCATCCGCTGATGGACACGTGGGTTTGCTCCACCTTTTGGCGACGGCGACGTATGAACACGGGTGTGCAGATGCCACTTTGAGACCTGCTTAGTTCTCTGGAGGAGGGATTCCTGGATTCTATGGTAGTTGTATTTAAAAACAATGTTTTTAGGAACCTCCACACTGTTTTCCACAGTGGCTGCATCAGGTGAATTCCACCAGCGTGCACGAGGGCTCCCCCACATCCCTGCTGACATCAGCATCTGCTCTCGATCGTGGCCCTCACGGGTGTGCGGTTTCAGCCTCGGCGTCTATCACAGAGCGACCTCCCCAACACTTCTGAAGGCTGTCATGTCTCCACACGGTGCTCCGTGGACCGCTTGCTTTTTCCTCTCGGCCCTTCGTGTCTGTCAGTCCTGTTGCCCAGCGTGTGGGTGCGGTTGTAACAGGAGACTCCATTCCACTGTGCGAGTGACCCGCTGTCCCCCTCCTGCCCGCTGCTGGGTGCTGCCGTGGTCTTCATCCACCCCGTCCCCGGGCCTTAGCGCTCAGCCCAGAGGTCCTGGGTAGCCGCTGGAATGTGGCCAGATTGTCCACAGCAGGACCCAGTGATCGGCCCTAGCAGGACAACCCAGTGCCGTCACTGGTGATCAGCTAGGTTTGCAGCACACCGCCAGATCGGCAACCTAAAAATAGCAGTTCTTACGGAAGGTGCTGTGGACGGCCCTTCTCAGGACGCCTTGTGGTCTGAGAGAGGCGAGTGGGATGAGACAGGATGAGCCCCCTCCCGCGATGCTCCCTGCCCCGGCTTCCCACAGGTGGTCTGGCGGGCAGAGCCGCGATGTGCTGACCCAGCAACGCTGAGTGTGTGATCGGCCCGGCCAGGCGTGCTGTGTGCCTGCACATGTGTGCACACGGCAGTGGCGGCCCCTCTCACCTGCTTCCTCTGACAGGGAGAGCTGGGTCCTGCATGGCGGGCCCTCAGGAGCTCTCAGAGGTCACCACAAGCCACTTCCGCGGCACCCACCACGTGCTCAGCGGCTGCTGCTCTCATGAAGCTTAGGTCCCAGTGAGGGCAGCAGAACACACAGCACACAGTGGGCAGACAAGGAAGCACCTGTGAGGATAAAACAAAATAGGGCGCCATCCTAGAGAAGGGCCAGCAAACTCTTTCTGTAAAGGGCCGGATAATAAGTACCTTAGGCTGTGTGGCCACGGGGCCTCTGCCACCACGACTCAGCTCTGCCCCCGCAGTGCGGGGCAGCCACAGACCACTGTACCTGAGTGAGCGAGGCTGTGTTCCGATAAAACTTTATTTACAAAAGCAGGCTGAGGGCCAGACTCGACCTGAGGCCGTCATTTGCTGATCTGCCCTGGGTGGGAGGGGAGGCTGCTGAGCGGAGACGTCAGGCCCACTCTGAAAGGGAGTCAGAACCGAGCCTGGCCACAGGAAGGGGGGCAGCCTGTTTCAAGCACAACACGGCCTCTTGCTGTGAGAAATCAGCAGACTTGGGCTGGATGTGAGACAGAAAAATCGAGGTGCTTGCTGGGGTTGCACGGTGAGGGTGCAGGAAAGAGGAGACTCCGGATGAGTCCTGGGTTTGTGGCTGAACAGCTGGGTGATGGCGGCTCCATTCATGGAAAGAACCGCCAGGTGTGCTGGGTTTGAGGCGCATCTTAGGTGAGCAGGTGGGAGAGCACTGGGGCAGGTAACGTCCATGCCTGCAGCTCACTGGAGAAGCCAGGACCGGCGGCTTGGCCTGGGGGTCGGCAGCATTTGGGGGGTCTTCACAGCTGGGTCAGGAGGAGTGTGTGTGGACAGCAGACGGGCGGGTGAGGTCCAGGCCACCAGTACCTCGTGCTTGGCGGAGGAGGACAGCGTGGGCCCCACCCTCTCGGGGGAGGCATGTGGCCGCACGTCTCAGGACGTACTGCAGAGCTCGCGTTTCCTTCCTGTCCAGGGGATTCTCCCTGCTAGGGCTGGTGTGGCGGCTGCATGAGGTGTGCTGGGCTCAACGTGGAGGAAGCAGTCAGCACTCGGTGCCTGTGGTGATGCTGGTGGTGACCGCTGGGCTGAGGGGCCGAGGGGGAGCTGCGGAGTGTGCCTTTGGCTTGGAGGGTGGGGACTCCGTGATGACTGGGGTTGCAGACACCCTGTTGTCCGGTGCGTCCACCTGGGACAGGCCCGTGGCCGGGGAATTAATGCTCCTGACAGCCCCTGATGGGAGTTGGGGCCCAGTGTCCTTGTCCCTTGGGCCGACAGCGTTGAGGTGTGTTCTTCCCTGTCTTCCAAGGACCCCCAGGGGGTTTCCCACCACCCACAGTGGCCGTGTCCTGCCTCCCCATCCCTAGCTGGCTCCCCACACGCCCCTCCCTGGGGACCCGCTTCCTCTTCCAGTAACCCCTTGTCTAAGGGCCGGCTTCTGGGCAACCGGTGGGGCTCGGTTGGGGTGCGCAGTGCCCTCTGCCGCGCTGACGCCTGTGTGCGCCCCCCCGCAGCCCGAGGAGATGGTGGACTACCTGGCCAACACGGAGATCAACAGCCAGCGCATCGCGGAGGTGGAGAGCTGCTTCGGGGCCTCGGGGCAGCCGCTGGCGTTGCCGGGCCGGGTGCTGCTGGGCGAGGGCGTGCTGACCAAGGAGTGCCGCAAGAAGGCCAAGCCGCGCATCTTCTTCCTGTTCAGCGACATCCTGGTCTACGGCAGCATCGTGCTCAACAAGCGCAAGTACCGCGGCCAGCACATCATCCCGCTGGAGGAGGTGACGCTGGAGCCGCTGCCCGAGACCGTGCAGGCCAAGAACCGCTGGCTGATCCGCACGGCCAAGAAGTCCTTCGTGGTGTCGGCCGCCTCCGCCACCGAGCGCCAGGAGTGGATCAGCCACATCGAGGAGTGTGTGCGGCGGCAGCTGCGGGCCACGGGCCGCGCGCCCAGCACGGAGCACGCGGCGCCCTGGATCCCGGACAAGGCCACGGACATCTGCATGCGCTGCACGCAGACGCGGTTCTCGGCGCTCACGCGGCGCCACCACTGCCGCCAGTGCGGCTTCGTGGTCTGTGCGGAGTGCTCCCGCGCACGCTTCCTGCTGCCGCGCCTGTCGCCCAAGCCCCTGCGCGTCTGCAGCCTCTGCTACCGCGAGCTGGCCGCCCAGAAGCGCAAAGAGGAGGAGGAGGGGGGCCCGGGCGCAGGGTCCCCCGCCAGGGCCAGCTGCGGGGCGTCCAGTGGAGACGACGACGATGACTCGGACGAGGACAAGGAGGGCAGTGGGGATGGTGACTGGCCCGGCCACGTGAAGTTCTATGACTCGGGTGTCTCCTGGTCCTCCTTCCACAGCTGACCCCGGCCCGCAGACTGAGGGACGGGCTCCCGGGTCCCTTCTGCATCCATGAAGACCCCACAGCTCGGGCTCCTAAGAGGGCAGAGTTCCCAAAGCTGCCCCGTTCTACATAAGGTCCCTGGCTCTCGCTCTCTGGACGGGGCACCTCTTTTCTGGACAGTGGCATCTCTGTTTCCATGATCAAACCCCAACACTTAGGCCTCTGGGACCAATGCCATTCCTCACCCTGTGACCTGCGCTCCCTGACTTATGGCTGCGGGCTCCTTTAGGGACCAGAGGGGAGACAGGACTGGAGTGAGGTCCTCTCTTCTCTGAGGCCTTACACCACCGCACGCGACCCCAGACGAGGACACGCCCCAGGGGATCAGGTGGCTCCTGGGAGGCCTCCAGGAAGCCAGGGCTTGGCCACCCACCTTGCCGACGCCGCCTACCTGGTCAGCTGGGCCTTGTCAAGCCGGGCCTGTGGGTGCCCCCAGAGCCCACAAGACACTGCCATGTGGAGGTGTCCACCAGGCTGGGGCTGCAGTCTGAGCTGCCCTGGCCCGGGCAGCCTGCCAAGGCCTCTGGCCTCATCTCACTGCTGCAGGTGTCCAGGGGCTGCTGCCTCTCAGTCCTCGCCTCTCCCTGGCTGAAGAAGCATTGTTACCTGTTGGGACTAATTTCCAGTAACAGAGACCTTCTCCAGGCTGACTTTATTTTTTTTATTTTTTTTTTTTTTTATCCTCACCTGAGGACATTTTTTCTATAGACAGAGCAGGAGGGAGAGAGAGAAAGAGAGAGAGAGAGAAACATCGACGTGAAAGGGCCACATCGAGTGGCTGCCACCCGCACGACCAACCAGGGCCGGGGACAAACTGCAACCGAGGTACATGCCCTTAGCGGGAACCGAACCCGGGTCTCTCCGGACCGCAGGCCGACGCTCTAACCGCTGAGCCAAACCGGCCAGGGCTCCAGGCTGACTTTATAATAAAAGGAAAACTTAAGGACAGGTGTGGTTGAGAGTCCAGGTGTCCCTCAGACACTGCTCAATCAGAGGTGACACCATGCTGGGGACAGATGCCAACCACTGTCCGCCAGGCTGGCATGCCCGGGGACACGGGCAGCATGGTGGGCTCAGGTGTTTGCACCACATCTGGGCTGTTTCCCAAGGACACACCCCTCTGTCCCGGAGCTGTGCCCGTGACCGGCACCTGCAGCCCTGCTGACTTGCGGTGAGTTCTCTGCGTGGACAGCGAGTGCGGAGAGCGAGGAGCCATGTGTCCGGCTGGGCCCTGGCTGCCTGGGGGTCAGTGCTGTTGAATGGGGGGGGCCCAGGTGTCGCGAGTGTGTGTTGGGGCTGGAGCTGGAATGCCAGCCTGGCCCACACCTGGCCACAGAGTCGTGGGTCCTTCAAGACAGTCTCCGGCCTTTGCTTCTGCATTCTTTGCCTGCCACCTGGCACTGTGGCAGAGCAGGGCTCACTGCCAGCGGGACGGAGTGAGTGGCTCCGGGAAAGCTCCCACGCTGCAGGGCACAGTGCCTGAACCCACCACCAGGGCTCCAGTCCCCAGGGGAAGCCTAGTCCTCTCTGGCCAGTTCTCTAACGTCTTGTTCGAGTCGGACTTGATTCAGCAGGTCGGGTCTGGCTCCCAGGGCGGCGAGGCTCCAGCCTGCCCTGACAGGTAGGCACCCCAGTGGGGGAGGCACCCAGGGGCTGCCTGAGGCCTTCCTAGCAGGGGCAGAGGGACCGGACTGGGTGGGGAGGGTCAGAGGTGCGCCCCGGAATGACTCGTTTGTGTAGTAGCCCTTGGCCTCCTGAGCCACACGAACTGGTCCAGGCTGGTTCTCCCTGGACAGAGGGCTAAGGGCAGGACAGGTCACGGATTGAGGGGTGCTTCCTGGAAACAGATTGGGTGCCCTCAGAAACAGGCTGGGCATGAGGCACCCAAAACGCTTCCTTAGGGCCACAGGGGATTTGGTGCAAGCGTGGCCACGGAGCAGGGCAGGGGCTGGGAGGTGCCCGACCCTGCCAGGTGGAGTCCTTACCAGAGCGCGTGCACACACACACACACACCCCAGAAGCCCTTCAGCCAGCCTCCTACATTTCCCATCCTGACGCCCATCTCAAAGCCCAGACCTGCTATTGACTCAGTCTGAGGGGACGATTAGAGTCTGAAAACAGGGGGTCACACCCAGGAAAGGACTATGAACACCCCGGGAACTTTCTGGGGCTACTCCCAGGCCCCGTCACAGCCCGAGAACCCAGGGGCAGGTGCACCCTGACAGGGTCGGGGTGCGTGCCAGATGAGACATGGGGCCCGGTTCCGAGTCCCCCTCAGGATCCTGGCTCCTGCTGGCTCCCACCACCTGGAGGAGCTGGCTCCGGGCTGTCCCAGTGCCGACAGAAAGGCAGGCCCACAGGGAGAGCACGGGGTGGGCAGAGCCACACACTTCTGGGCAAAACAAGGGAAATTTCAGTCCTTGGAGCGTCCCCTTCAGGGTCCTGCCAGATGTTCTGACTCCAAAGCGCAGGCTTTCCGAACAACAGGTCCTGCTCCCATGGCTCCCACGCGCAGGCTCTCTGTCCCTGAGGGAGCTGGGGACTGGGGTGTCATCTGTCTGGCCCTTCTTTCTCAGTGTAACATGCCCCTGCAGCTGCCCCCAGCAATTTCCTATACCCAGTTTTCAGATTTTCAACATTCTCAAAATGCCAAATGCCTTCCTTCTCTCCCAGCCCAGCCTCCTGGGGTCCCCACCCCTGACCCAGGGAGAAGAGGAACAGTTTGGGTCCCGGGACAATCCAGCCACTTGCCAGGAACCTGTGTCCCTGAGGCCTGTGCTGTGGCTGGTCCCAGAGAGCAGGAGTCCCAGCAGAGGGCTGAGTGACAGGTGGGCTGGGGCAGGATTGCCCAGCAGACCCAGCATCTTCACTTCGGGACACTCAGGAACACGCTCACGCAGCTGTGATAGTGACGCCTGCAAAGGCAGCCACAGCAGCAGTGCAGCCCAAGGCAAGGGGGTGCAGCTGTCCCAGGTGGCAGGAACTCCCAGGTACAGCACTAGTGTCCCTAGGTGAAGGGGTCCCAGGCCTGGACAGCAGGGATGCAAACTCCACAGCCACAGGGCCCATCACAGGATGTGCACAGCACGCTCCAAGCTGCACAGAGGGGGTCGGGGGGGGGGACTTTGTAGCAGCTTTTATTTCATTGCACTCTTCTGGATTCCAAGTTTCAGCAATAAATACTGACAAATCAAAGCACAGAAATCATTGTGAAAGCATTGAAAAGAGAGTGAATGCAGGAGGCCAGGATTGGTGGGAGGGGCTTTGTCTGGGAGGGGCTGTCTGGGAGGGGCTGCGTCTGGGAGGGGCTGTGTCTGGGAGGGGCTGCGTCTGGGAGGGGCTGGGCAGAGCAGGGGAAGCCCTCTTACTTTGTACCTGATTTGGTACCAGGCTGGTGTGGCATATTGAAATATAAATGAAGATTTTTGACAAGGAAATACTGAAATACTGAAAGCCCAGACCCTGAGAGCCTGGGGGGAGAACCAGGCAGGTACCTTCAGCTCCTGAGGGAGCGGGGACCCGAGGTCTAGGCAGATCTGGGGCCCACAACCCCCTGCAAGGCCCCTGGGACCCAGCTAGTCAGAGGAGACTCGCTCAGCGGGGCCTGCGGCATCCAGCCCAGGTTGTCAGGAGTGGGACCATCACCTCCCCACACTGTCCCCCCAGGAGAAAGCCTGACATGGGAGGGGGTTCAGGGGACATTGTGAGGGAACTCTGACCTCTGTGCTGACACCCCTGGGCCCTGGGTGTGGCAGAGGGGGACCCCACCTGTGAGTGACCCCTGTCACCTTCTCTGAGTTAGCAGCATCATCCCAGTGGCCAGCCCTGCCCATCCCCCAGCAGCACAGAAAAGGTCCAGGCAGCAGGGCAGCCAGCAGCGTGGCCTGTGCTGGGCGAGCCAGTGGGAGAGCAGTTCCTCTGAGACACGTGCCTCCGTCCTTCCTAAGCTCCGTGGGCTCCAGTGCATCGAGTTTCCTTCACGCACAAGGAGGTTCGGGATCTGACCCTCCTGGGGACGAGGGCCTCCCCCTACACTGTGCACCAGACAGCGCTTTCTCCATCAGTGATTTCCAGAACATGATGCAGCACAGCAGAAGCTTCTCCTGCAGGACACAGGGGGTGTGGGGCAGCCCAGCTCCCATCACATCCCTCGAGGCCCCTGCCGAGGGGCTAGTCCCCATACTGCACTTCGGCGTGGAGCTCCTTGGTGAGGTAGTCCTCCAGCAAGGCCAGCAGCCGCTGCTGCAGGGCCTCACTGCCCATGACCAGCATGGTGAGCTGCACAGCGTCCGTCCAATCCAGGTTCCTGACGATGTCGTTGACCTGTCTGAACAGCTTCTCCTGCTCAGAAGGTGGCAGCTCCATCAGGATCTGAGGGACCGGCTTAAACTGCCCACTCGTCATCCAGGCCCCTGATATTCCCCCGACAGCACCACCTAGAAGACAAGGAAGGTTCAATGAGTCGGGCCTGTTCCTTCATGAAGGCCTCGGGAGCTTGCTGGGAGCTGGCCCCAACTGACGAGCGGGCTCAGCGGGCACAGCCACACCAGGCAGCGGGCACGGCAGAGGCTGAGGTGGCCTTCCCTCCACTGGGCTCAGGTCATGCACACCCCAGCAGGCCCCTTCCTGAGCCCCACTTTCAGGGATGCAGCACGAAGCGTCTCCCCACTCAGAGCTGAGCTAACGAAAATCCTCTTTTCCACGTTTCCCTTAAAGCCTCTCTCCCCGCAGAGGAGGCGGCTGAGGAGCAGGTGCTCGGTCAGAACCGTCTCGATGAGGCCATTTCCTCGCGTGGCTAAGGGGCTCCTCGCCCTGGACACTGGGAGTTTGAGTGAACTCTGGTTAGGGGCCCTGCAGACAGATGAGGCCTTTTCTCTAAGCCGTGCTCCCCTGCGAACCCCGAGGGTAGAATGATGGACCACCACTCCATGCACTCAACCTTCTCTCTTCCTGCTGCCCCCAGAGGGCACAGACAGTATTTCAAGTGCAAATTGGTTCTCAAAGTCAAGGCACTGCTTGGCTTCTTAGTTGTGACAAATGCACTTGGTAACCTAGGACACTGATGTCAGGGAAGGAAAACTGAGGTGTTCTGTCCACCAGCTTTGCGACTTCCCGGAAATGTCACTGTTTAAAAATAAGTTCGTCTGGTAGGATGTAGCCGGGCCAGAGGGAACCCGTGTGCAGGCCGGACTCGGCTGCAGCCACTAAACCTGCACCATCTCGGGGGAGCCGGGGACACTGTCCCCACCGGTGGGAAGAGGCCAGCCCCCGTTCTGGAGGTCACACACCGCCCTTGGACAGGCTCACCTTTCCTGGAAGGGAAGGACATTTGGGGAGGAAAACAAGTGATTTACAAGTGTCTCTGCGTCTTCCCCACCACACTGGTGAGCCGCTGGGAAGCAGGAGCCATCCGGGCAGAAAGCAGTCACCTTCCCAGCTTCCAGACAAGAGCTCCACCCGACTGAGCTCTGGCAGACCCCTGCACCCCGGCTCGGACTGCCCGGCACCCGGGAGGCTGTCAGTCAATCTCTGCTGAGCCCATGTGACAACCCACGCCTTCAGCAGGTCCCTGGGCTACAGGGTCCATCGCAGGCCCCTCCCCAAGGCAGGCCTGAACCCCACCCTAGTCCACAGTGCAGGTCACCGCCCATGGTGTGGGCCACAGCCTGTGGTTGAGGCCACTCAGGGTTTTAATTCTCCCTGCTCCCTGTCCAGAGGAAGCAATGACACCTGACATCCAGGGGACCACGGGAAATCAGCCAACCCTCGTTCACTGCCAGATACGGGTTCTCAGATGGACGCAGGTGGTAAAACAAGGGGCAGGTACCACTGTAGACTGTGTGCTGGTCTGGAGTGTAGACCTGGAAGGGGGTGCTCTCAGAACAGCTGATGGGAACAGCCAGACAGCACGTGCTCCTGGTACAGCCCCGCAAATCCCAGCTCATCCTTGATCCCTGCTGTGGTGACCTACAATGATGTCCGGAGTGGGGTGGGGTTCCCAAGGGATACCCTGAGGTCTCTCTACTCTAGGACCCATCCCTGGTTAAGGGCGCCCTACCGTCTGCATGACATGGACGCCACGTCCAGAGCGCCCTGCACGACTGAGACACAGACACAGAAGTGTTTTCACCAGGGCATGTTATGCACACAGAGATCCTGTCACAGGGCGCAGACTTCCATGAGACCTCTGTCCCACACTCACGAGGCTAGGGCCCCTGCGAGGCACTTGCACTTACCAAATAATAATCCCTTAAGGCCTGCAACAGTGCCACTAATCATGGAAACGATGTCAGGGATTAAGGTGCCCGTCATCCAGTTCTTGACAGCCGCCTTCATTTTCTTATCCCGCGAAAGGGTGCACAGCAGCCTCATGACATCTTCCACCGTGAGGGGCATCTCTGGGGCCAGCAGCTCGCCTTCCGGAGAGAGAGATTCAAGAGCGTTACTCCTTTCTCCAAGAAAGACCACATGTTAGGACAAAGCAAGTCTCTACAAGTTCAAGAGGATGGAAATCATATCAAGCATCTTTTCAGATCACAATGGCATGAAACTAGAATCAATTACAACAAAAAGACACCAAAATATTCAAACACTTGGAGGCTAAATAGCATGTTATTAAACAAAGAATGGGTTACCAAGGAGATTAAGGAAGAAAGTAAAAACTTCCTGGGAACCAACAAAAATGAACACAGAACAACACAAAAATCAATGGGACGCAGCCAAAGCAGTCCTGAGAGGGAAGTTCATATCACTACAGGCCTACTTCAAAAAACAAGCAAAATTCCTAAAGACTTTCTAACCCTTCTACTTAAAGAACTAGTAGGTAAAAAAAAGAAAAACCCAGAGCAAAAAGAAGAAAAGAAATAGTAAAGGTCAGAGCAGAAATAAACGACATAGAAACTAAAAATAACAATTGAAAAGATCAATGAACAAAGAGTTGGTTCTTTGAAAAGATAAACAAGAGAGATGGACCCATAGCCAGACTGACCAAGAAACAAAAAGAGAGGACCCAAATAAACAAAATCAGAAATGAAAGAGGAGTAACAACTGACACTGCAGAAATACAGAGGATCATCAAAGCATACTGTGAACAGTTATACGCCAACAAATTGGACAATCTAGGTGAAATGGACAAATACTCCAAAAGTTTATATGGAACCAAAAAAGACCCCGAATAGCCACAGCAGTCTTGAAAAAGAAGAACAAAGTATGACGGATCACAATGCCTGATATCAGGTCACACTACAAACCCACTGTAATCCAAACAGCCCGGTACTGGCACCCGCACAGGCATACAGATCAATGGAAGAGAACAGAGAACCCGAAAATTGATCCAAGACATTATGCTCAATTAATATTCGACAAAGGTGGCAAGAGCATACAGTGGAGTAAAGACAGTCTCTTCAAAAAATGGTGCTGGGAAAATTGGACAGCTACATGCAAAACAGTGAAGCTAGACTGCCAACTTACACCCTACATGAGAATAAACTCAAAATGGATAAAAGACTTAAATGTGATACGAAAATCCATAAAAATCCTAGAAGAAAATGTAGGCAACAAAATTTCAGACATCACACGCAGCAGAATTTTCACTGATACAACACCTAAGGCAAGAGAAACAAAGGAAAAAATGAACACATGGGACTACATCAAACTCAAAAGCTTCTGCACAGCAAAAGAAACAACCATCAAAATGGAAAGGGCACCCAGTGTATGGGAGAGCATAATTGGAAATGATACATCAGACAAGGGGTTAATTTCCAAAATATATAGAGTACTCATACAATTCAAAAAAGGAAGACAAAGAACCCAATAAAAAATGGGCAGAGGACCTAAAGAGACACCTCTCCAAACAGGACATACAAATGGCCAAGAGACATGTGAAAAAATGCTCAATGTCACTAATCAGCAGAGAGATGCCAATTAAAACAATAATGACGTATCACCTCACACCTGTCAGAATAGCGCCATCAACAAATCATCAAACAACAAGTGCTGGCGAGGGTGTGGAGAAAAGGGGACCCTAGCACACTGCTGGTGGGAATGCAGACTGGTGCAGCCACTGTGGAAAACACTATGGTGTTACCTCAAAAAGTTAAAAATGGAACAGCCATTTGACCCAGTGATCCCACTCCTAGCAATATACCCTAAGAAGCCTGAAGCACCAATCAGAAAGAATATACGTACCCCCATGTTCACAGCAGCACTATTTACAATAGCTAAGATCTGGGAACAGCCCAAGTGTCCATCAACAGATGAGTGGATACAAAAGCTGTGGCACATGCACACAATGGAATACTATGCAGCTGTAAGAAAGAAAGATCTCTTATCATTTGAGACAACATGGAGGGAACTGTTTGCAAAGATAACAGGAACACAGATGCTATGCCTCCTGGGCAGATGGCTAAGGGACAGGAAATGAAAACCGCAGCTCAGAATCAGCGTTGCTGTGTCGTGCTATCTGCACCCACAGAAATGCCTTCCTGCTGTGATGGAACCGTCCCCTTCCTGTCTCACAAGCACCCCTTGCCCTGGGGTCCTCATCCGAACACTGTCTTGGCCGACAGGTTTCTTGTTGAGCTCGGATGAACACCTGTTACCTCTCCCTCTGAGAGGCCTTTTATTTCCAGGTTAACAGTTGCTAGTACTTAACAATCAGCACATTTCACCTATCCCTAGACTCCGTCTCTGTGGAGAAACCAGAGGCCACGGAGGCCAGCGCTGCCCGGGGCTGCCCGCTGTGCCACAGGCCCTCCCTGTGCTCCTGACCCTGCCCGCCTGGCAGCTCACTTGGCACCTCTCAATCTCTCTTTTTTAAAGGCTGAAGAAGCTCCCAGACCGACCCAAGCTAACCTCGGTCCTAACCCGTTGAGAGCCCTTGTGATCCCTTCTAAACCAGCACCCCGAGCCTCCCCCCACGGAGCAAGGCCACATGTGCTGACTTTCCCAGGGGTACTGCTGGACTCCCCCTGGGTTATATACCCCACCCCCACCCCCGCCTCCCACGCCCGCCCAGGTTACAGCCATAGGTCACACACAGCCATGCCCACGTTACTGTGGGAGGACACACACAGGTACCTGGGTCACTGCAGGTAGTGACAGAGCTCTGGGAGATCACACACACACAGCCCAGGGTGGTGCGCCAAGTGACAGCCCTGGCACCAGGTCAGGGCGGGGCTCTGGGACAGGAGCCTGGGTCCCAACCCCTTCGTTTGCGCTTCCGCTTCCTCCGGGCCTTCTGCACGCTCCGCGCTCCACGTCTTCAATCGAGAAATGAATGAAGTTCAGGTGTCCGCCGGAAGTTCCAGGCGGACTCCAGGGACTCCGGGAACACGCACCTGCCCACGCTGACCCTCCCCAGCTGGAGGCTGCCCCACCGCAGCGGGGTCACCGGCCATCGGGGGGCACAGGGACTCACCCCAAGGTCACCATGACCGGCAGCGCCCAGCGTGCAGGCCCCGCCCTCCCTCCTTCCGGCTGGAGTGCAGGGACCCTCAGAGTCGCCAAGAGCAGGGCTCAGCCAGACCAAGACCACAGAACGCCAGCACTTCCCTTGAGCACTTCCCTTGGGCCCCTGGCTGCCGGCTCACGGGAGGACCCAGGGCAGGGCGCGCTCCCCTCCCACCTGGCCCAGCCCAGTAGGACATTTGGATCCTTCTGGTCTGTGTGGCCCCAAGAACAGCCCTGCCCTTCACCCCACCTCACAGGGGACCTTCAGGCTTAGGGACCCACTCCCTCAGCCGCCCCCCCCCCCCCCCCCCCCCCCCGCACACACAAAGCACAGGGCCTAGGCCCTAAGAGGCTAATTCGGTGTTTGGTGACTGTACAGGCAGAATCCTGTAGCAGCTGTGCCCCAGGGACACCAGGGCCTCTGGTCCTGGGGGCAGGGAAGGGGGTGAAAAGGCCAAGTTCAGGCTAGACTCCTAGGGCTCCAAGGCAAAGCTGATGTTGGGGAGCCTGGAGGGTGCAAAGAGCCTGAGGAGTGGGGGTCACAGGAACCGGCCCCCACCCAGATCCCCAAATCCCCAAATTAGAGAGTGCTTGTGACACCAACTGCATTGTAAATGCCCCATGCATGGCGCTCACACTCTTGTTTAGGGAGAAGTCTGTAGCTGTTCCTTCAGAGCCAGTTTACACCCAACTACATCGTGCCCGTGAGCAACAATGTAACATTTTGAGAAGATGTTCTCCAGCTCTGGTTGGTTGAATCTACAGATGGAGAACCTGCAGCCAAGGGGCCCACTGAACTTTACCGGGTCCTATGGAGAGTACACACACACACACACACACACACACACACACACGGGCTGGCCTTGAACCATCTCAAATCTGGAAAAGCCTTCGGGACTTTGCATGGACATCCCCTTTAATCCTAACATGCTGTCATGGTCATATCAGGTAGGAGAACCGAGGTACCAAGGTCCGCCCGAGGCACCCAGGTAGGGAGAGTCAGGGGCCAGACTCCATCCTGGGTCCACCTGGCTCTAAAGCCCTTGCTTGTAAGCAGCACCTGCCTGTGTAAATCTTTACATCACAGTTGTATGACGATGCACTTCTCAGATCGCAGCCCATCCCAGGTGACCGTGACCCTGCCCTTGTACATGGTTTTAACCACTTTGTTGAGCTATGATTGACACACAAAAGGCTGTACATATTAATGTCTGCAACTCGATTCATCCTGGGATAAGTACACACCCGTGAAACCATCAACCCCGTCAGGGCCATAAATACACCTGTGAGCTCTGGACGTTCCCTCCTGCCCCTTTAGGAGATTGTCCTGCGTGTGCCAACACGGAAAAAGACCTGAGTGGACTTCAGTACGCGATGCAGCGGTGTCCGCTAGAGCAGGAAGCTGGATGGCTCTCCAGGTCGCACATCTCACGGGACAGGACCTTGGGCCTAGCTCATCACTCGTTACTGTTCTCGGTACTTCCGTTTCCTCTGTTCCCCTGTCAGAAGCGCCGAAAGCATCACCCAGCATTCCCCTTGCCGCAGTGCTTAACCCCTCCTGTTCCTGAGTGGGAGCTTCCGCTCGCGGTGGGTGGCTGTCAAGCAGTGTGCTAGCCCAGGGTAAGAGAGTCCTGCACCTGGGTCCCCAGGCTTGGGCCTGGGAGAGGTTCTGCTTCTCTGCGGGCAGCGCCCCCTGGCGGCACACTGCATCACGGCAGCTCCTCCTTCCCCAGACTGCAGGGGGGTGGGGAGCCCTGGGAGATGCAGGAGGGAAAGAAACTCCAAGGCGGGCCCTCTGGAGAAGGTCAGCTGTGAGAAGCCACTCAGACCTTCAACTCGTCAGTTCCCAAGTCTCGAGACTCACACCTGGCAGCCGGGCAGTGTGACACCCGGTACCACATCCTCGCGATGGCAGCTGGGAAAGTCACTGCGTCCTCTGTGCCTCGGTTTTCTCATCTGGGAAAGGACCATCATAATGCTGGGGGTCTCCTCGGACAGCTGAAGGTCACAGGAGGTCATGTGTAGGAATCTCAAGTGTCCTCCTTTCCCTTGTGGAGTATGAAAGTGAACAGCGTCTGGGAAGTCCCAAATGTGAGCTGCAGGTGCCCCAGGGTCAGGACATCCAACCCCCCTCCTTCACACAGCATCCTATGCCTGGGGTGCCCAAGAGTCCCCCTGCATTTGAGGTTGTGTTAACAGAGCCAGCCGGAGCAGAACTCAGATGCTGTCCCCTAGGCCAGCACCCCCACCCCCTTCCTGGAGGCTGAGGGAACCAGCTCCTACCTGACATGGCAATTTCAGGAGAACCCCCCACCCCCAGCCCAGACCCAAGGCTGGGTGATCCCAGGCTCAGGACACACACACACACACACACCTGCAGCCTGTTTCCCAGAGCACATGAGGACACTTGATTGCATTTCAATAGAGAAATGGTAGGGTCAGTGTTCTCTGTTTTCAGTTACCCCTAAGGGGGCACCATCGTCTGTTTGGGGCTCGGGGAATTCCCAGAATCTTGATCCAGCCTGGAAGCCAGGTTCCCACAGAGCCAGGGTTTGGGGTCAGGACACGTCCAAGCCATGTGCTGGGTCTGGGACACCTTTCCTAAGGGCCTCAGTCCATATCCCGAGAGGAGAGGTCCCCCTTGTCCCCAGTCCCCCCGCCCCCAGGATGCATGCCATTTCTTTCATCTGTCTCATGTTCACACTTTGGGCACCTAGCAGGTATATTCGTCCGCTGGGACCCATAACAAAGCACCACTAACTGGAGGCTTGCAAAGGAAGTTGACTGTCCCGCAATTTTGGAGGCTCGAAGTCCAAGGTGTCGGCAGGGCCTGTGGGGGAGAATCCCGGCTCTTCCAGTGCTTGGGGGTGGCCGTCCGTCCTTGACCTTCCTTGGCTTGGAGCTGCATGCCAGCCTTGTCATTGCATGCTGTCCTCCCTCTTCTGTGCCCCAGTGGCCCCCATCTGATAAGGACACAGTCATATTGAAGTAAGACCCACCCCCAGGACCTCAACTTGACCCTGTCTGCAAAGACCCTATTTCCAGGTAAGGTCACTGTCAGGAGTACCTGGGGTGTGGGCTTCATCTGATCTTTGGGGGCAACACGATTCAACCCCGGACACAGGGACCTGCAGGGGCTGCTGCGGTGACTGCTGTCTGAGCGCACACAGAGCGCACGCACACGGAAGGAGCGGCCTCGCCCGTGTCTGGAGGGAGGCTATCAACACCTAAATGACTGACTGGGGACAGAGTAGCAAAGGGGTCCTGTGTGGGGCGTCCTGGTGCCCCTGTGGGGATGGGGAGACCGTGTTGAAGACCTTCCCCGGCCCAAAAGGCTCTCCTCCCTGGGTGTGCTCCTCACTTCCTCCATGCCCACACCCAGCGGGTCATCTGGGCAGAGGTGGACCTGGCCAGCCGGCCTCCAGAGCCCACTGACGCCCCAGGGCTGTGGGGGTGCCGCTCTTGCTCTTCTGGGCCCCGAGTCAACCACCACAGCTGCGGGGTGTTAGGCCTCGGTCTGTGGCCGCAACCTGGGTTCCCACCAGTTCTGCCACGCACCTGAGCCGCGAGGGTGCTGGAGGACACAGTGGGTCCTTCCTCAGGGGGCCTGGCATGGTGCCCAGGCCTCCCGGTGCCCGTGCCAGGCCTAGTGAGCCCCCACCAGGAGAGCTCAGAGCTCTTCACCCACACATTGTCCCGTGAGTCTTGTCCTTCTGAGGACCTGACACAGGAAGAGAGAAAGACCCAGAGGCTCATGCCCCACTTCCCGGAACCCGCTGGCAGTGTGGTGACATTTCCCGCTGCCTTTTTCAAATAAAAGAAATGTCGGCCAAGTCCAGCCGGTGTGGCTCAGTGGGTGAGCACAACCCATGGACCAAGAGGTCACCGGTTCGATTCCTGGTCAGGACACATGCCTAGGTTGTGGGCCCAAACCCCAGTGGGGGGCATGCAGGAGGCGGCCAATCGATGTTCTCTCTCATCGATGTTTCTATCTCTCGCTCCCTCTCCCTTCCTCTGTCTCTGAAATCAATATAAAAAAATAAAAATTAGGAAAAAAAAAGAAATGTCGGCCAAGCCCCATCGCCAGACCCTGCCATGTGGAGTCCTTACCAGAGCACGTGCACACACACACACACACACACACACACACACACACACCCCAGAAGCCCTTCAGCCAGCCTCCTACATTTCCCATCTTGATGCCCATCTCAAAGCCCAGACCAGCTGTTGGCTTAGTCTGAGGGGACGACTACAGTCTGAAAACAGGGGGTCACACCCAGGAAAGGACCATGAACACCCCAGGGAACTTTCTGGGGCTACTCCCAGTCCCCGTCACAGCCCGAGAACCCAGAGGCAGGTGCACCCTGACAGGGTCGTGGTGCGTGCCAGATGAGACATGGGGCCCGGTTCCGAGTCCCCCTCAGGATCCTGGCTCCTGCTGGCTCCCACCACCTGGAGGAGCTGGCTCCGGCTGTCCCAGTGCCGACAGAAAGGCAGGCCCACAGGGAGAGCACGGGGTGGGCAGAGCCACACACTTCTGGGCAAAACAAGGGAAATTTCAGTCCTTGGAGCGTCCCCTTCAGGGTCCTGCCAGATGTTCTGACTCCAAAGGGCAGGCTTTCCGGACAACAGGTCCTGCCCTGTGGCTCCCACGCGCAGGCTCTCTGTCCCTGAGGGAGCTGGGGACTGGGGTGTCATCTGTCTGGCCCTTCTTTCTCAGTGTAACATGGCCCTGCAGCTGCCCCCAGCAATTTCCTATACCCAGTTTTCAGATTTTCAACATTCTCAAAATGCCAAAATGCCTTCCTTCTCTCCCCGCCTAGCCTCCTGAGGTCCCCACCCCTGACCCAGGAAGAAGAGGAACAGTTTGGGCTCCGGGACAATCCAGCCACTTGCCAAGAATCTGTGTCCCTGAGGCCTGTGCTGTGGCTGGTCCCAGAGAGCAGGAGTCCCAGCAGAGGGCTGAGTGACAGGTGGGCTGGGGGAGGATTGCCCAGCAGACCCAGCATCTTCACTTCGGGACACTCAGGAACACGCTCACGCAGCTGTGATAGTGACGCCTGCAAAGGCAGCCACAGCAGCAGTGCAGCCCAGGGCAAGGGGGTGCAGCTGTCCCAGGTGGCAGGAACTCCCAGGTACAGCACTAGTGTCCCTAGGTGAAGGGGTCGCAGGCCTGGACAGCAGGGATGCAAACTCCACAGCCACAGGGCCCATCACAGGATGTGCACAGCACGCTCCACGCGGCACAGTGGGGTCGGGGGCGGGGACTTTGTAGCAGCTTTTATTTCATTACACTCTTCTGGATTCCAAGTTTCAGCAATAAACACTGACAAATCAAAGCACAGGAATCATTGTGAAAGCATTGAAAAGAGAGTGAATGCAGGAGGCCAGGATTGGTGGGAGGGGCTTTGTCTGGGAGGGGCTGTGTCTGGGAGGGGCTGCATCTGGGAGGGGCTGCGTCTGGGAGGGGCTGTGTCTGGGAGGGGCTGCGTCTGGGAGGGGCTGCGTCTGGGAGGGGCTGTGTCTGGGAGGGGCTGGGGCAGATAAGGGGAAGCCCTCTTACTTTGTACCTGATTTGGTACCAGGCTGGTGTGGCCTATTCAAATAAAAATGAAGATTTTTGACAAGGAAATACTGAAATACTGAAAGCCCAGGTGCTGAGACAGCCTGGGGGGAGAACCAGGTAGGTACCTTCAGCTCCTGAGGGAGTGGGGTCCCGAGGTCTGGGCAGATCTGGGGCCCACAGCCCCCGGCAAGGCCCCTGGGACCCAGCTAGTCAGGGGAGACTCGCACAGTGGGGCCTGGGGCATCCAGCCCACGTTGTCAGGAGTGGGACCATCACCTCCCCACCCTGTCTCCCCAGGAGAAGGCAGGCTGACATGGAAGGGGCCTCAGGGGACGTGGGTGAGGGACCTCTGAACTCTGAGCTGACACCCCTATGCCCTGGGTGTGGCAGAGGGGTACCCCACATGTTAGTGACCCCTGTCTCCTTCTCTGAGTGAGGAGCATCATCCCAGTGGCCCGCCCTGCCCATCCCCCAGCAGCACAGAAATGGTCCAGGCAGCAGGGCAGCCAGCAGCGTGGCCTGTGCTGGGTGAGCCAGTGGGAGAGCAGTTCCTCTGAGACACGTGCCTCCGTCCTTCCTAAGCTCCGTGGCTCCAGTGCATCGAGTTTCCTTCACGTACAAGGAGGTTCGGGATCTGACCCTCCTGGGGACGAGGGCCTCCCCCTACACTGTGCACCATACAGCGCCTTCTCCATCAGTGATTTCCAGAACACGATGCAGCACAGCAGAAGCTTCTCCTGCAGGACACAGGGGGTGTGGGGCAGCCCAGCTCCCATCACATCCCTCGAGGCCCCTGCCCGAGGGGCTAGTCCCCATACTGCACTTCGGCATAGAGCTCCTTGGTGAGGTAGTCCTCCAGCAAGGCCAGCAGCCGCTGCTGCAGGGCCTCACTGACCATGACCAGAATGTACAGCTGCCCAATATTCATGAACTCCAGGTTCCAGTCCATGGCCTTGACCTTGTTGAACAGCTTCTGCTGCTCATCAGACGACAGCTTCTTCAGGATCTCAGAGACAGGCTTATACTGCCCGCTAGTCAACCAGGTCCCTAATATTCCCCCGACAGCAGCACCTAGAGGACAAGGAAGGCTCAATGAGTCGGGCCTGTTCCTTCATGAAGGCCTCGGGAGCTTGCTGGGAGCTGGCCCCATGATGACGAGCGGGCTCAGCGGGCACAGCCCCACCAGGCAGCGGGCAGGGCAGAGGCTGAGGTGGCCTTCCCTCCACTGGGCTCAGGTCATGCACACCCCAGCAGGCCCCTTCCTGAGCCCCACTTTCAGGGATGCAGCACGAAGCGTCTCCGCACTCAGAGCTGAGCTAACGAAAATCCTCTTTTCCACGTTTCCCTTAAAGCCTCTCTCCCCGCAGAGGCGGCGGCTGAGGAGCAGGTGCTCGGTCAGAACCGTCTCGATGAGGCCATTTCCTCGCGTGGCTAAGGGGCTCCTCGCCCTGGACACTGGGAGTTTGAGTGAACTCTGGTTAGGGGCCCTGCAGACAGATGAGGCCTTTTCTCTAAGCCGTGCTCCCCTGCGAACCCCGAGGGTAGAATGATGGACCACCACTCCATGCACTCAACCTTCTCTCTTCCTGCTGCCCCCAGAGGGCACAGACAGTATTTCAAATGCAAATTGGTTCTCAAAGTCAAGGCACTGCTTGGCTTCTTAGTTGTGACAAATGCACTTGGTAACCTAAGACACTGATGTCAGGGAAGGAAAACTGAGGTATTCTGTCCACCAGCTTTGCGACTTCCCGGAAATGTCACTGTTTAAAAATTCGTTTGTCTGGAAGGATGTAGCCGGGCCAGAGGGAACCCGTGTGCAGGCCGGACTCGGCTGCGGCCACTAAACCTGCACCATCTCGGGGGTGCCGAGGACACTGTCCCCTCCGGTGGGAAGAGGCCAGCCCCCGTCCTGGAGGCCGCACACCGCCCTTGGACAGGCTCCCCTCTTCCTGGAAGGGAAGGACATTCGGGGAGGAAAACAAGTGATTTACAAGTGTCTCTGCGTCTTCCCCACCACACTGGTGAGCCGCTGGGAAGCAGGAGCCATCCGGGCACAAAGCAGTCACCTTCCCAGCTTCCAGACAAGAGCTCCACCTGACTGAGCTCTGTGAGACCCTGCACCCCGGCTCGGACTGCCCGGCACCCGAGAGGCTGTCAGTCAATCTCTGCTGAGCACATGTGACAACCCACGCCTTCAGCAGGTCCCTGGGCTACAGGGTCCGTCTCAGGCCCCTCCCCAAGGCAGGCCTGAACCTAGTCCACAGTGCAGGTCTCCGCCCATGGTCTGGGCCACAGCCTGTTGTTGACACCACCGAGGGTTTTAATTCTCCCTGCTCCCTGTCCAGAGGAAGCAATGTCACCTGACATCCAGGGGACCACGGGAAATCAGCCAACCCTCGTTCACTGCCAGATACGGGTTCTCAGATGGACGCAGGTGGTAAAACAAGGGGCAGGTAACACTGTAGACTGTGTGCTGCTCTGGAGTGTTGACGTGGGAAGGGGTGCTCTCAGAACAGCTGAGGGGAACAGCCTTACGGCACGGGGTCCTAGTTGAGGCCCACATATCCCAGCTCCTACTTGATTCCCGCTTTGGTGACCTATTCGGGGTGGGGGCTACCCAAGGGACACCCTGAGGTCTCTCTACTCTAAGATATATCCTGGGGGCAGGGCACCCTCCCGTCTGCATGACATGGACGCCACGTCCAGAGCGCCCTGCACGCCTGAGACACAGACACAGAAGTGTTTTCACCAGGGCATGTTATGCGCACAGAGATCCTGTCACAGGGTGCAGACTTCCCTGAGGCCTCTGTCCCACACCCACGAGTCTGGCGGCCCCCACGAGGCACTTGCTCTTACCAACAAATATTCCAAATGGGCCACCGGCCCAGCCACCAACGAAGGCCCCGGTGCTAATGACAACGATGTGGCTCTTCAAGTGCGGGACGGCTGCCTTCATTTTCTTTTCCTCCGAAATGAAGCACAGCAACCTCATGACATTTTCCATCATGACGGGCATCTCTGGGGCCCCGATGCTCTCCTTCTGGTCAGAGAGATTCAAGGGCGTTACTCCTGTCTCCAACATAGACCACCTGTTAGGACACAAAGCAAGTCTCTACAAATTCAAAAAAACTGAAATCATATCAAGCATCTTCTCAGATCACAATGGCATAAAAGTAGAAATCAGTTACAACGAAAACACAAAAATATTCAAGCACTTGGAGGCTAAAGAGCATATTATTAAACAGCAAATGGGTTACCAAGGAGATCAAGGAAGAAATTACATACTTCCTGGAAACCAACAAAAATGAACACAGAACAACACAAAATCTATGGGACTCAGCGAAAGCAGTCCTGAGAGGGAAGTTCATAGCACTACAGGCCTATCTCAAGAAACAAGCAAAATTCCTAATGACTTTCTAACCCTTCAACTTAAAGAACTAGAAAGTAAAAAAAAAAAAAAAAAAAAAAGAAAGAAAAAGAAAAGAAAATCCAAGAGCAAATAGAAGGAAAGAAATAGTAAAGGTCAGAGCAGAAATAAATAACATAGAAACTAAAGAAACAATTGAAAAGATCAATGATACAAAGAGCTTGTTCTTTGAGAAGATAAACAAGATTGATGGACCCTTAGCCAGACTCACCTAGAAACAAAAAGGGAGGACCCAAATAAACAAAATCAGAAATGAGAAAGGAAAGTAACAACTGACACCACAGAAATACAAAGAATCATCAAAACACTATGAACAATGATACGCCAACAAATTGGACAATTTAGGCGAAATGGACAAATTTCTAGAAATACAAAGTCTCCCAAAACTGAACCAGGAAGAGATAGAAAACTGGAGCAGACCAATAAGAACTAAGGAAATTGAAGATGTAATCAAGAAACTCCCAGCAAAGAAAAGCCCAGGCGCGGACGGCTTCATGGGGGAGTTTTACCGAACATTCAAAGATATAACACCCATTTTCCTCAAACTATTCCAAAAATCCAAGAGGACGGATGACTTCCAAACTCATTTTATGAGGCCAGCATAATCCTAATTCTAAAACCGGAAAAAGGCACTACAAAGAAAGAAAACTACAGGCCAATATACCTGATGAACACACATGCCAAAATCCTGAAAAAAATATTAGCAATTCGGATCTAGCGATACATCAAAAACATTATTCATCATGATCAAGTAGGATTCACCCCAGGGATGCAAGGATGGCACAATATCTGCAAATCAATAAACTTGATACACCACATAAACAAAATGAAAGATAAAAACCATATGATCTTATCAATAGATGCTGGAAAAGCATTCGACAAAATCAGCACACATTTCTGATAAAAACGCTCAGCAATATGGGACTAGAGGGATCATATCTCAACATAATAAAGTCCATATATGAAAAACCTACAGCCAACATCATACTCAATGGGCAAAAACTAAAAGCATTTCCCTTAAGAACAGGAACAAGACAGGGATGCCCACTTTCACCACTGTTTATTTGACATAGTACTGGAAGTCTTAGCCACAGCAATTAGACATGAAGAAAAAATAAAAGAGACCCAAATTGGAAAGGAGGAAGTGAAACTGTCATTATTTGCACATGACATGATATTGTACATAGAAAATCCTAAAGACTCCAGCAAGAATCTACTAGACTTAATAAATGAATTTGGCAAAGTAGCAGGATACAAAATTAACGTCAAGAAATCGACGGCATTCTTATACACCAATGATGAACTCACAGAAAGAGAAACTAAAAAAACAATCCCATTTACCATCGTGGTAAAAAAGTTAAGATACCTAGGACTAAATTTAACCAAAGAAGTAAAGGACCTCTTCACAGAAAACTACAGGTCATTGAAAAAAGAAATAGAGGAAGATAGAAAAAAGTGGAAGCATATACCTTGTTCATGGATTGGAAGAATTAACATCATTAAAATGTCCATGCTACTCAAAGCAATCTATAGATTCAGTGCAGTCCCCATCAAAATACCAAGGACATATTTCACAGAACTAGAACAAATGCTTCAGAAGTTCATATGGAACCAAAAAAGACCCCAAATAGCCACAGCAATCTTGAAAAAGAAGAACAAAGTAGGAGGGATCACAATGCCTGATATCAGGTCATACTACAAAGGCACTATAATCAAAACAGCCTGGTACTGGCACAAGAACGGGCATACAGACCAGTGGAACAGAACAGAGAACCCGAAAATTGACCGAACACATTATGCTCAATTAATATTCGACAAAGGTGGCAAGAGCATACAATGGAGTAAAGACAGTCTCTTCAATAAATGGTGCTGGGAAAATTGGACACCTACATGCAAAAAAATGAAGCTAGACCGCCAACTTGCACCATACACAAGAATAAACTCAAAATGGATAAAAGACTTAAATGTAACACGTGAATCCCTAAAAATCCTAGAAGAAAATGTAGGCAACAAAATTTTAGATATTACATGCAGCAGAATTTTCACTGATAAAACGCCTAAGGCAAGAGAAACCAAAGAAAAAATGAACTCATGGGACTACATCAAACTAAAAAGCTTCTGCACAGCAAAAGAAACAACCATCAAAATGGAAAGGGAACCCACTGTATGGGAGAGCATAATTGCCAATGAAACATCAGATAAGGGGTTAATTTCCAAAATATATAGAGTATTCATACAAGTCAACAAAAGGAAGACAAAGAATCCAATTAAAAAATGGGCAGAGGACCTAAAGAGACACCTCTCCAAACAGGACATACAAATGGCCAAGAGACACATGAAAAAATGATCAACGTCACTAGTCAACAGAGAGATGGAAATTAAAACAACAATGAGGTATCACCACACACCCTTCAGAATGGCCGCCATCAACAAATCATCAAACAAGTGCTGGTGAGGGTGTGGAGAAAAGGGGACCCTAGTACACTGCTGGTGGGAATGCAGACAGGTGCAGCCACTGTGGACAACACTATGGTGTTACCTCAGAAAGTTAAATAAGGAACTGCCATTTGACCCAGTGATCCCACTTCTAGGAATATACCCTAAGAAGCCTGAAACACCAATCAGAAGGAATATATCTACCCCGATGTTCACAGCAGCACTATTTACAATTGCTAAGAAATGTAAACAGCCCAGTGTCCATCAATAGATAAGTGGATAAAAAAAGCTGTGGTACATTTACACATGGAACACTATGCAGCTGTAAGAGAGAAAGGTCTCTTATCCTTTCAGACGACATGGAGGGACCTGGAGAGTATTATCGTGAGTGACAAAAGCCAATCAGAGAAGACAAATACCACATGATCTCACTTATTTGTGGAATACAATGAGCAAAACAAACTGAGGAACAAAATAGACCCAGAGACATAGAAGTAGGGTACAGACTGACAAACCTCAGAAATGAGTTAGGGGGGAGGGGAGGGAAAAGATAAACCACAGAACTTATATGCATGGATGCGTAACCATGGACATAGTCAACAATGCTGGGGACAGGTGGGGGGGGATCGGGAGGCGGTGTCAATGGGGGGAAAAGGAGAAACATCTGTAACAAAAATAAATTTTAAAGAAACACAAAGAGCATGACTCTTCCTCGAGTGTTGAAGACAGGCCCTCCTGTTTGGAGAGGACTTAGCCTCGCAGACAGCACCGTCAAGGGACAAGTTCTCTGTCACGGAGATAGTGGGGCTTTGGTTAGTTCATAAGCAAACGGCATCAGCAGGGTGGATGGAAGGCCTCCCCGCCCCCTTAATACCTTCTGGTCTGTGGCCCAGGAAGTGACCACAGTCATCTTAGGGGAGGCAGTGCCTGGCAGAGTCCCAGCTCCTGTCCTCTTGGGCGGACAGGCACCTGAGCTCAAGCCAAGTCAGAGAGGGGAAATCAGGACTGTACCCCGTCCTGGCCTCAGGCCCTGCTTGTCCCTGAGCGGCTGTGAGATTCCTGGCCTGGAAGGTGGGGTAACCCCCTGGCTGAATACCCAAGGGGTGAGCAGATGCCGGCAAAGTACCTGGCAAGTCGGGGACCCTACAGACTCTCAGCGAGTTGGCTCCAGGTCGACATCCAGCTACTTATCCACACCCCTGGCTTCCAGAAGCCCTACTGCCAGAGGCACCCCCTCTCCTCACAGGCCAGGATGGGGCCCCAGGATGAAACAGCCAGAGAAGAACAGACATCAAACAGTTCCAGGGACTCGGTACATGTGGGGAGACTGCAGGAGGCATTGACTTTTGGAACAATGATGTTACTACAATTCCCTCAGGTCAGGAGACTGCCAAGCTGGCTGGCAGGAAGAGGCAGGGCAGGGCAGGGCAGGGTCCTGGGGACGGAGCGCCCCCACCTGGCAGAGCTGGGAAGTAACATCAAAGCTGAACTTTCTTCCAGCTTCAGCTGCAGCCAACCTGGCGCCCTTCCCTTTCCAGCCCCCTGACATCCGGCTGACCCATGCACACAGTAGCTGAGGGAACTGATGAGGACATTTGGGGAAGACTATTGCTCAATGTCTTTTGGTTAGATGAGGGTTTTTTGAACCGAGGAAAATGAAGACCGGTCTCCAGTGTGCGATTATCTTCAGAATCGTGAGTTCTGAGCACAAATGTGCGGAGCTACCGTATCCCACAGCCAGGGTTTGCAACTTCTCTGCTGTCCCAGGAGAGCTGAGCAGGGAGCCGGGCTCCAGAACCTAGAACTGCCCCTTTTCCTTTCTGACACTCTTGACATCAGGGATTCCCCAAGGCACAGGGGTCCCTGAAGGTCTTGCTAACTCAGCCCGCAGGGTGGGGGAGACTGCCTTTCCCCACAAGCCCAGGTGGTCTGCAGCCTCGCTTGGGAAGGCAAGACTCAGAGAGAGTATGACCCAGAACACCGGGCGGCCACTCCTCGGTCCTGGAGGTCAGAAACTGCAAACAGGCGTTCCCAGATGTGTCTGTTTGCCAAACGGAGTCTGAGAGGCCGTGGCGGGGCTGCCATGCGGGGCTGCCCAGGGGCATGGAGGGCTGAGGTGTGCCTGTGCCCGTCCCTCCCCTAGGTGTCCTGGATCTGCCGACACCTCCTGGCTTCCAGACCCCTGCCTCCTCCCTGGAAGAGCCCCCCTCTGCTCTCCCAGAGGTCAAGACTTGTCCACACACGAATGCCTCAATCATAAAACAGTGTCATGACCTCGAAGGGACGGCCCCTGGAATGGCCACTCAGAAGGGGGGACAGGGGACAGAACTGATTTTCTCTGTGAAGTGAAGCAAATGAAATGAGTAGCAGCCTTGCTTCCCAAAGAACTGTTTGCAAAGGTAACAGGAACGCAGATGCTATGCCTCCTGGGCCGATGGCTAAGGGACAGGAAATGAAAACCGCAGCTCAGAATCAGCGTCGCTGTGTCGTGTTATCTGCACCCACAGAAATGCCTTCCTGCTGGGATGGAACCGTCCCCTTCCCGTCTCACAAGCACCCCTTGCCCTGGGGTCCTCATCCGAACACTGTCTGGGCCGATAGGTTTCTTGTTGAGCTCGGATGAACACCTGTTACCTCTCACTCTGAGAGGCCTTTTATTTCCAGGTTAACAGTTGCTAGTACTTAACAATCAGCACATTTCACCTGTCCCTAGACTCCGTCTCTGTGGAGAAACCAGAGGCCACGGAGGCCAGCGCTGCCCGGGGCTGCCCGCTGTGCCACAGGCCCTCCCTGTGCTCCTGACCCTGCCCGCCTGACAGCTCACTTGGCACCTCTCAATCTCTCTTTTTTAAAGGCTGAAGAAGCTCCCAGACCGACCCAAGCTAACCTCGGTCCTAACCCGTTGAGAGCCCTTGTGATCCCCTCTAAACCAGCACCCCGAGCCTCCCCCCACGGAGCAAGGCCAGGTGTGCTGACTTGCCCAGGGGTCCTGCTGGGACTCCCCCTGGGTTATATACCCCACCCCCTCCCCCACCCCCACCCCCACCGCCGCCTCCCACGCCCACCCCAGGTTACAGCCCGAGGTCACACGGAGCCACGCCCGGGTTACTGTGGGAGGACACACACAGGTACCTTGGTCACTGCAGGTAGTGACAGGCGCACCAGGGTTACCGCGGGAGCTCACACACACGCAGCCCAGGGTGGTACGCCAAGTGACAGCCCTGGCACCCGGTCAGTGCGGGGCTCTGGGACAGGAGCCTGGGTCCCACCTTATTCACGTTTCCGCTACCTCCTGTCCTTCTGCACGCTCCGCGCTCTACTTCTTCATCCGGAAAATGAATGAAGTTCACGTGTCTGCCCGCAAGTGCGGGGCCGACTCCGCTGGCTCCGCGGACTCTGGGGGCTCAGAGAACACCCGCCCTCAGCTGCCCCACCCGCACTGGCCCTCGCCTGCTGGAGGTCAGCCCCCTGCTGCGTGTTCACCAGCCATCCAGGGACACTGGGCCGCACCCCACGGTCACCCTTACCTGTGTTGCCCAGCGCGCAGGCCCCGCCCTCCTGCTTTCCGGCTGGGTCTAGGGGACCTTCCTTTGCCTCCGATCAGGGCGCAGCGAGACCATGAGCACAGGGCGCAGTCACTTCACTTGGGCCCCTGGCCTTTGGCCTCCCAGGAGGACCCGGGGCAGGGCGGGACCCTCCAACCTGGCCCAGCCCCATGGGGCATTTGCATCCCTCTGGTCTGTGTGGCCCCAAGGACAGCCCTGCCCTTCACCCCACCCCACATGGGGCCCTGTCTCCCTTTGGCTCCCTGGATCCTGGGGCCTAGGGACATACTCCCTCCCTCCGTCCCACCAGAGAATCACAGAGTCAAAGGCCAGGAGGAGCTAAATTGGCCTCTGTTGACTGTACAGGCGGTGCCCAATAGCAGCTGTGCCCCAAGGACACCAGGACCTCCGGGCCTGGGGGCGGGGCGGGGGCGTGAAAAGGCCAAGTTCAGGCTAGACTTCTAGGGCTCCAGTCCAAAGCTGATGTTGGGGAGCCTGGAGGGGGCAAAGCCCCTGAGGAGTGCGGGTCACAGGAACCTGCCTCCCCATTCAGATTCCCAAATCCCCAAATTAGAGAGTGCTTGTGACACCAACTGCATTGTAAATGCCCCGTGCATGGTGCTCACACTCTTGTTTAGGGAGAAGTCTGTAGCTGTTCCTTCAGAGCCAGTTTACACCCGACTACATCGTGCCCGTGAGCAACAATGTAACATTTTGAGAAGATGTTCTCCAGCTCTGGTTGGTTGAATCTACAGATGGAGAACCTGCAGGAACGGGGCCCACTGAACTTTACCGGGGCCTGTGGAGAGTACACACACACACACACACACACACACACACACACACACATGGGCTGGCCTTCTGTTGGGAACGGTGTCACTGGAACAGCAACCACCACGGTTTGACATAGTCCCGGGTGAGCTCCATGGTTTGACACAGTCCCTGGAGATACGAGGACCACCATGGTTTGACACAGTCCCGGGTGAGCTCCATGGTTTGACATTGTCCCTGGAGAAGTGGATTCACTGCGTGGCAGGAATCACGAAGAACAGTGACTGAAGATATAAAGTAAATGGGAAAATAAAAATGCAGGATGGCAAATGAAGGAGACTAATCTTTGCTTTCTCTATCTGTTAGCTGTCTGTTAGAAATTATTATAGAAGTAACATATAGATGACTAATGATGTAAATGGTAGAAAAGATTACAGGAAGAAAAGCAAGAAAATAAGATTTAGGACAGAAATGTGGAAGCTTAAAAGGATCTTAGATAGGAGGAAAGGTCAGGAGTTTTAAGAGGATGTCTGGATGAAGGGTGAAAATAGTAATTAACATGTAATATACATAAGAGTTGGGTAAACAACCAAAAGAATGTCTGTACTTTTTTGCCTAAAAGGTTTGGGGGAAACAATGTAACCTGTGGATCGATATGCATAATAAAAAGTCTGCTAGTCTGGTGCAGAAGGCAGAAGGAGAAGCATTAAGACTAAGCAGAAGTAAGATCAAGGATTTTCTGTCTCCCACATTGCGTGCTCTCTCTCTCTCTCTCTCTCTCTCTCTCTCTCTCTCTCTCTCTCTCGCCGACTCCGTCCACACCTTTGGGAACTCCTGGACCTGCCGAGGCTGGACCCCGGCAAGTGGCGCCCGAACAGGGACCTGAAGGTAAGGTATTGCTCGGGACGGATAGGACTCCACCGTGGGTGCCCGGGACCCCCTGCATAAGATAGGTAGGTAAGGGTGGAAAGTTGAAGAACTAAAAATTAAGAAATGGGTCAGACAGGATCTAAAGTGCTACGCCTTCTTAGCAATCTATTAAGTATTTTTATGCTTTGGGGTCTAAATGGAGACACCCTGGCTCACGAACAGGAGGATGGAGCTACTGCTCCTCCGACATTCCTAGAATCTCTAGCATATGTGGCACAGAATGAGCAGGAGGAAAAGGAAGATGATGAGCGATCAGAAAAGTATCATAAAGTAACTCCTGAAGAGCAAAGGGAGTTCGATGAAGCTGCTGCAGAATATCATAGGGATGATCCCTGGGGCTTCCCCGTAACTCGGGGAGAAAAGGGGCCTCCTCCTTTTCGGAAGCTGCCTCGAAAGCCTACTAGAAAGTTTCAGGGCCCGCCTCCACCTCGGGATCGACCAAGCACTAAGCTAGGTTCCAGTTTTCAACAAGCAGTTAAAGAAGCAGAGGCTGCAGGAGATTTTGATTTTTCTCTCTGTTGTCCTGTAATGTTTGAGAGAGATTCGGAAGATGATGAATATCCGGTTTGGGAACCTTTGTCTTACAAAATTTTGAAAGAATTGAAAGGCGCCTGTCAGAATTATGGTCCTTTGGCTCCTTATACTTTGACTTTGGTTGAGGCTGTTACTTCTAAATGGATGACTCCTCATGATTGGTTTCAAGTGTGTAAGGCTTGTTTAAGTGGGGGAGATTATTTGTTGTGGAGGACTGAATATGAAGATCTGGTAAAAAAGGCTGTAGAAAAGGAAAAGAAAAGAGGAGATGGTGGCTTTACATTAGACATGCTGTTGGGGGAAGGTGATTATGCTACGGTTAATGATCAGCTTTACATTCCCAGGGAAGGGCTAATACAGGTTAATCATAGTGCATTAAGTGCATGGAGGGGACTTCCCGTAACTTCAGGAAAGTCTACGGCATTGGCAGAAATTAGACAAAGACAGGATGAACCATTTCAGGAATTTTTGTACAGACTTGACCAGGCAGTAAAGCGAGTAATAACTAACCAAGAAGCTGCTGATATTTTGGTTAAACAACTGGCTTTTGAAAATGCTAATGCTACTTGTCAGTCTCTCCTTCGGCCCATCAGAAGGACAGGATCAATTGGAGACTATATAAAACAATGTTCTGAAGTTTCTCCAGCATTTATTCAGGGTGTAGCTATCGCAGCTGCCCTGAAGGGAGAGACATTTACTCAGTATATCAAAAATGTTAATAAGACAAAAGGAAATAATCAGTCAGATTCAGGACTTTGTTATTCATGTCGGCAGCCAGGACATTTTAGCAGACATTGTCCTACCAAAGCAGGAAACAATGGAGCTCCTATACCCCCTCCTCAGGGGGCCCAAGGGAGGAGCAATAATGCTCCAACAACACTATGTCCTCGTTGTGAGAAGGGTTTTCATTGGGCTAAAGATTGTAGATCTAAATATCATAAAAATGGCACTCTCCTTCAAGGGAGAAGGAATAATTCCAATGGCCCACAACAAGGTAATTGGCAGGGAAACTTCCAACAGGGCCAGCCCCGGGCCCAGACAACAATAGGGGCCTTGAGTGTAACCAATCCGTTCGCACAGTCCACGACTTATTCAGGGCCACCCCAGGCAGCGCAGGATTGGACCTCTGTTCCTCCACCAGTGTCATATTAACTCCTGATGCTCCAGTGACTAAAGTTCCTACAGGAACCTATGGTCCGCTTCCTCCTGGAACAGTTGGGTTAATAATTGGGCGTAGTTCGTCATCACTCAAAGGATTAATAATTATTCCAGGAGTAATAGATGCAGACTATACTGGAGAAATACAAATTTTATTATCCCCACCTACTCAGACTATTCAAATACAGGCAGGACAAAGAATAGCTCAGTTATTATTGTTACCTATTACTCAAACTGGAAAGCCGATAACGCAGGCCGAAAGAGGGAATGCAGGATTTGGATCTAGTGATGCGGCCTTTTGGATTCAGGAAATAAAGTCACAGAGACCTACTAAAATTTTGAAAATTCAAGGAAAACCGATATTAGGCTTATTAGATACAGGGGCAGATGCCTCCTGTATAGCAGGCAAGGATTGGACCTCATCCTGGCCCACGGTTACTACTCCAACTTCATTAGTGGGTCTGGGGTCAGCACAAAATGTTCAAAAGAGTTCACAGGTACTTAAATGGGAAGATGAGGAAAATAATTCTGGCCATTTTACTCCATATGTGATTTCAACAATTCCCATAACCCTATGGGGACGGGATGTTTTGTCACAGATGGGAGTGTTAATATTCAGTCCAAATAACACCATGGCAAATCAAATGCTGAATATGAATTTCAATCCTCTTAAAGGAATGGGAACAGATGAACAAGGCATGATCATGCCAATCATTCCTCAGCCTAGGAAATCTCGCGCTGGACTGGGATCTCAGGATTTATAGGTCAGGTCACTGCTCTGACTGCAGACCCAATCACCTGGATTAATGATTCCCCGGTTTGGGTGGAGCAGTGGCCTCTGTCAGCTGAAAAATTAGTGGCAGCACGTCAGTTAGTTCAGCAGCAACTAGATGAAGGACACATAGAGCCTTCTACCAGTCCATGGAATACTCCAATCTTTGTAATTAAAAAGAAATCAGGGAAATGGAGATTACTGCAGGATCTCAGAGCTGTCAATAAAACTATGGAGGATATGGGGCCTCTTCAACCAGGCCTCCCCAGTCCAGTAGCAGTTCCAAAAGGAAGTAATTTAATTGTTATAGACTTGCAAGATTGCTTTTTCACTATTCCTCTCTATGAGCCAGACAAAAGGAGATTTGTAATAAATATTTTGAATTTAAACATAGATGAGAGTTCTGCCATGTCCAGACATTGGGCACCAACTCCAGCAAAGCCAGCAACTTACGTTAAATGGAAGGATTTATTATCAGGACAATGGAAAGGGCCTGATACATTGCTAACCAAGGGGCGAGGGTATGCTTGTATTTTTCCACAGGACGCAGAAAGTCCGATTTGGATTCCAGACAGACTAATTCGGCTGTGCAATGAGTCACCCGCCACCACTCAGACCCCAGTGCACCACGGAGCGTCCAGATCCTGATGAGAGCTCTCTGGACCGATACCTGAGACGAATGGCTATTCATTCATGCCAGAAGAAGGGGAGACCCTACCTATCCAAGAAGGCACGTGGGACGATCCAGAGCCACTTGTGAGGCAACTATTCCCACCTGAGGACAGCTAAAGAGGCTCACAGAAGAAGCAACCACCATTGTGAGAGTTAGCGGGACAGAACTTTCTCCATCATCCCTATTTTTGGCTATGTTGGCTGTAATTGCATTCTGGGTACAAGGGTCTGGTGTTTCAGGCTCACCAATTTATACTCATTGGGCTTATGTTCCACAACCTGCGTTGTTACCACCTGTTGCTTGGGAAAATGAGAATATTCCTGTATGTACTAACCAACCATTATTGTTGGGGGGAGGTTCAATTGATTTTATTAGAAATGTCTCTACCGTTGATTTTGCCTATATGGGTAGGAGTGATTTAGTTCCTATATGTTTTCAATTTGAAAAAGGGCATATCCCAGAAATGTGTGCATATGTCTAAAAGAGTTCTTACAATTGTTACTCCCAAAGATTCTAAAAGTCAGTGTTAGATTTTAGTATTATCTGTTGTTGGTGTGACAAGGGCTTCCAAAGATAAAAATGTAATTCTTACTCCATTTCTGCCCACCTGTCCAAATACAGGTTTTAAGAAATTAGAGGCTAAAATAGATGCTTTAGAAGAGGTCTTAATAGTTATTAGAAGTGAGATACTAACATTAAAGGTTAGAACTTCATTTAAGTGTCACTTAGGATATAGATAGGATAGATATGTATTACTCCCTTAGAAGTTAATCAGTCAGCTTTGCTACCCTCATTAATCAGTATAGGGCTTTTCTTACTCATTCTCTCAATTCTATGTCTCTTTCTAGTCCTCCTTCTAACTCCTAAGTAATTCCATCCTAGAGATGGCTGACCATGCCTAGAACTTGGTGAACTGGACT
This sequence comes from Tadarida brasiliensis, assembly GCA_030848825.1. Lineage (NCBI taxonomy): Eukaryota > Metazoa > Chordata > Mammalia > Chiroptera > Molossidae > Tadarida > Tadarida brasiliensis. The sequence continues at coordinate 50,569,858 of CM061276.1, forward strand.
GGTTAGTCAATGACGGGCAACTGGAGTCCACACGCATTGCCGACCGCCACCTAAGACAGGAACTGGGCCCACGCTGCCTCAGTCTCCCATGACGGGCAAGGTTGGTCGGCTCCGTGTGAGAACATCCTGACCTAAGACAGGCACAGTCCTCTCAAGGAATTCAGCCACTTAAATAAAATAAAAAAGGGGGAGATGTTGGGAGCGGTGTCACTGGAACAGCAACCACCACGGTTTGACATAGTCCCGGGTGAGCTCCATGGTTTGACACAGTCCCTGGAGATACGAGGACCACCATGGTTTGACACAGTCCCGGGTGAGCTCCATGGTTTGACATTGTCCCTGGAGAAGTGGATTCACTGCGTGGCAGGAATCACGAAGAACAGTGACTGAAGATATAAAGTAAATGGGAAAATAAAAATGCAGGATGGCAAATGAAGGAGACTAATCTTTGCTTTCTCTATCTGTTAGCTGTCTGTTAGAAATTATTATAGAAGTAACATATAGATGACTAATGATGTAAATGGTAGAAAAGATTACAGGAAGAAAAGCAAGAAAATAAGATTTAGGACAGAAATGTGGAAGCTTAAAAGGATCTTAGATAGGAGGAAAGGTCAGGAGTTTTAAGAGGATGTCTGGATGAAGGGTGAAAATAGTAATTAACATGTAATATACATAAGAGTTGGGTAAACAACCAAAAGAATGTCTGTACTTTTTTGCCTAAAAGGTTTGGGGGAAACAATGTAACCTGTGGATCGATATGCATAATAAAAAGTCTGCTAGTCTGGTGCAGAAGGCAGAAGGAGAAGCATTAAGACTAAGCAGAAGTAAGATCAAGGATTTTCTGTCTCCCACATTGCGTGCTCTCTCTCTCTCTCTCTCTCTCTCTCTCTCTCTCTCTCTCTCTCTCTCTCTCTCGCCGACTCCGTCCACACCTTTGGGAACTCCTGGACCTGCCGAGGCTGGACCCCGGCAGCCTTCAACCATCTCAAATCTGGAAAAGCCTTCGGGACTTTGCATGGACATCCCCTTTAATCCTAACATGCTGTCGTGGTCATATCAGGTGGGAGAACCGAGGTACCAAGGTCCGCCCGAGGCACCCAGGTAGGGAGAGTCAGGGGCCAGACTCCATCCTGGGTCCACCTGGCTCTAAAGCCCTTGCTTGTAAGCAGCACCTGCCTGTGTAAATCTTTACATCACAGTTGTATGACGATGCACTTCTCAGATCGCAGCCCATCCCAGGTGACCGTGACCCTGCCCTTGTACATGGTTTTAACCACTTTGTTGAGCTATGATTGACACACAAAAGGCTGTACATATTAATGTCTGCAACTCGATTCATCCTGGGATAAGTACACACCCGTGAAACCATCAACCCCGTCAGGGCCATAAATACACCTGTGAGCTCTGGACGTTCCCTCCTGCCCCTTTACGAGATTGTCCTGCTTGTGCGAACACGGAAAAAGACCTGAGTGGACTTAAGTACGCGATGCAGCGCTGTCCGCTAGAGCAGGAAGCTGGATGGCTCTCCAGGTCGCACATCTCACGGGACAGGACCTTGGGCCTAGGTCATCACTCGTTACTGTTCTCGGTACTTCCGTTTCCTCTGTTCCCCTGTCAGAAGCGCCGAAAGCATCACCCAGCATTCCCCTTGCCGCAGTGCTTAACCCCTCCTGTTCCTGAGTGGGAGCTTCCGCTCGCGGTGGGTGGCTGTCAAGCAGTGTGCTAGCCCAGGGTAAGAGAGTCCTGCACCTGGGTCCCCAGGCTTGGGCCTGGGAGAGGTTCTGCGTCTCTGCGGGCAGCGCCCCCTGGCGGCACACGGCATCACGGCAGCTCCTCCTTCCCCAGAGACTGCAGGGGGGTGGGGAGCCCAGGGAGATGCAGGAGGGAAAGAAACTCCAAGGCAGGGCCCTCTGGGGAAGGTCAGCTGTGAGAAGCCACTCAGACCTTCAACTCGTCAGGTCCCAAGTCTCGAGACTCACACCTGGCAGCTGGGCAGGGTGACACCTGGTACCACATCCTCGCGATGGCAGCTGGGAAAGTCACTGCGTCCTCTGTGCCTCGGTTTTCTCATCTGGGAAAGGACCATCATAATGCTTGGGGTCTCCTCGGACAGCTGAAGGTCACAGGAGGTCATGTGTAGGAATCTCAAGTGTCCTCCTTTCCCTTGTGGAGTATGAAAGTGAACAGCGTCTGGGAAGTCCTAAATGTGAGCTGCAGGTGCCCCAGGGTCAGGACATCCAACCCCTCCTTCACACAGCATCCTATGCCTGGGGTGCCCAAGAGTCCCCCTGCGTTCGAGGTTGTGTAACAGAGCCAGCCGGAGCAGAACTCAGATGCTGTCCCCTAGGCCAGCACCCCCACCCCCTTCCTGGAGGCTGAGGGAACCAGCTCCTACCTGACATGGCAATTTCAGGAGAACCCCCCACCCCCAGCCCAGATCCAAGGCTGGGTGATCCCAGGCTCAGGACACACACACACACACACACCTGCAGCCTGTTTCCCAGAGCACATGAGGACACTTGATTTCATTTCAAAACGGAAATGGTAGGGTCAGTGTTCTCTGTTTTCAGTTACCCCTAAGGGGGCATCATGGTCTGTTTGGGGCTCGGGGAATTCCCAGAATCTTGATCCAGCCTGGAAGCCAGGTTCCCACAGAGCCAGGGTTTGGGGTCAGGACACGTCCAAGCCATGTGCTGGGTCTGGGACACCTTTCCTTAGGGCCTCAGTCCATATCCCGAGGCGGAGAGGTCCCCCTTGTCCCCAGTCCCCTGCCCCAGGATGCATGCCATTTCTTTCATCTGTCTCATGTTCACACTTTGGGCACCTAGCAGGTATATTCGTCCGCTGGGACCCATAACAAAGCACCACTAACTGGAGGGTTGCAAAGGAACTCGACTGTCCAGCAATTTTGGAGGCTCGAAGTCCAAGGTGTCGGCAGGGCCTGTGGGGGAGAATCCTGGCTCTTCCAGTGCTTGGGGGTGGCCGTCCGTCCTTGGCCTTCCTTGGCTTGGAGCTGCATGCCAGCCTTGTCATTGCATGCTGTCCTCCCTCTTCTGTGCCCCAGTGGCCCCCATCTGGTAAGGACACAGTCATATTGAAGTAAGTCCCGCCCCCAGGACCTCAACTTGACCCTGTCTGCAAAGACCCTATTTCCAGGTAAGGTCACTGTCAGGAGTACCTGGGGTGTGGGCTTCATCCGATCTTTGGGGGCAACACGATTCAACCCCGGACACAGGGACCTGCAGGGGCTGCTGCGGTGACCGCTGTCTGAGCGCACACAGAGCGCACGCACACGGAAGGAGCGGCCTCGCCCGTGTCTGGAGGGAGGCTATCAACACCTAAATGACTGACTGGGGACAGAGTAGCAAAGGAGTCCTGTGTGGGGCGTCCTGGTGCCCCCTGTGGGGATGGAGAGACAGTGCTGAAGGCCTTCCCCCGGCCCAAAAGGCTCTCCTACCTGGGTGTGCTCCTCACTTCCTCCATGCCCACACCCAGCGGGTCATCTGGGCAGAGGTGGACCTGGCCAGCCGGCCTCCAGAGCCCACTGACGCCCCAGGGCTGTGGGGGTGCCGCTCTTGCTCTTCTGGGCCCCGAGTCAACCACCACAGCTGCGGGGTGTTAGGCCTCGGTCTGTGGCCGCAACCTGGGTTCCCATCCAGTTCTGCCACGCACCTGAGCCGCGAGTGTGCTGGAGGACACAGTGGGTCCTTCCTCAGGGGGCCTGGCATGGTGCCCAGGCCTTCCGGTGCCCGTGCCAGGCCTAGTGAGCCCCCACCAGGAGAGCTCAGAGCTCTTCACCCACACATTGTCCCGTGAGTCTTGTCCTTCTGAGGACCTGACACAGGAAGAGAGAAAGACCCAGAGGCTCATGCCCCACTGCCCGGAACCCGCTGGCAGTGTGGTGACATTTCCCGCTGCCTTTTTCAAATAAAAGAAATATTGGCCAAGTCCAGCCGGTGTGGCTCAGTGGGTGAGCACAACCCATGGACCAAGAGGTCACCGGTTCGATTCCTGGTCAGGACACATGCCCAGGTTGTGGGCCCGATCCCCAGTGGGGGCATGCAGGAGGCAGCCAATCGATGTTCTCTCTTATCGATGTTTATATCTCTCTCTCCCTCTCCCTTCCTCAATCTCTGAAATCAATATAAAAAAATAAAAATTAGGAACAAAAAAGAAATGTCGGCCAAGCCCCATCGCCCGACCCTGCCATGTGGAGTCCTTACCAGAGCGCGTGCACACACACACACACACACACACACACACACACACCCCAGAAGCCCTTCAGCCAGCCTCCTACATTTCCCATCCTGACGCCCATCTCAAAGCCCAGACCAGCTGTTGGCTCAGTCTGAGGGGACGACTACAGTCTGAAAACGGGGTCACACCCAGGAAAGGACCATGAACACCCCAGGGAGCTTTCCGGGGCTACTCCCAGGCCCCGTCACAGCCCGAGAACCCAGAGGCAGGTGCACCCTGACAGGGTCGTGGTGCGTGCCAGATGAGACATGGGGCCCCGTTCCGAGTCCCCCTCAGGATCCTGGCTCCTGCTGGCTCCCACCACCTGGAGGAGCTGGCTCCGGGCTGTCCCAGTGCCGACAGAAAGGCAGGCCCACAGGGAGAGCACGGGGTGGGCAGAGCCACACACTTCCGGGCAAAAACAAGGGACATTTCAGTCCTTGGAGCGTCCCCTTCAGGGTCCTGCCAGATGTTCTGACTCCAAAGGGCAGGCTTTCCGAACAACAGGTCCTGCCCCCATGGCTCCCACGCGCAGGCTCTCTGTCCCTGAGGGAGCTGGGGACTGGGGTGTCATCTGTCTGGCCCTTCTTTCTCAGTGTAACATGCCCCTGCAGCTGCCCCCAGCAATTTCCTATACCCAGTTTTCAGATTTTCAACATTCTCAAAATGCCAAAATGCCTTCCTTCTCTCCCAGCCAAGCCTCCTGGGGTCCCCACCCCTGACCCAGGAAGAAGAGGAACAGTTTGGGTCCCGGGACAATCCAGCCACTTGCCAAGAACCTGTGTCCCTGAGGTCTGGGCTGTAGCTGGTCCCAGAGAACAGGAGTCCCAGCAGAGGGCTGAGTGACAGGTGGGCTGGGGGAGGATTGCCCAGCAGACCCAGCATCTTCACTTCGGGACACGCAGGAACACGCTCACGCAGCTGTGATAGTGACGCCTGCAAAGGCAGCCACAGCAGCAGTGTAGCCCAGGCAAGGGGGTGCAGCTGTCCCAGGTGGCAGGAACTCCCAGGTACAGCACTAGTGTCCCTAGGTGAAGGGGTCCCAGGCCTGGACAGCAGGGATGCAAACTCCACAGCCACAAGGCCCATCACAGGATGTGCACAGCACGCTCCACGCGGCACAGTGGGGTCGGGGGCGGGGACTTTGTAGCAGCTTTTATTTCATTACACTCTTCTGGATTCCAAGTTTCAGCAATAAACACTGACAAATCAAAGCACAGGAATCATTGTGAAAGCATTTAAAAGAGAGTGAATGCAGGAGGCCAGAATTGGTGGGAGGGGCTGCGTCTGGGAGGGGCTGCATCTGGGAGGGGCTGTGTCTGGGAGGGGCTGTGTCTGGGAGGGGCTGCATCTGGGAGGGGCTGCATCTGGGAGGGGCTGTGTCTGGGAGGGGCTGTGTCTGGGAGGGGCTGCGTCTGGGGGGGCTGCATCTGGGATGGGCTGGGGCAGAGGAGGGGAAGCCCTCTTACTTTATACCTGATTTGGTACCAGGCTGGTGTGGCCTATTCAAATATAAATGAAGATTTTTGACAAGGAAATACTGAAATACTGAAAGCCTAGGTGCTGAGACACCCTGGGGGGAGAACGAGGTAGGTACCTTCAGCTCCTGAGGGAGTGGGGTCCTGAGGTATGGGCAGATCTGAGGCCCACAGCCCCCTGCAAGGCCCCTGGGACCCAGCTAGTCAGGGGAGACTCGCTCAGCGGGGCCTGGGGCATCCAGCCCAGGTTGTCAGGAGTGGGACCATCACCTCCCCACCCTGTCTCCCCAGGAGAAGGCAGGCTGATATGGGAGGGGCCTCAGGGGACGTGGGTGAGGGACATCTGACCTCTGAGCTGACACCCCTGTGTCCTGGGTGTGGCAGAGGGGGACCCCACGTGTGAGTGACCCCTGTCACCTTCTCTGAGTGAGGAGCATCATCCCAGTGGCCCGCCCTGCCCATCCCCCAGCAGCACAGAAATGGTCCAGGCAGCAGGGCAGCCAGCAGCGTGGCCTGTGCTGGGCGAGCCAGTGGGAGAGCAGTTCCTCTGAGACACGTGCCTCCGCCCTTCCTAAGCTCCGTGGGCTCCAGTGCATCGAGTTTCCTTCACGCACAAGGAGGTTCGGGATCTGACCCTCCTGGGGACGAGGGCCTCCCCCTACACTGTGCACCAGACAGCGCCTTCTCCATCAGTGATTTCCAGAACACGATGCAGCACAGCAGAAGCTTCTCCTGCAGGACACAGGGGGTGTGGGGCAGCCCAGCTCCCATCACATCCCTCGAGGCCCCTGCCCGAGGGGCTAGTCCCCATACTGCACTTCGGCGTGGAGCTCCTTGGTGAGGTACAGGGCCTCACTGCCCATGACCCGCTTGGTGAGCTGCACAGCATCCATCCATTCTAGGTTCCTGACGATGTCGGTGACCTGTCTGAACAGCTTCTCCTGCTCAGAAGGTGACAGCATCTTCAGGATCTCAGGGACTGGCTTACACTGCCCACGATTTATCCAATTCACTAATAGTACCCCTGCAGCAAAACCTAGACGACAAGGAAGGCTCAATGAGTCGGGCCTGTTCCTTCATGAAGGCCTCGGGAGCTTGCTGGGAGCTGGCCCCAACTGATGAGCGGGCTCAGCGGGCACAGCCACACCAGGCAGCGGGCAGGGCAGAGGCTGAGGTGGCCTTCCCTCCACTGGGCTCAGGTCATGCACACCCCAGCAGGCCCCTTCCTGAGCCCCACTTTCAGGGATGCAGCACGAAGCGTCTCCCCACTCAGAGCTCAGCTAACGAAAATCCTCTTTTCCACGTTTCCCTTAAAGCCTCTCTCCCCGCAGAGGCGGCTGAGGAGCAGGTGCTCGGTCAGAACCGTCTCGATGAGGCCATTTCCTCGCGTGGCTAACGGGCTCCTCGCCCTGGACACTGGGAGTTTGAGTGAACTCTGGTTAGGGGCCCTGCAGACAGATGAGAACTTTTCTCTAAGCCGTGCTCCCCTGAGAACCCCGAGGGTAGAATGATGGACCACCACTCCATGCACTCAACCTTCTCTCTTCCTGCTGCCCCCAGAGGGCACAGACAGTATTTCAAGTGCAAATTGGTTCTCAAAGTCAAGGCACTGCTTGGCTTCTTAGTTGTGACAAATGCACTTGGTAACCTAAGACACTGATGTCAGGGAAGGAAAACTGAGGTGTTCTGTCCACCAGCTTTGCGACTTCCCTGGAAACCAACTGTTCAAAAATCCTTTTGTCTGCAAGGATGTAGCCGGGCCAGAGGGAACCCGTACGCAGGCCAGACTCGGCTGCGGCCACTAAACCTGCACCATCTCGGGGGAGCCGGGGACACTGTCCCCACCATTGGGAAGAGGCCAGCCCCGTCCTGGAGGTCACACACCGCCCTTGGACAGGCTCCCCTCTTCCTGGAAGGGAAGGACATTCGGGGAGCAAAACAAGTGATTTACAAGTGTCTCTGCGTCTTCCCCACCACACTGGTTAGCCGCTGGGAAGCAGGAGCCATCCGGGCAGAAAGCAGTCACCTTTCCAGCTTCCAGAAAGGAGTTCCACCCCACTCAGTTCTGCGAGACCACTGCACCCCGGCTCGGACTGCCCGGCACCCGGGAGGCTGTCAGTCAATCTCTGCTGAGCCCATGTGACAACCCACGCCTTCAGCAGGTCCCTGGGCTACAGGGTCCATCGCAGGCCTCTCCCCAAGACAGGCCTGAACCCCACCCTAGTCCACAGTGATGGTCACCGCTCATGGTGTGGGCCACAGCCTGTGGTTGAGGTCACACAGGGTTTTAATTCTCCCTCCTCCTGTCCAGAGGAAGCAATGTCACCTGACATCCAGGGGACCACGGGAAATCAGCCAACCCTCGTTCACTGTCAGAAATGGGTTCTCAGATGGAAGCAGGTGGTAAAACAAGGGGCAGGTAACACTGTAGACTGTGTGCTGGTCTGGAGTGTAGACCTGGAAGGGGGCGCTCTCAGGACAGCTGAGGGGAACAGCCAGACATCATGTGCTCTTAGTACAGCCCTGCAAATCCCAGCTCCTCCTTGATCCCTGCTGTGGTGACCTACAATGATGATGGGAGTGGAGTAGGGTTCCCAACGGACACCCTGAGGTCTCTCTACTCTAAGATATATCCCGGGGCAGGGCACCCTCCCGCCTGCATGACATGGACGCCACGTCCAGAGCGCCCTGCACGTCTGAGACACAGACACAGAAGTGTTTTCACCAGGGCATGTTATGCACACAGAGATCCTGTCACAGGGCGCAGACATTTATGAGGCCTCTGTCGCACACTCACGAGGCTGGCGGCCCCTGTGAAGCACTTGCACTTACCAACAAATGCTCCAGGTGGGCCTGCGACTATGCCACTAATCATGGCCATGGTGCCAGCGACCAAGGCGCCCCTCTTCGAGTGCTTGACAGCCGCCTTCATTTTCTTTTCCCGCGAGAGGTTGGACAGCAGCTTCATGACATCTTCCACCATGAGCGGCATCTCTGGGGCCAGCAGCTCGCCTTCCGGAGGGAGAGATTCAAGAGCGTTGTTCTTTTCCAAGAAATACCACATGTTAGGACACAAAGCAAGTCTCTACAAGTTCAAGAGAATGGAAATCATATCAAGCATCTTCGCAGATCACAATGGCATGAAACTGGAAATCAATTACAACAACAACACACCAAAATATTCAAACACTTGGAGGCTAAATAGCATGTTATTAAACAAAGAATGGGTTACCAAAAAGATCAAGGAAGAAATTTAAAACTTTCTGGAAACCAACGAACATGAACACAGAACAACACAAAAATCAATGGGACGCAGCCAAAGCAGTCCTGAGAGGGAAGTTCATATCACTACAGGCCTACTTCAAAAAACAAGCAAAATTCCTAATGACTTTCTAACCCTTCTACTTAAAGAACTAGTAGGTAAAAAAGAGAATAACCCAGAGCAAAAAGAAGAAAAGAAATAGTAAAGGTCAGAGCAGAAATAAATGACATAGAAACTAAAAATAACAATTGAAAAGATCAATGAACAAAGAGTTGGTTCTTTGAAAAGATAAACAAGAGAGCTGGACCCATAGCCAGACTGACCAAGAAACAAAAAGAGAGGACCCAAATAAACAAAATCAGAAATGAAAGAGGAGTAACAACTGACACTGCAGAAATACAGAGGATCATCAAAACATACTGTGAACAGTTATACGCCAACAAATTGGACAATCTAGGTGAAATGGACTAATACTCCAAAAGTTTATATGGAACCAAAAAAGACCCCGAATAGTCACAGCAATCTTGAAAAAGAAGAACAAAGTACGACGGATCACAATGCCTGATATCAGGTCATACTACAAAGCCACTGTAATCAAAACAGCCAGGTACTGGCACCAGCACAGGCATACAGATCAATGGAAGAGAACAGAGAACCCGAAAATTGATCCAAGACATTATGCTCAATTAATATTCGACAAAGGTGGCAAGAGCATACAGTGGAGTAAAGACAGTCTCTTCAAAAAATGGTGCTGGGAAAATTGGACAGCTACATGCAAAACAGTGAAGCTAGACTGCCAACTTACACCCTACATGAGAATAAACTCAAAATGGATAAAAGACTTAAATGTGATACGAGAATCCATAAAAATCCTAGAAGAAATGTAGGCAACAAAATTTCAAACATCACACGCAGCAGAATTTTCATTGATACAACACCTAAGGCAAGAGAAACAAAGGAAAAAATGAACACATGGGACTACATCAAACTCAAAAGCTTCTGCACAGCAAAAGAAACAAGCATCAAAATGGAAAGGGCACCCAGTGTATGGGAGAGCATAATTGGAAATGATACATCAGACAAGGGGTTAATTTCCAAAATATATAGAGTACTCACACAATTCAAAAAAGGAAGACAAAGAACCCAATAAAAAATGGGCAGAGGACCTAAAGAGACACCTCTCCAAACAGGACACACAAATGGCCAAGAACATTTGAAAAAATGCTCAATGTCACTAATCAGCAGAGAGATGCCAATTAAAACAATAATGAGGTATCACCTCACACCTGTCAGAATAGCCGCCATCAACAAATCATCAAACAACAAGTGCTGGCGAGGGTGTGGAGAAAAGGGGACTCTAGCACACTGCTGGTGGGAATGCAGACTGGTGCAGCCACTGTGGAAAACACTATGGTGTTACCTCAAAAAATTAAAAATGGAACTGCCATTTGACCCAGTGATCCCACTCCTAGGAATATACCCTAAGAAGCCTGAAACACCAATCAGAAAGAATATACGTACCCATTGTTCACAGCAGCACTATTTACAATAGCTAAGATCTGGGAACAGCCCAAGTGTCCATCAACAGATGAGTGGATACAAAAGCTGTGGCACATGCACACAATGGAGTACTATGCAGCTGTAAGAAAGAAAGATCTCTTATCCTTTGAGATGACATGGGGGGAACTGTTTGCAGAGATAACAGGAACACAGATGCTATGCCTCCTGGGCCGATGGCTAAGGGACAGGAAATGAAAACCGCAGCTCAGAATCAGCATTGCTGTGTCGTGCTATCTGCACCCACAGAAATGCCTTCCTGCTGGATGGAACCGTCCCCTTCCTGTCTCACAAGCACCCCTTGCTCTGGTGTCCTCATCCGAACACTGTCTGGGCCGATAGGTTTCTTGTTGAGCTCAGATGAACACCTGTTACCTCTCCCTCTGAGAGGCCTTTATTTCCAGGTTAACAGTTGCTAGTACTTAACAATCACACATTTCACCTGTCCCTAGACTCCGTCTCTGTGGAGAAACCAGAGGCCACGGAGGCCAGCGCTGCCCGGGGCTTCCCGCTGTGCCACAGGCCCTCCCTGTGCTCCTGACCCTGCCCGCCTGGCAGCTCACTTGGCACCTCTCAATCTCTCTTTTTTAAAGGCTGAAGAAGCTCCCAGACCGACCCAAGCTAACCTCGGTCCTAACCCATTGAGAGCCCTTGTGATCCCTTCTAAACCAGCACCCGAGCCTCCCCCCACGGAGCAAGGCCAGGTGTGCTGACTTTCCCAGGGGTCCTGCTGGACTCCCCCTGGGTTATATACCCCACCCCCACCCCCACCCCCGACGCCCACCCCAGGTTACAGCTGGAGGTCACACGGAGCCAAGCCCAGGTTACTGTGGGAGGACACACACAGGTACCTGGGTCACTGCAGGTAGTGACAGGCGCACCGGGGTTACCGCGGAGGTCACACACACACAGCCCAGGGTGGTGCGCCAAGTGACATCCCTGGCACCAGGTCAGGGCGGGGCTCTGGGACAGGCGCCTGGGTCCCACCCCCTTCGTTTGAGCTTCCGCTACTTCAGGTCCTTCTGCACGCTCTGCGCTGCAGGTCTTCATCCGGAAAATGAATGAAGCTCACGTGTCCGCCCGCAAGTTCCAGGCGGGCTCCAGGGACTCCGGGAAAACGCACCGTCCGCCTCCCCGCCCGCGCTGACCCTCCCCAGCTGGAGGCTGCCCCGCCGCTGCGGGGTCACCGGCCATCGGGGGACACAGGGACTCACCTCAGGGTCACCAGGACCGGAAGCGCCCAGCGTGCAGGCCCCGCCCTCCCGCCTTCCGGGTGGGGTGCAGGGACCCTCAGAGTTGCCAAGAGCAGGGCTCAGCCAGACCAAGACCGCAGGGCTCCAGCACCTCTCTTGAGCACTTCCCTTGGGCCCCTGGCTGCCGGGCTGGCAGGAGGACCCAGGGCAGGGCGCGCTCCCCTCCCACCTGGCCCAGCCCAGTGGGGCATTTGGATCCTTCTGGTCTGTATGGCCCCAAGGACAGCCCTGCCCTTCATGCCAGCACACAGGGGACCTTCAGGCTTAGGGACCCACTCCCTCCCTCAGCCCCCCCCCCCCCCAAGAGCACAGGGCCTAGGCCCTAAGGGGCTAATTCAGTGTTTGGTGACTGTACAGGCCAAGTCCTGTAGCAGCTGTGCCCCTGGGACACCAGGGCCTCAGGTCCTGGGGGCGGGGAAGGGGGTGAAAAGGCCAAGTTCAGGCTAGACTCCTAGGGCTCCAAGGCAAAGCTGATGTTGGGGAGCCTGGAGGGGGCAAAGAGCCTGAGGATTGAGGGTCACAAGAACCGGCCCCCACCCAGATCCCCAAATCCCCAGATTAGAGAGTGCTTGTGACACCAACTGCATTGTAAATGCCCCGTGCATGGTGCTCACACTCTTGTTTAGGGAGAAGTCTGTAGCTGTTCCTTCAGAGCCAGTTTACACCCAACTACATCGTGCACGTGAGCAACAATGTAACATTTTGAGAAGATGTTCTCCAGCTCTGGTTGGTTGAATCTACAGATGGAGAACCTGCAGCCAAGGGGCCCACTGAACTTTACCGGGGCCTGTGGAGAGTACACACACACACACACACACACACACACACACACACATGGGCTGGCGGTGTGCTGGAGGACACAAGTGGCCGTCCTTCCTCACGGGGCCTGGCATGGTGCCCCGGCCTTCCGGTGCCGTGCCAGGCCTAGTGAGCCCCCACCAGGAGAGCTCAGAGCTCTTCACCCACACATTGTCCCGTGAGTCTTGTCCTTCTGAGGACCTGACACAGGAAGAGAGAAAGACCCAGAGGCTCATGTCCCACTGCCCGGAACCTGCTGGCAGTGTGGTGACATTTCCCGCTGCCTTTTTCAAATAAAAGAAATGTGGGCCAAGTCCCGCCGGGGTGGCTCAGTGGCTGAGCATCGACCCATGCACCAAGAGTTCACCGGTTCGATTCCCGGTCAGGACACATACCCAGGTTGTGGGCCCGATCCCAGTGGGGGGCATGCAGGAAGCGTCCAATCGATGTTCTCTCTCATCGATGTTTCTCTCTCTCTCTCCCTCTCCCTTCCTCTGTCTCTGAAATCAATATAAAAACCTAAAAATTAGGAACAAAAAAGAAATGTCGGCCAAGCCCCTGCACCCGACCCTGCCAGGTGGAGTCCTTACCAGAGCGCGTGCTCACACACACACACACACACACACACACACACCCCAGAAGCCCTTCAGCCAGCCTCCTACATTTCCCATCCTGACGCCCATCTCAAAGCCCAGACCGGCTATTGGCTCAGTCTGAGGGGACGACTAGAGTCTGAAAACAGGGGTCACACCCAGGAAAGGACCATGAACACCCCAGGGAGCTTTCCGGGGCTACTCCCAGGCCCCGTCACAGCCCGAGAACCCAGGGGCAGGTGCACCCTGACAGGGTCGGGGTGCGTGCCAGATGACACATGGGGCCCTGTTCCGAGTCCCCCTCAGGATCCTGGCTCCTGCTGGCTCCCACCACCTGGAGGAGCTGGCTCCGGCTGTCCCAGTGCCGACAGAAAGGCAGGCCCACAGGGAGAGCACGGGGTGGGCAGAGCCACACACTTCTGGGCAAAAACAAGGGAAATTTCAGTCCTTGGAGCGTCCCCTTCAGGGTCCTGCCAGATGTTCTGACTCCAAAGGGCAGGCTTTCCGGACAACAGGTCCTGCCCCCATGGCTCCCACGCGCAGGCTCTCTGTCCCTGAGGGAGCTGGGGACTGGGGTGTCATGTGTCTGGCCCTTCTTTCTCAATGTAACATGTCCCTGCAGCTGCCCCCAGCAATTTCCTATACCCAGTTTTCAGATTTTCAACATTCTCAAAATGCCAAATGCCTTCCTTCTCTCCCCGCCGAGCCTCCTGGGGTCCCCACCCCTGACCCAGGGAGAAGAGGAACAGTTTGGGCTCCGGGACAATCCAGCCACTTGCCAAGAATCTGTGTCCCTGAGGCCTGTGCTGTGGCTGGTCCCAGAGAGCAGGAGTCCCAGCAGAGGGCTGAGTGACAGGTGGGCTGGGGCAGGATTGCCCAGCAGACCCAGCATCTTCACTTCGGGACACTCAGGAACACGCTCACGCAGCTGTGATAGTGACGCCTGCAAAGGCAGCCACAGCAGCAGTGCAGCCCAGGGCAAGGGGGTGCAGCTGTCCCAGGTGGCAGGAACTCCCAGGTACAGCACTAGTGTCCCTAGGTGAAGGGGTCCCAGGCCTGGACAGCAGGGATGCAAATTCCACAGCCACAGGGCCCATCACAGGATGTGCACAGCACGCTCCACGCTGCACAGTGGGGTCGGGGGCGGGGACTTTGTAGCAGCTTTTATTTCATTACACTCTTCTGGATTCCAAGTTTCAGCAATAAACACTGACAAATCAAAGCACAGGAATCATTGTGAAAGCATTGAAAAGAGAGTGAATGCAGGAGGCCAGGATTGGTGGGAGGGGCTGCGTCTGGGAGGGGCTGGGGCAGAGGAGGGGAAGCCCTCTTACTTTGTACCTGATTTGGTACCAGGCTGGTGTGGCCTATTTAAATATAAATGAAGATTTTTGACAAGGAAATACTGAAATACTGAAAGCCCAGATCCTGAGAGCCTGGGGGGAGAACCAGGTAAGTACCTTCAGCTCCTGAGGGAGCTGGGACCCGAGGTCTGGGCAGATCGGGGGCCCACAGCCCCCTGCAAGGCCCCTGGGACCCAGCTAGTCAGGGGAGACTCGCTCAGCAGGGCCTGCGGCATCCAGCCCAGGTTGTCAGGAGTGGGACCATCACCTCCCCACGCTGTACCCCCAGGAGAAAGGCAGGCTGACATGGGAGGTGTTCAGGGGACGTGGGTGAGGGACCTCTGACCTCTGACCTGACACCCCTGTGTCCTGGGTGTGGCAGAGGGGGACCCCACATGTGAGTGACCCCTGTCACCTTCTCTGAGTTAGCAGCATCATCCCAGTGGCCCGCCCTGCCCATCCCCCAGCAGCACAGAAATGGTCCAGGCAGCAGGGCAGCCAGCAGCGTGGCCTGTGCTGGGCGAGCCAATGGGAGAGCAGTTCCTCTGAGACACGTGCCTCCGTCCTTCCTAAGCTCCGTGGGCTCCAGTGCATCGAGTTTCCTTCACGCACATGGAGGCTCGGGATCTGACCCTCCTGGGGACGAGGGCCTCCCCCTACACTGTGCACCAGACAGCGCCTTCTCCATCAGTGATTTCCAGAACACGATGCAGCACAGCAGAAGCTTCTCCTGCAGGACACAGGGGGTGTGGGGCAGCCCAGCTCCCATCACATCCCTCGAGGCCCCTGCCCGAGCGGCTAGTCCCCATACTGCACTTCGGCGTGGAGCTCCTTGGTGACATAGCCCACCAGCAAGGCCAGCAGCCGCTGCTGCAGGGCCTCACTGCCCATGACCAGCATGGTGAGCTGCACAGCGTCCGTCCAATCCAGGTTCCTGACGATGTCGTTGACCTGTCTGAACAGCTTCTCCTGCTCAGAAGGTGGCAACTCCATCAGGATCTGAGGGACCGGCTTAAACTGCCCACTCGTCATCCAGGCCCCTAATATTCCCCCGACAGCACCACCTAGAGGACAAGGAAGGTTCAATGAGTCGGGCCTGTTCCTTCATGAAGGCCTCGGGAGCTTGCTGGGAGCTGGCCCCAACTGACGAGCGGGCTCAGCGGGCACAGCCACACCAGGCAGCGGGCAGGGCAGAGGCTGAGGTGGCCTTCCCTCCACTGGGCTCAGGTCATGGACACCCCAGCAGGCCCCTTCCTGAGCCCCACTTTCAGGGATGCAGCACGAAGCGTCTCCCCACTCAGAGCTCAGCTAACGAAAATCCTCTTTTCCACGTTTCCCTTAAAGCCTCTCTCCCCGCAGAGGCGGCTGAGGAGCAGGTGCTCGGTCAGAACCGTCTCGATGAGGCCATTTCCTCGCGTGGCTAACGGGCTCCTCGCCCTGGACACTGGGAGTTTGAGTGAACTCTGGTTAGGGGCCCTGCAGACAGATGAGAACTTTTCTCTAAGCCGTGCTCCCCTGAGAACCCCGAGGGTAGAATGATGGACCACCACTCCATGCACTCAACCTTCTCTCTTCCTGCTGCCCCCAGAGGGCACAGACAGTATTTCAAGTGCAAATTGGTTCTCAAAGTCAAGGCACTGCTTGGCTTCTTAGTTGTGACAAATCCACTTGGTAACCTAAGACACTGATGTCAGGGAAGGAAAACTGAGGTGTTCTGTCCACCAGCTTTGCGACTTCCCTGGAAACCAACTGTTCAAAAATCCTTTTGTCTGCAAGGATGTAGCCGGGCCAGAGGGAACCCGTACGCAGGCCAGACTCGGCTGCGGCCACTAAACCTGCACCATCTCGGGGGAGCCGGGGACACTGTCCCCACCATTGGGAAGAGGCCAGCCCCGTCCTGGAGGTCACACACCGCCCTTGGACAGGCTCCCCTCTTCCTGGAAGGGAAGGACATTCGGGGAGCAAAACAAGTGATTTACAAGTGTCTCTGCGTCTTCCCCACCACACTGGTTAGCCGCTGGGAAGCAGGAGCCATCCGGGCAGAAAGCAGTCACCTTTCCAGCTTCCAGAAAGGAGTTCCACCCCACTCAGTTCTGCGAGACCACTGCACCCCGGCTCGGACTGCCCGGCACCCGGGAGGCTGTCAGTCAATCTCTGCTGAGCCCATGTGACAACCCACGCCTTCAGCAGGTCCCTGGGCTACAGGGTCCATCGCAGGCCTCTCCCCAAGACAGGCCTGAACCCCACCCTAGTCCACAGTGATGGTCACCGCTCATGGTGTGGGCCACAGCCTGTGGTTGAGGTCACACAGGGTTTTAATTCTCCCTCCTCCTGTCCAGAGGAAGCAATGTCACCTGACATCCAGGGGACCACGGGAAATCAGCCAACCCTCGTTCACTGTCAGAAATGGGTTCTCAGATGGAAGCAGGTGGTAAAACAAGGGGCAGGTAACACTGTAGACTGTGTGCTGGTCTGGAGTGTAGACCTGGAAGGGGGCGCTCTCAGGACAGCTGAGGGGAACAGCCAGACATCATGTGCTCTTAGTACAGCCCTGCAAATCCCAGCTCCTCCTTGATCCCTGCTGTGGTGACCTACAATGATGATGGGAGTGGAGTAGGGTTCCCAACGGACACCCTGAGGTCTCTCTACTCTAAGATATATCCCGGGGCAGGGCACCCTCCCGCCTGCATGACATGGACGCCACGTCCAGAGCGCCCTGCACGTCTGAGACACAGACACAGAAGTGTTTTCACCAGGGCATGTTATGCACACAGAGATCCTGTCACAGGGCGCAGACATTTATGAGGCCTCTGTCGCACACTCACGAGGCTGGCGGCCCCTGTGAAGCACTTGCACTTACCAACAAATGCTCCAGGTGGGCCTGCGACTATGCCACTAATCATGGCCATGGTGCCAGCGACCAAGGCGCCCCTCTTCGAGTGCTTGACAGCCGCCTTCATTTTCTTTTCCCGCGAGAGGTTGGACAGCAGCTTCATGACATCTTCCACCATGAGCGGCATCTCTGGGGCCAGCAGCTCGCCTTCCGGAGGGAGAGATTCAAGAGCGTTGTTCTTTTCCAAGAAATACCACATGTTAGGACACAAAGCAAGTCTCTACAAGTTCAAGAGAATGGAAATCATATCAAGCATCTTCGCAGATCACAATGGCATGAAACTGGAAATCAATTACAACAACAACACACCAAAATATTCAAACACTTGGAGGCTAAATAGCATGTTATTAAACAAAGAATGGGTTACCAAAAAGATCAAGGAAGAAATTTAAAACTTTCTGGAAACCAACGAACATGAACACAGAACAACACAAAAATCAATGGGACGCAGCCAAAGCAGTCCTGAGAGGGAAGTTCATATCACTACAGGCCTACTTCAAAAAACAAGCAAAATTCCTAATGACTTTCTAACCCTTCTACTTAAAGAACTAGTAGGTAAAAAAGAGAATAACCCAGAGCAAAAAGAAGAAAAGAAATAGTAAAGGTCAGAGCAGAAATAAATGACATAGAAACTAAAAATAACAATTGAAAAGATCAATGAACAAAGAGTTGGTTCTTTGAAAAGATAAACAAGAGAGCTGGACCCATAGCCAGACTGACCAAGAAACAAAAAGAGAGGACCCAAATAAACAAAATCAGAAATGAAAGAGGAGTAACAACTGACACTGCAGAAATACAGAGGATCATCAAAACATACTGTGAACAGTTATACGCCAACAAATTGGACAATCTAGGTGAAATGGACTAATACTCCAAAAGTTTATATGGAACCAAAAAAGACCCCGAATAGTCACAGCAATCTTGAAAAAGAAGAACAAAGTACGACGGATCACAATGCCTGATATCAGGTCATACTACAAAGCCACTGTAATCAAAACAGCCAGGTACTGGCACCAGCACAGGCATACAGATCAATGGAAGAGAACAGAGAACCCGAAAATTGATCCAAGACATTATGCTCAATTAATATTCGACAAAGGTGGCAAGAGCATACAGTGGAGTAAAGACAGTCTCTTCAAAAAATGGTGCTGGGAAAATTGGACAGCTACATGCAAAACAGTGAAGCTAGACTGCCAACTTACACCCTACATGAGAATAAACTCAAAATGGATAAAAGACTTAAATGTGATACGAGAATCCATAAAAATCCTAGAAGAAATGTAGGCAACAAAATTTCAAACATCACACGCAGCAGAATTTTCATTGATACAACACCTAAGGCAAGAGAAACAAAGGAAAAAATGAACACATGGGACTACATCAAACTCAAAAGCTTCTGCACAGCAAAAGAAACAAGCATCAAAATGGAAAGGGCACCCAGTGTATGGGAGAGCATAATTGGAAATGATACATCAGACAAGGGGTTAATTTCCAAAATATATAGAGTACTCACACAATTCAAAAAAGGAAGACAAAGAACCCAATAAAAAATGGGCAGAGGACCTAAAGAGACACCTCTCCAAACAGGACACACAAATGGCCAAGAACATTTGAAAAAATGCTCAATGTCACTAATCAGCAGAGAGATGCCAATTAAAACAATAATGAGGTATCACCTCACACCTGTCAGAATAGCCGCCATCAACAAATCATCAAACAACAAGTGCTGGCGAGGGTGTGGAGAAAAGGGGACTCTAGCACACTGCTGGTGGGAATGCAGACTGGTGCAGCCACTGTGGAAAACACTATGGTGTTACCTCAAAAAATTAAAAATGGAACTGCCATTTGACCCAGTGATCCCACTCCTAGGAATATACCCTAAGAAGCCTGAAACACCAATCAGAAAGAATATACGTACCCATTGTTCACAGCAGCACTATTTACAATAGCTAAGATCTGGGAACAGCCCAAGTGTCCATCAACAGATGAGTGGATACAAAAGCTGTGGCACATGCACACAATGGAGTACTATGCAGCTGTAAGAAAGAAAGATCTCTTATCCTTTGAGATGACATGGGGGGAACTGTTTGCAGAGATAACAGGAACACAGATGCTATGCCTCCTGGGCCGATGGCTAAGGGACAGGAAATGAAAACCGCAGCTCAGAATCAGCATTGCTGTGTCGTGCTATCTGCACCCACAGAAATGCCTTCCTGCTGGATGGAACCGTCCCCTTCCTGTCTCACAAGCACCCCTTGCTCTGGTGTCCTCATCCGAACACTGTCTGGGCCGATAGGTTTCTTGTTGAGCTCAGATGAACACCTGTTACCTCTCCCTCTGAGAGGCCTTTATTTCCAGGTTAACAGTTGCTAGTACTTAACAATCACACATTTCACCTGTCCCTAGACTCCGTCTCTGTGGAGAAACCAGAGGCCACGGAGGCCAGCGCTGCCCAGGGCTGCCCGCTGTGCCACAGGCCCTCCCTGTGCTCCTGACCCTGCCCGCCTGGCAGCTCACTTGGCACCTCTCAATCTCTCTTTTTTAAAGGCTGAAGAAGCTCCCAGACCGACCCAAGCTAACCTCGGTCCTAACCCATTGAGAGCCCTTGTGATCCCTTCTAAACCAGCACCCGAGCCTCCCCCCACGGAGCAAGGCCACGTGTGCTGACTTTCCCAGGGGTCCTGCTGGACTCCCCCTGGGTTATATACCCCACCCCTTCCCCCACCCCCACCCCCACCCCCGACGCCCACCCCAGGTTACAGCTGGAGGTCACACGGAGCCAAGCCCAGGTTACTGTGGGAGGACACACACAGGTACCTGGGTCACTGCAGGTAGTGACAGGCGCACCGGGGTTACCGCGGAGGTCACACACACACAGCCCAGGGTGGTGCGCCAAGTGACATCCCTGGCACCAGGTCAGGGCGGGGCTCTGGGACAGGCGCCTGGGTCCCACCCCCTTCGTTTGAGCTTCCGCTACTTCAGGTCCTTCTGCATGCTCTGCGCTGCAGGTCTTCATCCGGAAAATGAATGAAGCTCACGTGTCCGCCCGCAAGTTCCAGGCGGGCTCCAGGGACTCCGGGAAAACGCACCGTCCGCCTCCCCGCCCGCGCTGACCCTCCCCAGCTGGAGGCTGCCCCGCCGCTGCGGGGTCACCGGCCATCGGGGGACACAGGGACTCACCCCAGGGTCACCAGGACCGGAAGCGCCCAGCGTGCAGGCCCCGCCCTCCCGCCTTCCGGGTGGGGTGCAGGGACCCTCAGAGTTGCCAAGAGCAGGGCTCAGCCAGACCAAGACCGCAGGGCTCCAGCACCTCTCTTGAGCACTTCCCTTGGGCCCCTGGCTGCCGGGCTGGCAGGAGGACCCAGGGCAGGGCGCGCTCCCCTCCCACCTGGCCCAGCCCAGTGGGGCATTTGGATCCTTCTGGTCTGTATGGCCCCAAGGACAGCCCTGCCCTTCATGCCAGCACACAGGGGACCTTCAGGCTTAGGGACCCACTCCCTCCCTCAGCCCCCCCCCCCCCAAGAGCACAGGGCCTAGGCCCTAAGGGGCTAATTCAGTGTTTGGTGACTGTACAGGCCAAGTCCTGTAGCAGCTGTGCCCCTGGGACACCAGGGCCTCAGGTCCTGGGGGCGGGGAAGGGGGTGAAAAGGCCAAGTTCAGGCTAGACTCCTAGGGCTCCAAGGCAAAGCTGATGTTGGGGAGCCTGGAGGGGGCAAAGAGCCTGAGGATTGAGGGTCACAAGAACCGGCCCCCACCCAGATCCCCAAATCCCCAGATTAGAGAGTGCTTGTGACACCAACTGCATTGTAAATGCCCCGTGCATGGTGCTCACACTCTTGTTTAGGGAGAAGTCTGTAGCTGTTCCTTCAGAGCCAGTTTACACCCAACTACATCGTGCACGTGAGCAACAATGTAACATTTTGAGAAGATGTTCTCCAGCTCTGGTTGGTTGAATCTACAGATGGAGAACCTGCAGCCAAGGGGCCCACTGAACTTTACCGGGGCCTGTGGAGAGTACACACACACACACACACACACACACACACACACATGGGCTGGCGGTGTGCTGGAGGACACAAGTGGCCGTCCTTCCTCACGGGGCCTGGCATGGTGCCCCGGCCTTCCGGTGCCGTGCCAGGCCTAGTGAGCCCCCACCAGGAGAGCTCAGAGCTCTTCACCCACACATTGTCCCGTGAGTCTTGTCCTTCTGAGGACCTGACACAGGAAGAGAGAAAGACCCAGAGGCTCATGTCCCACTGCCCGGAACCTGCTGGCAGTGTGGTGACATTTCCCGCTGCCTTTTTCAAATAAAAGAAATGTGGGCCAAGTCCCGCCGGGGTGGCTCAGTGGCTGAGCATCGACCCATGCACCAAGAGTTCACCGGTTCGATTCCCGGTCAGGACACATACCCAGGTTGTGGGCCCGATCCCAGTGGGGGGCATGCAGGAAGCGTCCAATCGATGTTCTCTCTCATCGATGTTTCTCTCTCTCTCTCCCTCTCCCTTCCTCTGTCTCTGAAATCAATATAAAAACCTAAAAATTAGGAACAAAAAAGAAATGTCGGCCAAGCCCCTGCACCCGACCCTGCCAGGTGGAGTCCTTACCAGAGCGCGTGCTCACACACACACACACACACACACACACACACACACCCCAGAAGCCCTTCAGCCAGCCTCCTACATTTCCCATCCTGACGCCCATCTCAAAGCCCAGACCGGCTATTGGCTCAATCTGAGGGGACGACTAGAGTCTGAAAAAAGGGGGTCACACCCAGGAAAGGACCATGAACACCCCAGGGAGCTTTCCGGGGCTACTCCCAGGCCCCGTCACAGCCCGAGAACCTAGGGGCAGGTGCACCCTGACAGGGTCGGGGTGCGTGCCAGATGAGACATGGGGCCCCGTTCGGAGTCCCCCTCAGGATCCTGGCTCCTGCTGGCTCCCACCACCTGGAGGAGCTGGCTCCGGCTGTCCCAGTGCCGACAGAAAGGCAGGCCCACAGGGAGAGCACGGGGTGGACAGAACCACACACTTCTGGGCAAAAACAAGGGAAATTTCAGTCCTTGGAGCGTCCCCTTCAGGGTCCTGCCAGATGTTCTGACTCCAAAAGGCAGGCTTTCCGGACAACAGGTCCTGCCCCCATGGCTCCCACGCGCAGGCTCTCTGTCCCTGAGGGAGCTGGGGACTGGGGTGTCATGTGTCTGGCCCTTCTTTCTCAATGTAACATGTCCCTGCAGCTGCCCCCAGCAATTTCCTATACCCAGTTTTCAGATTTTCAACATTCTCAAAATGCCAAATGCCTTCCTTCTCTCCCCGCCGAGCCTCCTGGGGTCCCCACCCCTGACCCAGGGAGAAGAGGAACAGTTTGGGCTCCGGGACAATCCAGCCACTTGCCAAGAATCTGTGTCCCTGAGGCCTGTGCTGTGGCTGGTCCCAGAGAGCAGGAGTCCCAGCAGAGGGCTGAGTGACAGGTGGGCTGGGGCAGGATTGCCCAGCAGACCCAGCATCTTCACTTCGGGACACTCAGGAACACGCTCACGCAGCTGTGATAGTGACGCCTGCAAAGGCAGCCACAGCAGCAGTGCAGCCCAGGGCAAGGGGGTGCAGCTGTCCCAGGTGGCAGGAACTCCCAGGTACAGCACTAGTGTCCCTAGGTGAAGGGGTCCCAGGCCTGGACAGCAGGGATGCAAATTCCACAGCCACAGGGCCCATCACAGGATGTGCACAGCACGCTCCACGCTGCACAGTGGGGTCGGGGGCGGGGACTTTGTAGCAGCTTTTATTTCATTACACTCTTCTGGATTCCAAGTTTCAGCAATAAACACTGACAAATCAAAGCACAGGAATCATTGTGAAAGCATTGAAAAGAGAGTGAATGCAGGAGGCCAGGATTGGTGGGAGGGGCTGCGTCTGGGAGGGGCTGGGGCAGAGGAGGGGAAGCCCTCTTACTTTGTACCTGATTTGGTACCAGGCTGGTGTGGCCTATTTAAATATAAATGATGATTTTTGACAAGGAAATACTGAAATACTGAAAGCCCAGACCCTGAGAGCCTGGGGGGAGAACCAGGTAAGTACCTTCAGCTCCTGAGGGAGCTGGGACCCGAGGTCTGGGCAGATCGGGGGCCCACAGCCCCCTGCAAGGCCCCTGGGACCCAGTTAGTCAGGGGAGCTCGCTCAGCGGGGCCTGCGGCATCCAGCCCAGGTTGTCAGGAGTGGGACCATCACCTCCCCACGCTGTCCCCCCAGGTGAAAGGCAGGCTGACATGGGAGGTGTTCAGGGGACGTGGGTGAGGGACCTCTGACCTCTGACCTGACACCCCTGTGTCCTGGGTGTGGCAGAGGGGGACCCCACGTGTGAGTGACCCCTGTCACCTTCTCTGAGTGAGGAGCATCATCCCAGTGGCCCGCCCTGCCCATCCCCCAGCAGCACAGAAATGATCCAGGCAGCAGGGCAGCCAGCAGCGTGGCCTGTGCTGGGCGAGCCAGTGGGAGAGCAGTTCCTCTGAGACACGTGCCTCCGCCCTTCCTAAGCTCCGTGGGCTCCAGTGCATCGAGTTTCCTTCACGCACAAGGAGGTTCGGGATCTGACCCTCCTGGGGACGAGGGCCTCCCCCTACACTGTGCACCAGACAGCGCCTTCTCCATCAGTGATTTCCAGAACACGATGCAGCACAGCAGAAGCTTCTCCTGCAGGACACAGGGGGTGTGGGGCAGCCCAGCTCCCATCACATCCCTCGAGGCCCCTGCCCGAGCGGCTAGTCCCCATACTGCACTTCGGCGTGGAGCTCCTTGGTGACATAGCCCACCAGCAAGGCCAGCAGCCGCTGCTGCAGGGCCTCACTGCCCATGACCAGCATGGTGAGCTGCACAGCGTCCGTCCAATCCAGGTTCCTGACGATGTCGTTGACCTGTCTGAACAGCTTCTCCTGCTCAGAAGGTGACAGCATCTTCAGGATCTCAGGGACTGGCTTACACTGCCCACGATTTATCCAATTCACTAATAGTACCCCTGCAGCAAAACCTAGACGACAAGGAAGGCTCAATGAGTCGGGCCTGTTCCTTCATGAAGGCCTCGGGAGCTTGCTGGGAGCTGGCCCCAACTGATGAGCGGGCTCAGCGGGCACAGCCACACCAGGCAGCGGGCAGGGCAGAGGCTGAGGTGGCCTTCCCTCCACTGGGCTCAGGTCATGCACACCCCAGCAGGCCCCTTCCTGAGCCCCACTTTCAGGGATGCAGCACGAAGCGTCTCCCCACTCAGAGCTCAGCTAACGAAAATCCTCTTTTCCACGTTTCCCTTAAAGCCTCTCTCCCCGCAGAGGCGGCTGAGGAGCAGGTGCTCGGTCAGAACCGTCTCGATGAGGCCATTTCCTCGCGTGGCTAACGGGCTCCTCGCCCTGGACACTGGGAGTTTGAGTGAACTCTGGTTAGGGGCCCTGCAGACAGATGAGAACTTTTCTCTAAGCCGTGCTCCCCTGAGAACCCCGAGGGTAGAATGATGGACCACCACTCCATGCACTCAACCTTCTCTCTTCCTGCTGCCCCCAGAGGGCACAGACAGTATTTCAAGTGCAAATTGGTTCTCAAAGTCAAGGCACTGCTTGGCTTCTTAGTTGTGACAAATGCACTTGGTAACCTAAGACACTGATGTCAGGGAAGGAAAACTGAAGTATTCTGTCCACCAGCTTTGCGACTTCCCTGGAAATGACACTGTTCAAAATTAAGTTCGTCTGGTAGGATGTAGCCGGGCCAGAGGGAACCCCTGTGCAGGCCGGACTCTGCCACGGCCACTAAACCTGCACCATCTCGGGGGTGCCGAGGACACTGTCCCCACCGGTGGGAAGAGGCCAGCCCCCGTCCTGGAGGCCGCACACCGCCCTTGGACAGGCTCCCCTCTTCCTGGAAAGGAAGGATATTTAGGGAGCAAAACAAGTGATTTACAAGTGTCTCTGCGTCTTCCCCACCACACTGGTGAGCCGCTGGGAAGCAGGAGCCATCCGGGCAGAAAGCAGTCACCTTTCCAGCTTCCAGAAAGGAGTTCCACCCGACTCAGTTCTGAGAGACCCCTGCACCCCGGCTCGGACTGCCCGGCACCCGGGAGGCTGTCAGTCAATCTCTGCTGAGCCCATGTGCCAACCCACACCTTCAACAGATCCCTGGGCTACAGGGTCCATCGCAGGCCTCTCCCCAAGGCAGGCCTGAACCCCACCCTAGTCCACAGTGCAGGTCACCGTCATGGTGTGGGCCACAGCCTGTGGTTGAGGCCACTCAGGGTTTTAATTCTCCCTGCTCCCTGTCCAGAGGAAGCAATGTCACCTGACATCCAGGGGACCACGGGAAATCAGCCAACCCTCGTTCACTGCCAGATACGGGTTCTCAGATGGACGCAGGTGGTAAAACAAGGGGTAGGTAACACTGTAGACTGTGTGCTGCTCTGGAGTGTTGATGTGGGAAGGGGGCGCTCTCAGAACAGCTGATGGGAACAGCCAGACAGCACGTGCTCCTGGTGCAGCCCCGCAAATCCCAGCTCCTCCTTGATCCCTGCTGTGGTGACCTACAATGATGTCGGGGGGTGCGGGAGGGGGTTCCCAAGGGACAACCTGAGGTCTCTCTACTCTAGGACCCATCCCTGGTTAAGGGCGCCCTACCGTCTGCATGACATGGACGCCACGTCCAGAGCGCCCTGCACGACTGAGACACAGACACAGAAGTGTTTTCACCAGGGCATGTTATGCACACAGAGATCCTGTCACAGGGTGCAGACTTCCATGAGACCTCTGTCCCACACTCACGAGGCTAGGGCCCCTGCGAGGCACTTGCACTTACCAACAAATGCTCCAGGTGGGCCTGCAACAATGCCACTAAACATGGCCACGGTGACAGCGACAAAGGTGCCCCTCTTCCAGTGCCTGACAGCCGCCTTCATTTTCTTATTCCGCGAAAGGGTGCACAGCAGCCTCATGACATCTTCCACCGTGAGGAGCATCTCTGGGGCCAGCAGCTCGCCTTCCGGAGAGAGAGATTCAAGAGCGTTACTTCTTTTCCAAGAAAGACCACATGTTAGGACACAAAGCAAGTCTCTACAAGTTCAAGAGGATGGAAATCATATCAAGCATCTTTTCAGATCACAATGGCATGAAACTAGAAATCAATTACAACAACACACCAAAATATTCAAACACTTGGAGGCTAAATAGCATGTTATTAAACAAAGAATGGGTTACCAAGGAGATTAAGGAAGAAATTAAAAACTTCCTGGGAACCAACAAAAATGAACACAGAACAACACAAAAATCAATGGGACGCAGCCAAAGCAGTCCTGAGAGGGAAGTTCATATCACTACAGGCCTACTTCAAAAAACAAGCAAAATTCCTAATGACTTTCTAACCCTTCTACTTAAAGAACTAGTAGGTAAAAAAAAAGAAAAACCCAGAGCAAAAAGAAGAAAAGAAATAGTAAAGGTCAGAGCAGAAATAAACGACATAGAAACTAAAAATAACAATTGAAAAGATCAATGAACAAAGAGTTGGTTCTTTGAAAAGATAAACAAGAGAGATGGACCCATAGCCAGACTGACCAAGAAACAAAAAGAGAGGACCCAAATAAACAAAATCAGAAATGAAAGAGGAGTAACAACTGACACTGCAGAAATACAGAGGATCATCAAAGCATACTGTGAACAGTTATACGCCAACAAATTGGACAATCTAGGTGAAATGGACAAATACTCCAAAAGTTTATATGGAACCAAAAAAGACCCCGAATAGTCACAGCAGTCCTGAAAAAGAAGAACAAAGTACGAAGGATCACAATGCCTGATATCAGGTCACACTACAAACCCACTGTAATCCAAACAGCCCGGTACTGGCACCAGCACAGGTATACAGATCAATGGAAAAGAACAGAGAACCCGAAAATTGATCCAAGACATTATGCTCAATTAATATTCGACAAAGGTGGCAAGAGCATACAGTGGAGTAAAGACAGTCTCTTCAAAAAATGGTGCTGGGAAAATTGGACAGCTACATGCAAAACAGTGAAGCTAGACTGCCAACTTACACCCTACATGAGAATAAACTCAAAATGGATAAAAGACTTAAATGTGATACGAGAATCCATAAAAATCCTAGAAGAAAATGTAGGCAACAAAATTTCAGACATCACACGCAGCAGAATTTTCACTGATACAACACCTAAGGCAAGAGAAACAAAGGAAAAAATGAACACATGGGACTACATCAAACTCAAAAGCTTCTGCACAGCAAAAGAAACAACCATCAAAATGGAAAGGGCACCCAGTGTATGGGAGAGCATAATTGGAAATGATACATCAGACAAGGGGTTAATTTCCAAAATATATAGAGTACTCATACAATTCAAAAAAGGAAGACAAAGAACCCAATAAAAAATGGGCAGAGGACCTAAAGAGACACCTCTCCAAACAGGACATACAAATGGCCAAGAGACATGTGAAAAAATGCTCAATGTCACTAATCAGCAGAGAGATGCCAATTAAAACAATAATGAGGTATCACCTCACACCTGTCAGAATAGCGCCATCAACAAATCATCAAACAACAAGTGCTGGCGAGGGTGTGGAGAAAAGGGGACCCTAGCACACTGCTGGTGGGAATGCAGACTGGTGCAGCCACTGTGGAAAACACTATGGTGTTACCTCAAAAAGTTAAAAATGGAACAGCCATTTGACCCAGTGATCCCACTCCTAGCAATATACCCTAAGAAGCCTGAAGCACCAATCAGAAAGAATATACGTACCCCCATGTTCACAGCAGCACTATTTACAATAGCTAAGATCTGGGAACAGCCCAAGTGTCCATCAACAGATGAGTGGATACAAAAGCTGTGGCACATGCACACAATGGAATACTATGCAGCTGTAAGAAAGAGAGATCTCTTATCATTTGAGATGACATGGAGGGAACTGTTTGCAAAGATAACAGGAACACAGATGCTATGCCTCCTGGGCCGATGGCTAAGGGACAGGAAATGAAAACCGCAGCTCAGAATCAGCGTTGCTGTGTCGTGCTATCTGCACCCACAGAAATGCCTTCCTGCTGTGATGGAACCGTCCCCTTCCTGTCTCACAAGCACCCCTTGCCCTGGGGTCCTCATCCGAACACTGTCTGGGCCGACAGGTTTCTTGTTGAGCTCGGATGAACACCTGTTACCTCTCACTCTGAGAGGCCTTTTATTTCCAGGTTAACAGTTGCTAGTACTTAACAATCAGCACATTTCACCTATCCCTAGACTCCGTCTCTGTGGAGAAACCAGAGGCCACGGAGGCCAGCGCTGCCCGGGGCTGCCCGCTGTGCCACAGGCCCTCCCTGTGCTCCTGACCCTGCCCGCCTGGCAGCTCACTTGGCACCTCTCAATCTCTCTTTTTTAAAGGCTGAAGAAGCTCCCAGACCGACCCAAGCTAACCTCGGTCCTAACCCGTTGAGAGCCCTTGTGATCCCCTCTAAACCAGCACCCCGAGCCTCCCCCCACGGAGCAAGGCCACATGTGCTGACTTTCCCAGGGGTCCTGCTGGACTCCCCCTGGGTTATATACCCCACCCCCACCCCCGCCTCCCACGCCCGCCCAGGTTACAGCCATAGGTCACACACAGCCATGCCCAGGTTACTGTGGGAGGACACACACAGGTACCTGGGTCACTGCAGGTAGTGACAGAGCTCTGGGAGATCACACACACACAGCCCAGGGTGGTGCGCCAAGTGACAGCCCTGGCACCAGGTCAGGGCGGGGCTCTGGGACAGGCGCCTGGGTCCCAACCCCTTCGTTTGCGCTTCCGCTTCCTCCGGGCCTTCTGCACGCTCCGCGCTCCACGTCTTCAATCAAAAAAATGAATGAAGCTCAAGTGTCCGCCGGAAGTTCCAGGCGGGCTCCGGGGGCTCCGGGAACACGCACCTGCCACCTCCCCGCCCACGCTGACCCTCGCCAGCTGGAGGCTGCCCCACCGCAGCGGGGTCACCAGCCATGGGGGGGGGCACAGGGACTCACCCCAAGGTCACCATGACCAGCAGCGCCCAGCGTGCAGGCCCCGCCCTCCCTCCTTCCGGCTGGAGTGCAGGGACCCTCAGAGTCGCCAAGAGCAGGGCTCAGCCAGACCAAGACCACAGAACGCCAGCACTTCCCTTGAGCACTTCCCTTGGGCCCCTGGCTGCCGGCTCGAGGGAGGACCCAGGGCAGGGCGTGCTCCCCTCCCACCTGGCCCAGCCCAGTAGGAAGTTTGGATCCTTCTGGTCTGTGTGGCCCCAAGAACAGCCCTGCCCTTCACCCCACCTCACAGGGGACCTTCAGGCTTAGGGACCCACTCCCTCAGCCGCCACCCCCCCCCCCCCCCCCCCCCGCCCCCACAAAGCACAGGGCCTTAGGCCCTAAGAGGCTAATTCGGTGTTTGGTGACTGTACAGGCAGAATCCTGTAGCAGCTGTGCCCCAGGGACACCAGGGCCTCTGGTCCTGGGGGCAGGGAAGGGGGTGAAAAGGCCAAGTTCAGGCTAGACTCCTAGGGCTCCAAGGCAAAGCTGATGTTGGGGAGCCTGGAGGGTGCAAAGAGCCTGAGGAGTGGGGGTCACAGGAACCGGCCCCCACCCAGATCCCCAAATCCCCAAATTAGAGAGTGCTTGTGACACCAACTGCATTGTAAATGCCCCGTGCATGGCGCTCACACTCTTGTTTAGGGAGAAGTCTGTAGCTGTTCCTTCAGAGCCAGTTTACACCCAACTACATCGTGCCCGTGAGCAACAATGTAACATTTTGAGAAGATGTTCTCCAGCTCTGGTTGGTTGAATCTACAGATGGAGAACCTGCAGCCAAGGGGCCCACTGAACTTTACCGGGTCCTATGGAGAGTACACACACACACACACACACACACACACACACACGGGCTGGCCTTGAACCATCTCAAATCTGGAAAAGCCTTCGGGACTTTGCATGGACATCCCCTTTAATCCTAACATGCTGTCGTGGTCATATCAGGTAGGAGAACCGAGGTACGAAGGTCCGCCCGAGGCACCCAGGTAGGGAGAGTCAGGGGCCAGACTCCATCCTGGGTCCACCTGGCTCTAAAGCCCTTGCTTGTAAGCAGCACCTGCCTGTGTAAATCTTTACATCACAGTTGTATGACAATGCACTTCTCAGATCGCAGCCCATCCCAGGTGACCGTGACCCTGCCCTTGTACATGGTTTTAACCACTTTGTTGAGCTATGATTGACACACAAAAGGCTGTACATATTAATGTCTGCAACTCGATTCATCCTGGGATAAGTACACACCCGTGAAACCATCAACCCCGTCAGGGCCATAAATACACCTGTGAGCTCTGGACGTTCCCTCCTGCCCCTTTATGAGATTGTCCTGCGTGTGCGAACACAGAAAAAGACCTGAGTGGACTTCAGTACGCGATGCAGCGGTGTCCGCTAGAGCAGGAAGCTGGATGGCTCTCCAGGTCGCACATCTCACGGGACAGGACCTTGGGCCTAGGTCATCACTCGTTACTGTTCTCGGTACTTCCGTTTCCTCTGTTCCCCTGTCAGAAGCGCCGAAAGCATCACCCAGCATTCCCCTTGCCGCAGTGCTTAACCCCTCCTGTTCCTGAGTGGGAGCTTCCGCTCGCGGTGGGTGGCTGTCAAGCAGTGTGCTAGCCCAGGGTAAGAGAGTCCTGCACCTGGGTCCCCAGGCTTGGGCCTGGGAGAGGTTCTGCGTCTCTGCGGGCAGCGCCCCCTGGCGGCACACGGCATCACGGCAGCTCCTCCTTCCCCAGAGACTGCAGGGGGGTGGGGAGCCCAGGGAGATGCAGGAGGGAAAGAAACTCCAAGGCGGGCCCTCTGCGGAAGGTCAGCTGTGAGAAGCCACTCAGACCTTCAACTCGTCAGTTCCCAAGTCTCGAGACTCACACCTGGCAGCCGGGCAGTGTGACACCCGGTACCACATCCTCGCGATGGCAGCTGGGAAAGTCACTGCGTCCTCTGTGCCTCCGTTTTCTCATCTGGGAAAGGACCATCATAATGCTGGGGGTCTCCTCGGACAGCTGAAGGTCACAGGAGGTCATGTGTAGGAATCTCAAGTGTCCTCCTTTCCCTTGTGGAGTATGAAAGTGAACAGCGTCTGGGAAGTCCCAAATGTGAGCCGCGGGTGCCCCAGGGTCAGGACATCCAACCACCTCCTTCACACAGCATCCTATGCCTGGGGTGCCCAAGAGTCCCCCTGCATTCGAGGTTGTGTTAACAGAGCCAGCCGGAGCAGAACTCAGATGCTGTCCCCTAGGCCAGCAGCCCCACCCCCTTCCTGGAGGCTGAGGGAACCAGCTCCTACCTGACATGGCAATTTCAGGAGAACCCCCCACCCCCAGCCCAGATCCAAGGCTGGGTGATCCCAGGCTCAGGACACACACACACACACACACCTGCAGCCTGTTTCCCAGAGCACATGAGGACACTTGATTGCATTTCAAAAGGGAAATGGTAGGGTCAGTGTTCTCTGTTTTCAGTTACCCATAAGGGGGCATCATGGTCTGTTTGGGGCTCGGGGAATTCCCAGAATCTTGATCCAGCCTGGAAGCCAGGTTCCCACAGAGCCAGGGTTTGGGGTCAGGACACGTCCAAGCCATGTGCTGGGTCTGGGACACCTTTCCTTAGGGCCTCAGTCCATATCCCGAGGCGGAGAGGTCCCCCTTGTCCCCAGTCCCCTACCCCAGGATGCATGCCATTTCTTTCATCTGTCTCATGTTCACACTTTGGGCACCTAGCAGGTATATTCGTCCGCTGGGACCCATAACAAAGCACCACTAACTGGAGGCTTGCAAAGGAACTCGACTGTCCAGCAATTTTGGAGGCTCGAAGTCCAAGGTGTCAGCAGGGCCTGTGGGGGAGAATCCTGGCTCTTCCAGTGCTTGGGGGTGGCCGTCCGTCCTTGACCTTCCTTGGCTTGGAGCTGCATGCCAGCCTTGTCATTGCATGCTGTCCTCCCTCTTCTGTGCCCCAGTGGCCCCCATCTGATAAGGACACAGTCATATTGAAGTAAGTCCCGCCCCCAGGACCTCAACTTGACCCTGGCTGCAAAGACCCTATTTCCAGGTAAGGTCACTGTCAGGAGTACCTGGGGTGTGGGCTTCATCCGATCTTTGGGGGCAACACGATTCAACCCCGGACACAGGGACCTGCAGGGGCTGCTGCGGTGACCGCTGTCTGAGCGCACACAGAGCGCACGCACACGGAAGGAGCGGCCTTGCCCGTGTCTGGAGGGAGGCTATCAACACCTAAATGACTGACTGGGGACAGAGTAGCAATGGGGTCCTGTGTGGGGCGTCCTGGTGCCCCCTGTGGGGATGGGGAGACAGTGCTGAAGGCCTTCCCCCGGCCCAAAAGGCTCTCCTCCCTGGGTGTGCTCCTCACTTCCTCCATGCCCCCACCCAGCGGGTCATCTGGGCAGAGGTGGACCTGGCCAGCCGGCCTCCAGAGCCCACTGACGCCCCAGGGCTGTGGGTGGCCGCTCTTGCTCTTCTGGGCCCCGAGTCAACCACCACAGCTGCGGGGTGTTAGGCCTCGGTCTGTGGCCGCAACCTGGGTTCCCATCCAGTTCTGCCACGCACCTGAGCCGCGAGGGTGCTGGAGGACACAGTGGGTCCTTCCTCAGGGGGCCTGGCATGGTGCCCAGGCCTTCCGGTGCCCGTGCCAGGCCTAGTGAGCCCCCACCAGGAGAGCTCAGAGCTCTTCACCCACACATTGTCCCGTGAGTCTTGTCCTTCTGAGGACCTGACACAGGAAGAGAGAAAGACCCAGAGGCTCATGTCCCACTGCCCGGAACCCGCTGGCAGTGTGGTGACATTTCCCGCTGCCTTTTTCAAATAAAAGAAATGTTGGCCAAGTCCAGCCAGGGTGGCTCAGTGGGTGAGCACGACCCATGCACCAAGAGGTCACCGGTTCGATTCCTGGTCAGGACACATGCCCAGGTTGTGGGCCCAAACCCCAGTGGGGGGCATGCAGGAGGCAGCCAATCGATGTTCTCCCTTATCGATGTTTCTATCTCTCTCTCCCTCTCCCTTCCTCTGTCTCTGAAATCAATATAAAAAAATAAAAATTAGGAAAAAAAAAGAAATGTCGGCCAAGCCCCATCGCCCGACCCTGCCATGTGGAGTCCTTACCAGAGCGCGTGCACACACACACACACACACACACACACACACACACACCCCAGAAGCCTTTCAGCCAGCCTCCTACATTTCCCATCCTGATGCCCATCTCAAAGCCCAGACCAGCTGTTGGCTTAGTCTGAGGGGACGACTACAGTCTGAAAACAGGGGGTCACACCCAGGAAAGGACCATGAACACCCCAGGGAGCTTTCCGGGGCTACTCCCAGGCCCCGTCACAGCCCGAGAACCCAGGGGCAGGTGCACCCTGACAGGGTCGGGGTGCGTGCCAGATGAGACATGGGGCCCCGTTCCGAGTCCCCCTCAGGATCCTGGCTCCTGCTGGCTCCCACCACCTGGAGGAGCTGGCTCCGGCTGTCCCAGTGCCGACAGAAAGGCAGGCCCACAGGGAGAGCACGGGGTGGGCAGAGCCACACACTTCTGGGCAAAAACAAGGGACATTTCAGTCCTTGGAGCGTCCCCTTCAGGGTCCTGCCAGATGTTCTGACTCCAAAGGGCAGGCTTTCCGGACAACAGGTCCTGCTGCCGTGGCTCCCACACGCAGGCTCGGTCCCTGAGGGAGCTGGGGACTGGGGTGTCATCTGTCTGGCCCTTCTTTCTCAGTGTAACATGCCCCTGCAGCTGCCCCCAGCAATTTCCTATACCCAGTTTTCAGATTTTCAACATTCTCAAAATGCCAAAATGCCTTCCTTCTCTCCCCGCCGAGCCTCCTGGGGTCCCCACCCCTGACCCAGGAAGAAGAGGAACAGTTTGGGTCCCGGGACAATCCAGCCACTTGCCAAGAACCTGTGTCCCTGAGGCCTGTGCTGTGGCTGGTCCCAGAGAGCAGGAGTCCCAGCAGAGGGCTGAGTGACAGGTGGGCTGGGGCAGGATTGCCCAGCAGACCCAGCATCTTCACTTCGGGACACTCAGGAACACGCTCACGCAGCTGTGATAGTGACGCCTGCAAAGGCAGCCACAGCAGCAGTGCAGCCCAGGGCAAGGGGGTGCAGCTGTCCCAGGTGGCAGGAACTCCCAGGTACAGCACTAGTGTCCCTAGCTGAAGGGGTCGCAGGCCTGGACAGCAGGGATGCAAACTCCACAGCCACAGGGCCCATCACAGGATGTGCACAGCACGCTCCACGCTGCACAGTGGGGGTCGGGGGGGGGGACTTTGTAGCAGCTTTTATTTCATTGTACTCTTCTGGATTCCAAGTTTCAGCAATAAACACTGACAAATCAAAGCACAGGAATCATTGTGAAAGCATTTAAAAGAGAGTGAATGCAGGAGGCCAGGATTGGTGGGAGGGGCTGCGTCTGGGAGGGGCTGTGTCTGGGAGGGCCTGTGTCTGGGAGGGGCTGTGTCTGGGAGGGGCTGCATCTGGGATGGGCTGGGGCAGAGCAGGGGAAGCCCTCTTACTTTGTACCTGATTTGGTACCAGGCTGGTGTGGCATATTGAAATATAAATGAAGATTTTTGACAAGGAAATACTGAAATACTGAAAGCCCAGGTGCTGAGAGAGCCTGGGAGGAGGACCAGGTAGGTACCTTCAGCTCCTGAGGGAGCGGGGACCCGAGGTCTGGGCAGATCTGAGGCCCACAGCCCCCTGCAAGGCCCCTGGGACCCAGCTAGTCAGGGGAGACTCGCTCAGCGGGGCCTGCAGCATCCAGCCCAGGTTGTCAGGAGTGGGACCATCACCTCCCCACACTGTCCCCCCAGGAGAAAGACAGCCTGACATGGGAGGGCGTTCAGGGGACATTGTGAGGGAACTCTGACCTCTGTGCTTACACCCCTGTGCCCTGGGTGTGGCAGAGGGGGACCCCACCTGTGAGTGACCCCTGTCACCTTCTCTGAGTTAGCAGCATCATCCCAGTGGCCCGCCCTGCCCATCCCCCAGCAGCACAGAAATGGTCCAGGCAGCAGGGCAGCCAGCAGCGTGGCCTGTGCTGGGCGAGCCAGTGGGAGAGCAGTTCCTCTGAGACACGTGCTTCCGTCCTTCCTAAGCTCCGTGGGCTCCAGTGCATCGAGTTTCCTTCACGCACAAGGAGGTTCGGGATCTGACCCTCCTGGGGACGAGGGCCTCCCCCTACACTGTGCACCAGACAGCGCGTTCTCCATCAGTGATTTCCAGAACACGATGCAGCACAGCAGAAGCTTCTCCTGCAGGACACAGGGCGGTGTGGGGCAGCCCAGCTCCCATCACATCCTTCGAGGCCCCTGCCCGAGGGGCTAGTCCCCATACTGCACATTAAGATGGAGCTCCTTGGTGAGGTAGGCCTCCAGAAAGGCCAGCAGCCGCTTCTGCAGGGCCTCACTGCCCATGACCAGCATGGTGAGCTGTATAGCGTCTTTCCAATCCAGGTACCTGACGATGTCGGTGACCTGTATATACAGCTTCTCCTTCTCAGAAGGCGGCAGCTCCTTCAGGATCTGAAGGACCGGCTTACACTGCCCACGATTTATCCACTTCCCTAATAGTGCCCCTGCAGCAGCACCTAGAGGACAAGGAAGGTTCAATGAGTCGGGCCTGTTTCTTAATGAAGGCCTTGGGAGCTTGCTGGGAGCTGGCCCCATGATGACGAGAGGGTTTGCGGGCACAGCTCCACCAGGCAGCGGGCAGGGCTGAGGCTGAGGTGGCCTTCCCTCCACTGGGCTCAGGTCATGGACACCCCAGCAGGCCCCTTCCTGAGCCCCACTTTCAGGGATGCAGCACGAAGCATCTCCCCACTCAGAGCTCAGCTAATGAAAATCCTCTTTTCTACATTTCCCACAAAAGCCTCTCTCCCCGCAGAGGAGGCGGCTGAGGCGCAGGTGTTCGGTCAAGAGCCATCTGGATGAGGCTTCCATGAAGCCTTTGTCCAACACTCTCCAAACTGGCGGCCCCCGCAAGGAACTTGTACTTACCAACAGCTACTCCCAGTGGGCCAGCGACGTAGCCACCAATGCAGCCCACGACGCCAGCAGCCACGGCACCCCTCTTCGAGTACTTGACGGTCGCCTTCATGTGCTTTGCATCAGAAATGTAGTACAGCAGCTTCATTACATCTTCCACCGCCAGGGGCATCTTTGGGTCAGCAGCTCACCTTCCGGAGGGAGAGTTTCAAGAGCGTTACTTCTTTCTAGAAGATAGACCACATGTTAGGACACAAAGCAAGTCTCTACAAATTCAAGAAGATTGAAATCATATCAAGCATCTTGTCAGATCACAATAGCATGAAACTAGAAATCAATTACAACAAAACACACCAAAATATTCAAACACTTGAAGGCTAAATAGCATGTTATTAAACACTGAATAGGTTACCAAGGAGATTATGGAAGAAATTAAAAACTTTCTGGAAACCAATGAAAATAAACACACAACAACACACAATCTATGGGACACAGCGAAAGCAGTCCTGAGAGGGAAGTTCATAGCACTACAGGCCTACCTCAAGAAGTAAGCAAAATTCCTAATGACTTTCTAACCCTTCAACTTAAAGAACTAGAAAGTAAAAAAAAAAGAAAAACCCAGAGCAAGTAGAAGGAAAGAAATAGTAAAGGTCAGAGCAGAAATAAACGACATAGAAACTAAAAAAACAGTTGAAAAGATCAATGAAATGAAGAGCTAGTTCTTTGAAAAGATAAACAAGATTGATGGACCCTTAGCCAGACTCACCTAGAAACAAAAAGGGAGGACCTAAGTAAACAAAATCAAAAATGAGAAAGGAAAGTAACAACTGACACCACAGAAATACAAAGGGTCATCAAAACATACTACGAATAATTATGCACCAACAAATTGGACAATCTAGGTGAAATGGACAAATTTCTAGAAACACAAAGTCTCCCAAAACTGAACTGGGAAGAGATAGAAAACTGGAACAAACCAATAAGAACTAAGGAAATTGAAGATGTAATCAAGAAACTCCCAGCAAAGAAAAGCCCAGGCCCAGACGGCTTCATGGGGGAGTTTTATCGAATGTTCAAAGATCTAACACCCATTTTCCTCAAACTATTCCAAAAATCCAAGAGGACAGAAGACTTCCAAACTCATTTTTTGAGGCCAGCACAATCCTAATTCCAAAACCAGATAAAGACACTACAAAGAAAGAAAACTACAGGCCAATATCTCTGATGAACACAGATGCCAAATTCCTGAACAAAATATTAGGAATTCAGATCCAGCGATACATCAAAAAAATTATTCATCATGACCAAGTGGGATTCACCCCAGGGATGCAAGGATGGTACAATATCCGCAAATCAATAAATGTGATACACCACATAAACAAAATGAAAGATAAAAATGATATGATCTTATAAATAGATGCTGAAAAAGCATTCGACAAAATGCAGCACCCATTTCTGATAAAAACGCTCAGCAGTGTGGGTATAGAGGGATCATATCTTGACATAATAAAGGCCATATATGAAAAACCTACAGCCAACATCATACTCAACGGGCAAAAACTAAAAGCACTTTCCTTAAGAACAGGAACAAGAAAGGGATGCCCACTTTCGCCACTCTTATTTGACATAGTACTGGAAGTCTCAGCCACAGCAATCAGACATGAAGAAAAAATAAGAGATCCAGGAGCTTTTCACTTCCGGTCAGGATGGCGGCGTAGGTAAACGCGGTATCGCGTCCTCCCACAACCACATCAAAGTTACAACTAAACTACAGAAGAACCATCATTCAAAACCGCCTGAAATCAAGCTGAACGGAAGTCCTACAACTACGAAATTAAAGAAGAAGCTACATCGAGACTGGTAGGAGGACGGAGGCGCGAGGGGCTGGTCCCACACCCACGTGTGGCGGATAAAAATCAGGAGGACACCTCGGCTGGGAAGGTCCTCCCTGAGGAGTGAGGGGTCCCCGTCCCACACCAGGCGACCAGCTCAGGGTTCCAGTGCCAGGAAGAGAATCCCCATCACTTCTGGCTGGAAAACCAGCGGGAACTGAGGCTGAGGCAGCTGGAGCCCCGGCAGCTCCTCTTAAAGGGCCCGCGCACAGACTTACTCGGACTCCCATCCTCCAGGCTCCAGTGTGCGGGAAGGCAACTTGAAAGGCACCAGAGTCATATGGGGAAGAACTGAGCTGTTTGGCATTGGAGCGAGGGCTGGAGAGGCAGCTTTCTCCTGGACAGACGTGCTATCAGAGGCTTTTGTTCCCTTGGTGAGCCCTTCCCTGGGCCGGCAGACGCCGCCATATCTGGGACTCCAGCAACCTGGCTCACACTGATTGCCCTGCCCTGGTGATTCCCTGAGGCCCCGCCCCACCCAACTTCCAGGCCCACCCAAGCTCTTGCCAGTTGCTTTACCATAGGATTGGCCTGTCTTGGATCCTGCTTCAGCTTTTCCTAAATTCTTTCAAACAAGCAGCATCTGGTCTCAGCTAGCCCCATACCTCTCGCTAAGTAATACATAGGAACAAACACAGGGAGGCAGCCAAAATGAGGAGACAAAGAAACAGGTCCCAAATGAAAGAACAGAACAAAACTCCAGGAAAAGAACTAAGTGAAATGGAGTTAAGCAACCTAACAGATGCTGAGTTCAAAATACTGCTTATAAGGATGCTCAATGGACTTAGTGAGAACCTCAGTGAACTTAGTGAGGGCCTCAAGAGCATAAAAAAGGACCAGTTGGAAATGAAGGAGGCACTAACTGAAATAAAGAATAGTATACACAGATTCAATAGTAGAGTAGGTAAATCCAAGAAGCAAACCATCGATTTGGAATATAAGGAAGCAAAAAACACCCAATCAGAACAGCAAAAAGAAAAAAGAATCCAAAACAATGAGGATAGTGTAAGGAGCCTCTGGGACAACTTCAAGCGTGCCAACATTCGCATCTTGGGGGTGCCAGAAGGAGAAGAGAGAGAACAAGAAATCGAAAACCTATTTGAAACAATAATGGCAGAAAACTTCCCTAACTTGGTGAAGGAAACGAACATACAAGTCCAGGAAGCACAGAGAGTCCCAAACAAAATGAACCTCAAGAGGCCCACACCAAGACACATCATCATCAAAATGCAAAAGGTTCAAGACAAAGAGAGAATCTTAAAAGCAGCAAGAGAAAAGCAGTTAGTTAC
Organism: Tadarida brasiliensis; assembly: GCA_030848825.1. Classification (NCBI taxonomy): domain Eukaryota; kingdom Metazoa; phylum Chordata; class Mammalia; order Chiroptera; family Molossidae; genus Tadarida; species Tadarida brasiliensis. The sequence goes on from CM061276.1 coordinate 50,609,492, forward strand.
CTACAAGGGAGTTCCCATAAGACTGTCAGCTGATTTCTCAAAAGAAACTTTGCAGGCCAGAAGGGAGTGGCAAGAAATATTCAGGGTGACGAAAAGCAAGAACCTACAACCAAGATTACTCTATCCTGCAAAGCTGTCTTTTAGAATCAATGGCCATATAAAGAGTTTCCCAGACAAGGAAAAGCTAAAGGAGTTCATCACCACCAAACCATTATTATATGAAATGTTGAAGGATTTTCTTGAAGAAAAAGATAAAAAAATATGAACATACAAAATGGCAATAAATACATATCTATCAACAATTGAATCTACAAACAAAATGAACAAGCAGAACAGAAACATTCTCATAGATACAGTGTTGGGCACCAAATGGGTGGGGGCTGGGGGGAGGGGTGAAAAAGGTGAAGGGATTAAGAAGTACAAATTGGTTGTTAGACTGACAAACCTCAAAGGGAAGGGGGGCTGGGGGGGGGTGGGAAGAAATAAACCAAAGAACTTATATGTACATATGCATAATCAATGGACACAGACAACAGTGTGGGGAAAAGCAGGAGGGGGGCAGGAATGGGGAGGAGGGGGGCAATGGGGAAAAATGAGGAACATCTGTAATACATTCAACAATAAAGATAAGTTAAAAAAATAAAAATAAAAAAATAACTGAGCTTTTTAAAAAAGCATTGAATGTTTCCAGCGGTGATGGCACTTCAAGTTCAGGCATTAAAGTAAAAAAATAAATAAATAAAAATAAGAGATCCAAATTGGAAAGGAGGAAGTGAAACTGTCATTATTTGCATATGACATGATATTGTGCATAGAAAACCCTAAAGACTCCATCAAAAATCTACTAGATTTGATAAATAAATTTTGCAAAGTAGCAGGATACAAAATTAACATCAAGAAATCAACGGTGTTCTTATACACCAATGATGAACTCACAGAAAGGGAAACTAAAAAAAAAATCCCGTTTACCATCGTGGCAAAAAAGTTAGGATACCTATGAATAAAGTTAACCAAAGAAGTAAGGGACCTCTTCACAGAAAACTATAGGTCATTGAAAAAAGAAATAGAGGAAGATAGAAAAAAGTGGAAGCATATACCTTGTTCATGGATTGGAAGAATTAGCATCATTAAAATGTCCATACTCCCCAAAGCAATCTATAGATTCAATGCAATCCCCATCAAAATACCAAGGACATATTTCACAGAACTAGAACAAATACTCCAAAAGTCTTTATGGAACCAAAAAAGACCCTAAATAACCACAGCAATCTTGAAAAAGAAGAACAAAGTAGGAGGGGTCACAATACCGGATATCAGGTCATACTACAAACCCACCGTAATCAAAACAGCCTGGTACTGGCACAAGAACGGGCATATAGATCAATGGAACAGAACAGAGAACCTGAAAATAGACCCAAGACATTATGCTCAATTAATATTCGACAAAGGTGGTAAGAGCATACAATGGAGTAAAGACAGCCTTGTCAATAAATGGTGTTGGGAAAATTGGACAGCTACATGCAAAAAAATGAAGCTAGACTGCCAACTTACACCATACACAAGAATAAACTCAAAATGGATAAAATACTTAAATGTGACACATGAATCCCTAAAAATCCTAGAAGAAAATGTAGGCAACAAAATTTCACACATCACATGCAGCAGAGTTTTCACTGATACAACACCTAAGGCAAGAGAAACAAAGGGAAAAATGAACTCATGGGACTACATCAAACTAAAAAGCTTCTGCACAGCAAAAGAAACAACCATCAAAATGGAAAGGGAAGCCCTAGCCAGTTTGGCTCAGGGGTTAGAGCATCGGCCCGCGGGCCAGAGAGTCCTGGGTTCAGTTCCCGAGGTAATCCGGCATGTACCTCGGTTGCGGTTAGTCCCCGGCACCGGTTGGGGTCGTGTGGGTGGCAACCAGTCGATGTGTCTCTCTCACATTGATATTTCTCTCTCTCTCCCCCTCCGGTTTCGAGGACGTATTCCGTGTGCTCTTATAAACGTGAACATCAGCCAGGCCACCTCCCCTGGACAGGACACACGAGGCACCAAAGGCAGGCCCGTGCAGGGAGGTGTCAGGCACCAGGGGACGCCGGCCCAACCTGGGCGCCCACCACACCCACCAGTGGGTGCTGAGGGCTCTCCGAGGACGGAAAGGGCGTGAGGAGTCACTGCACTCAGCACTGGCCACACCCTGTCCCCCTGCCCTGTGCTGGTGGGGACACTGAGGCCCGAGGGGAGCCCGTCATCTGTGCTGAGTGAGGAGGAGGGGTGCCTGTACTTCCCTCTGAGGTCCCAGGAGGCTGGTCTGCCCACCTGGGGTGCAGGTCCCTCCCCTCCCTCCTGCTGGGTACTGTGCCCACTCGCTGCCATGGAGACGTCTGGGTGATGCCCTCAAACAAGCCAGAGATCCCTCCCCAGCGCAGAGCGGCTGCCTGAGGCCACCAGGGTGATGTGAGGCCTCGGAGTGAATTCAGGGCCCGCGTGTGTTCAGCTCGGCCTCATGGGTGACTGGGGTCGTCATGACCGTCACGGCCCCAGGGCTGGACCGCTCCGGGGGGCCGCCCACTGTCGCAGGCCATGCGGACACGGCCAGACGTGAGGGCGATGACTCCCAGGGCCCCGTGCCCCGGGGGGTGCAGGAAGCCAGTCCTCTCGGGGTCACACTCTGTGGCCGTCAGGACAGAGGGGCCAGTGCTTGGTGCGCAGCAGCAGGTGAGAGTGGGAGGGCACCCCTGTGCCCTCAGCCAGCACCCAGGCGGCCCCATGAAGACACCCACGGCCCACCCGAGAGCCCCGGACACCACACCTGCTGCCCTGTGCAAACCCACGGCCGTCGGCTGTTCCAAAGTCAGGGTCGGCAGCGCCAGCCCCCCTCCTGGGCAGATTCACAGTCCAGCGCAGTGTGAGGGGGGTCTGAGGATACTGTTAATGAGCCCCCACACTTTCTGCCCCACTTTCACGAGTGATGTTGTGCATTACATTTCTCTACAAGGATTGTCCGGGGGAGACAGCTGCCTCCCGGGAAACGAACACAGGTGAAGAGACCCAGCCCGGCGTCCCCCAGCCAAACAGGCTGCTCACCACGGGGCTGGAGTGGGGGACACACGCCCCCCCCCGCCCTCCCAGGGTCCCATCAGCACCTGCCTCCCTCCTGCACACCTGGCCGGCGCCCTGGACCCTGGAGAGCCCCCAGCAGGGCTGGAGCGGGAGCAGGGACCACCCACGAGAAGGGACAGCGCAGCCAGGCAGCCGGGGCTCTCGGACGTCTGCGGGGCACTTCTGCGATGCTGACCTTTGGTGTCAGCTGGACCAGGCCACGCGATGCCCGGGCACCTGGTCAAGGTCGCCGAGGGTGTTTATGGCCGGATGAGCTCCTCAGGGTGGACCCAGCAAAGGACGTGGCCCCCCGCGTGGGTGGGCGCGTCCGATCCACCCAGGGCCTGAGCAGGACACGGCCCTGCGTGAGGGCTGCCCTGCGCCTGTCTGTCTGGGCGCTGGGACGCGGCCTCCCCTGCCTTTGGGCTCGGACTGAATCCTGACTCCAGCTCGTCACCGCGGACCTGGGACAGCTCAGCCTCCGAACCCCATGGGCCAGTTCCTTACTACACACGTTACGTATTCTGTTCCTCCAATTAGAATACATCGGTGAGCCCTGGCTGGTCTGGCTCAGCGGTTAGAGCGACAGCCCGCGGACCAGAGAGACCCGGGTTCAGTTCCCGCTGAGGGCACGTACCTCGGTTGCAGTTTGTCCCCGGCCCCAGTTGGGGTCGTGTGGGTGGCGGCCAGTCGATGTGTCTCTCTCACATCGATGTTTCTCTCTCTCTCTTCCCCCATCTCTCCCTCCCGCTCTATCCGAAGATAAATGCAAAAGGGTCCTCGGGTGAGGATAAAAACAAAACAAAACAAAACAAAAAAAAACTGAAAAAATATAAAAATAAAAAATGGGCAGAGGACTTAAAGAGACACCTTTCCAAACAGGACATAAAAATGGCCAAGAGAGACATATGTAAAAATGCTCAACGTCTCTAATCATCAGAGAGATGCAAATTAAAACAACTATGAGATATCACATCAAACCCTCAGAATGGCCGCCATCAACAAATCATCAAACAACAAGTGCTGGCGAGGGTGTGGAGAACAGGGGACTCTAGCACACTGCTGGTGGGAATGCAGACTGGTGCAGCCACTGTGGAAAACACTATGGTGCTTCCTCAAAAGGTTAAAAATGGAAATGCCATTTGACCCAGTGATCCCACTTCTAGGAATATACCCTAAGAAGCCTGAAATACTAACCAGAAAGAATATATGTACCCCCATGCTCATAGCAGCACTATTTACAATAGCTAAGATCTGGAAACAGCCCAAGTGTCCATCAATAGATGAATGGATAAAAAAGCTGTGGTACATGCACACAATGGAGTACTATGCAGCTGTAAGAAAGAAAGGTCTCTTATCCTTTGAGACAACATGGAGGGACCTGGAGAGTATTATCGTGAGTGACAAAAGCCAATCAGAGAAGACAAATACCACATGATCTCACTTATTTGTGGAATACAATGAGCAAAACAAACTGAGGAACAAAATAGACCCAGAGACATAGAAGTAGGGTACAGACTGACAAACCTCAGAAGCTGGATCAGGGGGGAGGGGAGGGAAGAGATAAACCACAGAACTTATATGCATGGATGCGTAACCATGGACATAGTCAACAATGCTGGGATGGGGGGGGGGGGGGATCGGGAGGAGGTGTCAATGGGGGGAAAAGGAGAAACATCTGTAACAAAAATAAATTTTAAAGAAACACAAAGAGCCCGACTCTTCCTCGAGTGTTGAAGACAGGCCCTCCTGTTTGGAGAGGACTTAGCCTCGCAGACAGCACCATCAAGGGACAAGTTCTCTGTCACGGAGATAGTGGGGCTTTGGTTAGTTAATAAGCAAACAGCATCAGCAGGGTGGATGGAAGGCCTCCGCGCCCCCTGAATATCTTCTGGTCTGTGGCCCAGGAAGTGACCACGGTCATCCTAGGAGAGGCAAAGCCTGGCAGAGTCCCAGCTCCTGTCCTCTTGGGCTGACAGGCACCTGAGCTCAAGCCAAGTCAGAGAGGGGAAATCAGGACTGTGCCCCGTCCTGGCCTTGGGCCCTGCCTGTCCCTGAGCGGCTGTGAGATTCCCAGCCTGGAAGGTGGGTTAACGGCTGGGTACCCGAGCGGTGAGCAGATGCCAGCAAAGTGCCTGGCAAGTCGGGGACCCTGCAGATTCTCAGCGAATTGGCTCCAGGTCGACATCCCGCTACTTATCCACACCTCTGGTTTCTAGAAGCCCTACTGCCAGAGGCAACCCCCCTCTCCCCAAGGGCCAGGATGAGGCCCGAAGAGGAAACAGCCTGAGAAGAACAGACATCAAACAGTTCCAGGGACTCAGTACATGTGGGGAGACTGCAGGAGGCATTGACCTTTGGAACAAAGATGTTACTACAATTCCCTCAGGTCAGGAGACTGCCAAGCTGGCTGGCAGGAAGAGGCAGGGCAGGGCAGGGCAGGGTCCTGGGGACGGAGCGCCCCCACCTGGCAGAGCTGGGAAGTAACATCAAAGCTGAACTTTCTTCCAGCTTCAGCTGGAGCCAACCTGGCGCCCTTCCCTTTCCAGCCCCCTGACATCCGGCTGACCCATGCACACAGTAGCTGAGGGAACTGATGAGGACATTTGGGGAAGACTATTGCTCAATGTCTTTTGGTTAGATGAGGGTTTTTTGAACCGAGGAAAATGAAGACCGGTCTCCAGTGTGCGATTATCTTCAGAATCGTGAGTTCTGAGAACAAATGTGCGGAGCTACCGTATCCCACAGCCAGGGTTTGCAACTTCTCTGCTGTCCCAGGAGGGCTGAGCAGGGAGCCGGGCTCCAGAACCTAGAACTGCCCCTTTTCCTTTCTGACACTCTTGACATCAGGGATTCCCCAAGGCACAGGGGTCCCTGAAGGTCTTGCTAACTCAGCCCGCAGGGTGGGGGAGACTGCCTTTCCCCACAAGCCCAGGTGGTCTGCAGCCTCGCTTGGGAAGGCAAGACTCGGAGAGAGTATGACCCAGAACAGCGGGCGGCCACTCCTCGGTCCTGGAGGTCAGAAACTGCAAACAGGCGTTCCCAGATGTGTCTGTTTGCCAAACGGAGTCTGAGAGGCCATGGCGGGGCGGCCATGCGGGGCTGCCCAGGGGCCTGGAGGGCTGAGGTGTGCCTGTGCCCGTCCCACCCCTAGGTGTCCTGGATCTGCCGACACCTCCTGGCTTCCAGACCCCTGCCTCCTCCCTGGAAGAGCCCCCCTCTGCTCTCCCAGAGGTCAAGACTTGTCCACACACGAATGCCTCAATCATAAAACAGTGTCATGACCTCGAAGGGACGGCCCCTGGAATGGCCACTCAGAAGGGGGGACAGGGGACAGAACTGATTTTCTCTGTGAAGTGAAGCAAATGAAATGAGTAGCAGCCTTGCTTCCCAAAGAACTGTTTGCAAAGGTAACAGGAACACAGATGCGATGCCTCCTGGGCCGATGGCTAAGGGACAGGAAATGAAAACTGCAGCTCAGAATCAGCGACACCGTGTCGTGTTGTCTGCACCCACAGAAATGCCTTCCTGCTGGGATGGAACCGTCCCCTTCCCGTCTCACAAGCACCCCTTGCCCTGGTGTCCTCATCCGAACACTGTCTGGGCCGATAGGTTTCTTGTGGAGCTCGGATGAACACCTGTTACCTCTCCCTCTGAGAGGCCTTTTATTTCCAGGTTAACAGTTGCTAGTACTTAACAATCACACATTTCACCTGTCCCTAGACTCTGTCTCTGTGGAGAAACCAGAGGCCACGGAGGCCAGCGCTGCCCGGGGCTGCCCGCTGTGCCACAGGCCCTCCCTGTGCTCCTGACCCTGCCCGCCTGACAGCTCACTTGGCACCTCTCAATCTCTCTTTTTTAAAGGCTGAAGAAGCTCCCAGACCGACCCAAGCTAACCTCGGTCCTAACCCGTTGAGAGCCCTTGTGATCCCTTCTAAACCAGCACCCGAGCCTCCCCGCACGCAGCAAGGCCAGGTGTGCTGACTTTCCCAGGGGTCCTGCTGGGACTCCCCCTGGGTTATATACCCCACCCCCACCCCCACCCCCACCCCCACACCCGATGCCCACCCCAGGTTACAGCCGGAGGTCATACGGAGCCACGCCCGGGTTACTGTGGGAGGACACACACAGGTACCTTGGTCACTGCAGGTAGTGACAGGCGCACCAGGGTTACCGCGGGAGCTCACACACACGCAGCCCAGGGTGGTACGCCAAGTGACAGCCCTGGCACCCGGTCAGTGCGGGGCTCTGGGACAGGAGCCTGGGTCCCACCTTATTCACGTTTCCGCTACCTCCGGGCCTTCTGCACGCTCCGTGCTCTACGTCTTCATCCGGAAAATGAATGAAGTTCACGTGTCTGCCCGCAAGTGCGGGGCCGACTCCGCTGGCTCCGCGGACTCTGGGGGCTCAGAGAACACCCGCCCTCAGCTGCCCCACCCGCACTGGCCCTCGCCTGCTGGAGGTCAGCCCCATGCTGTGTGTTCACCAGCCATCCAGGGACACTGGGCCGCACCCCAGGGTCACCCTTACCTGTGTTGCCCAGCGCGCAGGCCCCGCCCTCCTGCTTTCCGGCTGGGTCTAGGGGACCTTCCTTTGCCTCCAATCAGGGCGCAGCGAGACCATGAGCACAGGGCGCAGTCACTTCACTTGGGCCCCTGGCCTTTGGCCTCCCAGGAGGACACGGGGCAGGGCGGGACCCTCCAACCTGGCCCAGCCCCATGGGGCATTTGCATCCCTCTGGTCTGTGTGGCCCCAAGGACAGCCCTGCCCTTCACCCCACCCCACATGGGGCCCTGTCTCCCTTTGGCTCCCTGGATCCTGGGGCCTAGGGACATACTCCCTCCCTCCGCCCCACCAGAGAATCACAGAGTCAAAGGCCAGAAGGAGCTAAATTGGCCTTTGTTGACTGTACAGGCCTTGCCCAATAGCAGCTGTGCCCCAAGGACACCAGGACCTCCGGGCCTGGGGGCGGGGCGGGGGGGTGAAAAGGCCAAGTTCAGGCTAGACTTCTAGGGCTCCAGTCCAAAGCTGATGTTGGGGAGCCTGGAGGGGGCAAAGAGCCTGAGGAGTGCAGGTCACAGGAACCTGCCCCCCCATTCAGATTCCCAAATCCCCAAATTAGAGAGTGCTTGTGACACCAACTGCATTGTAAATGCCCCGTGCATGGCGCTCACACTCTTGTTTAGGGAGAAGTCTGTAGCTGTTCCTTCAGAGCCAGTTTACACCCGACTACATCGTGCCCGTGAGCAACAATGTAACATTTTGAGAAGATGTTCTCCAGCTCTGGTTGGTTGAATCTACAGATGGAGAACCTGCAGGAACGGGGCCCACTGAACTTTACCGGGGCCTGTGGAGAGCACACACACACACACACACACACACACACACACACGGGCTGGCCTTGAACCATCTCAAATCTGGAAAAGCCTTCGGGACTTTGCATGGACATCCCCTTTAATCCAAACATGCTGTCGTGGTCATATCAGGTGGGAGAACCGAGGTACCAAGGTCCGCCCGAGGCACCCAGGTAGGGAGAGTCAGGGGCCAGACTCCATCCTGGGTCCACCTGGCTCTAAAGCCCTTGCTTGTAAGCAGCACCTGCCTGTGTAAATCTTTACATCACAGTTGTATGACGATGCACTTCTCAGATCGCAGCCCACCCCAGGTGACCGTGACCCTGCCCTTGTACATGGTTTTAACCACTTTGTTGAGCTATGATTGACACACAAAAGGCTGTACATATTAATGTCTGCAACTCGATTCATCCTGGGATAAGTACACACCCGTGAAACCATCAACCCCGTCAGGGCCATAAATACACCTGTGAGCTCTGGACGTTCCCTCCTGCCCCTTTAGGAGATTGTCCTGCGTGTGCCAACACGGAAAAAGACCTGAGTGGACTTCAGTACGCGATGCAGCGGTGTCCGCTAGAGCAGGAAGCTGGATGGCTCTCCAGGTCGCACATCTCACGGGACAGGACCTTGGGCCTAGGTCATCACTCGTTACTGTTCTCGGTACTTCCGTTTCCTCTGTTCCCCTGTCAGAAGCGCCGAAAGCATCACCCAGCATTCCCCTTGCCGCAGTGCTTAACCCCTCCTGTTCCTGAGTGGGAGCTTCCGCTCGCGGTGGGTGGCTGTCAAGCAGTGTGCTAGCCCAGGGTAAGAGAGTCCTGCACCTGGGTCCCCAGGCTTGGGCCTGGGAGAGGTTCTGCTTCTCTGCGGGCAGCGCCCCCTGGCGGCACACGGCATCACGGCAGCTCCTCCTTCCCCAGAGACTGCAGGGGGGTGGGAGCCCAGGGAGATGCAGGAGGGAAAGAAACTCCAAGGCGGGCCCTCTGGAGAAGGTCAGCTGTGAGAAGCCACTCAGACCTTCAGCTCGTCAGGTCCCAAGTCTCGAGACTCACACCTGGCAGCCGGGCAGTGTGACACCCGGTACCACTTCCTCGCGATGGCAGCTGGGAAAGTCACTGCGTCCTCTGTGCCTCGGTTTTCTCATCTGGGAAAGGACCATCATAATGCTGGGGGTCTCCTCGGACAGCTGAAGGTCACAGGAGGTCATGTGTAGGAATCTCAAGTGTCCTCCTTTCCCTTGTGGAGTATGAAAGTGAACAGCGTCTGGGAAGTCCCAAATGTGAGCCGCGGGTGCCCCAGGGTCAGGACATCCAACCCCCTCCTTCACACAGCATCCTATGCCTGGGGTACCCAAGAGTCCCCCTGCGTTGGAGGTTGTGTTAACAGAGCCAGCCGGAGCAGAACTCAGATGCTGTCCCCTAGGCCAGCAGCCCCACCCCCTTCCTGGAGGCTGAGGGAACCAGCTCCTACCTGACATGGCAATTTCAGGAGAACCCCCCACCCCCAGCCCAGATCCAAGGCTGGGTGATCCCAGGCTCAGGACACACACACACACACACACCTGCAGCCTGTTTCCCAGAGCACATGAGGACACTTGATTGCATTTCAAAAGGGAAATGGTAGGGTCAGTGTTCTCTGTTTTCAGTTACCCCTAAGGGGGCATCAGGGTCTGTTTGGGGCTCGGGGAATTCCCAGAATCTTGATCCAGCCTGGAAGCCAGGTTCCCACAGAGCCAGGGTTTGGGGTCAGGACACGTCCAAGCCATGTGCTGGGTCTGGGACACCTTTCCTAAGGGCCTCAGTCCATATCCCGAGAGGAGAGGTCCCCCTTGTCCCCAGTCCCCCCGCCCCCAGGATGCATGCCATTTCTTTCATCTGTCTCATGTTCACACTTTGGGCACCTAGCAGGTATATTCGTCCGCTGGGACCCATAACAAAGCACCACTAACTGGAGGCTTGCAAAGGAACTCGACTGTCCAGCAATTTTGGAGGCTCGATGTCCAAGGTGTCGGCAGGGCCTGTGGGGGAGAATCCTGGCTCTTCCAGTGCTTGGGGGTGGCCGTCCGTCCTTGGCCTTCCTTGGCTTGGAGCTGCATGCCAGCCTTGTCATTGCATGCTGTCCTCCCTCTTCTGTGCCCCAGTGGCCCCCATCTGATAAGGACACAGTCATATTGAAGTAAGTCCCGCCCCCAGGACCTCAACTTGACCCTGTCTGCAAAGACCCTATTTCCAGGTAAGGTCACTGTCAGGAGTACCTGGGGTGTGGGCTTCATCCGATCTTTGGGGGCAACACGATTCAACCCCGGATACAGGGACCTGCAGGGGCTGCTGCGGTGACCGCTGTCTGAGCGCACACAGAGCGCACGCACACGGAAGGAGCGGCCTCGCCCATGTCTGGAGGGAGGCTATCAACACCTAAATGGCTGACTGGGGACAGAGTAGCAAAGGGGTCCTGTGTGGGGTGTCCTGGTGCCCCCTGTGGGGATGGGGAGACCGTGCTGAAGACCTTCCCCGGCCCAAAAGGCTCTCCTCCCTGGGTGTGCTCCTCACTTCCTCCATGCCCACACCCAGCGGGTCATCTGGGCAGAGGTGGACCTGGCCAGCCGGCCTCCAGAGCCCACTGACGCCCCAGGGCTGTGGGGGTGCCGCTCTTGCTCTTCTGGGCCCCGAGTCAACCACTACAGCTGCGGGGTGTTAGGCCTCGGTCTGTGGCCGCAACTAGGGTTCCCATCCAGTTCTGCCACGCACCTGAGCCGCGAGGGTGCTGGAGGACACAGTGGGTCCTTCCTCAGGGGGCCTGGCATGGTGCCCAGGCCTTCCGGTGCCCGTGCCAGGCCTAGTGAGCCCCCACCAGGAGAGCTCAGAGCTCTTCACCCACACATTGTCCCGTGAGTCTTGTCCTTCTGAGGACCTGACACAGGAAGAGAGAAAGACCCAGAGGCTCATGCCCCACTGCCCGGAACCCGCTGGCAGTGTGGTGACATTTCCCGCTGCCTTTTTCAAATAAAAGAAATGTCGGCCAAGTCCAGCCGGTGTGGCTCAGTGGGTGAGCACGACCCATGGACCAAGAGGTCACCGGTTCGATTCCTGGTCAGGACACATGCCCAGGGTGTGGGCCCGATCCCCAGTGGGGGGCATGCAGGAGGCAGCCAATCGATGTTCTCTCTTATCGATGTTTCTATCTCTCTCTCCCTCTCCCTTCCTCAGTCTCTGAAATCAATATAAAAAAATAAAAATTAGGAAAAAAAAAGAAATGTCGGCCAAGCCCCATCGCCCGACCCTGGCATGTGGAGTCCTTACCAGAGCGCGTGCACACACACACACACACACACACACACACACACACACCCCAGAAGCCCTTCAGCCAGCCTCCTACATTTCCCATCCTGACACCCATCTCAAAGCCCAGAACAGCTGTTGGCTCAGTCTGAGGGGACGACTACAGTCTGAAAACGGGGTCACACCCAGGAAAGGACCATGAACACCCCAGGGAGCTTTCCGGGGCTACTCCCAGTCCCCGTCACAGCCCGAGAACCCAGAGGCAGGTGCACCCTGACAGGGTCGTGGTGCGTGCCAGATGAGACATGGGGCCCGGTTCCGAGTCCCCCTCAGGATCCTGGCTCCTGCTGGCTCCCACCACATGGAGGAGCTGGCTCCGGGCTGTCCCAGTGCCGACAGAAAGGCAGGCCCACAGGGAGAGCACGGGGTGGACAGAACCACACACTTCTGGGCAAAACAAGGGAAATTTCAGTCCTTGGAGCGTCCCCTTCAGGGTCCTGCCAGATGTTCTGACTCCAAAGGGCAGGCTTTCTGGACAACAGGTCCGGCCCTGTGGCTCCCACACACCAGGGAGGGGAGCTGGGGACTGGGGTGTCATCTGTCTGGCCCTTCTTTCTCAGTGTAACATGGCCCTGCAGCTGCCCCCAGCAATTTCCTATACCCAGTTTTCAGATTTTCAACATTCTCAAAATGCCAAATGCCTTCCTTCTCTCCCAGCCAAGCCTCCTGGGGTCCCCACCCCTGACCCAGGAAGAAGAGGAACAGTTTGGGTCCCGGGACAATCCAGCCACTTGCCAAGAATCTGTGTCCCTGAGGCCTGGGCTGTGGCTGGTCCCAGAGAGCAGGAGTCCCAGCAGAGGGCTGAGTGACAGGTGGGCTGGGGCAGGATTGCCCAGCAGACCCAGCATCTTCACTTCGGGACACTCAGGAACACGCTCACGCAGCTGTGATAGTGACGCCTGCAAAGGCAGCCACAGCAGCAGTGCAGCCCAGGGCAAGGGGGTGCAGCTGTCCCAGGTGGCAGGAACTCCCAGGTACAGCACTAGTGTCCCTAGCTGAAGGGGTCGCAGGCCTGGACAGCAGGGATGCAAACTCCACAGCCACAAGGCCCATCACAGGATGTGCACAGCACGCTCCACGCGGCACAGTGGGGTCGGGGACGGGGACTTTGTAGCAGCTTTTATTTCATTACACTCTTCTGGATTCCAAGTTTCAGCAATAAACACTGACAAATCAAAGCACAGGAATCATTGTGAAAGCATTGAAAAGAGAGTGAATGCAGGAGGCCAGAATTGGTGGGAGGGGCTGCGTCTGGGAGGAGCTGCATCTGGGAGGGGCTGTGTCTGTGAGGGGCTGTGTCTGGGAGGGGCTGCATCTGGGAGGGGCTGTGTCTGGGAGGGGCTGCATTGGGAGGGGCTGTGACGGGGAGGGGCTGCGTCTGGGGGGGGGCTGCATCTGGGAGGGGCTGCATCTGGGAGGGGCTGTGTCTGTGAGGGGCTGCATCTGGGAGGGGCTGTGTCTGGGAGGGGCTGTGTCTGGGAGGGGCTGCATCTGGGAGAGGCTGTGTCTGGGAGGGGCTGTGTCTGGGAGGGGCTGCGTCTGGGGGGGCTGCATCTGGGATGGGCTGGGGCAGAGGAGGGGAAGCCCTCTTACTTTATACCTGATTTGGTACCAGGCTGGTGTGGCCTATTCAAATATAAATGAAGATTTTTGACAAGGAAATACTGAAAGCCTAGGTGCTGAGACACCCTGGGGGGAGAACCCGGTAGGTACCTTCAGCTCCTGAGGGAGTGGGGTCCCAAGGTATGGGCAGATCTGAGGCCCACAGCCCCCTGCAAGGCCCCTGGGACCCAGCTAGTCAGGGGAGACTCGCTCAGCGGGGCCTGGGGCATCCAGCCCAGGTTGTCAGGAGTGGGACCATCACCTCCCCACCCTGTCTCCCCAGGAGAAGGCAGGCTGATATGGGAGGGGCCTCAGGGGACGTGGGTGAGGGACATCTGACCTCTGAGCTGACACCCCTGTGTCCTGGGTGTGGCAGAGGGGGACCCCACCTATGAGTGACCCCTGTCACCTTCTCTGAGTGAGGAGCATCATCCCAGTGGCCCGCCCTGCCCATCCCCCAGCAGCACAGAAATGGTCCAGGCAGCAGGGCAGCCAGCAGCGTGGCCTGTGCTGGGCGAGCCAGTGGGAGAGCAGTTCCTCTGAGACACGTGCCTCCGTCCTTCCTAAGCTCTGTGGGCTCCAGTGCATCGAGTTTCCTTCACGCACAAGGAGGTTCGGGATCTGACCCTCCTGGGGACGAGGGCCTCCCCCTACACTGTGCACCAGACAGCGCCTTCTCCATCAGTGATTTCCAGAACACGATGCAGCACAGCAGAAGCTTCTCCTGCAGGACACAGGGGGTGTGGGGCAGCCCAGCTCCCATCACATCCCTCAAGGCCCCTGCCCGAGGGGCTAGTCGCCATACTGCACTTCGATGTGGAGCTCCTTGGTGAGGTACAGGGCCTCACTGCCCATGACCCGCTTGGTGAGCTGCACAGCATCCATCCATTCTAGGTTCCTGACGATGTCGGTGACCTGTCTGAACAGCTTCTCCTGCTCAGAAGGTGACAGCATCTTCAGGATCTCAGGGACTGGCTTACACTGCCCACGATTTATCCAATTCACTAATAGTACCCCTGCAGCAAAACCTAGACGACAAGGAAGGCTCAATGAGTCGGGCCTGTTCCTTCATGAAGGCCTCGGGAGCTTGCTGGGAGCTGGCCCCATGATGACGAGAGGGCTCAGCGGGCACAGCCACACCAGGCAGCGGGCACGGCAGAGGCTGAGGTGGCCTTCCCTCCACTGGGCTCAGGTCATGGACACCCCAGCAGGCCCCTTCCTGAGCCCCACTTTCAGGGATGCAGCACGAAGCGTCTCCCCACTCAGAGCTGAGCTAACGAAAATCCTCTTTTCCACGTTTCCCTTAAAGCCTCTCTCCCCGCAGAGGAGGCTGAGGAGCAGGTGCTCGGTCAGAACCGTCTCGATGAGGCCATTTCCTCGCGTGGCTAACGGGCTCCTCGCCCTGGACACTGGGAGTTTGAGTGAACTCTGGTTAGGGGCCCTGCAGACAGATGAGAACTTTTCTCTAAGCCGTGCTCCCCTGAGAACCCCGAGGGTAGAATGATGGACCACCACTCCATGCACTCAACCTTCTCTCTTCCTGCTGCCCCCAGAGGGCACAGACAGTATTTCAAGTGCAAATTGGTTCTCAAAGTCAAGGCACTGCTTGGCTTCTTAGTTGTGACAAATGCACTTGGTAACCTAAGACACTGATGTCAGGGAAGGAAAACTGAGCTGTTCTGTCCACCAGCTTTGCGACTTCCCTGGAAACCAACTGTTCAAAAATCCTTTTGTCTGCAAGGATGTAGCCGGGCCAGAGGGAACCCCTGTGCAGGCCGGACTCTGCCACGGCCACTAAACCTGCACCATCTCGGGGGAGCCGGGGACACTGTCCCCACCGGTGGGAAGAGGCCAGCCCCGTCCTGGAGGTCACACACCGCCCTTGGACAGGCTCCCCTCTTCCTGGAAGGGAAGGACATTTGGGGAGGAAAACAAGTGATTTACAAGTGTCTCTGCGTCTTCCCCACCACACTGGTGAGCCGCTGGGAAGCAGGAGCCATCCGGGCACAAAGCAGTCACCTTTCCAGCTTCCAGAAAGGAGTTCCACCCCACTCAGTTCTGCGAGACCACTGCACCCCGGCTCGGACTGCCCGGCACCCGGGAGGCTGTCAGTCAATCTCTGCTGAGCCCATGTGACAACCCACGCCTTCAGCAGGTCCCTGGGCTACAGGGTCCATCGCAGGCCTCTCCCCAAGACAGGCCTGAACCCCACCCTAGTCCACAGTGATGGTCACCGCTCATGGTGTGGGCCACAGCCTGTGGTTGAGGTCACACAGGGTTTTAATTCTCCCTCCTCCTGTCCAGAGGAAGCAATGTCACCTGACATCCAGGGGACCACGGGAAATCAGCCAACCCTCGTTCACTGTCAGAAATGGGTTCTCAGATGGAAGCAGGTGGTAAAACAAGGGGCAGGTAACACTGTAGACTGTGTGCTGGTCTGGAGTGTAGACCTGGAAGGGGGCGCTCTCAGGACAGCTGAGGGGAACAGCCAGACATCATGTGCTCTTAGTACAGCCCTGCAAATCCCAGCTCCTCCTTGATCCCTGCTGTGGTGACCTACAATGATGATGGGAGTGGAGTAGGGTTCCCAACGGACACCCTGAGGTCTCTCTACTCTAAGATATATCCCGGGGCAGGGCGCCCTCCCGCCTGCATGACATGGACGCCACGTCCAGAGCGCCCTGCACGTCTGAGACACAGACACAGAAGTGTTTTCACCAGGGCATGTTATGCACACAGAGATCCTGTCACAGGGCGCAGACATTTATGAGGCCTCTGTCGCACACTCACGAGGCTGGCGGCCCCTGTGAAGCACTTGCACTTACCAACAAATGCTCCAGGTGGGCCTGCGACTATGCCACTAATAAAGGCCATGGTGCCAGCGACCAAGGCGCCCCTCTTCGAGTGCTTGACAGCCGCCTTCATTTTCTTTTCCCGCGAGAGGTTGGACAGCAGCTTCATGACATCTTCCACCATGAGCGGCATCTCTGGGGCCAGCAGCTCGCCTTCCGGAGGGAGAGATTCAAGAGCGTTGTTCTTTTCCAAGAAATACCACATGTTAGGACACAAAGCAAGTCTCTACAAGTTCAAGAGAATGGAAATCATATCAAGCATCTTCGCAGATCACAATGGCATGAAACTGGAAATCAATTACAACAACAACACACCAAAATATTCAAACACTTGGAGGCTAAACAGCATGTTATTAAACAAAGAATGGGTTACCAAAAAGATCAAGGAAGAAATTTAAAACTTTCTGGAAACCAACGAACATGAACACAGAACAACACAAAAATCAATGGGACGCAGCCAAAGCAGTCCTGAGAGGGAAGTTCATATCACTACAGGCCTACTTCAAAAAACAAGCAAAATTCCTAATGACTTTCTAACCCTTCTACTTAAAGAACTAGTAGGTAAAAAAGAGAATAACCCAGAGCAAAAAGAAGAAAAGAAATAGTAAAGGTCAGAGCAGAAATAAATGACATAGAAACTAAAAATAACAATTGAAAAGATCAATGAACAAAGAGTTGGTTCTTTGAAAAGATAAACAAGAGAGCTGGACCCATAGCCAGACTGACCAAGAAACAAAAAGAGAGGACCCAAATAAACAAAATCAGAAATGAAAGAGGAGTAACAACTGACACTGCAGAAATACAGAGGATCATCAAAACATACTGTGAACAGTTATACGCCAACAAATTGGACAATCTAGGTGAAATGGACTAATACTCCAAAAGTTTATATGGAACCAAAAAAGACCCCGAATAGTCACAGCAATCTTGAAAAAGAAGAACAAAGTACGACGGATCACAATGCCTGATATCAGGTCATACTACAAAGCCACTGTAATCAAAACAGCCAGGTACTGGCACCCGCACAGGCATACAGATCAATGGAAGAGAACAGAGAACCCGAAAATTGATCCAAGACATTATGCTCAATTAATATTCGACAAAGGTGGCAAGAGCATACAGTGGAGTAAAGACAGTCTCTTCAAAAAATGGTGCTGGGAAAATTGGACAGCTACATGCAAAACAGTGAAGCTAGACTGCCAACTTACACCCTACATGAGAATAAACTCAAAATGGATAAAAGACTTAAATGTGATACGAGAATCCATAAAAATCCTAGAAGAAATGTAGGCAACAAAATTTCAAACATCACACGCAGCAGAATTTTCATTGATACAACACCTAAGGCAAGAGAAACAAAGGAAAAAATGAACACATGGGACTACATCAAACTCAAAAGCTTCTGCACAGCAAAAGAAACAACCATCAAAATGGAAAGGGCACCCAGTGTATGGGAGAGCATAATTGGAAATGATACATCAGACAAGGGGTTAATTTCCAAAATATATAGAGTACTCACACAATTCAAAAAAGGAAGACAAAGAACCCAATAAAAAATGGGCAGAAGACCTAAAGAGACACCTCTCCAAACAGGACACACAAATGGCCAAGAACATTTGAAAAAATGCTCAATGTCACTAATCAGCAGAGAGATGCCAATTAAAACAATAATGAGGTATCACCTCACACCTGTCAGAATAGCCGCCATCAACAAATCATCAAACAACAAGTGCTGGCGAGGGTGTGGAGAAAAGGGGACTCTAGCACACTGCTGGTGGGAATGCAGACTGGTGCAGCCACTGTGGAAAACACTATGGTGTTACCTCAAAAAATTAAAAATGGAACTGCCATTTGACCCAGTGATCCCACTCCTAGGAATATACCCTAAGAAGCCTGAAACACCAATCAGAAAGAATATACGTACCCATTGTTCACAGCAGCACTATTTACAATAGCTAAGATCTGGGAACAGCCCAAGTGTCCATCAACAGATGAGTGGATACAAAAGCTGTGGCACATGCACACAATGGAGTACTATGCAGCTGTAAGAAAGAAAGATCTCTTATCCTTTGAGATGACATGGAGGGAACTGTTTGCAGAGATAACAGGAACACAGATGCTATGCCTCCTGGGCCGATGGCTAAGGGACAGGAAATGAAAACCGCAGCTCAGAATCAGCATTGCTGTGTCGTGCTATCTGCACCCACAGAAATGCCTTCCTGCTGGGATGGAACCGTCCCCTTCCTGTCTCACAAGCACCCCTTGCCCTGGGGTCCTCATCCGAACACTGTCTGGGCCGATAGGTTTCTTGTTGAGCTCAGATGAACACCTGTTACCTCTCCCTCTGAGAGGCCTTTATTTCCAGGTTAACAGTTGCTAGTACTTAACAATCACACATTTCACCTGTCCCTAGACTCCGTCTCTGTGGAGAAACCAGAGGCCACGGAGGCCAGCGCTGCCCGGGGCTTCCCGCTGTGCCACAGGCCCTCCCTGTGCTCCTGACCCTGCCCGCCTGGCAGCTCACTTGGCACCTCTCAATCTCTCTTTTTTAAAGGCTGAAGAAGCTCCCAGACCGACCCAAGCTAACCTCGGTCCTAACCCATTAAGAGCCCTTGTGATCCCTTCTAAACCAGCACCCGAGCCTCCCCCCACGGAGCAAGGCCACGTGTGCTGACTTTCCCAGGGGTCCTGCTGGACTCCCCCTGGGTTATATACCCCACCCCTTCCCCCACCCCCACCCCCACCCCCGATGCCCACCCCAGGTTACAGCTGGAGGTCACACGGAGCCAAGCCCAGGTTACTGTGGGAGGACACACACAGGTACCTGGGTCACTGCAGGTAGTGACAGGCGCACCGGGGTTACCGCGGAGGTCACACACACACAGCCCAGGGTGGTGCGCCAAGTGACATCCCTGGCACCAGGTCAGGGCGGGGCTCTGGGACAGGCGCCTGGGTCCCACCCCCTTCATTT
Source organism: Tadarida brasiliensis (assembly GCA_030848825.1). Taxonomy (NCBI): domain Eukaryota; kingdom Metazoa; phylum Chordata; class Mammalia; order Chiroptera; family Molossidae; genus Tadarida; species Tadarida brasiliensis. The sequence goes on from CM061276.1 coordinate 50,628,711, forward strand.
GCGCTTCCGCTACTTCAGGTCCTTCTGCACGCTCCGCGCTCCAGGTCTTCATCCGGAAAATGAATGAAGCTCACGTGTCCGCCCGCAAGTTTCAGGCGGGCTCCAGGGGCTCCGGGAAAACGCACCGTCCGCCAACCCGCCCGCGCTGACCCTCCCCAGCTGGAGGCTGCCCCGCCGCTGCGGGGTCACCGGCCATCGGGGGACACAGGGACTCACCCCAGGGTCACCAGGACCGGAAGCGCCCAGCGTGCAGGCCCCGCCCTCCCGCCTTCCGGGTGGGGTGCAGGGACCCTCAGAGTTGCCAAGAGCAGGGCTCAGCCAGACCAAGACCGCAGGGCTCCAGCACCTCTCTTGAGCACTTCCCTTGGGCCCCTGGCTGCCGGGCTGGCAGGAGGACCCAGGGCAGGGCGCGCTCCCCTCCCACCTGGCCCAGCCCAGTGGGGCATTTGGATCCTTCTGGTCTGTATGGCCCCAAGGACAGCCCTGCCCTTCATGCCAGCACACAGGGGACCTTCAGGCTTAGGGACCCACTCCCTCCCTCAGCCCCGCCCCCCCCCCCCCCAAAGAGCACAGGGCCTAGGCCCTAAGGGGCTAATTCAGTGTTTGGTGACTGTACAGGCCAAGTCCTGTAGCAGCTGTGCCCCTGGGACACCAGGGCCTCAGGTCCTGGGGGCGGGGAAGGGGGTGAAAAGGCCAAGTTCAGGCTAGACTCCCAGGGCTCCAAGGCAAAGCTGATGTTGGGGAGCCTGGAGGGGGCAAAGAGCCTGAGGAGTGGGGGTCACAGGAACCGGCCCCCACCCAGATCCCCAAATCCCCAGATTAGAGAGTGCTTGTGACACCAACTGCATTGTAAATGCCCCGTGCATGGCGCTCACACTCTTGTTTAGGGAGAAGTCTGTAGCTGTTCCTTCAGAGCCAGTTTACACCCGACTACATCGTGCACGTGAGCAACAATGTAACATTTTGAGAAGATGTTCTCCAGCTCTGGTTGGTTGAATCTACAGATGGAGAGCCTGCAGCCAAGGGGCCCACTGAACTTTACCGGGGCCTGTGGAGAGTACACACACACACACACACACACACACACACACACACATGGGCTGGCGGTGTGCTGGAGGACACAAGTGGCCGTCCTTCCTCACGGGGCCTGGCATGGTGCCCCGGCCTTCCGGTGCCGTGCCAGGCCTAGTGAGCCCCCACCAGGAGAGCTCAGAGCTCTTCACCCACACATTGTCCCGTGAGTCTTGTCCTTCTGAGGACCTGACACAGGAAGAGAGAAAGACCCAGAGGCTCATGTCCCACTGCCCGGAACCCGCTGGCAGTGTGGTGACATTTCCCGCTGCCTTTTTCAAATAAAAGAAATGTCGGCCAAGTCCAGCCGGTGTGGCTCAGTGGGTGAGCACAACCCATGGACCAAGAGTTCACCGGTTCGATTCCTGGTCAGGACACATGCCCAGGTTGTGGGCCCGATCCCCAGTGGGGGCATGCAGGAGGCAGCCAATCGATGTTCTCTCTTATCGATGTTTATATCTCTCTCTCCCTCTCCCTTCCTCAATCTCTGAAATCAATATAAAAAAATAAAAATTAGGAACAAAAAAGAAATGTCAGCCAAGCCCCATCGCCCGACCCTGCCATGTGGAGTCCTTACCAGAGCGCGTGCACACACACACACACACACACACACACACACACACCCCAGAAGCCCTTCAGCCAGCCTCCTACATTTCCCATCCTGACGCCCATCTCAAAGCCCAGACCAGCTGTTGGCTCAGTCTGGGGGGACGACTACAGTCTGAAAATGGGGTCACACCCAGGAAAGGACCATGAACACCCCAGGGAGCTTTCCGGGGCTACTCCCAGGCCCCGTCACAGCCCGAGAACCCAGAGGCAGGTGCACCCTGACAGGGTCGTGGTGCGTGCCAGATGAGACATGGGGCCCAGTTCCGAGTCCCCCTCAGGATCTTGGCTCCTGCTGGCTCCCACCACCTGGAGGAGCTGGCTCCGGGCTGTCCCAGTGCCGACAGAAAGGCAGGCCCACAGGGAGAGCACGGGGTGGACAGAACCACACACTTCTGGGCAAAACAAGGGAAATTTCAGTCCTTGGAGCATCCCCTTCAGGGTCCTGCCAGATGTTCTGACTCCAAAGGGCAGGCTTTCCGGACAACAGGTCCTGCCTGTGGCTCCCACACACCAGGGAGGGGAGCTGGGGACTGGGGTGTCATCTGTCTGGCCCTTCTTTCTCAGTGTAACATGCCCCTGCAGCTGCCCCCAGCAATTTCCTATACCCAGTTTTCAGATTTTCAACATTCTCAAAATGCCAAAATGCCTTCCTTCTCTCCCAGCCAAGCCTCCTGGGGTCCCCACCCCTGACCCAGGAAGAAGAGGAACAGTTTGGGTCCCGGGACAATCCAGCCACTTGCCAAGAACCTGTGTCCCTGAGACCTGTGCTGTGGCTGGTCCCAGAGAACAGGAGTCCCAGCAGAGGGCTGAGTGACAGGTGGGCTGGGGCAGGATTGCCCAGCAGACCCAGCATCTTCACTTCGGGACACTCAGGAACACGCTCACGCAGCTGTGATAGTGACGCCTGCAAAGGCAGCCACAGCAGCAGTGCAGCCCAGGGCAAGGGGGTGCAGCTGTCCCAGGTGGCAGGAACTCCCAGGTACAGCACTAGTGTCCCTAGCTGAAGGGGTCGCAGGCCTGGACAGCAGGGATGCAAACTCCACAGCCACAAGGCCCATCACAGGATGTGCACAGCACGCTCCACGCGGCACAGTGGGGTCGGGGGCGGGGACTTTGTAGCAGCTTTTATTTCATTACACTCTTCTGGATTCCAAGTTTCAGCAATAAACACTGACAAATCAAAGCACAGGAATCATTGTGAAAGCATTTAAAAGAGAGTGAATGCAGGAGGCCAGAATTGGTGGGAGGGGCTGCGTCTGGGAGGGGCTGCATCTGGGAGGGGCTGTGTCTGGGAGGGGCTGTGTCTGGGAGGGGCTGCATCTGGGAGGGGCTGCGTCTGGGAGGGGCTGTGTCTGGGAGGGGCTGCGTTGGGAGGGGCTGTGACGGGGAGGGGCTGCGTCTGGGGGGGCTGCATCTGGGATGGGCTGGGGCAGAGGAGGGGAAGCCCTCTTACTTTATACCTGATTTGGTACCAGGCTGGTGTGGCCTATTCAAATATAAATGAAGATTTTTGACAAGGAAATACTGAAATACTGAAAGCCTAGGTGCTGAGACACCCTGGGGGGAGAACCAGGTAGGTACCTTCAGCTCCTGAGGGAGTGGGGTCCTGAGGTATGGGCAGATCTGAGGCCCACAGCCCCCTGCAAGGCCCCTGGGACCCAGTTAGTCAGGGGAGCTCGCTCAGCGGGGCCTGCGGCATCCAGCCCAGGTTGTCAGGAGTGGGACCATCACCTCCCCACCCTGTCTCCCCAGGAGAAAGCAGGCTGATATGGGAGGGGCCTCAGGGGACGTGGGTGAGGGACATCTGACCTCTGAGCTGACACCCCTGTGTCCTGGGTGTGGCAGAGGGGGACCCCACGTGTGAGTGACCCCTGTCACCTTCTCTGAGTGAGGAGCATCATCCCAGTGGCCCGCCCTGCCCATCCCCCAGCAGCACAGAAATGGTCCAGGCAGCAGGGCAGCCAGCAGCGTGGCCTGTGCTGGGCGAGCCAGTGGGAGAGCAGTTCCTCTGAGACACGTGCCTCCGTCCTTCCTAAGCTCCGTGGGCTCCAGTGCATCGAGTTTCCTTTACGCACAAGGAGGCTCGGGATCTGACCCTCCTGGGGACGGGGCCTCCCCCTACACTGCTCCAGACAGCGCGTTCTCCATCAGTGATTTCCAGAACACGATGCAGCACAGCAGAAGCTTCTCCTGCAGGACACAGGGGGTGTGGGGCAGCCCAGCTCCCATCACATCCCTCGAGGCCCCTGCCCGAGGGGCTAGTCGCCATACTGCACTTCGGCGTGGAGCTCCTTGGTGAGGTACAGGGCCTCACTGCCCATGACCCGCTTGGTGAGCTGCACAGCATCCATCCATTCTAGGTTCCTGACGATGTCGGTGACCTGTCTGAACAGCTTCTCCTGCTCAGAAGGTGACAGCATCTTCAGGATCTCAGGGACTGGCTTACACTGCCCACGATTTATCCAATTCACTAATAGTACCCCTGCAGCAAAACCTAGACGACAAGGAAGGCTCAATGAGTCGGGCCTGTTCCTTCATGAAGGCCTCGGGAGCTTGCTGGGAGCTGGCCCCATGATGACGAGCGGGCTCAGCGGGCACAGCCACACCAGGCAGCGGGCACGGCAGAGGCTGAGGTGGCCTTCCCTCCACTGGGCTCAGGTCATGGACACCCCAGCAGGCCCCTTCCTGAGCCCCACTTTCAGGGATGCAGCACGAAGCGTCTCCCCACTCAGAGCTGAGCTAACGAAAATCCTCTTTTCCACGTTTCCCTTAAAGCCTCTCTCCCCGCAGAGGAGGCGGCTGAGGAGCAGGTGCTCGGTCAGAACCACTTCAATGAGGCCATTTCCTCGCGTGGCTAAGGGGCTCCTCGCCCTGGACACTGGGAGTTTGAGTGAACTCTGGTTAGGGGCCCTGCAGACAGATGAGAACTTTTCTCTAAGCCGTGCTCCCCTGAGAACCCCGAGGGTAGAATGATGGACCACCACTCCATGCACTCAACCTTCTCTCTTCCTGCTGCCCCCAGAGGGCACAGACAGTATTTCAAGTGCAAATTGGTTCTCAAAGTCAAGGCACTGCTTGGCTTCTTAGTTGTGACAAATGCACTTGGTAACCTAAGACACTGATGTCAGGGAAGGAAAACTGAGGTGTTCTGTCCACCAGCTTTGCGAATTCCCTGGAAACCAACTGTTCAAAAATCCTTTTGTCTGCAAGGATGTAGCTGGGCCAGAGGGAACCCGTACGCAGGCCGGACTCGGCTGCGGCCACTAAACCTGCACCGTCTCGGGGGAGCCGGGGACACTGTCCCCACCGGTGGGAAGAGGCCAGCCCCGTCCTAGAGGTCACACACCGCCCTTGGACAGGCTCCCCTCTTCCTGGAAGGGAAGGACATTTGGGGAGGAAAACAAGTGATTTACAAGTGTCTCTGCGTCTTCCCCACCACACTGGTGAGCCGCTGGGAAGCAGGAGCCATCCGGGCAGAAAGCAGTCACCTTTCCAGCTTCCAGAAAGGAGTTCCACCCCACTCAGTTCTGCGAGACCACTGCACCCCGGCTCGGACTGCCCGGCACCCGGGAGGCTGTCAGTCAATCTCTGCTGAGCCCATGTGACAACCCACGCCTTCAGCAGGTCCCTGGGCTACAGGGTCCATCGCAGGCCTCTCCCCAATACAGGCCTGAACCCCACCCTAGTCCACAGTGATGGTCACCGCTCATGGTGTGGGCCACAGCCTGTTGTTGAGGTCACACAGGGTTTTAATTCTCCCTCCTCCTGTCCAGAGGAAGCAATGTCACCTGACATCCAGGGGACCACGGGAAATCAGCCAACCCTCGTTCACTGTCAGAAATGGGTTCTCAGATGGAAGCAGGTGGTAAAACAAGGGGCAGGTAACACTGTAGACTGTGTGCTGGTCTGGAGTGTAGACCTGGAAGGGGGCGCTCTCAGGACAGCTGAGGGGAACAGCCAGACATCATGTGCTCTTAGTACAGCCCTGCAAATCCCAGCTCCTCCTTGATCCCTGCTGTGGTGACCTACAATGATGATGGGAGTGGAGTAGGGTTCCCAACGGACACCCTGAGGTCTCTCTACTCTAAGATATATCCCGGGGCAGGGCACCCTCCCGCCTGCATGACATGGACGCCACGTCCAGAGCGCCCTGCACGTCTGAGACACAGACACAGAAGTGTTTTCACCAGGGCATGTTATGCACACAGAGATCCTGTCACAGGGCGCAGACATTTATGAGGCCTCTGTCGCACACTCACGAGGCTGGCGGCCCCTGTGAAGCACTTGCACTTACCAACAAATGCTCCAGGTGGGCCTGCGACTATGCCACTAATAAAGGCCATGGTGCCAGCGACCAAGGCGCCCCTCTTCGAGTGCTTGACAGCCGCCTTCATTTTCTTTTCCCGCGAGAGGTTGGACAGCAGCTTCATGACATCTTCCACCATGAGCGGCATCTCTGGGGCCAGCAGCTCGCCTTCCGGAGGGAGAGATTCAAGAGCGTTGTTCTTTTCCAAGAAATACCACATGTTAGGACACAAAGCAAGTCTCTACAAGTTCAAGAGAATGGAAATCATATCAAGCATCTTCGCAGATCACAATGGCATGAAACTGGAAATCAATTACAACAACAACACACCAAAATATTCAAACACTTGGAGGCTAAATAGCATGTTATTAAACAAAGAATGGGTTACCAAGAAGATCAAGGAAGAAATTTAAAACTTTCTGGAAACCAACGAAAATGAACACAGAACAACACAAAAATCAATGGGACGCAGCCAAAGCAGTCCTGAGAGGGAAGTTCATATCACTACAGGCCTACTTCAAAAAACAAGCAAAATTCCTAATGACTTTCTAACCCTTCTACTTAAAGAACTAGTAGGTAAAAAAGAGAAAAACCCAGAGCAAAAAGAAGAAAAGAAATAGTAAAGGTCAGAGCAGAAATAAATGACATAGAAACTAAAAATAACAATTGAAAAGATCAATGAACAAAGAGTTGGTTCTTTGAAAAGATAAACAAGAGAGATGGACCCATAGCCAGACTGACCAAGAAACAAAAAGAGAGGACCCAAATAAACAAAATCAGAAATGAAAGAGGAGTAACAACTGACACTGCAGAAATACAGAGGATCATCAAAGCATACTGTGAACAGTTATACGCCAACAAATTGGACAATCTAGGTGAAATGGACTAATACTCCAAAAGTTTATATGGAACCAAAAAAGACCCCGAATAGTCACAGCAATCTTGAAAAAGAAGAACAAAGTACGACGGATCACAATGCCTGATATCAGGTCATACTACAAAGCCACTGTAATCAAAACAGCCAGGTACTGGCACCCGCACAGGCATACAGATCAATGGAAGAGAACAGAGAACCCGAAAATTGATCCAAGACATTATGCTCAATTAATATTCGACAAAGGTGGCAAGAGCATACAGTGGAGTAAAGACAGTCTCTTCAAAAAATGGTGCTGGGTAAATTGGACAGCTACATGCAAAACAGTGAAGCTAGACTGCCAACTTACACCCTACATGAGAATAAACTCAAAATGGATAAAAGACTTAAATGTGATACGAGAATCCATAAAAATCCTAGAAGAAATGTAGGCAACAAAATTTCAGACATCACACGCAGCAGAATTTTCACTGATACAACACCTAAGGCAAGAGAAACAAAGGAAAAAATGAACACATGGGACTACATCAAACTCAAAAGCTTCTGCACAGCAAAAGTAACAACCATCAAAATGGAAAAGGCACCCAGTGTATGGGAGAGCATAATTGGAAATGATACATCAGACAAGGGGTTAATTTCCAAAATATATAGAGTACTCATACAATCCAAAAAAGGAAGACAAAGAACCCAATAAAAAATGGGCAGAGGACCTAAAGAGACACCTCTCCAAACAGGACATACAAATGGCCAAGAGACATGTGAAAAAATGCTCAATGTCACTAATCAGCAGAGATATGCCAATTAAAACAATAATGAGGTATCACCTCACACCTGTCAGAATAGCGCCATCAACAAATCATCAAACAACAAGTGCTGGCGAGGGTGTGGAGAAAAGGGGACCCTAGCACACTGCTGGTGGGAATGCAGACTGGTGCAGCCACTGTGGAAAACACTATGGTGTTACCTCAAAAAGTTAAAAATGGAACTGCCATTTGACTCAGTGATCCCACTTCTAGGAATATACCCTAAGAAGCCTGAAGCACCAATCAGAAAGAATACATGTACCCCCATGTTCATAGCAGCACTATTTACAATAGCTAAGATCTGGAAACAGCCCAAGTGTCCATCAACAGATGAGTGGATACAAAAGCTGTGGCACATGCACACAATGGAATACTATGCAGCTGTAAGAAAGAGAGATCTCTTATCATTTGAGATGACATGGAGGGAAGTGTTTGCAAAGATAACAGGAACACAGATGCGATGCCTCCTGGGCCGATGGCTAGGGGACAGGAAATGAAAACCGCAGCTCAGAATCAGCGACACCGTGTCGTGTTGTCTGCACCCACAGAAATGCCTTCCTGCTGTGATGGAACCGTCCCCTTCCTGTCTCACAAGCACCCCTTGCCCTGGGGTCCTCATCCGAACACTGTCTGTGCCGATAGGTTTCTTGTTGAGCTCGGATGAACACCTGTTACCTCTCCCTCTGAGAGGCCTTTTATTTCCAGGTTAACAGTTGCTAGTACTTAACAATCAGCACATTTCACCTGTCCCTAGACTCCGTCTCTGTGGAGAAACCAGAGGCCACGGAGGCCAGCGTTGCCCGGGGCTGCCTGCTGTGCCACAGGCCCTCCCTGTGCTCCTGACCCTGCCCGCCTGGCAGCTCACTTGGCACCTCTCAATCTCTCTTTTTTAAAGGCTGAAGAAGCTCCCAGACCGACCCAAGCTAACCTCGGTCCTAACCCGTTGAGAGCCCTTGTGATCCCTTCTAAACCAGCACCCCGAGCCTCCCCCCACGGAGCAAGGCCAGGTGTGCTGACTTTCCCAGGGGTCCTGCTGGACTCCCCCTGGGTTATATACCCCACCCCCACCCCCACCCCCGACGCCCACCCCAGGTTACAGCTGGAGGTCACACGGAGCCAAGCCCAGGTTACTGTGGGAGGACACACACAGGTACCTGGGTCACTGCAGGTAGTGACAGGCGCACCGGGGTTACCGCGGAGGTCACACACACACAGCCCAGGGTGGTGCGCCAAGTGACATCCCTGGCACCAGGTCAGGGCGGGGCTCTGGGACAGGCGCCTGGGTCCCACCCCCTTCGTTTGCGCTTCCGCTACTTCAGGTCCTTCTGCATGCTCCGCGCTCCAGGTCTTCATCCGGAAAATGAATGAAGCTCACGTGTCCGCCCGCAAGTTCCAGGCGGGCTCCAGGGGCTCCGGGAAAACGCACCGTCCGCCTCCCTGCCCGCGCTGACCCTCCCCAGCTGGAGGCTGCCCCGCCGCTGCGGGGTCACCGGCCATCGGGGGACACAGGGACTCACCCCAGGGTCACCAGGACCGGAAGCGCCCAGCGTGCAGGCCCCGCCCTCCCGCCTTCCGGGTGGGGTGCAGGGACCCTCAGAGTTGCCAAGAGCAGGGCTCAGCCAGACCAAGACCGCAGGGCTCCAGCACCTCTCTTGAGCACTTCCCTTGGGCCCCTGGCTGCCGGCTCGAGGGAGGACCCAGGGCAGGGCGCGCTCCCCTCCCACCTGGCCCAGCCCAGTGGGGCATTTGGATCCTTCTGGTCTGTGTGGCCCCAAGGACAGCCCTGCCCTTCATGCCAGCACACAGGGGACCTTCAGGCTTAGGGACCCACTCCCTCCCTCAGCCCCGCCCCCCCCCCCCCCCCCCAAAGAGCACAGGGCCTAGGCCCTAAGGGGCTAATTCAGTGTTTGGTGACTGTACAGGCCAAGTCCTGTAGCAGCTGTGCCCCTGGGACACCAGGGCCTCAGGTCCTGGGGGCGGGGAAGGGGGTGAAAAGGCCAAGTTCAGGCTGTTGGGGAGCCTGGAGGGGGCAAAGAGCCTGAGGATTGCGGGTCACAAGAACTGGCCCCCACCCAGATCCCCAAATCCCCAGATTAGAGAGTGCTTGTGACACCAACTGCATTGTAAATGCCCCGTGCATGGCGCTCACACTCTTGTTTAGGGAGAAGTCTGTACCTGTTCCTTCAGAGCCAGTTTACACCCGACTACATCGTGCCCGTGAGCAACAATGTAACATTTTGAGAAGATGTTCTCCAGCTCTGGTTGGTTGAATCTACAGATGGAGAGCCTGCAGCCAAGGGGCCCACTGAACTTTACCCAGGCCTGTGGAGAGTACACACACACACACACACACACACACACATGGGCTGGCGGTGTGCTGGAGGACACAAGTGGCCGTCCTTCCTCACGGGGCCTGGCATGGTGCCCCGGCCCTTCCGGTGCCCGTGCCAGGCCTAGTGAGCCCCCACCAGGAGAGCTCAGAGCTCTTCACCCACACATTGTCCCGTGAGTCTTGTCCTTCTGAGGACCTGACACAGGAAGAGAGAAAGACCCAGAGGCTCATGTCCCGCTGCCCGGAACCCGCTGGCAATGTGGTGACATTTCCCACTGGCTTTTTCAAATAAAAGAAATGTGGCCAAGTCCAGCCGAGGTGGCTCAGTGGCTGAGCATCGACCCATGGACCAAGAGTTCACCGGTTCGATTCCTGGTCAGGACATATGCCCAGGTTGTGGGCCCGATCCCCAGTGGGGGCATGCAGGAGGCAGCCACTCGATGTTCTCTCTCATCGATGTTTCTCTCTCTCTCTCCCTCTCCCTTCCTCTGTCTCTGAAATCAATATAAAAACCTAAAAATTAGGAACAAAAAAGAAATGTCGGCCAAGCCCCTGCACCCGACCCTGCCAGGTGGAGTCCTTACCAGAGCGCGTGTGCGCGCGCGCGTGCACACACACACACACACACACACACACACACACCCCAGAAGCCCTTCAGCCAGCCTCCTACATTTCCCATCCTGACGCCCATCTCAAAGCCCAGACCGGCTATTGGCTCAGTCTGAGGGGACGACTAGAGTCTGAAAAAAGGGGGTCACACCCAGGAAAGGACCATGAACACCCCAGGGAGCTTTCCGGGGCTACTCCCAGGCCCCGTCACAGCCCGAGAACCCAGGGGCAGGTGCACCCTGACAGGGTCGGGGTGCCTGCCAGATGAGACATGGGGCCCCGTTCCGAGTCCCCCTCAGGATCCTGGCTCCTGCTGGCTCCCACCACCTGGAGGAGCTGGCTCCGGGCTGTCCCAGTGCCGACAGAAAGGCAGGCCCACAGGGAGAGCACGGGGTGGGCAGAGCCACACACTTCTGGGCAAAAACAAGGGAAATTTCAGTCCTTGGAGCATCCCCTTCAGGGTCCTGCCAGATGTTCTGACTCCAAAGGGCAGGCTTTCCGGACAACAGGTCCTGCCTGTGGCTCCCACACACCAGGGAGGGGAGCTGGGGACTGGGGTGTCATCTGTCTGGCCCTTCTTTCTCAATGTAACATGCCCCTGCAGCTGCCCCCAGCAATTTCCTATACCCAGTTTTCAGATTTTCAACATTCTCAAAATGCCAAAATGCCTTCCTTCTCTCCCAGCCAAGCCTCCTGGGGTCCCCACCCCTGACCCAGGAAGAAGAGGAACAGTTTGGGTCCCGGGACAATCCAGCCACTTGCCAAGAACCTGTGTCCCTGAGGCCTGTGCTGTGGCTGGTCCCAGAGAGCAGGAGTCCCAGCAGAGGGCTGAGTGACAGGTGGGCTGGGGCAGGATTGCCCAGCAGACCCAGCATCTTCACTTCGGGACACGCAGGAACACGCTCACGCAGCTGTGATAGTGATGCCTGCAAAGGCAGCCACAGCAGCAGTGTAGCCCAGGCAAGGGGGTGCAGCTGTCCCAGGTGGCAGGAACTCCCAGGTACAGCACTAGTGTCCCTAGGTGAAGGGGTCCCAGGCCTGGACAGCAGGGATGCAAACTCCACAGCCACAAGGCCCATCACAGGATGTGCACAGCACGCTCCACGCGGCACAGTGGGGTCGGGGACGGGGACTTTGTAGCAGCTTTTATTTCATTACACTCTTCTGGATTCCAAGTTTCAGCAATAAACACTGACAAATCAAAGCACAGGAATCATTGTGAAAGCATTTAAAAGAGAGTGAATGCAGGAGGCCAGAATTGGTGGGAGGGGCTGCGTCTGGGAGGGGCTGCATCTGGGAGGGGCTGTGTCTGGGAGGGGCTGTGTCTGGGAGGGGCTGCATCTGGGAGGGGCTGCGTCTGGGAGGGGCTGTGTCTGGGAGGGGCTGTGACGGGGAGGGGCTGCGTCTGGGGGGGCTGCATCTGGGATGGGCTGGGGCAGAGGAGGGGAAGCCCTCTTACTTTATACCTGATTTGGTACCAGGCTGGTGTGGCCTATTCAAATATAAATGAAGATTTTTGACAAGGAAATACTGAAATACTGAAAGCCTAGGTGCTGAGACACCCTGGGGGGAGAACCAGGTAGGTACCTTCAGCTCCTGAGGGAGTGGGGTCCTGAGGTATGGGCAGATCTGAGGCCCACAGCCCCCTGCAAGGCCCCTGGGACCCAGCTAGTCAGGGGAGACTCGCTCAGCGGGGCCTGGGGCATCCAGCCCAGGTTGTCAGGAGTGTGACCATCACCTCCCCACCCTGTCTCCCCAGGAGAAGGCAGGCTGATATGGGAGGGGCCTCAGGGGACGTGGGTGAGGGACATCTGACCTCTGAGCTGACACCCCTGTGTCCTGGGTGTGGCAGAGGGGGACCCCACGTGTGAGTGACCCCTGTCACCTTCTCTGAGTGAGGAGCATCATCCCAGTGGCCCGCCCTGCCCATCCCCCAGCAGCACAGAAATGGTCCAGGCAGCAGGGCAGCCAGCAGCGTGGCCTGTGCTGGGCGAGCCAGTGGGAGAGCAGTTCCTCTGAGACACGTGCCTCCGCCCTTCCTAAGCTCCGTGGGCTCCAGTGCATCGAGTTTCCTTCACGCACCAGGAGGTTCGGGATCTGACCCTCCTGGGGACGAGGGCCTCCCCCTACACTGTGCACCAGACAGCGCCTTCTCCATCAGTGATTTCCAGAACACGATGCAGCACAGCAGAAGCTTCTCCTGCAGGACACAGGGGGTGTGGGGCAGCCCAGCTCCCATCACATCCCTCGAGGCCCCTGCCCGAGGGGCTAGTCCCCATACTGCACTTCGGCGTGGAGCTCCTTGGTGAGGTACAGGGCCTCACTGCCCATGACCCGCTTGGTGAGCTGCACAGCATCCATCCATTCTAGGTTCCTGACGATGTCGGTGACCTGTCTGAACAGCTTCTCCTGCTCAGAAGGTGACAGCATCTTCAGGATCTCAGGGACTGGCTTACACTGCCCACGATTTATCCAATTCACTAATAGTACCCCTGCAGCAAAACCTAGACGACAAGGAAGGCTCAATGAGTCGGGCCTGTTCCTTCATGAAGGCCTCGGGAGCTTGCTGGGAGCTGGCCCCAACTGATGAGCGGGCTCAGCGGGCACAGCCACACCAGGCAGCGGGCAGGGCAGAGGCTGAGGTGGCCTTCCCTCCACTGGGCTCAGGTCATGGACACCCCAGCAGGCCCCTTCCTGAGCCCCACTTTCAGGGATGCAGCACGAAGCGTCTCCCCACTCAGAGCTGAGCTAACGAAAATCCTCTTTTCCACGTTTCCCTTAAAGCCTCTCTCCCCGCAGAGGCGGCTGAGGAGCAGGTGCTCGGTCAGAACCGTCTCGATGAGGCCATTTCCTCGCGTGGCTAACGGGCTCCTCGCCCTGGACACTGGGAGTTTGAGTGAACTCTGGTTAGGGGCCCTGCAGACAGATGAGAACTTTTCTCTAAGCCGTGCTCCCCTGCGAACCCCGAGGGTAGAATGATGGACCACCACTCCATGCACTCAACCTTCTCTCTTCCTGCTGCCCCCAGAGGGCACAGACAGTATTTCAAGTGCAAATTGGTTCTCAAAGTCAAGGCACTGCTTGGCTTCTTAGTTGTGACAAATGCACTTGGTAACCTAAGACACTGATGTCAGGGAAGGAAAACTGAGGTGTTCTGTCCACCAGCTTTGCGACTTCCCTGGAAACCAACTGTTCAAAAATCCTTTTGTCTGCAAGGATGTAGCCGGGCCAGAGGGAATCCGTACGCAGGCCAGACTCGGCTGCGGCCACTAAACCTGCACCATCTCGGGGGAGCCGGGGACACTGTCCCCACCATTGGGAAGAGGCCAGCCCCGTCCTGGAGGTCACACACCGCCCTTGGACAGGCTCCCCTCTTCCTGGAAGGGAAGGACATTTGGGGAGGAAAACAAGTGATTTACAAGTGTCTCTGCGTCTTCCCCACCACACTGGTTAGCCGCTGGGAAGCAGGAGCCATCCGGGCAGAAAGCAGTCACCTTTCCAGCTTCCAGAAAGGAGTTCCACCCCACTCAGTTCTGCGAGACCACTGCACCCCGGCTCGGACTGCCCGGCACCCGGGAGGCTGTCAGTCAATCTCTGCTGAGCCCATGTGACAACCCACGCCTTCAGCAGGTCCCTGGGCTACAGGGTCCATCGCAGGCCTCTCCCCAAGACAGGCCTGAACCCCACCCTAGTCCACAGTGATGGTCACCGCTCATGGTGTGGGCCACAGCCTGTGGTTGAGGTCACACAGGGTTTTAATTCTCCCTCCTCCTGTCCAGAGGAAGCAATGTCACCTGACATCCAGGGGACCACGGGAAATCAGCCAACCCTCGTTCACTGTCAGAAATGGGTTCTCAGATGGAAGCAGGTGGTAAAACAAGGGGCAGGTAACACTGTAGACTGTGTGCTGCTCTGGAGTGTAGACCTGGAAGGGGGCGCTCTCAGGACAGCTGAGGGGAACAGCCAGACATCATGTGCTCTTAGTACAGCCCTGCAAATCCCAGCTCCTCCTTGATCCCTGCTGTGGTGACCTACAATGATGATGGGAGTGGAGTAGGGTTCCCAACGGACACCCTGAGGTCTCTCTACTCTAAGATATATCCCGGGGCAGGGCACCCTCCCGCCTGCATGACATGGACGCCACGTCCAGAGCGCCCTGCACGTCTGAGACACAGACACAGAAGTGTTTTCACCAGGGCATGTTATGCACACAGAGATCCTGTCACAGGGCGCAGACATTTATGAGGCCTCTGTCGCACACTCACGAGGCTGGCGGCCCCTGTGAAGCACTTGCACTTACCAACAAATGCTCCAGGTGGGCCTGCGACTATGCCACTAATCATGGCCATGGTGCCAGCGACCAAGGCGCCCCTCTTCGAGTGCTTGACAGCCGCCTTCATTTTCTTTTCCCGCGAGAGGTTGGACAGCAGCTTCATGACATCTTCCACCATGAGCGGCATCTCTGGGGCCAGCAGCTCGCCTTCCGGAGGGAGAGATTCAAGAGCGTTGTTCTTTTCCAAGAAATACCACATGTTAGGACACAAAGCAAGTCTCTACAAGTTCAAGAGAATGGAAATCATATCAAGCATCTTCGCAGATCACAATGGCATGAAACTGGAAATCAATTACAACAACAACACACCAAAATATTCAAACACTTGGAGGCTAAATAGCATGTTATTAAACAAAGAATGGGTTACCAAAAAGATCAAGGAAGAAATTTAAAACTTTCTGGAAACCAACGAACATGAACACAGAACAACACAAAAATCAATGGGACGCAGCCAAAGCAGTCCTGAGAGGGAAGTTCATATCACTACAGGCCTACTTCAAAAAACAAGCAAAATTCCTAATGACTTTCTAACCCTTCTACTTAAAGAACTAGTAGGTAAAAAAGAGAATAACCCAGAGCAAAAAGAAGAAAAGAAATAGTAAAGGTCAGAGCAGAAATAAATGACATAGAAACTAAAAATAACAATTGAAAAGATCAATGAACAAAGAGTTGGTTCTTTAAAAGATAAACAAGAGAGCTGGACCCATAGCCAGACTGACCAAGAAACAAAAAGAGAGGACCCAAATAAACAAAATCAGAAATGAAAGAGGAGTAACAACTGACACTGCAGAAATACAGAGGATCATCAAAACATACTGTGAACAGTTATACGCCAACAAATTGGACAATCTAGGTGAAATGGACTAATACTCCAAAAGTTTATATGGAACCAAAAAAGACCCCGAATAGTCACAGCAATCTTGAAAAAGAAGAACAAAGTACGACGGATCACAATGCCTGATATCAGGTCATACTACAAAGCCACTGTAATCAAAACAGCCAGGTACTGGCACCAGCACAGGCATACAGATCAATGGAAGAGAACAGAGAACCCGAAAATTGATCCAAGACATTATGCTCAATTAATATTCGACAAAGGTGGCAAGAGCATACAGTGGAGTAAAGACAGTCTCTTCAAAAAATGGTGCTGGGAAAATTGGACAGCTACATGCAAAACAGTGAAGCTAGACTGCCAACTTACACCCTACATGAGAATAAACTCAAAATGGATAAAAGACTTAAATGTGATACGAGAATCCATAAAAATCCTAGAAGAAATGTAGGCAACAAAATTTCAAACATCACACGCAGCAGAATTTTCATTGATACAACACCTAAGGCAAGAGAAACAAAGGAAAAAATGAACACATGGGACTACATCAAACTCAAAAGCTTCTGCACAGCAAAAGAAACAAGCATCAAAATGGAAAGGGCACCCAGTGTATGGGAGAGCATAATTGGAAATGATACATCAGACAAGGGGTTAATTTCCAAAATATATAGAGTACTCACACAATTCAAAAAAGGAAGACAAAGAACCCAATAAAAAATGGGCAGAGGACCTAAAGAGACACCTCTCCAAACAGGACACACAAATGGCCAAGAACATTTGAAAAAATGCTCAATGTCACTAATCAGCAGAGAGATGCCAATTAAAACAATAATGAGGTATCACCTCACACCTGTCAGAATAGCCGCCATCAACAAATCATCAAACAACAAGTGCTGGCGAGGGTGTGGAGAAAAGGGGACTCTAGCACACTGCTGGTGGGAATGCAGACTGGTGCAGCCACTGTGGAAAACACTATGGTGTTACCTCAAAAAATTAAAAATGGAACTGCCATTTGACCCAGTGATCCCACTCCTAGGAATATACCCTAAGAAGCCTGAAACACCAATCAGAAAGAATATACGTACCCATTGTTCACAGCAGCACTATTTACAATAGCTAAGATCTGGGAACAGCCCAAGTGTCCATCAACAGATGAGTGGATACAAAAGCTGTGGCACATGCACACAATGGAGTACTATGCAGCTGTAAGAAAGAAAGATCTCTTATCCTTTGAGATGACATGGGGGGAACTGTTTGCAGAGATAACAGGAACACAGATGCTATGCCTCCTGGGCCGATGGCTAAGGGACAGGAAATGAAAACCGCAGCTCAGAATCAGCATTGCTGTGTCGTGCTATCTGCACCCACAGAAATGCCTTCCTGCTGGATGGAACCGTCCCCTTCCTGTCTCACAAGCACCCCTTGCTCTGGTGTCCTCATCCGAACACTGTCTGGGCCGATAGGTTTCTTGTTGAGCTCAGATGAACACCTGTTACCTCTCCCTCTGAGAGGCCTTTATTTCCAGGTTAACAGTTGCTAGTACTTAACAATCACACATTTCACCTGTCCCTAGACTCCGTCTCTGTGGAGAAACCAGAGGCCACGGAGGCCAGCGCTGCCCGGGGCTTCCCGCTGTGCCACAGGCCCTCCCTGTGCTCCTGACCCTGCCCGCCTGGCAGCTCACTTGGCACCTCTCAATCTCTCTTTTTTAAAGGCTGAAGAAGCTCCCAGACCGACCCAAGCTAACCTCGGTCCTAACCCATTAAGAGCCCTTGTGATCCCTTCTAAACCAGCACCCGAGCCTCCCCCCACGGAGCAAGGCCACGTGTGCTGACTTTCCCAGGGGTCCTGCTGGACTCCCCCTGGGTTATATACCCCACCCCTTCCCCCACCCCCACCCCCACCCCCGACGCCCACCCCAGGTTACAGCTGGAGGTCACACGGAGCCAAGCCCAGGTTACTGTGGGAGGACACACACAGGTACCTGGGTCACTGCAGGTAGTGACAGGCGCACCGGGGTTACCGCGGAGGTCACACACACACAGCCCAGGGTGGTGCGCCAAGTGACATCCCTGGCACCAGGTCAGGGCGGGGCTCTGGGACAGGCGCCTGGGTCCCACCCCCTTCGTTTGCGCTTCCGCTACTTCAGGTCCTTCTGCACGCTCCGCGCTCCAGGTCTTCATCCGGAAAATGAATGAAGCTCACGTGTCCGCCCGCAAGTTCCAGGCGGGCTCCAGGGACTCCGGGAAAACGCACCGTCCGCCTCCCCGCCCGCGCTGACCCTCCCCAGCTGGAGGCTGCCCCGCCGCTGCGGGGTCACCGGCCATCGGGGGACACAGGGACTCACCCCAGGGTCACCAGGACCGGAAGCGCCCAGCGTGCAGGCCCCGCCCTCCCGCCTTCCGGGTGGGGTGCAGGGACCCTCAGAGTTGCCAAGAGCAGGGCTCAGCCAGACCAAGACCGCAGGGCTCCAGCACCTCTCTTGAGCACTTCCCTTGGGCCCCTGGCTGCCGGGCTGGCAGGAGGACCCAGGGCAGGGCGCGCTCCCCTCCCACCTGGCCCAGCCCAGTGGGGCATTTGGATCCTTCTGGTCTGTATGGCCCCAAGGACAGCCCTGCCCTTCATGCCAGCACACAGGGGACCTTCAGGCTTAGGGACCCACTCCCTCCCTCAGCCCCGCTCCCCCCCCAAGAGCACAGGGCCTAGGCCCTAAGGGGCTAATTCAGTGTTTGGTGACTGTACAGGCCAAGTCCTGTAGCAGCTGTGCCCCTGGGACACCAGGGCCTCAGGTCCTGGGGGCGGGGAAGGGGGTGAAAAGGCCAAGTTCAGGCTACACTCCTAGGGCTCCAAGGCAAAGCTGATGTTGGGGAGCCTGGAGGGGGCAAAGAGCCTGAGGATTGAGGGTCACAAGAACCGGCCCCCACCCAGATCCCCAAATCCCCAGATTAGAGAGTGCTTGTGACACCAACTGCATTGTAAATGCCCCGTGCATGGTGCTCACACTCTTGTTTAGGGAGAAGTCTGTAGCTGTTCCTTCAGAGCCAGTTTACACCCAACTACATCGTGCACGTGAGCAACAATGTAACATTTTGAGAAGATGTTCTCCAGCTCTGGTTGGTTGAATCTACAGATGGAGAACCTGCAGCCAAGGGGCCCACTGAACTTTACCGGGGCCTGTGGAGAGTACACACACACACACACACACACACACACACACACACACATGGGCTGGCGGTGTGCTGGAGGACACAAGTGGCCGTCCTTCCTCACGGGGCCTGGCATGGTGCCCCGGCCTTCCGGTGCCGTGCCAGGCCTAGTGAGCCCCCACCAGGAGAGCTCAGAGCTCTTCACCCACACATTGTCCCGTGAGTCTTGTCCTTCTGAGGACCTGACACAGGAAGAGAGAAAGACCCAGAGGCTCATGTCCCACTGCCCGGAACCTGCTGGCAGTGTGGTGACATTTCCCGCTGCCTTTTTCAAATAAAAGAAATGTGGGCCAAGTCCCGCCGGGGTGGCTCAGTGGCTGAGCATCGACCCATGCACCAAGAGTTCACCGGTTCGATTCCCGGTCAGGACACATACCCAGGTTGTGGGCCCGATCCCAGTGGGGGGCATGCAGGAAGCGTCCAATCGATGTTCTCTCTCATCGATGTTTCTATCTCTCTCTCCCTCTCCCTTCCTCTGTCTCTGAAATCAATATAAAAACCTAAAAATTAGGAACAAAAAAGAAATGTCGGCCAAGCCCCTGCACCCGACCCTGCCAGGTGGAGTCCTTACCAGAGCGCGTGCTCACACACACACACACACACACACACACACACACACACACCCCAGAAGCCCTTCAGCCAGCCTCCTACATTTCCCATCCTGACGCCCATCTCAAAGCCCAGACCGGCTATTGGCTCAGTCTGAGGGGACGACTAGAGTCTGAAAAAAGGGGGTCACACCCAGGAAAGGACCATGAACACCCCAGGGAGCTTTCCGGGGCTACTCCCAGGCCCCGTCACAGCCCGAGAACCCAGGGGCAGGTGCACCCTGACAGGGTCGGGGTGCGTGCCAGATGAGACATGGGGCCCGGTTCCGAGTCCCCCTCAGGATCCTGGCTCCTGCTGGCTCCCACCACCTGGAGGAGCTGGCTCCGGCTGTCCCAGTGCCGACAGAAAGGCAGGCCCACAGGGAGAGCACGGGGTGGGCAGAGCCACACACTTCTGGGCAAAACAAGGGAAATTTCAGTCCTTGGAGCATCCCCTTCAGGGTCCTGCCAGATGTTCTGACTCCAAAGGGCAGGCTTTCCGGACAACAGGTCCTGCCCCCATGGCTCCCACGCGCAGGCTCTCTGTCCCTGAGGGAGCTGGGGACTGGGGTGTCATGTGTCTGGCCCTTCTTTCTCAATGTAACATGGCCCTGCAGCTGCCCCCAGCAATTTCCTATACCCAGTTTTCAGATTTTCAACATTCTCAAAATGCCAAATGCCTTCCTTCTCTCCCCGCCGAGCCTCCTGGGGTCCCCACCCCTGACCCAGGGAGAAGAGGAACAGTTTGGGCTCCGGGACAATCCAGCCACTTGCCAAGAACCTGTGTCCCTGAGGCCTGTGCTGTGGCTGGTCCCAGAGAGCAGGAGTCCCAGCAGAGGGCTGAGTGACAGGTGGGCTGGGGCAGGATTGCCCAGCAGACCCAGCACCTTCACTTCGGGACACTCAGGAACACGCTCACGCAGCTGTGATAGTGACGCCTGCAAAGGCAGCCACAGCAGCAGTGCAGCCCAGGGCAAGGGGGTGCAGCTGTCCCAGGTGGCAGGAACTCCCAGGTACAGCACTAGTGTCCCTAGCTGAAGGGGTCGCAGGCCTGGACAGCAGGGATGCAAACTCCACAGCCACAGGGCCCATCACAGGATGTGCACAGCACGCTCCACGCTGCACAGTGGGGTCGGGGGCGGGGACTTTGTAGCAGCTTTTATTTCATTACACTCTTCTGGATTCCAAGTTTCAGCAATAAACACTGACAAATCAAAGCACAGGAATCATTGTGAAAGCATTGAAAAGAGAGTGAATGCAGGAGGCCAGGATTGGTGGGAGGGGCTGCGTCTGGGAGGGGCTGGGGCAGAGGAGGGGAAGCCCTCTTACTTTGTACCTGATTTGGTACCAGGCTGGTGTGGCCTATTTAAATATAAATGATGATTTTTGACAAGGAAATACTGAAATACTGAAAGCCCAGACCCTGAGAGCCTGGGGGGAGAACCAGGCAGGTACCTTCAGCTCCTGAGGGAGCTGGGACCCGAGGTCTGGGCAGATCTGGGGCCCACAGCCCCCTGCAAGGCCCCTGGGACCCAGTTAGTCAGGGGAGACTTGCTCAGCGGGGCCTGCGGCATCCAGCCCAGGTTGTCAGGAGTGGGACCATCACCTCCCCACGCTGTCCCTCCAGGTGAAAGGCAGGCTGACATGGGAGGTGTTCAGGGGACGTGGGTGAGGGACCTCTGACCTCTGACCTGACACCCCTGTGTCCTGGGTGTGGCAGAGGGGGACCCCACCTATGAGTGACCCCTGTCACCTTCTCTGAGTTAGCAGCATCATCCCAGTGGCCCGCCCTGCCCATCCCCCAGCAGCACAGAAATGGTCCAGGCAGCAGGGCAGCCAGCAGCGTGGCCTGTGCTGGGCGAGCCAATGGGAGAGCAGTTCCTCTGAGACACGTGCCTCCGTCCTTCCTAAGCTCTGTGGGCTCCAGTGCATCGAGTTTCCTTCACGCACATGGAGGTTCGGGATCTGACCCTCCTGGGGACGAGGGCCTCCCCCTACACTGTGCACCAGACAGCGCCTTCTCCATCAGTGATTTCCAGAACACGATGCAGCACAGCAGAAGCTTCTCCTGCAGGACACAGGGGGTGTGGGGCAGCCCAGCTCCCATCACATCCCTCGAGGCCCCTGCCGAGGGGCTAGTCCCCATACTGCACTTCGGCGTGGAGCTCCTTGGTGACATAGCCCACCAGCAAGGCCAGCAGCCGCTGCTGCAGGGCCTCACTGCCCATGACCAGCATGGTGAGCTGCACAGCGTCCGTCCAATCCAGGTTCCTGACGATGTCGTTGACCTGTCTGAACAGCTTCTCCTGCTCAGAAGGTGGCAGCTCCATCAGGATCTGAGGGACCGGCTTAAACTGCCCACTCGTCATCCAGGCCCCCAATATTCCCCCGACAGCACCACCTAGAAGACAAGGAAGGTTCAATGAGTCGGGCCTGTTCCTTCATGAAGGCCTCGGGAGCTTGCTGGGAGCTGGCCCCAACTGACGAGCGGGCTCAGCGGGCACAGCCACACCAGGCAGCGGGCAGGGCAGAGGCTGAGGTGGCCTTCCCTCCACTGGGCTCAGGTCATGGACACCGCAGCAGGCCCCTTCCTGAGCCCCACTTTCAGGGATGCAGCACGAAGCGTCTCCCCACTCAGAGCTGAGCTAACGAAAATCCTCTTTTCCACGTTTCCCTTAAAGCCTCTCTCCCCGCAGAGGAGGCGGCTGAGGAGCAGGTGCTCGGTCAGAACCGTCTCGATGAGGCCATTTCCTCGCGTGGCTAAGGGGCTCCTCGCCCTGGACACTGGGAGTTTGAGTGAACTCTGGTTAGGGGCCCTGCAGACAGATGAGGCCTTTTCTCTAAGCCGTGTTCCCCTGCGAACCCCGAGGGTAGAATGATGGACCACCACTCCATGCACTCAACCTTCTCTCTTCCTGCTGCCCCCAGAGGGCACAGACAGTATTTCAAGTGCAAATTGGTTCTCAAGGTCAAGGCACTGCTTGGCTTCTTAGTTGTGACAAATCCACTTGGTAACCTAAGACACTGATGTCAGGGAAGGAAAACTGAGGTATTCTGTCCACCAGATTTGCGACTTCCTTGTAAATCTCACTGTTCAAAAATATTTTTGTCTGCAAGGATGTAGCCAGGCCAGAGGGAACCCCTGTGCAGGCCGGACTCGGCTACGGCCCCTAAACCTTCACCATCTCGGGGGTGCCGAGGACACTGTCCCCACCGGTGGGAAGAGGACAGCCCCCGTCCTGGAGGTCACACACCGCCCTTGGATAGGCTCCCCTCTTCCTGGAAGGGAAGGACATTCGGGGAGCAAAACAAGTGATTTACAAGTGTCTCTGCGTCTTCCCCACCACACTGGTGAGCCGCTGGGAAGCAGGAGCCATCCGGGCAGAAAGCAGTCACCTTTCCAGCTTCCAGACAAGAGCTCCACCTGACTGAGCTCTGGCAGACCCCTGCACCCTGGCTCGGACTGCCCGGCACCCGGGAGGCTGTCAGTCTATCTCTGCTGAGCACATGTGCCAACCCACTCCTTCAGCAGGTCCCTGGGCTACAGGGTCCATCGCAGGCCCCTCCGCAAGGCAGGCCTGAACCCCACCCTAGTCCACAGTGCAGGTCACCGCCCATGGTGTGGGCCACAGCCTGTGGTTGAGGCCACTCAGGGTTTTAATTCTCCCTGCTCCCTGTCCAGAGGAAGCAATGTCACCTGACATCCAGGGGACCACTGGAAATCAGCCAACCCTCGTTCACTGCCAGATACGGGTTCTCAGATGGACGCAGGTGGTAAAACAAGGGGCAGGTAACACTGTAGACTGTGTGCTGCTCTGGAGTGTAGACCTGGAAGGGGGCGCTCTCAGAACAGCTGAGGGGAACAGCCAGACAGCACGTGCTCCTGGTACAGCCCTGCAAATCCCAGCTCCTCATTGATCCCTGCTGTGGTGACCTACAATGATGTCCGGCGTTGGGTGGGGTTCCCAAGGGATACCCTGAGGTCTCCCTACCCTTGGACACATCCGTGGGGCAGGGCTCCCTCCCGTCCACGTGACATGGAGGCCACGTCCAGAGCGCCCTGCACGTCTGAGACACAGACACAGAAGTGTTTTCACCAGGGCATGTTATGCACACAGAGATCCTGTCACAGGGTGCAGACTTCCATGAGACCTCTGTCCCACACTCACGAGGCTGGCGGCCCCTGCGAGGCACTTGCACTTACCAACAGCTAGTCCCGGTGGGCCTGCGACCAAGCCACCAACGAAGGCCACGGCGCCAGTGACCAGGGCACCCCTCCCCGAGTGCTTGACGGCCGCCTTCATTTGCTTTGCCTCCGAAACGGAGCACAGCAGCCTCATGACATCTTCCACCACGAGGGGCATCTCTGGGGCCTGCAGCTCACCTTCCGGAGGGAGAGTTTCAAGAGCCCGACTCTTCCTCGAGTGTTGAAGACAGGCCCTGCTGTTTGGAGAGGACTTAGCTCCACCGTGTGCCTCACAGACAGCACCGTCAAGGGACAAGTTCTCTGTCACGGAGATAGTGGGGCTTCGGTTAGTTAATAAGCAAAGGGCATCAGCAGGGTGGATGGAAGGCCTCCCCGCCCCCTGAATACCTTCTGGTCTGTGGCCCAGGATGTGACCACGGTCATCTTAGGGGAGGCAAAGCCTGGCAGAGTCCAGCTCCTGTCCTCTTGGGCTGACAGGCACCTGAGTTCAAGCCAAGTCAGAGAGGGGAAATCAGGACTCTGCACCGCCCTGGCCTCAGGCCCTGCCTGTCCCTGAGCGGCTGTGAGATTCCCAGCCTGGAAGGTGGGTTAACGGCTGGGTACCCGAGTGGTGAGCACATGCCAGCAAAGTGCCTGGCAAGTCGGGGACCCTGCAGATTCTCAGCGAATTGGCTTCAGGTCGACATCCCGCTACTTTTCCACACCCCTGGTTTCTAGAAGCCCTACTGCCAGAGGCAACCCCCCTCTTCTCAAGGGCCAAGATGAGGCCCGAAGAGGAAGCAGCCAGAGAAGAACAGACATCAAACAGTTCCAGGGACTCAGTACATGTGGGGAGACTGCAGGAGGCATTGACCTTTGGAACAATGATGTTATTACAATTCCCTCAGGTCAGGAGACTGCCAAGCTGGCTGGCAGGAAGAAGCTGAGCAGACAAGGGCAGGGTCCTGGGGATGGAGCGCCCCCACCTGGCAGAGCTGGGAAGTAACATCAAAGCTGAACTTTCTTCCAGCTTCAGCTGCAGCCAACCTGGCGCCCTTCCCTTTCCAGCCCCCTGACATCCGGCTGACCCATGCACACAGTAGCTGAGGGAACTGATGAGGACATTTGGGGAAGACTATTGCTCAATGTCTTTTGGTTAGATGAGGGTTTTTTGAACCGAGGAAAATGAAGACCGGTCTCCAGTGTGCGATTATCCTCAGAATCGTGAGTTCTGAGAACAAATGTGCGGAGCTACCGTATCCCACAGCCAGGGTTTGCAACTTCTCTGCAGTCCCAGGAGAGCTGAGCAGGGAGCCGGGCTCCAGAACCTAGAACTGCCCCTTTTCCTTTCTGACACTCTAGACATCAGGGATTCCCCAAGGCACAGGGGTCCCTGAAGGTCTTGCTAACTCAGCCCGCAGGGTGGGGGAGACTGCCTTTCCCCACAAGCCCAGGTGCTCTGCAGCCTCGCTTGGGAAGGCAAGACTCGGAGAGAGTATGACCCAGAACAGCGGGCGGCCACTCCTCGGTCCTGGAGTTTAGAAACTGCAAACAGGCGTTCCCAGATGTGTCTGTTTGCCAAACGGAGTCTGAGAGGCCGTGGCGGGGCGGCCATGCGGGGCTGCCCAGGGGCCTGGAGGGCTGAGGTGTGCCTGTGCCCGTCCCACCCCTAGGTGTCCTGGATCTGCCAACACCTCCTGGCTTCCAGACCCCTGCCTCCTCCCTGGAAGAGCCCCCCTCAGCTCTCCCAGAGGTCAAGACTTGTCCACACACGAATGCCTCAATCATAAAATAGTGTCATGACCTCGAAGGGACGGCCCCTGGAATGGCCACTCGGAAGGGGGGACAGGGGACAGAACTGATTTTCTCTGTGAAGCGAAGCAAATGAAATGAGTAGCAACCTTGCTTCCCAAAGAACTGTTTGCAAAGGTAACAGGAACACAGATGCGATGCCTCCTGGGCCGATGGCTAGGGGACAGGAAATGAAAACCGCAGCTCAGAATCAGCGACACCGTGTCGTGTTGTCTGCACCCAGAGAAATGCCTTCCTGCTGGGATGGAACCGTCCCCTTCCCGTCTCACAAGCACCCCTTGCCCTGGGGTCCTCATCCGAACACTGTCTGGGCCGACAGGTTTCTTGTTGAGCTCGGATGAACACCTGTTACCTCTCACTCTGAGAGGCCTTTTATTTCCAGGTTAACAGTTGCTAGTACTTAACAATCAGCACATTTCACCTGTCCCTAGACTCCGTCTCTGTGTTAAACCAGAGGCCACGGAGGCCAGCGCTGCCCGGGGCTGCCCGCTGTGCCACAGGCCCTCCCTGTGCTCCTGACCCTGCCCGCCTGACAGCTCACTTGGCACCTCTCAATCTCTCTTTTTTAAAGGCTGAAGAAGCTCCCAGACCGACCCAAGCTAACCTCGGTCCTAACCCGTTGAGAGCCCTTGTGATCCCCTCTAAACCAGCACCCCGAGCCTCCCCCCACGGAGCAAGGCCAGGTGTGCTGACTTTCCCAGGGGTCCTGCTGGGACTCCCCCTGGGTTATATACCCCACCCCCATCCCCGCCCCCCCACGCCCACCCCAGGTTACAGCCGGAGGTCACACACAGCCACGCCCGGGTTACTGTGGGAGGACACACACAGGTACCTGGGTCACTGCACGTAGTGACAGGCGCACCGGGGTTACCGCGGAGGTCACACACTTAGCCCAAGGTGGTGAGCCAAGTGACAGCCCTGGCGCCCGGTCAGCGCGGGGCTCTGGGTGTAGGCCCTGGGACAGGCGCCTGGGTCCCACCCCCCTTGTTCGCGCTTCCGCTTCCTCCGGGCCTTCTGCACGCTCCGCGCTCCACGTCTTCATCCGGAAAATGAATGAAGCTCACGTGTCCGCCCGCAAGTGCGGGGCCGGCTCCGCGGGCTCCGCGGGCTCCGCGAACGCGCGCCCTCCGCCGCCCCGCCCGCGCTGGCCGTCGCCTGCTGGAGGCCGGCCCTCCGCTGCGCGGTCACACGCCGTCCTCCGGGGACACTCACCGCACCCCAGGGTCACCCGGCCCGGCGGCGTCCAGGGCGCGGCCCCGCCCTCCTGCCTTCCGGCTCGGGCACGGGGACCTTCCGGGTCGCCACCTAGCGGGCGCAGCGAGACCAAGACCGCGGGGCGCTGGCAGTTCGCTTGGGCCTCTGGCCTTGGACTCGCGGGAGGACCCGGCGCAGGTCGCGCTCCCCTCCGACCCGGCCCAGCCCGTGAGGCGTTTGGATCCGTCTGGTCTGTGTGGCCCCAAGGGCAGCCCTGCCCTTCACCCCATTCCACACCGGTCCCTGTCTCCCTTTGGCTCCGGGGACCCTCGGGCCTCTGGACCGACACCCTCCCTCAGCCGCCCCGGGACAGAGCACAGAGCCTTAGGCCCTAAGGGGCTAATTCGGTGTTTGGTGACTGTACAGGCCCAGTCCTGCAGCAGCTGTGCCCCAGGGACACCAGGGCCTCAGGGCCTGGGGGCGGGGAAGGGGGTGAAAAGGCCAAGTTCAGGCTAGACTCCTAGGGCTCCAAGGCAAAGCTGATGTTGGGGAGCCAGGAGGGGGCAAAGGGCCTGAGGAGTGGGGGTCACAAGAACCGGCCCCCACCCAGATCCCCAAATCCCCAGATTAGAGAGTGCTTGTGACACCAACTGCATTGTAAATGCCCCGTGCATGGTGCTCACACTCTTGTTTAGGGAGAAGTCTGTAGCTGTTCCTTCAGAGCCAGTTTACCCCCAACTACATCGTGCACGTGAGCAACAATGTAACATTTTGAGAAGATGTTCTCCAGCTCTGGTTGGTTGAATCTACAGAAGGAGAACCTGCAGGAACGGGGCCCACTGAACTTTACCGGGGCCTGTGGAGAGTACACACACACACACACACATACACACACACATACACACACACACACACACACACACACACACACGGGCTGGCCTTGAACCATCTCAAATCTGGAAAAGCCTTCGGGACTTTGCATGGACTTCCCCTTTAATACTAACATGCTGTCGTGGTCATATCAGGTAGGAGAACCGAGGTACCAAGGTCCGCCCGAGCACCCAGGTAGGGAGAGTCAGGGGCCAGACTCCATCCTGGGTCCACCTGGCTCTAAAGCCCTTGCTTGTAAGCAGCACCTGCCTGTGTAAATCTTTACATCACAGTTGTATGACGATGCACTTCTCAGATCGCAGCCCACCCCAGGTGACCGTGACCCTGCCCTTGTACATGGTTTTAACCACTTTGTTGAGCTATGATTGACACACAAAAGGCTGTACATATTAATGCCTGCAACTCGATTCATCCTGGGATAAGTTCACACCCGTGAAACCATCAACCCCGTCAGGGCCATAAATACACCTGTGAGCTCTGGACGTTCCCTCCTGCCCCTTTAGGAGATTGTCCTGCTTGTGCGAACACAGAAAAAGACCTGAGTGGACTTCAGTACGCGATGCAGCGGTGTCCGCTAGAGCAGGAAGCTGGATGGCTCTCCAGGTCGCACATGTCACGGGACAGGACCTTGGGCCTAGCTCATCACTCGTTACTGTTCTCGGTACTTCCGTTTCCTCTGTTCCCCTGTCAGAAGCGCCGAAAGCATCACCCAGCATTCCCCTTGCCGCAGTGCCTTAACCCCACCTGTTCCTGAGTGGGAGCTTCCGCTCGCGGTGGGTGGCTGTCAAGCAGTGTGCTAGCCCAGGGTAAGAGAGTCCTGCACCTGGGTCCCCAGGCTTGGGCCTGGGAGAGGTTCTGCGTCTCTGCGGGCAGCGCCCCCTGGCGGCACACGGCATCACGGCAGCTCCTCCTTCCCCAGAGACTGCAGGGGGGTGGGGAGCCCAGGGAGATGCAGGAGGGAAAGAAACTGCAAGGCAGGGCCCTCTGGAGAAGGTCAGCTGTGAGAAGCCACTCAGACCTTCAACTCGTCAGGTCCCAAGTCTCGAGACTCACACCTGGCAGCCCGGCAGTGTGACACCTGGTACCACATCCTCGCGATGGCAGCTGGGAAAGTCACTGCGTCCTCTGTGCCTCGGTTTTCTCATCTGGGAAAGGACCATCATAATGCTGGGGGTCTCCTCGGACAGCTGAAGGTCACAGGAGGTCATGTGTAGGAATCTCAAGTGTCCTCCTTTCCCTTGTGGAGTATGAAAGTGAACAGCGTCTGGGAAGTCCCAAATGTGAGCTGAGGGCGCCCCAGGGTCAGGACATCCAACCCCCTCCTTCACACAGCATCCTATGCCTGGGGTGCCCAAGAGTCCCCCTGCGTTCGAGGTTGTGTTAACAGAGCCAGCCGGAGCAGAACTCAGATGCTGTCCCCTAGGCCAGCACCCCCACCCCCTTCCTGGAGGCTGAGGGAACCAGCTCCTACCTGACATGGCAATTTCAGGAGAACCCCCCACCCCCAGGCCAGACCCAAGGCTGGGTGATCCCAGGCTCAGGACACACACACACACACCTGCAGCCTGTTTCCCAGAGCACATGAGGACACTTGATTGCATTTCAAAAGGGAAATGGTAGGGTCAGTGTTCTCTGTTTTCAGTTACCCCTAAGGGGGCACCATCGTCTGTTTGGGGCTCGGGGAATTCCCAGAATCTTGATCCAGCCTGGAAGCCAGGTTCCCACAGAGCCAGGGTTGGGGTCAGGACACGTCCAAGCCATGTGCTGGGCCCGGGACACCTTTCCTAAGGGCCTCAGTCCATATACCGAGGCAGAGAGGTCCCCCTTGTCCCCAGTCCCCCCGCCCCCAGGATGCATGCCATTTCTTTCATCTGTCTCATGTTCACACTTTGGGCACCTAGCAGGTATATTTGTCCGCTGGGACCCATAACAAAGCACCACTAACTGGAGACTTGCAAAGGAAGTTGACTGTCCCGCAATTTTGGAGGCTCGAAGTCCAAGGTGTCGGCAGGGCCTGTGGGGGAGAATCCTGGCTCTTCCAGTGCTTGGGGGTGGCCGTCCGTCCTTGGCCTTCCTTGGCTTGGAGCTGCATGCCAGCCTTGTCATTGCATGCTGTCCTCCCTCTTCTGTGCCCCAGTGGCCCCCATCTGATAAGGACACAGTCATATTGAAGTAAGTCCCGCCCCCAGGACCTCAACTTGACCCTGGCTGCAAAGACCCTATTTCCAGGTAAGGTCACTGTCAGGAGTACCTGGGGTGTGGGCTTCATCCGATCTTTGGGGGCAACACGATTCAACCCCGGACACAGGGACCTGCAGGGGCTGCTGTGGTGACCGCTGTCTGAGCGCACACAGAGCGCACGCACACGGAAGGAGCGGCCTCGCCCGTGCATTGTGTCCAAGTCCTGTGCAGGGCACTGCCCACCACCTGCCTTCAGCCTGGGGAGAGTTCATTCTGAACCAGCTGTTGAGGGCCAGGGTGGCTTTGGGACTGGTAATGAGCTCGTCCCAGGCTGCATCACTGTTCTTCTGAATAATTAATTCGTCTTCTTCCTTGGTGTTTACACCCGTTAAATATTTGTAGACGGTATCATGTCCGTGCAGTCATCACTCAGCCCCACGCTGCCCGTTTGCCACTCTGTGAGTGTGTGTTATCCTCCTCGCCACCGTTCTTAGTCTTCCCCCCCGCACGCGCCTCAGCGCCACAGCCCCTGGGTTCCTCCAGGTCCCAGCCTGTGGAGTGCCAGGGTCCCCAGGGTGGAACACTGCAAGTCAGTAGTGGTGCCTAGAGATGGCTTGCAGGCCTGCTGGCCTCTGACTCCCCGGTACTTTCCTTCAGTTTCCCCGAAGCCACACCAAGCAAGTAGACAAGCCGAGTAAGAACTGTGTTCACTGGGCGCATGCGGCTTCAGACCAATCCCCCGGCCTCACTGCCCTGCAGACAAGCCTCAGTTTCCTCAGCTGCAAAATGAGGGTCAGGTCCCTGCTGTCCACATCCTGGACCGGGGCGAGGACCCCGTGAGAGGAGGGTGGGGCGCGCCTGTGGGACCCTCTGCGGGGCGCCCGCACCAGCAGTGCCCCACTAAGACCTGCTTCTGCGGGAGGTGCCGGCGTCCGCTGTTGGAAAAGCCAGACATTCTGATTTAGAATTCGTGGAAGGAACTTGATAGATTCACCCTAAAATCCCTTTGTTGTGAGAATATAGTGAAGCCCGACTTCGAAACCTGCTGTTAGATTTTCGTATCCCAGATAATGTGTGTCGCTCAGAGCCGAGGGGCCCTGGAGCCAGGTCACAGGTGGCCCCGAGGGCCCCGGGCAGGCCGCTATCAAGCAGTCTTTAAAAATCTGCTTTGTCTCCCATTTCAGGTCTCGTGGACGGGCCCTCTGCGTCCGCGGGGCTTATTTTCAGTCTGAGAGAAGCGCTTTCCAGTAGTTCTGTTGAACGTGTAATTCTCAGGCAAGTACTTCTATAATTATCCTGTTTCCTTGTAACACAGTTTCTGTAACAATAGGACTTTTATTGTGTTGCCGTATCTGCGGTAATGGATGTTTTATTACGGAAAATTATGGGAGAGTCACTATTATGATTCTGAAGTTTTGATTTCAAATTGCTCATAGGCTGCACATTCTTTCTCCCAAGTGGTTTTTAGTTTAATGCTGCTTGGGGATTTTAGGGGAGCTGGGGAGGGGGTGAACTTCGGTCTGTTTGGGATTTTGTTCAGTAGGAGTGTACGTGCTGAGGCTGAGCTGGCCCCCGGTGTGTGTTCGTCTGCTGTTAGCACGCGGTGCGCAGTTTTTTCAATGTCCATCTAGCTTGTCTTCTGTGTCTGCATTAGCCTGCTCGGCGGCCTAACAAACACCACGGGCCGGGGGCTCAAACAACAGGCATTTATTTCTCGAAGTTCCGGAGGCTGGCCGTCCAAGATCAAGGTGCTTTTGCACATGTTGTGTTTGTGGTTTTTAAAATAACAATGTTTCATTCTTGCAACAATGTTTCATTCTTGCCATACATGGATATGTAGACATGCCCACAAGAGGGCTGGTTAAAACAAAACGTGTCATCCTGAGAAAACAACAGGTCTTGAGTGAGTAAGTCTCTCTCCAGATCTGTCGGTGTGTGATGTACACCACTGAGTGACAGAGCAGTCTGTGTCCATGCAGGGTGTCGGGGCTTTCTGAGACGGTCTGTTCTGAAAGAGGCTTCTCGAGAGGCAGGTGGTGGGGAGCATCCCAGCTGGGGCAGGTGGACCGAGGGGGGCGTTTGGAGGACGCTCTGGGGGTGATTTGCAATGTCTCAGACAGAAACATAGCACATTTATCCTCTGTAGAGTCTGCAGCTAAATTCACACCGTTTTTTCTTCCCATCGCTTAAAATCAAATCTTTGCCCTTGACACTTGCTGTCAGGACTTCACCCCAAAGGATGTCTCCTCACACGTGTGAATTACCCGACGTGACCAGAGTCAGCCTGCTGGAGTGGGCTAAAGCCTCAACCCAACCAAACTGAAAGCTCCTAAGCTTGGATCAAGGGCAAGGTGTCACTTTATTTTAGGGGACGTGTAGGACAGTCCACGTCACGCTGCACAGGTGCACTGAGATTGGTCGTGGGGCGAGCTGTCAACAGCACGTGTCCCGTCTCTGACCCTGAGCCAGGTAGGACGAGGAATTCTGGTGTGGGGCTGAGGCACAGGGTGGCATGTCTCCCCTGCACACGCCTGTTTGGACACTGGTCTGACACCCTCCTTCGCGTTTATCTGTGGAAATGAGTGCATGTCCCGTGGAAACCTTTTGTATGGTGTCTTTGACAGACCACACAGATGCGCCACGTGTATTTGCTGCAGGACAAACAAGGCATAAAACATGATACTTAATTCTAAACTCAGAGGTTACACAGATGTATCCTCTGGAGCTTTAAACACCTGGTGACTTCTCCCTGGAGGAACAGCAATGAAAGAAACCTCTCCTGTCTCCAGTTTGCACTAACCGTGATTTCCCCCAAGGCGGAATTTCAGGCTTTACTGCTGAGCTTGGGACGTGCATTGAAGCTACCACTAGGGGGTGCTAGAGGTCAGGGAATCAGGAACCATTTCCCTGGGCGCCACTCTGGATTTGCCTCCAACAAACCAAGCCCTCCACTTGGTGAAAACTGTGCCTTGAAGAGTACCCAAGTCTTCACTGTTTCTGCTATGATGCCATGATTCTATAGGTGCCCTGTGGGTGCATTGCTGTACCCTGTGATGACATGGAATTTCAAGGCTGGCTACAGGTTCCAGAAACCAGGTCTGCAGGACAAATACCAAGTGTCTTAAATACTTTGTGTTCTTACCATTTTTAGGCTGACATGGACAGACATCTCGCTAGTCTACTTCGTTTTTTTTTTTCCAGGGAAGTCGGAGTTTGGAGACACTAGCATAACCTGGGTCTTTCCCAAAAGCAGAGCCTGAGCACAAAAATTGGGGCAACGGTAGCTTATTCCCAAGGTGGACTCAGGAACAGGAATGGGGAACCAGAGACAGTGACGGGGGGAAGGAGGAAGAGCCAATACAAGGATGCATTGTCAAGGTAGTGGGTCACCATCAAGGCGATGGGTGAATGATGGATGGATGGATGGATGGATGGATGATAGATGGGTGGATAATGGATGAATGAATGGATGGATGATGGATGGATGATGGATGGATGATGGATGGATGGATGGATGGATGGATGATGGATGGATGGATGGATGGAAGAATGGATGGATGGATGATGGATAGGTAGATGGATGGATGGATGATGGATGGATGGATGATGGATGGATGGATGGATGGAAGAATGGATGGATGGATGATGGATAGGTAGATGGATGGATGGATGATGGATGGATGGATGGATGGATGGATGGTGGATGGGTGGATGGATGGATGATGGATGGATGGATGGATGGATGATGGATGGATGGATGATGGATAGGTAGATGGGTGGATGGATGATGGATGGATGGATGATGGATGGATGGATGATGGATGGATGGATGGATGGAAGAATGGATGGATGGATGATGGATAGGTAGATGGATGGATGGATGATGGATGGATGGATGGATGGATGGATGGTGGATGGGTGGATGGATGGATGATGGATGGATGGATGGATGGATGATGGATGGATGGATGATGGATAGGTAGATGGGTGGATGGATGATGGATGGATGGATGATGGATGGATGGATGGAAGAATGGATGGATGATGGATAGGTAGATGGATGGATGGATGATGGATGGGTGGATGATGGATGAATGAATGGATGGATGATGGATAGATGGTGGATGGGTGGATGGATGGATGATGGATGGATGGATGATGGATGGATGGATGGATGATAGATGGATGATGGATGGATGGATGGATGGATGGATGGATGGATGGATGATGGATGGATGGATGGATGATGGATGGATGATGGATGGATGGATGGATGGATGGATGGATGGGTGGATGGACAGACAGACAGAGATAGAGATCCAGAAATTGGAACTTGTCTTTGGAAAATAAAGAGGCCTCCATCACGATGGTTCCATGGTGGTGCAGCCCTGAAGGAGGGATGTTTAAGACATGAGCGGGCAGGCCGGGAAGGGCCCAGGGATCACAGAGCCTTGTCCAGGCCCCTGGCCTCCACCTCCAGGCCTCTGCTGTCTTCTTTTCAACACTAAGGTGGCACCCACTGCAAGCCTCAGACTCCTGCTGCAGGGAGGGCTTGGCCATGTCCCCAGGACCCTCTCTGAGGGGACAGGAAGCCAGCCGCCTTATTGCCCAGGAAGTCACCAGGCACAGGAGCTGAGGCTCCGGACTGCTGGGTGGTGTTGGCTGCATGGACGGTGGAAGATGCTCGGGGATGGAGCAGGCTGCCACACCCTGCCCCAGGCCCCAGAAAGAAGTGGGGTCCTGGCCCTGGCCAGGAGCATCGGTGGTCCTCAGGACAGGCCGGGCAGCCCTTGGCATGCCCCCATTGGCACATCTGTGATGTGGGGATGCCACTCTGTACTGTGCCTGCCTCCCGGGGTCTGTGTGTCACCTAGCATTCAGCAGACATGTGTGGAACACCACCGTGTGCCGGCCCCAAGGTCTCGGGGAAAGAGTGGGTGAAAGCTTCCAAGTGCTCCGGCCTCCCCGGCACCTGCCAGCACTGGCTTGTGACGTGTTCCTGCCCTGTCACCATGGTCTGTTCACCTCCCCCAGGACATGAGCCCACGGCGAGGGCAGGGACGGAGCGGGTTGGAAAAGGTGTGTCAGCCCCGCGCCAGCCCAGGGCCCTCCATGGGATGGTTCCGTCTTTGATGAAGGATCTGTCAGTGTTACGGGAACACCCAGCGTGAGGGGCAGGTCTGCTTTGTTTTACCCGGTGCCTGGGGTGACCGGGGGTTCAGGAATAAATGGAGTCTCTGTGTAAACGGATGGGTTGGGTCAACATTCGGGCCCAGCAAATGAGTCACCTCCAATTACCAGCCTCAGGGCCTCGGAAGGACAGAACCTCAGGACCTCAGAGTCCAGAGATTCTTCAAGCATCTCCCTTCCTCTCCTGTCGAGCAAGGCCCAGTGCCCGGCAATCTCCAGTGACATGTCACCTCCGTCCTCATTCACATTCTCCTCCAGAGACCTGGCTCCCAGTCCCTGGAGGGTCACCACTCTCCGTTCTCCAGGCCTGGGTCACTGCCCTCCGAGCAAGGGCACAGAGAGGCAGCCATCGGAGGACAGTGGGCAGCATGTCCGGGGTCCCATCTGCCCCTGCGCCCTCCTCCCGGCTGCTGTGGGGGCCTGGGGGTGGGGTGCATTGCACAGTTTGGTCAGGGGGCCTGAGATTTCTGCTCCATATTTTTACATTCTGATTATTTCATATACGGCCTTCTGATGAATTCATTTGCTGGGAAGCTAAAGATACCCTTACGTGCCTAAAAATAAACCTGAACTGCTAAAAATTCAGCATTTCTCTCCCTCGCCTGCGCCAGCTGGGCCTGTCTGCTGTCGCTCCAACACCATCCGAAGCCACAACCGAGATTTACAAACTCGAACAAGTTTACGCGGGCCTGAGCCGCGGACAGCTTTTATCTCCAGTTCGCCCAAACATTTGGGGATGTTATTATTGAGACTGTCTCCCTTCCTTCCTTCCTTTCTCCTTCCTTCCTTCCTTCCTTCCTTCCTTCCTTCCTTCCTTCCTTCCTTCCTTCCTTCCTTCCTTCCTTCCTCCCTCCTTCCCTCCCTCCCTCCCTCCCTCCCTCCCTTCCTTCCTTCCTTCCTTCCTTCCTTCCTTCCTTCCTTCCTTCCTCCTTCCTTCCTTCCTTCCTTCCTTCCTTCCTTCCTTCCTTCCTTCCTTCCTCCCTCCCTCCCTCCCTCCCTCCCTCCCTCTCCCCCCTCCCTCCCTCTTCCTTCCTTCCTTCCTTCCTCCCTCCCTCCCTCCCTCCCTCCCTCCCTCCCTCCCTTCCTTCCTTCCTTCCTTTCTCTTTCTCTTTCTCTTTCTCTCCCTCCATTCTTTTCTAAGCCCTTCAGTTCTATTTCGGCATCTAGGAAAAGTGTCGTCCAAGTGCAGGCTTCCAGAATGTCCTCCCTCTGGGCTGCTGCCGCTGTGATTCCTGACCTCTGTGAACACTGTGCCACTGTCTGAGGGACAGTTCGGACACACCTGCTACACCCCCAAGCCACATCCAGCCTCCTTTCCAGAGCAACCTTTCCCATCGATATCTGACATAGAAATAAATCAGATACATCAATAAGAACGCCCTCCCCCCCGACCAAACCTGAACAGTGATCGTTGTCAGACCAGTTAAAAGAATAAACCTATTAGAGAAGTAACTGCCGTCCACCAGTTTGCCGCCAGTGTCCTTAAGGGGAACCTTTTGAGGAGTGGATTTGCAGGCCCACAGACCCCCACTGCGTGTGTGTAATTACGCATAAGAAAGACGTTACTTTTAAAGTGGATGAGCGGGTGATACTGTTTTGATTTACGGTTAGAAACAGAGAAATGGTGATGGCGTGAAATGAGCGTTTGCAAACCCATTTCGGGAGACAGGAAGTGCTTGATTTACCTAGGGCGCCCCTCGTGTTCGGGATTTCAGATCGAAGTAGATAAATGGTGAGGCAGATGGATATTTGGGAGGAAATCTATAGCCTTTCTGTCAACCCTGCAAGTTAAATGTTTGGAATAAAAACGCCGAGAGTGTCTGCGTGTGAGGAAGAAGCCGTGATGTATCAGCAATCGGGGAAAAGGGAGTGGGCAGCGCTTCCCCGGGAAGGTCAGGGGCCCCAGGCCCTTCCCACAATCCCTGATGTTCTTCGCTACGGAATCCGGGGTCCACCTCGCCCTGTCCCACCCCAGGCCACCTGCACGGCCTTGGAGTCACTCACTCATCAATGCCAAGTGCAAGCCTTTATTGAGTGCCAACTGTATGCCTGTACCCGTGTCAGCGGCTGCTCACAGACCCCTCCAGATTTTTGCATACCACCTGTCTCGGAGTTTCCCAAGGCAGAAAGCGATACCTAGAAATTGGGATCTCAGGAGCCATGTCTTCACTCAAACAGAGGGTCAGAACTGAGGCGCACACCCTGTTTTCCAGCAGCACCCCTCCCGAGTTGCCTGAGCCATTTCAGAGGCTGTGGCCCCGGCTCCCAGGCTTGCTCTCGGGTGGAGCAGCGCTGCCAGGCCCCACGGGGCGTGGCCCAGACGTCAGTCCTCGCTCTGCTGTCACTGGCCTGGCCACTTAGTCTCCCTGAGCCTCAGTTTCCACATCTGCAAAGTGAGTGCACCCGTCCCCTGCGCGGTGATGGGTACACGAGATCATGATGGAAGGAACCGGCCGCACTGGACTGTCAGCGAACGGTGACCTACTGTTCTGTTGCTTGTCACCGCCAGGGAGACAAGCAGAGAGTCCTGGCCAGGTGACAGGCTGTCGGCCCAGCTCTGTCCCAGCTGCCCGAGGACCACAGGCCCTGCCTCCAGGAGACTGATCTCTACCAGGAAGGAAGAGGGGGGACTGGGGGCGTCACTAGAGCCCCAGCAGCTTGGCGAGGAGAGTGTGGCTGGGCCCCGGGACAGGCGGAGAGGAGGCATCGCATCGATGGGCAGCCCCGGCAGTGCCTGGAGGCAGCTGTGTCCAGCAGGCAGCATCCGGGAGAGGGAAGGAGTGTCTCTGGAGGGAGCCCTCGGCGGGGGGGCGGGGGGGTGTCAGCGGCCCTGGGCAGAGCTGGAGCAGCCTGAGTGGGGCGCACTCTGCCACACGGGGGCCTGGCCTCGAACGCCGGTCCAGCCTCAGTGGAGCCTCAGGTCCCTGGCCTCTCTTGAGGCTCTGGGCCCCAGGGACCACGTGTGGAGGTCGCCCCGTGGGCCTGCGCCCACCCTGGGTGTTGCACGCTCAGCTCCCGCGATGGCTCAGGGCGGTCAGCCGGGCCGGGCGCCCGGACAGGGCCACACCGAGAGCAGTGGGAGCCCGGGGCTGGCAGATTTACACAGTCAGACGCGCTAATATCGTTTGACTGGTTCAAGAATAAATACGGCCCAACAATCTGTCGTTTTTATGGCTATTTACAGCCGAGGCACTTTGTGAACCTCAGAGCCAATATTTCCCAGAGGAAGCCTGGCTCTCGGTTCCTGATAAATTCTTGGAAATTCAAAGCAGCCCAGCCCAGGGGTTTCTCTCTCTGTTTTCCGGCTCTAGAGGAGTGGCCTCAGACAGATTTGGGGTGACCTGGGGCTGGGTCACAGGAGGGCCTGGGCAGCCTCCGGTGCGCCACTGAAATGATACCCCCATAGTTTTAACCACAGCACCTGTGTGGCACCACTGTGTCCCAGCCCTTCTCTGTATTAGCTCACGGATCACCCCCAAACCTTCAGGTGTAGGTGCTGCCGGCATCCCCAGTCCACGGGGCGGACACTGAGGCCGAGGATTCCCTGCGAAGCAGGAAGCACACCTCCAGGGTAACTGGGAAAGCGCCCAGCTCACTGTGACAAGTTAGAAAGTGCAGAGGAAACCAAAAGTTAAGCAGAGGGAGAAACACTAGCTCACGGAAATAAAAAGGCAGGGGGAGGGCTGGCCCCAAACAGGTACAGCCAGGGTCCATCGGGGTCGCCCAGTTCCCAACACAGGCGCCCCCTGCTGGCCTGGCCATGGTCCCCTGGCTCACCTGTCGTGCAGCGGGGGCCCCAGACTTTAAAATCCCCTCCATTGGGTGGGGTGGGATCTGGAGGAGGGTGTCTAGGGGCGGGGGAGGGGGGAGGCGAAACATATGTAACAAAAATAAATTAATTAAAAAATTACAATAAATAAATCAATAAATAAAACCCCCTCCATTCAAATCAAGCAGAAAGGAGACACGAGGACCTCACCGAGTGAGGGTGGCTCAGACCCACACTAGCGAATGTCCCATTTGCAGGGACAAAGGAACCAGACTGGATCACCCTCCCAGGAGGCCTGCTGTCCTCCCAGCATTTTGGTCGCCCTGGAGCACAGGGCCAGGGCCTGGATGCTGTGACCCCACGGGTCAGGGGCCAGCAGTCCACCCCGCAGCTGCCCGCCCTCCGAGGGCACACCTGCCTCCTGCTCACCTCCTGGGCAGCAGGGAGAGCGCTCCTGAGGCATGCCACTCCCGGCAGCCAGCCTGCCCACCCACTCGCGGGAGCTGGGGGCACAGAGCAGCGGGTCCTGGGTCCTGAGCCCTGCAGCCCGTGCCCCAGGGGCCTTGAGCACAACTTATGGCTGCTGTCTCTGGTCGAAGCTCTCCCACCCCCGTGTGCTGAAACCAGCTGCATGTTCATCCATGCACCTGCTTTCCGTCTCGTGCTCTCCCAAATCGGGCATTGTCACTGGCCTGCTTTATGGGTGGCCCCGGGTCACATCCGCCCAGGTCCACACAGAGCGGGGAGCGTGGAGGCCGTGGTGCAGCCAGGTGGAAGAGCTGGACGGGCGATGCCCCAGGGTCAGGCTCGGCTGCGGGAGGCGGTGGGCTTTGGGGTGTGACCATGCCCAGCTCCGCTCTGCCCCCGCCTGTGGCATCCTGGTCGGGAGGCTCAGTGGGAGGGCAGGCTCAGAGCCTGGGGAGGGGGGTGGCATGCTCTGGGTGCTCCAGCCTCCCTGCCACTCTGTCTGCCATCCCGGCTGCCTTCCGTGTCGTCCCACAGAGCAGCACCCCAAAACAAACATCCCAACTCAGCCAACATACTTTTTTGACAGCTTGAACATTGGAAAAAACCAACAACAAACACGGGTTTCATCAAAGCAAATCCCTCTCCTCGCAGTGCTCAGTGTGGGGACTCCCTAGGTTGCTGGTGGGGTGAGGGGCTCAGTCAGAGCTCTGGGTTGGAGGGCCAAGGAGGAGACTTGAAGCCCCACAGTGCTTAGAGGAGCCAGCGTCAGGAAGACAGAGAGGGTGGGCTGGGGGCCAGGCTCGTTGGGGTCCTGAGATGGATCAGGAGAGCAACATCCACAGATCCAGGGATCCGCTGGGTGTGGGGGTGTGGGGTGAGGGCAGCGTCCAGGATGCTGCCGGGACAGAACCCAGACTGGAACTGACTCAGGAGCAGAGGGCCCAGTGCCTCCTACTGAGGGGCCTTGAGGGCCAGCCCACGTTGGGGACGCGGCTGTGCAGGGACACAGGCCTCAGGACTTCCAGCCCCTAGGTCAGTGGTTCTGAGGGGGTGGGGGAAGGATTTGCCCGCTGGGGGGCATTTGGCATTGTCTGCAGACATGTTTGGCTTTCACAGCTGGGGGAGGGGTACTCCTGCCCCGATGGGTGGAGGCTGACTGGGTGGGGTCCACCATCGACTGCACAGGGTGCCCCCAGCTCAGCGCTGTTGCCCTGGGCCTCGGGAGAGCTGCAGACGCATGGGGTGTCCTCGTGCACACGTGGGACAACGAGGGTAGAGGGAGGCGGGGAGGGGGGGGAGAGCCCGGCGTGCCTCCCCCCCCAGGCTGCCAGGTGGCACTCAGAGCCTGAGGCTGGCAAACTGCAGCCAGGCCTCCAGGTCACATCCATCAGGACAGAACAGGCACTATTGAAGCATTTGCAGCCTGGTTCATAGCTGAAATATTCAGGCGTGGGGACCGGGCCTCTGCTTCCTGTACCTTCACTCCAGGGGAGGATCCGAGGCCTGGGGGGGGGATGCGGTTCGGGCCCTGCGGAGGCCCCACGGACAGGGCGTGGCTGGGCGGCTCTGGAGAGCGGCTGCTCATTCGGCGGGCACTGTGAAACCCGGCGGTGCTGGCAGCTGCTTGGTGCAGGGACACCCCCAGGCTAGGACAAGAGGCCAGCACTGGACAGACCCACCAATGCTGACCCTTTGGGGCATGCAAGGGAGACGGTGGGCACTGGGACCCCAGCACGGGGGCTCAGGGCCCTGGGGCGAGGCTCTGTGGAGGCCCAGGCTGCCCCCTGTGGAGCCTTCCCCTGAGTGTCCCCTCCGCCCCCCCTGTGACCACAGGTGAAGTCTCTCCATTCCAGACCAGCCTGACGCATTACCAGGACCCCCCCGGGGAGGGGGGGGCCCCACTGGAATCTGAGTCCACACACGCAAAGCAGTGATCTCTGAGATCACCAATGTGCCCAACTCACAGATAAGGAAAACAGAGGCTCCAATTTGCATAAGGCCTGCTGGAGGGAGTGGTGGAAGCTGGCTCAGCCAGATCAGCCAGTTCCCTCTGCGCCTGCCAGGCGCCCTCCCTGCCCCGGCTGCCCCCAGGGTGTGGGCGGGGAGGCCTTTCATAAATACCAGTGTTCTGGAATCTCCAAGGTATGGTCCGGGCTCAGCGTCAGTAAACTAGAAAACCACCCTTAGGGTCCCTGTCCTGGCCTGGCCTGCGTTATAGCTACCACCGGCCCTATCCCACAGAGGGCACTGGGGGTGAGCTCATCAGGGGCTTCAGTCTTCAGTGGGCAGCCCAGGGAAACCACGAATAAGGGACAGTGCCCACCTCTCCACCAAGCCCTCCTCTGCCCTACTGGAAGGTCCTTCTGTACCTGGCACTGGCCCGGGGTTGCCCCTGTCCTGGAGCCTTCTGCCCTTAGGCTGAGGCTGGCTGCAGTACTCCCACTGACCATCAGAGGGCGCCCGGCCCAGCGGCTGCTGTGGAGGGCGCTGGCCAGCACGTGGCTCAGGGAGGGTCTTGTCCCAGGGAGCCTGTCCAAAGCATCTCCAAGGAGAAAACAGGACCCCAGAGCTCTGGGCAGTGCTCTCCCCCCACACACTGGCCTGATGAGAGCTTGAGTTCTGTTCGTCAGGCTTTCTACAATCACTCCTGTTATGTGCTAAACCTCCCTAACCCGGTCCCCACCCTGTGCCCCATTTTACCAAAATTGTTATTAGAGCCCTAGGAGAGCCTGTTTCCACCTACAAAGACTCACAGAACACCTGCTCTGTCCCTGGGCCCAGGCTGGGACCCGTGGCAGAGAACATGGGTGCAGGCCAGGGTGTGGCGCCCCGGGGAGGGAGGGGCTTGTGGCTGGGGAGAGAGGTTGGGGGGCGGGGGGGGGGGTGCTGAGCTTGCTGTAGGAGCCAGACTCTGGACCCCTTCTGCCTGGATTCAAACTCCACTGCCCAGCTGTGTGGCCTTAGGCAGGTTATTTAATCTCTCTGTGCCTTGGTTTACCCTTCTGTGAAATGGGAACAATTGGAGGGCTTCTCTGGGGGATTCAGTAGGGCCACACAGGGAAGTGCTGAGCATGACAGCATGTGATACATCGTAGGTCTCTTCATCATTGTATGTGGGTATACATGTATGTGTGTGTGTGTGTGTGTGTGTGTGTGTGTATAATTGTATTGAGTCTTAATAAAAGGTG
Organism: Tadarida brasiliensis; assembly: GCA_030848825.1. NCBI lineage: Eukaryota > Metazoa > Chordata > Mammalia > Chiroptera > Molossidae > Tadarida > Tadarida brasiliensis. The sequence continues at coordinate 50,671,152 of CM061276.1, forward strand.
TCGAGAACCTACCAACCAGCCCTAGCTGGTTTGGCTCAGCAATTAGAGCACCGGCCTAGGACCAAAGGGTCTCAGGTTCAATTCCCGGTCAAAGGCACGTACCTCAGTTGCAGGTTGAATCCCCGTCCCTGGTCAGGGTCATGTGGGAGGCAGCCAGTCGATGTGTCTCTCTCACATCGATGTTTCTCTCTCTCTCTCTCTCTCTCTGTCTCTCTGTCTCTCTCTCCCTCCTTTCCTTCCTCCCTTCCACTCTATCTAAAAATCAATAGAAAAATATCCTCCGGTGAGGATTAACCAAAAAGGAAAAAAAGTACATACCAACCGGAAGGAAGGGGGCACGGCCTGGGCAAAGACGCGGAGGTGGGCTGAGTATCTCCAAGCGAAGGGGCCTTGGAGCTGGAGATGGGGCTGTGTTTCAGCCCGGGGCTGTCTGTCTCAGGCGCTGTGGGGACAAGAGGAGGCAGGACAGGCTGCCCAGCACCCTCCGCCTCAGCAGTGAACTCAAATAGGCTACTTCTCCTTCTTGTTCTTTTTCAGAAAGAAAACTCATCCTGCCCCAGTAAGCGGCAGCCAGTAAAAGCACGTTCATCTTCAACGTGTTAGCAAAACAGCCTCCGATTTTAATACAGGCTCTCTCCCATCTGTGGCGTTTGCACAGACCGCCGCAGTGGCAGCACAGCTGGTCCACGCGCCCGCCGCTGCAGCACTCTGCATGCCGCGAGCCCCTCGTGCTGAGGACCCCAGCCCAGATCTCCTCCCAGCCCAACCCCCACCTCTGCGGGGTGTGGGATCTGGCCGAGGGGCCCGGCACCCCCAGCTTTGCACAATGGGCCCCAGACTTGTGGATTTTACAGAGAGTAAAACTACCTCCCCACACAAAAAAACCCAACTGGAGAATTTATAATTTTTCCAAGGAAAGCTAATCTAGAAGAAAAAAATCCTATCATCCTCGGTCCCCCTCAATCACCAGAGAAAGGAAATTTTGATGTCAAGAAGGGAAGAAGGCTGGAACGAAAGGTCTTTGAACTGAGCAAATTTGGCTTTATGAAGACCCACGATACTGTCTCCCCCCCCGCCCCCCCCGGGGCTTAAAAATAACCCTGGATAACCTGCAGGTCTGTCCCCAAATGCTCATGCGTTGTGTGCCAAGCCGGACCCTGTCCCATGCCATGCCAGGGTCACCTGCCCCCGCCCGCTGCCCCCCCAGAGAACACACTCGAAGACAGTCCTTTGGGAGACATACGCTGCTCCCGAGCTTGTCAAGTGGCAAAGAATCAAGGAGGAAATAAAATAGCAATATTTTCGAGTTTTAAAATGCTATTTTAACACAAATACCAGAGCAACTATAGCATAAATCAACAGACACCCGAAAGCATGTTTGTATAAGAAACGGAATAAGCTGGTATGGAAAACAGTGTCAAGTGACGCAGATGGCAGGAAGAGCCAGGATTCGAGCGTGCGCTGTTGTCCTAACACATTGCAGATCAACATTTCGCTACTTGCTGCTCACGAGAGCGGGAGTAAGAAACACACAACACGCACTCACCCTCGCGCGTGATGCTCTAACCCGGGGAAAGGGAGCTTCTCAAAGAAGTTGTCACGCACTGTCTACACTCCATCTGCTGGTTTCGAAGCGTCCCCGGTTCAGAAAAAAAAATTGTATCAGAATATGCAGCCTTGCCCTGGCCGGTCTGGCTCAGTGGTTAGAGCGTCGGCCTGCGGACTAACGAGTTGCGGGTTCGGTCCTAGTCAAGGGCACGTATCTCGGTTGCGGTTCGTCCCCGGCCCTGGTGGGGTCGTGCGGTAGGCAACCAGTCAATGTGGCTCTGTGACATCGACGTTTCTCTCTCTCTCCCTCCCTCCCACTCTATAATAAGTAGAAAAATATCCTCGGGTGAGGAATAAAAAAGAAAAGAAAATGCAGCCTTTTTCCCTCCTCAAATGTGCCTGATGTTGAGAAAGTTGGGAACGGAGGACGAGGAAACAGCAGCACCAAGGGCCCTCCAGGTCTCCTGGGTTCATAACAGGACAGTGGGAAGAGAATCCCCTGAATGCACACGAAGGGGGCCTCCCTCTCGGGCACAGCGCGGGGCTGTTTTCAGGGGGCTGTCTCGAACACTGTAGCTCTGGGCCCTAAAGAGCACTATAAGGGGGGACAGGATGGGAAGCATTAGCCCCACACTGCAGATGGGCAAACTGAGGCTCAGACATGGCGAGCAGATGGCCGAGGATCTCAGGGCCGAAAGGAGGTGGATTAGGGGTGCAGACCACACAAAGAAGTTGCCAAGGAATTCCCACTTGTCTCATGGTTTAAATTCAAATCCCAGCTCTGCCTGAGCTGAGCTTGGACAGGTGGCCTCCCCTCTGAGCACCTGTGTCAGCTGAGGTCTTGTCCCCACAGGGTTGGCGTGTGGGCCCAAAGACACATGCAGGGCAGTGTCCCAGAAGGGCTGAGCCTGACTGTGACGTCAGGCCAACCTGGAACAGGGAGGGCGGAGGGACCTGGGAGACAGAGCTGGCCCACGCATGGGTTATTCGGTGTTTGTAAAAGTTCTGAGGCCATATACGAAAACCTGGAGATTTCACCTAAAGAGCTAGAGCGCCCGTGTCCGGACAGCCACATTCCGAGGCTCTGGCACCAAGCGGAGGGCCTGCTTCCCTGGGGACCGTGTTCGGCTGATCTGGACAAGACTCTCGGGGGCCAGGGCTGGCCCGCTGCCTCCTGGTGCGCTTGTCCCTCTCTGCCCAAGCACGTGGCGCGGCAGGGTGGACACTGTGCCGGCTGCTCTGCCCCAGGCCCTGCAGTGAGTTCATCGGTGGTCCCTCAAAAAGACAGGGGCAGGTTCCAGACGCCGTGCCCTTGCTTGTTAGAAGGGCCTGGGCAGGTGTAATTAAGGCTCTCGAGATGAGGAGGTGACCCCGGATTACCCCGGCGGACCCTCAATCCAATGTCAATTGTCCTCGCGAGAGACAGAGAGGGGAAAGCATGGAGAAGAGGACCACGCGAGGACAGAGGCGGAGACGGGGGGGACGCAGCCCGAGCCAGGAGCCATCAGGAGCAGGAAGAGGCAGGAAGGACCCTTCCCGGGAGCCTTCAGAGGACCCCCGCCCTGGGACCCCCAGGTTTCCAGCTTCCAGTCCCCAGAACCCAGAGAACACATCTCTGTAGTTGTAAACCAGCCCGTTTGTGGGAGTTTGTTAGGGAGCCTCAAAAACTCATGTGGGCATGGCCAGCTGCTCACTCGGTGGCTAGTGGCTTTATGAACACTGGACCCTGATGGCTCAGACCCTTCAGGGGTCCCCGGGGCCCCATCACAGCCTGCAAGGCCCCTCAGGCCCCCGACCTCCCCGCACATGCTCAGCTGGTCACAGCACCCCACCACGGCCAGGCCCCACCCCCAGCCCAGGCACCCTCGGCTGCTCCCTCTGCCCCCACACTGTCTTTTGCCCACGCTCCCCTCCCGGGAGTGGCCCTGACCCCAGCCTGGCCTCCGTGCTAACCCCGCAGGCAGACACTGCTGTCCTGACGTCAGCCCTGGAACCGAGCAGAGCCTGCAATCTGTCTAAGTGCCTGACTAGTGAGTACATGCACACAACGTGAGCGTGCAAACACCAGGGGGGAAGAGGGGACATCGTGAAGGTGTGATGATGGGAAGCATTGGGGGGTACTCCCCTGTAGTGGGGATGTGAATTGCACCTCCCTGATGTCATGGGTGGTGTGTTCACACATGGCAGTCACGCACACTGGCCCAGCAGCTCCGTCCCGTTTGTCCTGAAGAAATCCCGAGACCTGGGCAAGCCCCGCTGCAGCCCCCCACACTCTCCTGCCTCGGCCTCCACAGGTCAGCCCCGCTGCAGCCCCCCACACTCTCCTGCCTCAGCCTTCCACAGGTCAGCCCCCCTGCAGCCCCCCACACTCTCCTGCCTCAGCCTCCCTCAGGTCAGCCCCGCTGCAGCCCCCTACATTCTCCTGCCTCAGCCTCCCTCAGGTCAGCCCCCCTGCAGCCCCCCACACTCTCCTGCCTCGGCCTCCGCAGGTCAGCACCGGGAGGGGCCCCGCGAGGCCCGGCTGTCAGGACGAGGCGCAGCTCCGCGCTGACACACCCACCGGGCCGGGAAGGTTCGAGAAAGGCCCGGGGTACAAAGTGGACTTTGTATTTAACAGAGCCCAAAGAGCAGCGCTAGCAGGCACCTGGCAGGGGGTCTGAGATGCCGGGATTTATCACAAGAAATGGCTCTTTGGTCTCTGTCCCCGTGTCTGGCACAGAGCTCCCAAGACCCTCGTTTTCCCCAGTGACGAGGGTGATAAAGGGGTCAGTGTTTATGTTAGAGAGTGGCTGGTGGAACCCTCCCAGGTCACCTAAGGGTGGGGGCTACTCACCAGAGAAACCCAGCCCATGACCGACCTCTGGGGAGGGGAGAGGGGCCGAGGTGGAATCGATCGCCAGTGATTTGATCCATCACGCCCGTCTCAGGACCCCCATAAAACCCAAGAGGACGGGTGTGCAGAATGGAGCCCAGCAGATCCCAGCCTGTCCCGCGTCCCCACGCCCCCCACCCGTCTCCAGGGCAGCTGAGGGAGGGAGGGGCTGGGTGCAGGGGCTCATTCTGACCATGGCTGTCCCCACACTCCAGTCCAAAGGGCTCCTCCTCACCCCCACTCCCCTAAGTGACATGTCCAGGAAGTGCCGGGACAGCCACAACATAGGTACATGTTAGGTTTCCACGTGCCCTAGACGTATGTTTCTGCCCATCATTGCCCACGGGCCTTCCAGGCCAGCCCAGGAGGCGGGGTCACTTCCCTGGAGACCCTCTGGTAGAGAGGAGGGTGTCGTGTCTGGAAAGTAGACGAAGGTTCTCGTAGCTGGAGTGTGGAGGTCGGAGCAGGGGGGAGGGGCGGAGAGCCCTGCAGGGAGCTGGATTTTACCCCAGAGCACAGGAGAAAGGACAGTGGGTGGGACGGGGGATCTGCTGGGAAGGCCTGCCAGTCCCAACCTCCTCCTTGCAGCCGTTTTAGACACGGGCGGGCCGCCCCAGGCTCCGGGACACAGCGCCGAATTCTGACACGCTGCAAGGCAGTGGAGACATCTGCTACATTGTAGACACAATTGCACACTTTTCAACACACTGCTCAACCTATAATTTCCTAAGGCTGCATCCGACTCAGCCTGCGGGGCGGGGCGGGGTGCCGGACAGCTTCTGCTGCAGGAAGAGAGATGTCCTGTGTCCTCTTGTGGCTCCCAGGTCCTGGGCAGGGGCCCAGTTTCAGGGCAGCTGACGGCTTTCTGGCCAGGAACTTGGGCCCCACATCTCTGCCTTGGGCTGTCGGGTTGGTAGAGAGGAGGGGTCCTTGGATGTGAACAGGCAGAAGAAGATCAGCCCTTGCCTCCTGAAGGAGGGCACAGGTGTGAGGGCCGCGTTCTCCCACACGAGCTCGGTTCAGCCTGACAAAACCTCGCCAGGCCCTGTTGTCATGGGGACCCCGAGGCTCGCAGGGGAAGTGACTTGCATGAGCTCACACAGTGGTCAGTGGTAGAGCCATCACTTAGACCCGCCGGACCAGGCTCTGGACGGCCTGAGCCTCAGCACCCCTGCTTGTCGGCCACTCCCTGGGCACCCGGAGCACAGCATCACCATGTCCACGGAGCCCAGAGCCGAGGCGGGGGACCCAGGAGCAGCACCCCCTCCCCAGGGTCAGCCTCAGCCCCGTGGCCTCAGCCCGGCCAGCCCCCGGCACAGCTGCGGCCTGGCCCTTGGTGGATGGTGAGGGAGGGCTGGCAGCTGTTCCGGGCTCCAGGAAGGTTCTGCCGGCTTTGGCGTAGTTCACTCTGTCCTGTGCCCCTCTGAAGGGAGAGAGGAGCCTGGGGTTGCCGCAGGCCAGCCAAGTGGCGGGACAGGAGGGGCTGTGCCTGCGTGGCCCTGTCTTCCATGTCCTTGTACCCCGCTTCCCTCAGGCCCCATCAGGACGCCGAGCTGCCCACAACCTCGGAGAATCTCGACTCTCAGCCACGCGAAGGCAGTGCTCAACTACAGCCGCGTCCCGGACAGGACCGCAGTGGGGGAGGCATGTCTGGCCCCCCCAGCTTCAGTCTTTGCATTTCCCTAGTTCTCCGAGGGCCAGCCTCCTCGGCAGGGGCCCTGGGGGCTCTCACACCCTCCCTTCCCCTGAAGGACCAAGTCTCCTTCCAGCTGCAGAAGTCAGTCTCCGGGGTCTGTCATGTGCCCGCTGGGACCAGTCACTGCCGCTGGGGTGGCCTCTGCCTGACCGTGGGCTTGAGTGACAGAGGAGCAGTTTCCCCCAAAGAGCACGTGTAAGGGAGGTTTGGGGGGAGTTCTGTTTCCAGAAGGAAGGTGGGGCCACAGGCAGAGCTCAGTAGGCGGAGCTTGGAGGGGAGGAGGCCTTGCAGGGCTCCCTAGGTGGGCCCGGCTCCGACGCACAGACGGGAGGCTGGCCGCGCTGGGGGGCGGGGCAGGGGCACAGTGGGTGTGGCTGCACTGTGGGCAGTGCGCTCAGGGGTCAGAACACCAGGACCAGGCCTCTGCTAGCTGGCACAGTGCCCTCAGGAAGGTGCCCTCCTGGCCGAGCACAGTCCAGAGATGCGCGCGTGGTAAACAGAGTTCGGAGCGGCTTTGGCCTGGCGGCGCAGCACCCCGCCCAGGATGTCAGGGCCGGCTGTGCAGACCTCATCAGCCCCCACTCAGGCCTCCTTTCTGGAGCTGAAGAGGGGGTGTCCCACGGTGCCCGACAAGGACCCAGCCTCCTGCAGCAGGAGGCGAACGAGGGTGGCACCCCGCAGCTGAGAGCCAGGCGGGCAGCCCGGTGAGCCTGCTGCATGCAGACCTGAGCGCAGGCTGGGCGCAGAAAACAGGAAGCCATCCATCCACTGAGTGGCTGCGTGGACTGCCACCCGCGTGGGCCTCAGGGCTCCTGCTGCCCAGCGGACAAGCCTCCGCTCCCCCACCCCACCTCGAGGCCAGAGGCAGCACCAAGCACCAATTACAGGAGCCAATTAATTCGCACTTCAGGGGGATATTTTCTTTTACTGCGCAGAACCGAGGGGCATAAAACCCTGATTCCTCTTCTGTGGCCCGATCCTGTCTCCGAGTGCTCGTATCATTTAATAACTCCTGCCACAGACCGAGGGCCAGCTCTGCGGGGACGCGGGGGCGGCGCGGCCCTTCCCCATCCACAAGCTGGCTGTTTATACTTCCTTCCCCTTCGAGTCTCCCAGAAGTTTCCATAAAAACAGATGTAGGTAATCAAAGACTTCCTGGCCCCGAACAGCTCTGCTCCTGAAGGCTTCCGTGGAGCCTGTTCCCTCTGCTGGGCTTCGAGGCTCCAAAAGACTCCTGACCTGGCCCCCGAATCTCTCCCCAGGAAGGGCGCATCCTCCTGGCTGTGGGTCCGGATGCATTTACCGAGAGTGCTGTGGGCAATAATGGTGGTAAGAGTGCCTTGGTTGTCCCCGGGGCCTTTCCCGGTTACGGGCAGCACACATGGCTCTGCCCAGTGTGGGCACCTGAGGAGGGATCGGTGCCATCCCCACTTTGCAGATGGGAAGGGGAAGGAGAGAGCTGAAGGGACAGCCTCTGCCTTCTGCCCCAGATTCCAGACATTCCAGGAAAAAGGTGGGAGCTGTCTGTCTCCTTCTTTGTGGCAGGCTGGCCTGCTGCTGGCCTTGTCCCAGGCTCCTGTGCCTCGCGCCTCTGTCCCACGCGAGGAGGCACCCCATGCCCTGAGCTCAGCGGTGGGGGGGGATGGAGGGCCGCCCCTGGAGGACCAAGCTTCAGGCTTCCCACCTGTGCTCTCTGCAACTCACCACTTACTGCCGGCGTGAGCTGGGCAGAGCACACATAAGTGACATTTAAGTCATTTTTATTTTTATTTATTATTTTATTCCTCACCTGAGGATATTTTTCTACTTATTATCAGATAGAGTGGGAGAGAGGGAGAGACAGAGAGAAACATCAATGTGATAGAGCCACATCGACTGGTTGCCTCCCGCACGACCCCGACCAGGGCCAGGGATGAACCGCAACCGAAGTACGTGCCCTTGACTGGAATCGAACCCGCGGCTCATTGGTCCACGGGCCAAGGCTCTAATCGCTGAGCCAAACCGGCCAGGGCTTAAATCAGTTTTAAGTGTGTGGGGTTGGGTTCCACTCTCTTCCCGTGTATCTCATGGGTGTAGTCTTGGCGAAAGGCATCGCCTTCACCGGCCTCTGGCGCCCTGCACACCGTGGCGACGAGGGTGGGCTCAGCTCAGATCCCGCTTGGGGACCGTCTGCCTGAGAATGAAGCTAACGCAGAGGAAAGCAGAGACCGAGAAAGACCCCCGTCCATCTCGTGTAAGCCCCTGGATCCAGCCTGGCCTGAAGTCCCTGGACTTTTTGATAGCAAGAGCTAAGCGTGTGTTGGGGTTATTTCAGGTTTCACTTGGGCCTGAGTGAACCTGACGAGTGTGGGTCCATCCTAGAATAAGCTCCAGCTTCCTCCTGCCATCACAGTAGGGAGGGCAGCTCTGACGTGTCAGAGGGGCTGTCCTTCCTTGAGTTCCCTCAGGAGAGGAGGTGGCAGCTGGCCCAGAGCCTCCTCAACCCCGAAGTTACCCCAGAGGCTGCGGTCGAGAAACAGAGATCCAGTGGGGATCTAACAGAAGCCTGTCGTGTCTGTCCCTTGCTGAGAACCACCCGGTGCCTCTTCATGCCCTTAGGTTGTGCCAAGCTGGTGCCTTGGCCCCAGCCAGGCCTCTGCCCTCACCCCTCCTCGCTGGGCTGCAGTCTCTGGCCTGTGCGCTTATCTAGAAAAGAGTTGGCTTGCTTCACCTCCGGGCCTCCCACTTAGCTCAATGGGAATGCTGCTATCCGCACCGCCGGCTCCTCCCCCTGCTGCTCCTCTGAGTTGCTCGGTCACCTTCCCTGGGGCCTTCTCATTGCCCCTTTAGTCACTGTGATTCCTTCCTTCCCTCTGACGCTTGTTTATTGCTTGCTTCTCCCCACGGGAACAGAAGATTTTAGCGTTGCTGTGACCACAGGGCCTGGAAAAGGGCCCTGTACATTGAATAAATGAATGAGTGAGTGAATGAATGAGTGAGTGAGTGAGCGAAGGAATGAATGAGTGAATGAATGAATGAGTGAGTGAGCGAATGAATGAATGGGTGAATGAATGAGTGAGTGAGTGAGCGAATGAATGAATGAGTGAATGAATGAATGAGTGAGTGCGTGAGTGAATGAGTGAGTGAAGAGCACAGCCTCCAAGGCCTTGCCAACAACCTCCCACCCCTCCTGGTTACCTGCACCTCATCGTCACCACACACATCCACCTTCCTTCCAGAGAAGGTTGGGGGGTCTTTCCTTCCCTAGAGCCCTCCTACTGTGGCCAGCTGGTCTCTGGTCACCCAGGAATGAAAGGCCTCCTGTTGCGGCTGACCTCGGCCCAGCCAGGTGTCCCCGAGGGAGGTGGGCACTCAGTAGGCAGGGCTCAGGGATAGTGGTGGTGTTGTTTTTCCATATGCAGGATACATGAGCGTTCCTCACCAGACCAGAATGACAATTTACAGAAAATTAGGCTTTGAACCCGTCATCTGGAACGAGCGGAAGTGGAATTCTATAGGAACCCATCCCGACCGACTCGCTATTGTGCGTGCACCTGCTAACATTTGTTAGGCCGGGACTTTGTGGGAAGGACATTTTGATGCTTCTGAAGTTTGCTGCACAATCCCCCTCCGCTCAGCACACGGTCTTTGTGCTGGAATCCCCCGTGGGTCCCGCGAGCACCCGCTGACGCACACGTGGCTCCGTGGGCGGCACTCGCAGCCACGGCCTCGGTCCTCAGGACTGATGGGGGCTGTGCAGGTGCCGGCTGTGGGGACGGAGGCTGTGCCCGTGGAATGACACTGGGCGCCCGTGCTGAGCCGGAGGAGGAGCTGCGCGCCCGGCACCCTCAGGAGTCCGAGGCTTCTGCGCTGGGGGAAGCAGGGGCCAGAGGACAGGAGTGGGGCAGGGCTTGGGTTGGGCAGCTTCTGGGCCACGCAGGGGGTGGGATTGAGAGAGCCAGGCACCAGGCTGCAGAGGCACTGGCAGGAGGGAGCGCGGCGACCATCCACGCCTCACATGCCCGGTCTCGGTGGTCCTACCGAAGTCCCTCCTTCCAGCGCCCCATTCCAGAGGGCAGCCACCCACCAGTCCTTACCTGGGGACTGCAACCCAGCACCTACACAGAGGCAGAGTGGCCTGGGAGCCCCATGAGCAGGACTGAGGCTGCCAACATTTTTCGGAGCCTCGCGTGGGACCGGGCACAGAGGACTCCTCCTCCGAGGAGTGGGCCCGTCATGCTGACTCCCATCCTGTGCAGCACCCCGGCTCTCCGGGGCCTGTTCGCAGGCCTCACCCACACGAGGCTCGGAGGACAGGCAGGCTGTAGGCAGAGGCAGCGAGGATGGGGTCTTCTTTCACGAGGATCATCGGGAAAGTATCGTCACCCCATCTTTGAACTGGCAACGACTTTGACCTGGCAATGACACGGGGACGAGGAGGTGGACACAGGCGCAGTGGCTGAGACTTTCTCTGTGGAGACAAACACAGGAATGGCATCAGGGGACAGCAGGGGGCGTGGCTAAGAAGAGTCAGCCGCCTCGGGCTACAAAGTAGCCAGGAAGGTGTGAGGTGAGCTGTGAGGTGAGCTCTTGCGTGGGGGAAGCTCCAGGAAATGTAATTCCCGAAAAAGAAAGTAAGTTCAAACACAGTTAAGGAACAAACAACGCACATGCTGTTATACCACTGTTTTTTTCTCCTTAACCTTACGAAATGATGCCGTATGCTGTGACCAGGCACACACACAAGTATGTCAACTATGCGGGGAAGGCTGTAGCGGGACACTCCACACCAGCAGCCACATCTGCCTCTGGACTGGGAGGGCGTCTGGAGCTGGAGGAAAGGGGACAGCAGCCTCATCTGTGATGCTTGCACTCTCCATGCCAGGGCGACGCATCACGCATGCTCCTGGAATTAAAAATGAGTAATTCTTTTAAAAGACGGAGAAGCAAAACAAGCTGGCTTTTGGCCCTCACCATCCCGACCGCAGTCTGAGATGGGGCAGTCCACCCAACCCGACCATCAGGAAGCCCGGCTTATTTGTCCCACTCATTCATTCATTTATTCAGTCACTAGGTACTATTCTCCTGTCACTTGTTCACTCAACAAGTACTTACGGAGCACCCACTCTGGGTTCCAGGCTGCAGCAGTGAACACACAGACGAGATCCCTGCCCAGGGGTTCCCATTGTGTGTGTGTGTGTGTGTGTGTGTGTGTGTGCGTGCATGCACCCATGTGTGTCTCCTCCACAGTTCCACTGGGCACCCGGAGAGAAGGGAGAGGAACCATGGGCAGTTGCTCTCCTTCGCCCTTGAGTTGAAGGATGGAGACAGTAAATGAACCACCCCTGAGCATATAAACATCGTGTATGCATTGGCTAAGAAATGTGGTGAGAGTAGGCCACTCTCTCTCCTTGCAAAGCCCCTGTCCTGGGCTTAAATGACTCCTCTTCTTGGAAGTCCTGTGTAGTGCACCCCTCTCCCCCTCACCACATGAGCTCGCCCCCCTCACCACATGAGCTTCCTGCTAGTAGCTCTGGGTTGGACTCAGACTGGCAGCCAGCAGACCTTGAGCAGGCTGAGGAGGTGTTCTGCGATGCTAGCTGAGTGGTTTAAGAGGTTCCATACCTGTGCAGGCGCCATGCCTAGCTGTCCTACGCTCAGCCTACTTCACTTCCCACCAGCACCTGAATCTGTGGTCCCCACCGCACAGTGCATCTGAGTGTGCATTGTCTTACTCTTCCAGCCAATGCCCTGCCTACTGAGTCATTCATCCAGGGCCGGTCCATGCCCATTGGGTAGAAGGATGGATGGATGGATGGATGGATGGATGGATGATGGACGGATGGATGGATGGGTGGGTGGATGATGGATGGATGGGTGGATGGATGGGTGGGTGGATGATGGATGGATGGGTGGATGGATGGATGGATGGATAGATGGATGGGTGGATGGATGGGTGGATGGATAGACAGACAGACAGATAGATGAACAGGTGGATGGTGGATGAGTGGATGAACAAAGGAATCAAATGGAACAGAAGGGCAGATTGGCACCTGGGTGTCAAGCTACTCTACATCAGGAGCCTCGGGGGTGAGGAAGATGATGGGGAAGTGTCGGGAGGGGCATCTCCATTTCTTTTCCAATAAGGGGGAAATGCTCTAAATTGAATCAGCCAACAGATCGCTGCTGTGTACCTACTGTGTGCCACCTGCTGTGCAGGGGATGGGGAAGATGGCAGGAGAAAGGGGAGGAGACAAGAAAGAGAGCAGAGGGAGAGGGGAGGAGGAAGGGAAGGTGGGGCCCAAGAGCATGCCGACAGGATGGTGAGGCCAGGGGAGCCTGCGAGCAGCCTAAAAGGTCAGCTGAAGGGAGGGCAGAGCCCTGGGAAGCTCAGCTCTTCCCACCTGCAGCCTCTTCTGCTTTGGCATTATCGGTGGTTCTGCTCGGAACTGGGTCTTGAAATGCCCAACCTTGAATGAGTCATTTCCTGTCTCTCTGGAAGAGCCTTTGCCACCCAAAGTCTTGGGCTCTGGGGTAGACAGGGGTCTCCGGTGGAAGAGGGTCGCCAAGCCTAGTGGAACGTCCCCCAGGGTGGCACCAGCCCCCTGAACCCAGGAACCATGACAATTCTTCCCAAAGGTGGGTCCAATGGGGAGGGTCCTGGAGCTCATCCATTTCATGACTATGTATTGGGCCCCTTTGGTGTGGGTGCTGTGCCAACCTGGGACAGGGCAGGTGCTGAAATCTGCTCCCCTGCAGCTGACCAGGTCATGGGTGTGGGGGTTGGGAGAGAGACACAAAATAAACAGCAGAGAAAGGATCAAACATAGAATCCCCATAGGACCCAGCAATTCCACTCCCAGGCATGTGTCCAAGAGAAAGGAGCCCACGGCCCCACTGAAACATGTACCCAAATGCGCACAGCAGCTGTTCGTGGTAACCAAACGGTGAAACCACACAAAGGTCCACCGATGGGCAAGGAAATAAACAGGGCCCAGTGTATCCAGACCACAGGACATTACTCAGGCACAGAAAGGAATGCTACCTGGACCCTGGAGAAGGAAGTCCCGCGCGCTACGAGATTCCGTTGGTTTGATAACCAGATCAGGAAGAGACAGGAAGGTAGATTAGTGGTGGCTTTGGGCTGGAGAGGGAGGCTTAGTGGGTGAGAGTTAACCGGTTTTCTTCCGAGCGATGGAGGTGTTTTAAAGGGCTCCTGGTGAGGGCTGTGCTTATCTGTGGATACACTAAAAGCCTTTGAATTGCTGCTTTACATGGGTGACTATCTGGTATGCAAATTATAGCTCAATAAAGCTGTTTTAAAAACAAAAAGAGAAGCAGCAGCAGCAGCAAAAGAATTGCAACTATCAGACAAACTCAGAGCAAATGATGTCCTACAAGATAACTGGGCTGGACTTGTCCAAAAGCCACTGTCATGGGTCAGAAGGGGTGGGGGTGGGGCTGCTCTATTTGAAAGAGACCAAAGAGCAGGGCCTTTGATTGGGTCCTGTAAACACAATCTGGGGACCACCGAGGGGATTTGACATGGGTTGGATATCAGATGGTATTGTGGGATAGTTGTTAATATCTGCACATGCAAAAACGCTGTTTGCTGAGGACAATGTCTTTACTCTTAGGGAACACATATAGAAGTATTTAGGGGTGACGTGTCATGATGTCTGCGAGTATACAGCAAAAGGCGTGAGTGTGTGTGTGTGTGTGTGTGTGAATGTGTGTGAGAGTGTGGATGTGTGTGTGAGTGTGAGAGTGTGTGAATGTGTGTGTGAGAGTGAGTGTGTGTGTGTGTGTGTGTGTGTAGAAAAAGCAAACAGCAAAGTATTAACAAATGGTGCTTCTGGGTGTTCAGGATACTACTCTCTGACATATTTGATATACAGGGAAGTCAGAGAAAAAAACGCCACTTTGCCTTAGTGTTACTCCTTAAGACTTTGCAAGTCCCTGGGTTTGTCACCCCACTGAGGGTGTCGTCAGAGTCCAGCCCTGCTCCACTTGACAGCAGGAGGACCCTTTCCGAGATGCACCCCAATTGCCTCCTGGGGCTCTCAGGGTGGCCGGTACCCCAGCCTGGGCCTCCCGATCCCCGCCGCCTCCCAGATCATCGGACGGGCCTTGTTTCACCAGTCCCGGGGCCTGCGGCCTGCCCTCCGCCCAGGAGGGGCCTCTCCTTTCCCGGCCCCTCCCGCTGTCTCTGACCTCTCAGCTCCAGGATCAGCCCCTCAAGGAGTCAGCTTCCCTCCTCTGGCCGGACTAGGCCAGGTTAGGGGCCTCTGCTCCTGCCCTCAGAGCCCGTGTCCGTGTTCCGCAGCATCTTCGCTGGCCAGCTTGACGGCTGCCCTGACTCTCGGTGGCTGAGTCCTGGGCTGAGGTGAGATTGACGGCAGCGCTGGCCCTGAGCCGAGGATGGTGTGATGACCTCACACTGGCTCAGACGTGCATCTGACACAGGCAGATGGGAAACCAGGACTCGAGACGTGGGCCTGGGCCTGGTCACATGACTGGGGTCTCCCTGCCCCAGCAGCCTGTGGACTCCGAGAGGGCAGGACAGCCAGGGTTCCCTGCTCGCCCGGGCCCTGGGCATGCTGGACAGATGTACAGTCTGTATTTCTAAGTAGTACAGACGCTGAGTTCGATCAGCTCAGGGCTGTCTGATAGGGGCCTGTTCCACGGAGGATGCTTTGCCCTTTAGCTGTGGGCAGGTCGCACCGTGTCTCACACCTGCCAGCTGGTGGCCTTGGACGCTGGCTAGTCCTGTTTTAGGAAAAGGAAGCTGTGACTTCAGCACAGCCCCAGCCGCTGGTCTACAGATCAGTCCCGTCTCGGTTAGTGAAGGTGATGGACAGAGATGCACCGCCGGGACCCCTGGAGAAGGTCGCACTGCCCAGCGGCTGAGCCGGCACTGGGCCTCCAGGTGTCAGTCTCCTTGGTCCCCTCAGCCGCAGAGCAGCCCTGCTGGGTGGCCTCTGCAGTGACCAGTGACTCCTGCCCCTCCTCCTGCTGCTACCTGCTCCGGTCCCAGGTGTGGTCCCTGGACACTCCTCCGCTTCCCCGAGGATGCCCTGCCCCTCCGCTCTGAGAGAAGGTGCAGGAGCACCCACGACACCCCGAGTCCTGCTGCTCGGTGTGGACGCAGAACCAGGTGGCCAGAGAAGGGCTGGCTGGTACCCCAGGCCCGCCGGCTCTGCAGGGTCCTCCGGAGGTGCCCTGGCGCCTGCATGGCCTTAGGCAGCGACTTCCCCGGGCAGAACGGTGTATGTCTACGACATGATGTCACTGCACTCATGACCACGAACGTGAGGGGACAGGAAGTCAGGCCTTCCACAGGGACAGATGAAGACGGGCACCTTGCCTGCGGGCACCGGGAGAGCTGTCTCCATGTCACGCTCTGCCCAGCCTCCTCGCCCCGGTGCCGGAGGTCTGCATTCTCAGCAAGCACCCGGCAGCCCCCCTCGCCCTGTTTGCAGACACACCTGACCCCTGTGACCCCCCTCCACCCCTCCCGACTTTGGCCACGCTCATCCTGCCTGGCCTGGCCACATCTGTCCGCCTCCTGGATACGGCCGCTTCCCGCGTGCACCCCCCTCGGCGGCCGTGATCCGGACCTGTGCAAATTGGACCAGTCACTCTTCCACTTAGACCCTCAAGGGTGGCCAAGAGCATTAGAGTGAAATTCAGACTCCCTGCCAGAGCCTCCAGGACCCCACGCGGGCGTCCTGCCTCGCCACCCCATCGCACCCTCCCTGACCGCCCGGCCTTCTCGCCGAGTCCCCCAACGCTGAGACGCGCTCGCACCCCTGGGCCTGGGCACGTGCTGCCGCGGTCCTTTCCCCGCAGCTCCGCGAGCTGGATGTTTGTCATACTTCGGGTCTTAAAGGCTCAGATGTCTCCTCTTGGGAAAGGCCTTCCTCAACGGCCTTATCTGCAGTGATAAGCTCGCTCGGCTCACTCCCTGTCGCATCGGCCAGCCGCTTTCCCAAGAGCTCGTAGCTGCTGAGCCCACCTTATCTTCCGCGTGTGCTGGGTGACTCACATCCTGACCCTCTCCCACCCGGACAGGTCGGCCCTCTCCTGGTCCCCTGGATTCCTGGTGAGATGGTCTTGGCACTTGGCAGGAGTCCCGTGAGGATCTGAGGAGGGGCGGCAGGACGGGGAATGAAGCTGTGGCCTGGTGGCCGGCGGCGCCTGTGGCCCTGGTGGGTAAGGGCTCTGTCTTCCATTTCCTGTCCCGGCCACAGGGATCTCTGAGCACGGGCCCTGGCTGCAGATGCTCTAACTTGGAGCTTTCTTGCTTTCGCGTGTTGATAACAGAAAGACGGAACATAGCTTTCCACACATTTTGTGTTTGAAAACCATCTGTCTGTGTAAAACAGACTTCGGTGGTCCTAGCCAACCACGTGTGAGCTGGGAGGAACACGGACCAATGAGAGAGAGGGAGCTGCCAGCTCAGGGGGCCACATCTCGGACCGTGTGCTTCCTGAGACGTGGGCTCCAGCCAGGAGGTCCTGGGAACACAGGGACACTATGGCCGCCCGTCCCGGGGCAGAGTCCAGCTGGCAGGAAGCATGGCCGAGGGGGTGCTGTCCGGGCTCCTGCCCGGGGCCTCCTCCTCCACTGCCCCTTCCAACCTTCACGCCCTCTGTTCCAGACACTTCCTGGGGTACCGCTCTGTCTCAGCCTCGGGGCCTTGTACCCAAACTTCCTCCACCCCCCCCACCCTCACCACTGTCTGCTGGCCCTCCTGGCCCTCCTTCTAAATCTTTCACTGCTGGGTCTGCGTTCGAGCACCCGCCCCAGGCCTCGGCATCTCCCTTCTGAAGGGCCAGACAGGTAAGCAAGCACGCGGGGCGGAATCAAAACGTGGGCTTAATCCAAAGGGGAGAATGAAGTCACTGCGCCACATAAGCTGTGTCCAGGGCAACCAAACGGCCCAGAGGACACAGAAACTCGCTTTATAGATGGGTCCAGTGGCTAAACGGGAAGAGCGGTGCCCCCCTCCCGGGCCGGCGGGGCCTGTCTAGGAGGAGTGGTTCCATCACCCACACCCTTTAGGACGGCCAGGTGCAGGGCTCAGGAAAGCTGGGCACTTCTAGTTAGTTTTATCACTGTTTCTAAGTTATCTGCAGACTACGCACCCCTCTATTGCCTGCCCCAGGGTGGACTGCTCCCGCATGTCACTCCCCACCTCCACCCCCAGCGGGCCTCTAATTGGGAAGAGGCGAGTGGGCCGCCACACCCCACAGGGCCGTGAAATGAAGCCTGAAAGGTGCCCTGTGGAGTGGGCCAGAGGGGCGTCCGTGGCCCTGACGAGCCCATTTCAGTGACTTCACTTCCGGCCCCTCCTCCCTGAGCCGATGCTCCCTCCCCAGCATCCCTCTGGCTGTGACGAGGGACACGTGGACCCCTTTCCCCTGCACTAGGACTGAGCACCTTGGGGGCAGGCTGCCTGGTTCAGCCGTCAGGCCCCAGGAGCAGAATTCATCCTGTGCCAGTCAGTAGGCCCTTAGTGGGCACCGCCTGCGTGCAAGGCGCCTGGTGGGCCCAGGAAAGTGCCCGGTCACCCATCCTCTGCTGTGCGGCATCATGCAGGGAACTTGATCCACTGTCCCCAACAAGGGAACTGAGCTCATTGTCCCCCACCAAAAACTGACCAGTGCTAACCTAGGGGACACCTCGTAGGAGCCGGGGGGCAGACGCTGAAAAGAGAGCCATCCTCAACTTCTGCATGGAACCCACCGAAGTGCCCTCCCACTGCCCGCTGGGGCCTCACATCCTCCCTCATCGTCATGCTCCCAGCCAGGAGGCAGCAGGGTGCCTGGAGGTGAAGCCTTCCTCAGGGCCTCCTCTGCAGGACACCCCGAACCCCTCCACCTCCCCAGCCTGCCGGTTACCCCTCTCCTTCCCGACCTCAGCTTCACACGTTCATTTCAGAGAGCAGCTCCCTCTCTGACTCTGTCACACACTCTGCGTCCCCAGGAGACAGTCTCGGGGTGACGCTCTGACACCTCTCCGATGTTTGCTCGCCTCCTTTTAAAAAGAATTGTGGTAAAATACACATCACATGAAATGTGCCGCCTTGGTCCCGTTCAGGGACACTCACTACACTCATCGTCATGCAGCCGCCACCACCATCCGCTCCAGAAACCTCCATCCTGCAAAACTGAAACCCTGTCCCCATTCAGTGCCAACACCCCACCGCCCACCCTCGGCCCTGACAACCACCGTCTGCGTTCCGTCTGTGACTGGCTGTCCGAGGCGCCCGATCAGAGTGGAATCGTACCGTCAGCCCCCGGTTCAGGCAGAAAGGACTCAGGCCGCAGACACGTGGATGCCCCTTCTCTTCAGGGCATCCAGGTTTTCAAACAAACAGATTGAAGAGGGAGATAGAATTTGTCGTGGAAGGTTGAAGGCAGGGACGCTGGCAAGCAGAGGAGAGAGGGTAGCAGGGTGGGAGGTGGGGAAGTCCGGCCTTGAGCTCATGCTGAGCCCTCTGTGTCCCCGATACCAGCCCCACGTGGGCCTCAGCAAAAGAATGTGCCCATTCCGTGCCCCACCTCCTGGGCTTCCTGTCGCCATCTGGGAAAGACGTTCTGTACCTTTGCCCTCTATGCGTTCATCCATCCACGTATTTATTCAGCAAACCTGGCCGTCCAGACCCCACGCGGCACCCTGGGAAATGCTCAGGCCTCAGGCCTGGGTCACGCCCAGTCTGTCCCCTTCTCAACGCCTCTTCCTTCTCCCCTTCGTGTGACTTAATCCTGACCCTCCCTCATCCAAGTCCCCGCTCTGCAGGCTCTGGGTCAGCTCTGAATTCCCGGTAGGGTCTCGTGTCAGACAGCTAGTGGCCAGGTTGACACCTACAGAAGCAAAGATCCCCTAGGGGTTGATGCCACCCCACCCAGAGAGGCCGGCCGCATGCTGCAGCTCTGACGGGGTCCAACTTCACCGAATCGTCCTGTTGCTCCATGGGTCAGAAACCCCCATGTCCACAGGAATTCAATTCAACTACTATTCTGGGGCCACAGACATCAGTCTATGACCCCTAGCCAGTCATGTTCGGGGCAAGTCCTGCTCTGTGCCCCTGTCCCCAGAGGGTGTGAGGTGGCCTTGGAAGCTCCTGGGTCCCACCAGTCCAGCCAGGCCCACTCACACTGGACGCAGGCTGCCAGGCTGGTTGACAAGTGCGTCCCGACGTGATGGAGGAATGTTGCAGAGGGAAGTCGGGATTCTGCGGACCGGAGCCAATGACCCCACCTGGCATCCCAGGTGTGCATTTACTGACCCTGAAGACCGGGCCCACGTGGGCCTGCAGGTCAAAGGTTGAGGGTCATCACCCTGTCACTCACCCACACTCTCTTGGTTGCAAGTTATGAGAAACCCAACCCCAAGCCAAATAAACACATGGAAATAATTCATTGGCTCCAGCATCCAGAAACTTCCTAGTATTCAAGTCCTGAGCTGGAGTGAAACTCAACCAATCAGAAGCCAAGGATGAGCACCCTGAGTGGCCCAGGGCTTCTGGTCCCAGGCCCACTTCCTATCTGCTTAGCAACACCAAAGCATTTTCACTGGCCCAGCTTGGGTCATGTGCCTACCTCTGAACCAATCACAAGGTCAGGAACGTGGTGCTCTGATTGGCCAGGATCCCATGCCTATCAAAGTGTACAGAGTGGTGCTTAAAGGGAACTGTGAGTACCTGACCAGCAGGGCGGTGCCAAGGCCTCCTTTCTCTGAGCTCCACACCTCTACCCTCCATGTGTTGTAGCTGTACCTGTTTTCAGAAAACCCAAAATAGGGACATTTATGTGAAAGCTGGGCCCTCTTGTGACCTAGCCCATGTTGCAGGGGTAGCTTGTTGCTGCATAACTGCCCCCAACCTGGTGAACCCCTCTCCCCCAAACTCCTTGAAGTGTCTTCAAATTAGTCTCTGTTCCTGGCAACCCTGAGCTTAGCACAGAGTCCATAGATGTCACCTCATTGCTTTATCGTCTACTAAGTTTAAAGGCCAATTTGTTTTACTGGAGTTTTTAAGTTGGTAAGAGCCGCTGAGGAAGTGTTGCCTGGACTTGCCCTCCTGTGTGAGGGTGTCAGGCCAGGGCTGGGACCACCCCCTGCTTTGCCAGCCCCCCTGCTTGGAGTGCGCAGCCCTGTGAGCTGGATCCGAATGGTGACCAGGACTGCGGGAGAAGAGACTCCAAGCCTTGGGGCCTTCCCACACTCGGGTTCCCTGGCCCCCGGCCCACCGCTCACCCCGATGCTGCCAGTTTGGCCCCTCTTCTTCTGCAGCCTCACGAGAACCCCTTCATTGGCTCGGCCAGACAGCGGCAGCTCTGTCCTAGCCACAGCCCACGCCTCCCCTGGTCGGCCCTCTGGGACAGCAGTGGTCCTTGACGTTCTGTTTGGTGACTTTAAGGAGCTGGTAAGGGTTATGCACACAATGGACTGGCACCGTCAGCGGGCAGTTTCCTGGGCCCCTGAAGGCTATCTGGGGTGTTGGGTTAAGGAATCCTATCTGGGAAGGACTTCTCCCATGCGTTGACTTCTCCTCGAGCCTTGTATCCTGTCTCTGGTCCTGACCCTTCCGCCATCATCGGGGCCTGAACCATGTGTGAAGCTAAGCAGATGCCCCCAAATTTCTTTATGAATTGTTAATACATATTGAGTACTTACTCCATGCTAGATACTATGGCAAATGCATTATGGGTAGTAATACAGCAACCCTGGAGGTTGGAATAATTAGAATCACCCTATTTTACAGATGAGGAAACTGAGGTACCAAGAGCTTAAGGAACTTTCCCAAAGTCTCCTGGCGAAGGTGCTGCCCTCCCTCTACACCAGCTGGTTTACCACCTCTAGTCCAGTCCGTGTCTCCCTCCAGGCTGAGCCGGTGCTCGGACACCGAACCTGAAAGTGAGCTGCCCCCGCTGGGAGACCATCGGTAACTTCTGAATATCCCAAGCCTCTGAGCTGTGTCCGCTGCCTCAGACGTAGCTTTCCTCTTGCCTCCTCTAAACTCGTACATCCTTCCCCCATGCAGCCTTCTTGGCATCCAGAAGTAGGTTGGATGCCCTCCCCTCGACCCCCACAAATCCATGGGAAGTCACATCCTCCAGAATTTTCCCATCTCAGCTCTTAGCACTCTGCACTGCAACTGACTGCCTTCCTTCCGGACTGGAAGCTCCCAAGTGGGCAGGGATTATTCAAGTCTTGCTTCACTTTGTTTTAATTTTATTTTTGGAAAGAAAATGTAATTGTTTATCGAAGTGTAATGTACCCTCAGGACAGTGCACACATCTTAAAGGTATAGCTCAGTGAATTTTTATGTGTGTTGCACAGCCATGTCATCACCACCCAGATCAAGAAATAAAGATCAACTCACTCATTTGTGGAATATAACAAACAAGGTGGACAGATGAACGAAATAGACCCAGAGACACAGCAAGGAGTATGGTTCAGACTGACAGATCTCAGAATAGGGGGGTGGGGGGATGGAGGAGATGAACCAAAGAACTTATATGCATGTATGCATAACCAATGGACATAAACAACAATGCTAGGGAGGTGGGGGGGGCAGGATGGGGAGGAGGGTGTCTAGGGGGGGAAAAGGAGAAACATCTGTAACAAAAATAAATTAATAAAAATTGGGGAAAAAAAGAAATAAAGACCAAGATCAAGAAATAAAATGTGTAGTACACGGAAGTTGCCCTGGTCCCCTCCCAGTCATCCTCACCCAGGGTTAACTTCTGTTCTGACCACTGCCATCAGTTTTGCCTTTTATGAAACTTCAGTTAAAGTGGAATCACGCACGAATATGCTTTTGTGTCTGGCTTCTTGCTCAACATTATGTCTGTCAGATTCATTCACATTGTTGCCTGTTTCCGTGGTTTCCCTTTTCATTCTTGCGTAGTATTCCATGGAATGAATATACCAAATTTATTCTCCACTATACCAGTGGTAATATAT
Source organism: Tadarida brasiliensis (assembly GCA_030848825.1). Lineage (NCBI taxonomy): Eukaryota > Metazoa > Chordata > Mammalia > Chiroptera > Molossidae > Tadarida > Tadarida brasiliensis. The sequence continues at coordinate 50,693,225 of CM061276.1, forward strand.
CGGCTAGGATATGAAACATCTGGAACACTTTCTTTGCTCATCGGAGTGTAAATTGCTGCAACCGCTAAGGAAAACTGTCTTGTCTATCATTGTTATAATAACTGTCATTTATTGAGCACTTACTGTGTACCAGGAACTGTACTAAGTGATTCATCTGCATTATCTCACTTAATCCTTACAATGACCCTAGGAAGTAGATCGTTGCCATCTCAAAATAGGATAATCATGGTATCAGTGTTAAAGGATTAGCCCAAAGCTGCCATTTTGGAATCCCAGTTTGATACATATTATTGTTATTACTAAAGGGCACAGGGGCCCCGGCCGGTTTGGCTCAGCGGTTGGAGCGTCGGCCTGTGGACCAGAGAGTCCCGGGTTCGGTTCCCGCTAGGGGCACGTACCAAAAAATAAAAAAATAAAGGGCACAGGGTTGGGAGTTCAGAACCTGGGTCCCGTGCCTATCTAAGCCAACCTGAGCAAGTCACTTCAGCAGCCTTGGCCTCAGATCCCCTGAAAGGTCAACAATCTGCTAGCAGGGGCCTCTTGGGGGTGGCACAAGTTACACTCTTCAACCAAACCTAGGCTCTAACTTCAAGAATCCGTGGAGGATTGGGTCAGGAAGGGCCTTGGGTGTGTTCAGGAGCCCTCTGCTACAGTGTCTTCTAGAAGGTGAGTGCCGAAGGTACTTTCAAGCTATGATTGTTCTCTACCTGTCTCCCCCTCGAACCTGTAAGTTCCTCAAAAGTTTGATCTATTTATGTTTCTCAGGCATTCATTCACAAATAGGATTTCAGTGTCTCCCTTCCTCCAGGCACTATGCCAAGACCTGGGGGACACACAGTGAGCAAGACAGACAGGTAGGGAGAGGGACACCAAACAGGGCAACAACCAAGAAGCAAGACGTAGGGTAGCAAGCACTGTGAAGGAACCACAGCAGGGCCACGAGGTAGAGAGAACTCCTGGGGAGAGGGGTGCTGGAGAGTACATGGTCACTGAGCCCTTGTAGTTCTCAGGAAGGAGGGGGAGCCCAAGGGGACCAGAGCGGGTGACAACAAGCTCCACAGCCCTCAGGTGAGCGAGGACAGAGGGTGGCCGTAGCTGTGAGGGGAGGGGTTGAGGGGGAGATGTGAGAGGGGCTGAGCGCCAGTTCCGGTGGAGTCCTGGAGGCCAGGGCAGGGAGCACAGATCTGATCCCAAGGCCGATGGGAAACACTCGCAATGCTTTAGGCCAGAGGGCCACGTGGAATCCCAGGTTAGCGAGGTCTCCAGATGCTCAGTTGGTGGGGGTAGGGGCACACGTGGAAGGTGCTGGACCATCAGTGCAATGAATGAATGAATGCATGCATGGATGGGCAGGCGTCTGCCCAGGACTAACAGCTGATCCACAGGGGGCCCAGACACAGCGGCCTGCCGGAGGCCCTGGCTCTAGGCCCAGCGACCTGGCGCTGTGACCTTGGGCACATCCCCGCCCCAGCTCAGGCCCGGAACCCTGCGTCTCGGGGGCGGGGAGGACGTGCAAGGAGGGACAGTGCGCGCGCAGGGCAGGCGGACGGACGGACGAGTCGTGCGGACCGGCCCCGGGCCCGAAGCAGGGCCCGACCCGGCAGGACGGCGGCCGGGCCCGAACCCTCGGCGCCCACCGTGTTTACATTCCCCACGCGCCGGCCACGCGGCTTTTGGCCGCGTCCACCGGCGCGCCCCGCCCTCTGCCGCGCGCGCCAGCCGGCCTCCCGCGTCCCGCCCCGCGCAGGCCCTGTCACTGGCCCCCGCCCCTCCGGCGCGCAGGCCCTGTCACCTGGCCCCGCCCCGGCCCGCGGGCCCCGCCCCCGGCCCCGCCTCGCGCTCGCCCCGCCCCCGGCGGCCGGGCGCCTGGGCCAGTGGGCGCCGCGGAGGGCGGTCCTGACGGCGGCGCTGGGCCGGCCCGGAGCCGGCGGGGCGGGGCGGAGGGTGGCGGGAGGGCGCGAGGGCGGGCCGGGGGCCGGTTCCGCGCGCAGAGATTTTTAAATGTCCCGCTCTTCGCCGGGCGCAGGAGCAGCCGGCTCGACCGCCAGCGCGGTGTAGGGGGCAGGCGCGGATCCCGCCGCCGCCGCGCGCTCGCCCGCCGCCCGCTCCCGGCCGCCCGCTCGCCCCTCCGCTCGCTGTCCCGGCCTCGCGCGTGCTGCCTGCCTGGGGGACCGGCTCGGGTGAGGGCCGCGCGGCTGCGAACGGCGCGGGGGGCGAGGGCTCCCGGGTCCGGCCGGCCGCGCCGGGGTGGGGTGGGTGGGGGTGGGGCGAGGCCGGGGCGAGGCCGGGGCGCCGGGCCCCCGGGGGCGTCGGCAGGGGGTGCCCGGGCAGGGTGGTTCGGAGAGGGCCAGGGGAGGTGTCGAGGGGGAGACTGAGGCAGCCCGGGCTCCGAGGGCGGCGATGGGCCGGAAAGGCTCTCGGGGGGCGACGGGCCCCCACCCCCACCCCGGGTTCGGACCCGGTATCGCGGGCTGTTGGCGGCGCCGCGGGTGACAAGCCACCCCGGCCCATCGGCCATTTTCCCGACCGGCCCGGGAGGCTCCCGCCGCCGCCGCCGCGCGGGAGGGGGAGGGGTGTCCGGGGCAGGCCGGCGGGCCCGGTCCCCTCCGCGGGCCGTGCTCACCCCATGCCCGCCCCGTGTCCCCAGGCCCGAGGTCTGATTCCGCGCCCGCGCCATGCCGAGGGAGAGGAGGGAGAGGTGAGTGCCCGGCCACTCGGGACAGGGAGGGTGTGCGGCGGTGGGGGAGGGGTGGGCCCGCACTGGGGGCAGCTCACCCTTACTTCTGCCACCCTGGCTCTGCAGGGATGCCAAGGAGCCAGACACCATGAAAGAGGAGAGCGGCACCGATGCCTCCGCTCACTCCAGGAAGAGGAAGGCGAATGTGGCCGTTGTGAGTACAAAGGAGACAGGTGGGGGAGGATGGCCCCCCCATCTTACCTGGGTACCAGACTGGGCTCTGCCCCTGTATTTATTGATAGGGGGGTACGTTCACGGGAGGTCTGCGTTGGCGGAAATGCTGTTCATAGCCTAACCAACTTTCTTTTTCTTCTCTCTGTGTTTTTTGTCTTTGGGCTCTTTGGTGTGTTTCCTTGGGGGTGGGGTTGTCGTGTGCTAGTTTCTGCAGGATCCAGATGAAGAAATTGCCAAGATCGACAGGACGGTGAGGAGCCAGTGTGGCAGGCAGGTAGGTTCTCTGCTGACTGGGCCTCAGTGGCGGGCGCTGCTCCTCCTGGGTCCGTGGGTCTCACGCTGTCTTGCCGCTGTTGATGGCTTTTTCTCTGTGGCCTCAGTCGCGTGGAGTGCCCATCTGTGGGCATGGACCTCTGCCAGTCTGGGGTTTCCAGGAAGGCCTTGTGCTCCTAATGTGTGCCGATGTCTGGAAGAACCAGAACGGACACCGAGGAACTCAGTCCTCTCCTTTTGCCCTTGAGGAAACTGAGACTCAGAGGAAGAAACTCGCCCAGAGTCCTGTGCAAGCCCGGGGCGGAGTCCGTCCTCCAGCCTGGTCTCTGGGCTCCTGACTCGCAGCTCTTTGGGTAACTGATCCTGGGGGTTGCGTGCTCATAAACGGTGTCTCCCCTATTCACACTTGTGTTTCCACCTCACGGAGCTTCAGGCCCTCCCTGGCCCCTTCTGCCTGTAAGTCAGGTTTGAGGCTTGAACCCTCTTTCTGGACGTTCGTCCAGCCCACCCAGCAATTGCCTGTAGTGGTCACTACTGTCTGGGGCTCGGCCTGGCCTCAGCCACAGTATTAGTGGAACATTCTGTGTAATGATGTGTGTCTCAACACATTTTTTTATTGACTAGCCCATGTTTCTCGCCCCTCCTTCACGGACTTCCCGCCAAAGTTTCTGCGTGCTCATGATATCATTATAATATCAGAAGTTCCTGGCAGAAAAGGCTTGTATTATCTCTCTACCTCCAGAAATGGCTGCAGACTGTAGTTAGGCAGCTTCCAAACTAGCCGATCAGGCCTTCTGACCCCCTTGCAGATAAAAGCTGAGCAGGAGTAGTGTTGGGGCCTGCCTAGGTGAGCCGTGGCATCACTGGGCCGAGAGCAGCAGCCGTAGCAGCTGGGTGTGGGGGAGCGAAGGGCTGCAAAGCAGTGGGCCCCTCGGTGTGCCTCAGTGCCGCTGCACAGAAGACCCCACTCAAGTATTTCTGGGCCATTTCCACTGAAGAGTGAGCCAGGGGTGGATGACTTCCTTCTCTATTAGAAGAAATAGTTCACTTTAGGACAGGAAATAAGACCGCGCATCCCAAGTTCTTTTCTTTGTTTTTTTTTCTTTTTCTCCCCTTAAAACAAATCTTCGAACCAAGCAAGTTGATTTTTGTGGGTGTTATAAACTGGGTCTCTACTTTTGTGACATTCAAGATTGGTTCTTTTCTCAGCTGTACTTGAGTTGAAGGTTTCAGCTGAGGGTGCGGCAGAGCTGTTTGTCCGTACTGACTTCTTGGTGTTTTAGAGGAGTTTCTGTTCGGAAGGACCGCCTGGGCGGTACCTTGGGTGCCTGAGTCGGAGCTGTGGCCCTGTCCCCGCTCTGGAGAGTTGAGAGTTGTGATCTGTGAACGGCCGTGTTATTTCCCACCGGAAGGCATTTTCAGGGTTGTCCAGAGATTAATGATAACATGTCTGTGCACATTTTGTACAGTAGATAGCTTGAACATCATCCGGCTATGTATGGAGCCATCGATGTCTTGCTGTTTGTGTCGATTCGTGAAGCTGGAATGTTTGGGTGACACAGAACCTTTTTGCCCATTAATTACACTGAATTCCAGGTTGTCATAGTTCAGCCTTCATGCTAAACGCCTTGTGACTGTTCATTAGGACAGCATGGGGACTTTCTTTCATTCTCGCCTTGGGCCTTACTGAACATGGGCTCTACCTGAAGTCCATGTAACATACCCATTTTGTTGTTGGGTTTTTTGCATGTGAGGCAACTTTTTTATAGAAGTGGAACCCTGGACTTTCTGTTAGTTCTCAGAACATAAGTTTGCATAAGGTGGTTCTGTTCTTAATTGAAAGTGGCATAAGGAGACTGTTAGAACAGTCAAGATTGATGTGTTGCTACTGTCCTAGCCCGTTTCTTCCTGAAGTCAGACTGGCCTTGCTTCCTCTGAAACGTGATATATGCTGAAGTTACAGGACATAGACTTCACTGTTCTGCTTCATACACTGGTTCCTAAAATGGCCAGCTTCGGGAACCAGGAGTCCGCTTGTCACCCAGTTTGTCTGAGCTGCAGGTCAGGAACTGTTGCCAGTTCTTGTCCAGAGGCCTGCTCTCGGCTGTGCCGGCCGCCAGGCTGCAGAGGGTGGCTCCCAGGTCCTGCCTTCAGAACGAGAACCCACTCCTGAAGGAGGAGCAGCTGAACACTTTCCGAGTCGAGGAAGTGTTCCCAGCACGTGGGACCAGAGCAGGCAGAGGCGGCGGCTCTGCAGCGGCTGTTGGAAGAGCTGCCTGGTGTATTTGCATGCCCGGGCCTGTGCACCTGGGGTGGGAGGGCCCTGTCCGGCTTCGCTCCCCTGTCCTGAGAGTGCCCTGGCTTCCTGTGAAAGCGCCTGGTGAGCTGTGACAGTCGACTTGGAGCATGTCAGTGGTCTCCTTTTCCTCTGCTCAATATGAACAGTCTTGGCTTTGAAAAAAATGCCAGGCGTATGAGACCCTCTCCTAGGGCTTCTGTGCCAGCAGGGTCTTTACCTGCCATGTCTTCAACAAAATCACGACTTTACAGTTTAAAACATCAGTCGTACACGGACAGCAGAACAGTGGTTACGGGGTGGGGGTGGGGAGCGGTGACGGGAGAACCACAGGTGCAGAGGGTCAAGTGTAGACAGGCTGGTGGGTGGGACCTAGGCTTTGGGTAGGGAGCGTACAGTGGGGCAGTCAGACCTCATGAAGTTGTACACCTGAAATTCATGTAACGTCATTAACCAGTGTTACCCCAATACATTCAGTAAAAATTTAATAAATCAGTTACAGGCTTCTTTTTAGACTAGTACGATAGCTTTAAGAAGACATATCCCTACATGGCAAAATGGCCTTAGTGTTTTCCAGGTACTGAAAATTGAATAAAATATCTGGACTTTTTAAAAGAAAAGCCTATTGTTTGAGGTTTTAATAATGGTGTGTTCACTTATGTGTGTCTCTGCAGCGGGGGGCTTCGGGGCGGGAGTCTGAGGTCTGGGGGTCTCTCGGCCCTGTCTCCACACACTTCTTAGTATAACCTGTGCCCCTGGCTCGACCTGAGTTTAACTGGGCAGATACTCTTATGAGGAAACCGAAGTTCCCCATTACATAATATATTTGGCTCGTCCTGCAACCCAAGGAAGATGTCACATTTGATGTGACATTTTGTTTGAAATTGGGGAGACTTTAATTATAGATGGCAACTTACACTTTCTCTCTTTTATACTTGTGAATGGGAGTGCTTATGTAAATACTTCCATCGGCAGTTCTGTCTTCCACTTTTAAGAAATTTTCAAAGATAAGTTGTGCTGTTAAAAAACAAGTCTGTAACTCGTGACCGAGGAATCCCACGATGCACTGTGGTAGTTGTGTCAGCACCTGGCCGAGCCGCGCGTGGATCTGTGTTGTGTTTTTGGTTTTTGGTGATACATAAGGGCCGTCTGCGTTTGGTGTTGTGTCGTGCCCTCCTGCACCCATTTCGTGTGAGGATGGTGATTGGAGGATAGAATGCTGCTGACCTCGTTTTCTTAGACACTGATTTCATATTCGGAGACTCCTAAGCTATGGCGGAAGTGGAGTGAAAGCCGGGGTCATTCCTGCGGCTCTCGCTTTCCTGTGCGTGTCCGTCCCAACCTCGGCCAGAGCACCTACTGAGGCCTGGAGCCCGCTCTCCAGAGTGAAGACCTGTTTCGAATTACTGCCTCTTCTACAAATCACTGAATGCAAAAGTGGCTGGTTTCCATCAAACGTTTAAAAACCTGTTTTTCCTTTTCAGTCTTGGGACGGTAACGCAGCCTGTGAGAACCCGTGCTCCCTGATCCCCACGCCTGACAAAGACGAGGACGAGCTGGTGTACCCCATCTCCACGCACAAGCCTCCTGGTGCCAGGCCGGCCAGAGCCTCGCCCCTACCTGTGCTGAAGTGAGCGCCCACCCCTGCCCCCGCGGCCCCTGCTGGCGGTGGCGTGCGTGTACACTGACCCGTGTCCTGTGTGTTTGCTGGGTGGTGTTTTCTGCAGCTGGGCCAATCGCGAGGAGGTTTGGAAAATCATGTTGAACAAGGAGAAGACGTACTTCAGGGACAAGCACCTGCTGCAGCGGCACCCCCTCCTGCAGCCGAAGATGCGCGCCATCCTGCTGGACTGGCTGATGGAGGTGAGCTGGTCTGCCCGGGCCCGCCCACTCTGCGTCTCCGAGGCTGTGGTCGCGCACTGCCGTGGTCTGACTTTCTCTCATTGCCGTGCGTGTTTCCTTAGAAGAATTTCTGAAGTCTCTTTACCCTCCAGATAGTCTTACGTTGGCATCTTTTTTTTTTTTTTTTTTTTACTATTTTGCAGCTTTTATGCATTTGGAATTAAGGAGGGGGTGTAAAGGAGGTTCCATGAGGGTGGGAGAAAGCAAGGCGGCTATGGGATTAAAGGATAAGTAAGATCATGTGTTCTCTTGAGGGTCTACTCCGGCCCCCTCCGGAGGGCATCACTTCTGGCATTTCAAAGGTGTGTTAACCTAGATGCACAGGAACAATGGACGGAGCTGGTGAAAACCTTCACCAAAGTTATATGCCTGGGGCATGGCTACCCACCGTGACCTGCCCAGTTGGGAATTTATGATCAGATCACCCTGTGAGGTTACTTTCCATAGAACCCGATTTTAGTCCATAGTTCCCCCTATGGTCATAAATTAGTCTGAAGGATGCATTCACGAGTAAACTTTCGGTCGGATGGTGTAGTCTCACTGTGCTAGGAAGTCTCAGTGTTGACACTGTCCTGTTGACCAGTGGGGTGGGGCTACATGGTGACCATGGGATCTGAGCTGAGGCCGAATTTTCCCAGAATGGAAGGCAGTCGGGTTATGGTCTTCCCTGTGCCAAGCCTTGTGGGTTGTGTCTGTCTGAATGCTCCTGGTCAGGTTTTGCCTCTGTCTCGTTTTCTGTATCTGGCATCTAGTGTAACAGGCGTCTATTTTTTTCATCAAAGTTTCAGTGGTGACAAAGGTTGTCTTTTCCAATTACTGTAAGCATTGATATTTGATCTTTGTTGATTAAATTGCTTTTGGACACATTCAGTGGAAGACAGGAAAGCCACGTGGTGTCACCACCGTGAGTTTTTAAAACACACAAGCTTACCGTGACAGTCAGGAAGCACGCACTGTTTATTCTTAACACCTTGGAATCCGTTTCTTTTCCCTCACAGAATTTTATTCTAGCAACATGTATCGTTAAAGTCTCAGTGACCACACTGTCACAGTTCTGCAATTATTGATCAGGAGTATTACAAATTGTGATGGATGAGTGTTAAACATAAGTAACGCACAGGCAGCGCCCCTCCTTCTGGGGGCGACTCAGCAGTGCCTCCAGGAAGGGGTGCCTCCAGGAAGGGGTGCCTCCTGCACAGCTGGGGCCTGGGGGGCGAGCAGGGGCGGCCTCTGCTGTGGCAGGACGTCTCGGCAGACTGGCTTTCTGGAGAGGACACGTGGAAGCCGAGTCTGGACCCTCCCTGAAGCAGCTGTGCTGGGTGCTCTTGGGGGTGCTCGTCCCAGGTCACATCCCCTGCCACTGGCCACCTGTGTGCTAAGGCAGGCAGGCCACTCAGCTGTGGGTCTTGCTTTCCTTATCTGTGACCATTTCTAGCGGTATTTGTCTTGCACGATCTGCGTGGGTTAGAAATAGTGTGTATGAAGAACAGCTCCTTCCCTACCCCCTGCACAGTCAAAAATCTGTGTATCCCTTCTGACTCCCCAGAAACCTAATTACTAACAGCCTACTGTGGATTGAAGCCCTACCGATCACATAAGTAGTCGATTAACACGTTTTGTGTGTTATATGTATTACTTACTGCATTCTTCAAACAAAGTGAGCTAGAGAAAAGACAATGTTGAGAAAATCCTAAGGAAGAGAAAACATGGACAGGACTGCCGTATTTTTGAAAACAGATCTGTGTAAGTGGACCACACAGTTGAGGCCCGTGTTGTTCCGAGGCCCACTGTACTCTGGTGACGGATGGAATTTTCTAGAATGTTTCATTTGCTGTTTCGGGGTGCCTTTTCTACTTGTTAACCCCGGGAAGTGCACTCACGGATGTCCTGTACGGAACAGCAGGTGTGCACTGTCAGAATGTGGCCAGTGCTGATGGGTTGAGGTCTGACATGTCCTGGGGTCTCCCACCCCATCGTGTTCGAATGTCACCCTTCCTGGTGGCTGTCCTGGGAGGAGGTGAGGCTGGCACTGTCCCACGTTTGTAGTTGAGACAGTCTGTGTCTGAGTGAGAGCCTGCACCACAGTCTGGAGTCTTCACTCTGCTTTCAAAAGCTTTGCCTGTGGTGATGAAGAGTTTGGACATGTCCTAGTCTTTGCCTAAACGTATGTTCCAGCTTTTTAACTTTCTTAGTGAGCTGGCGCAGGTGTGAAGAACTGTGTTAGTGCTCTCCTGTCAGTGAAACAGTTCTAGGCTTCTGGAAATGCTGCTTCCGCCAGGCTGACACTCGCTCCGAACTGACTCCCGACCATGCACACCCACCCTTCTGTCCAAGCCCCTCGGACAAGCAAGGAGAAGCACGCTTCTCTCTCCAGTCACGAGGATTGTCCTTCACCAAACTCAGGGCAAGTTCTTTTCTTTATTTCCCTCGAGCAGCTGTTCTAAAACATACTACATGTGTTTTCAGGTGTGCGAAGTCTATAAGCTTCACCGAGAGACGTTTTACTTGGCACAGGACTTCTTTGATCGATACATGGCGACGCAACAAGACATCGTGAAGACGCTTCTGCAGCTCATCGGGATTTCATCTCTATTCATCGCCGCCAAGCTGGAGGTGCGTGGTCTGCAACATCTGTCCCGTGGCTCATGCTGTCCCCGAGCCTGGGGGTGAGGTCAGCTGTTTGTCTCTAAAGCATAGCCGAAATTTTTCTCACCTGAGGCCTTCTAATGTTAAGACACATGCAAAAAATGCTACAATGTAACCAAGAGCAAGAAGCAGTGAGTGCATAAAGTGCTTAGGTTAATGTAGTTACTTTAAGCAACAGCATTAAACCATGACTTTAAAAGATTAAAATTTTGATGGGGTTACAAGGGTAAATGGGTGCAACTTTTTTTTTTAAATCCTCACCCAAGGATATTTTTACATTACTCTTCAGACAGAGTGGAAGGGACAGAGAGAAAGAGAAACATCAATGTGAGAGAGACACATTGATTGGTTGCCGCCTGCACGGCCCCAGAGGGGTCCGGGACAAACTGCAACCAAGGTACGTGCCCGTGGCCGGAATCGAACCCGAGACTCTTTGGTCTGCACGCTGACGCTCTAACCACTGAGCCAAACTGGCCAGGACAGTGAGTGCAACTTTCAAAGATGTTGCTAATGGTATGGGAAAGATGAAAATTTCAAACTACCCAATGAGTAGAAATTTGATTGGTTGATGATTGACTGATTGGTGAGGGTGGGTATTTCATTCTTTCCCTTTAATGCAGTGGGAACCCTGGAGTGGCTCCAGATTTATTCCATCAGCCTACCCCTCCCTGATTTCCCTGCGGCACACTGAGAAGTAGGACTTGGATGTTCATTATAAGTTAAAACTGGCAGAGACTGGCTTTTTAAAAAATATGTTTTTATTTATTCTTTTAGAGAGAGGAAGGGAGAGAGAGAGAGAGAGACATCAGTGTGAGAGAGATACATTGATCAGTTGCCTCCTGCACGCCCCCCACTGGGGATCGAGCCCACAACCCAGGTGTGTGCCCTGACCGGGAATCCAACTGGGACCTCTCAGTCCATGGGACGAGACGATGCTCAGTCCACTGAGCCACACTGGCTGGACGGGACTGGCTTTTTGCGAGTAGCTTCTTCCTGTTGCTTCCTCTCAGGAGATCTACCCTCCGAAGTTGCACCAGTTTGCGTACGTCACAGATGGGGCTTGTTCGGGAGACGACATCCTCACCATGGAGCTAATCATCATGAAGGTGGGTTGCAGCTCCACCCTCACGCTCTGCACGCAGTGTCCCTCCACTCCCGCGAGTGCGTCTGCCTGGTGCTTTTCAGCTGGACGCCCGTGGCCTGGATCGGGCTGCGTTTTCAGCTCCGTTGGAGGACACGGGAGCAGAACTGTCTTTCCTTTCTCAGCCACAGGTCTCTTCTCTGTTTCCCTCAGGCTCTGAAGTGGCATTTAAGTCCCCTGACCATCGTGTCCTGGCTGAACGTGTACATGCAGGTGGCCTACCTGAATGACTTGTACGAGGTGCTCCTGCCTCAGTATCCCCAGCACGTCTTCATCCAGATCGCAGAGGTGAGTGCCCGTGGCCGAGGGGCGCTTGCCACCGCCCCGGGGGCCCCGCCCGCAGCTGGAGGAGGTGTGTCGGCCGTCTGCTGAGCGTCTGTTCTTCTCCGTAGCTTCTGGACCTCTGCGTCCTGGACGTCGGCTGCTTAGAATTTCCCTACGGTGTCCTTGCTGCCGCCGCCCTGTACCACTTCTCTTCGTCCGAGCTGATGCAGAAGGTCTCAGGTGCGTCTCCTGGTGTGTTTGTGGCGGGCTAGACAGAGAGACGGGTCACTGGCCCCTGGTGGGGCCTGACTGGGTGTCCGTTGCAGGGTACCAGTGGTGCGACATAGAGAAGTGTGTCAAGTGGATGGTGCCCTTTGCCATGGTCATCAGGGAGGCGGGAAGTTCGAAGCTGAAGCAGTTCCGGGGCGTCCCTGCTGAAGACGCCCACAACATCCAGACGCACCTGAACAGCTTGGACCTGCTGGTCAGTCCTGCTTGTCCCGCTGGGCTCGTGCTGCCTCGGCAGGCCCGGGCCTTCGTCCCCTGAGAAAGGAGAGGCGTGCTCAGGATTGGGTAGCACGGACTTCTAGATTGTTCTCTCCTGTTTCCCCCACTCACCTCCATAGGAAAAGCACAGTAAGTTATACACAAAGGACACTCCTCCGTGGTAACACTCCTCACTCTGTTCTCACCGACAGGACAAAGCCCAAGCCAAGAAAGCCATATTGTCTGAACAAAGTAGGGTGTCTCCTCTCCCGTCCGGGCTCCTCACGCCCCCACCGAGCGGCAAGAAGCAGAGCGGCGAGCAGGGAGCCGCATGACACCGCCTCCTCACCAAAGACAGTCGTGCCCCAGTGCCTGCCAGCCCTGTGCCCGCGCCCAGGCCGCCTCGCTTCGCAGATACCGACACGGGAGGCGCGCTCCCGCAGCACAAGTGTTTCTGGGGACGGCGTGGGCCAGGAGAAGTGTCTCACCGAATGCCTGGTTTGTTAACAGTGGATCAGGTACACCAGCCACCTCCAGACACCACGAGTGCTCCCGATGCTGCTATGGAGGGTGCTGCTTGACTGGACGGACATCCTCACGGCTCACAGCGGAAGCTGCGGGCCCGTGCTGCGGCCTCCCGGCCCTGGTGAGCGGTGCTGCGTGGGCCGGTGTGGGGCTGACTCGGCCGCAGCCGCCTCGCTGGGGCCCGCCCTCCACGTCGCCCACTGACAATGGACAATGCCCGATGAACTCGTTTCTGAGTGCTGCTACGCCTGTCCGTTTTTAATAAAGGTAACACTGTCTTTGAGACAGCTGGTCTTACGCGCTGTGTCTGGTCCTTCACGGTCGCAGTCCGCCTTGCGTGTGGCTGTGTCAGGTTCTCAGGTCAGACTGCACGCCTCCTGAGGCTCAGCCTGTGGGTGGACGTGAGCTTCGGGTGAGCCTGGCCTGGCTCCCAGGCCCCGAGCGGGGCGTGAGGCGCTGACTGGGCGTTTCTGCCCGGTGCCCCCCGGTGCACCACCAACCTGGAGAATCCGTTTGGAGAGCTGAACGTAGTGGCCAAACTACTCTGAAGAAGAAAACGCAGAGTAAAGTTCCGTGCAGCCCCAGGCCGCGATGTCCATGTTCTGAGCCTGACCGCTGGTGGAGTCCCCACTGTCGGGCTCACGGAGGACGGCACTGTCCACTTGCAGACCTACTGCGCGAGCCTCGCGTCGTGTGTGGGACGTTCTCGCCGTGGAGGCCTCGTCGGGTCTCGCATCCGTCTTACAGTGCGTTGGTTTCTGAATGGGTTCGTGAAGGGATGGGCAGATGAGCAAACAGATCAACTTATTGTCGATGTGGTGTTTTTTCTCATTTTGTAAAAAATCTGATGTAGAAAGAAAAACAGCCATTTTCAACGTGTCGTGCTTAGTTAGTGATCATACTCGTTATAGTTCTGGCCAGTTTTAATTCTGTTTCCTGATGAAAGTGCACCCTAAATCTCCACGCGATGCTGCTTAACTTCGAGTGACACCCTGACCGATTTCTTCCATTTCAGGCAGAGATGCTCTGGCCTCAAAAGGGGAGAATTTTCAGTGGTGACCATTTGCAAGTGACTGGCGCATCTTCACTTGGCATTGTCTACGCAAAATGATGGCACTGACATTTCTATTTTCAAAGTTTTATTCTAAGTTCGAGAGCTTGACCAGTGGGAGGTCACACTGGTTTGAGGTCAACATTAATTTCTAGATGGTCTGGCGGGCTGGCATACTGCAGGGCCTTACCGAATATGATGGAATGAGACTGACTGCCTTACATATCACGTTGGAATGCTGCCTTTCTGGAATTCGGAATTTCTTTAAATGACAGTGTTGCCACAGGCGACTGGTAATCTGTGCTAGCCGAGGGTGAGTGAGATCCATAGTAATCAATATTTACCGTGGCCCTGCCAGAAACCCTAGGGGTGTTTCCCCTCCCCAGGGAGCTTCCTCCATTGCTTGTGGTCAGTACAACCTCAGGCCCCTCTCAGGCCGGCTCTCTCTGCCCGCTTGCCAAGTCATTTTTGTTCTGTGATTCAGCTAGACCTGTCTGACGCAAGGTGACACCGAACAGACACCAGGGGGGAAATGGCCAGAGTGGCCCGTGGGGGCAGAAAAATGCTCTGAGGCAGGTGCCTGAGCGGAAGGACCCGCAGGCGGCCATGTGGCCCCTAGTGCACTTTCCTTGTGTTGGAGACAGAAACAGAACACCTCATCGACCGGCCATGATGACTCAACGTCCTCGTCTCAGGCCCAGCTCGCGGGTCAGCCCTGGACCTCCCCGGGGCTGCTGCCACATCTCTCCCCGTGCCTGAGAACAAGAACACGCCCGTGGGTGGGGGGGTTGAAGGGTGCCAGCGTCCTCTTCCCTGGGCGGGCCTCTCACTGTCCGTGGCGGTCCTTTCATACCAAGTGGGTAACGGATGATGCTGGGGTTCATGTTGACTCGAAGCCTGGGGGCAAAGAAGTCCAACCGTGGGACCCTTTCGATCTGGAGCTTACGGGACACACTTCTGTCTGATTCACACGCAGACCAGATGGGGGTTTGCTCGGCACCGTGAGGCTGCAGCCCAGAGAGGGACAGGAAGAGACGGCAAATGCGATGGCGTCTCGTCAGACTCGCCCAGATGCGCGCTCTCCCACCACAGTTTGAAATTCAAATCACATTTCTACCTTGGACATTGCTAGAAGACTATTTTTATCCCCGCTGTAATCATCTAATTTGCTGATTACGGGTCTCAAATTGCCACAGAGAACTCAATTTTTGAAAGAATCGTCCTGTTTGATCAAATACGTTATTCAGGCAATGCAGTCATTTGTTCCACGAGGTTACCTGCCGGGCAGAGCCAACCAGGAGTAATAGCATTAGACGCCTGTACTTAAAACCACGCATTAGCTAATCTGCCTGCGACAATGGAGTCTTAAATATAATTTGCTGCAGATACTTCAGTTCCTGCACCGACAGACAATTGCATTTTGTATTCAATGAGCATAGATTTCCCCTACCTCATCCCAGTCCAAATTCAACTCCAGAAGACTCGAATGGGCTCCTATTCCCAGGCTTCCCAGGCTGTTTCCCTGGAGCCTCAGACAGGAGGGCCACGGCGTCCTTTATTGAATAAACACTCCCTCTGCTAGCTTTTAAATCATTTTCCTGATCAGCGCCAAGCCCAAATCTTGTGTCGCATCAGACCGTGGTGAGGTTCAAGTCTGAGGTCGGCTTCCCTAGTATACACACGAGCACCCCAGGCTTCCACCTGTGCAGGGCACCCAGCAGGCAGGGTGCAGGGGACAGCTCAGGTGAGCCTGGGACACGCAGCTGGAATCCACGAGGGTGGAGCGTGGAAGGGCGAGCAGACCGTGGGAACAGAACGCCTGCAGCCGGAGAAAGCCGGAGAATGAGCAGGGAGGAAGGGACGCCAGGCGGAAGGGGACACAGACCTCATCCCAAAGGGCTTTTGCTGTCAAGCTGCAGATGTGCCAGGGGCCGTGTTTGCGAGGAGGCGGGCAAATCAGCCTGGAGCACTTTTGTGAAGGAGTACAACGTTACCGACCCAGGTGAAGCCCCTGCCCGCCCCAAGCCCACAGTCCTTTTCTCTTCAGAGAACACCACCACCCCGTTCCTACACACGTCTAGACTTATCTTTTCTGTTCGGATCCATACGCAATGGATTTACAGGTGTTTTAAAAATGCACATAAGTGGAGTCAAACTGTGCACGTCATCCTACCACTAGCTCTTTTCCTGCAACATTATTTTCAAGATTTTCCCGTTGGTGCACGAGGCTGGGTTTATCCCCTCGGAATGGGGTTTTCTCCATGTGAGTGAACCCCAACGTACACAATCCCTCTGTGCCGGCCCACAAATGGCACCGTCACCAACGTGGGCACACGTCTGCCGTGTGTGACTCCTCCAGGGCTCATTCCCGGGTGAAAAACTGCCACGTCGGAGGGCACATGCTTTCGCACCTTTGCTACGTGTGGTCAGCGACTTCCCCCAATCATGCTGATTTCTACCCCCAGCTGGGGAAGGGCAGCCCCTGCCCCACAGCGGCCCTAGCACTTGGCATTGCCCATCACTCTTCCCACTAAAATGACTATTATTTAACCTGATTGGTTTTTCTCTGATTATGAAAGTGAAGCACATTTGTTATAAGAAGTTAGAAAATGACAAACACAACATGAACACTGGAAATCCCCGGAGATGCCATTCGTAACAGTTTTGGTGATAAAATAGTGTAGATGGCTTCACAACTTTTCCTTTGTATACACTAACATATGGATAAATGAAAATATTTTCCTCCCGGGCCGTTCCATCCCATTGTATCCTCTCTCGGTGTTTTCAATGCATGTGCAAACTCACTCCTTGGCTGCTGTGTTTTAGTGAGTGTCTGCTAATTGGCTTCATTGCTCAGCACAGAATTTCAGGGCCTGGCATGTAACAGGTGCTCATTAGAGACCTGCTCCGTGAATGAATGGGCAGATGGATTGATTCTTCCATGGACAGTCACTTTCATTACACTTCTTACTTTTCCAGAAGAATACAGGCTAGCTTCCACTTGCAAAAGGTCAGCATTACGACGGAAAAGCGAGGCATTGAGAGGAATGGATCGGACCCTGTCTGTGCTCTAGTGCTCCTCGGAGGAACAATGCCACACACCAACTGAATTCCGGTCCCTGGAAGGATTGCAAGGGTGGACTGACCCACAGGAGCCTGGGCTCCGCTGCGTCATCGGACAGAGCTGGACAGACAATCCACTCCCAGGACCGATGACCCAGCCAAGCAGTGCCCTCACCTCCTTAACAGAAATAAGCCAGAAATCCAAAGTTAAATATTCCAGCACTCACAGCTTGAGTCACCCAGAAAGTTCTCTGTGTCTCTGTGTGCGATGATGACCTGGTCTAAGAGCTTCCCCTGACGCTGTGTCCTCTGTGTTCCAGAGGCTGTCTGGTATGTGGGGTGGGGTCCCTGAGACAGTCAGGCTGAAGTAGAGGCTGCCCACGGGGGCTGTAGGTCAGCGCTGCCCTGAGGTTTCCTTGTGTTTGGCTGCAGGGGGGGTGTTAACACACTTCATCCCACCTTTAACACTGGGGAGAGCTCAGGCTGGGACACGGCTCCCTGCTCTGGGCAGCCAGAAGGCCGGGCTCCCCCCTGCAGGAGCCCCCCTCCAGAGTCCCATCATGGCCTGGCCCTGTCCCAGGGCCCCATGCGGATCTCTGCCCAGGTGCTGCCCCGCTCCTGGAGAAGACACACATTTCTGGTGCCTGAAAACACAGGTTAGATCAAGGAAAGGAGTGTTTCAAGGACAGTGGCAGAGGGAGCACGGTCTCCCAGACATGCAGACTATCTGACCACGTTTAACATCAGGACCAAGCTCCGTGCCCAAAGACAGGCACTGCACCTGCCTGGTTCCCACGGGTTTGTTTCGGAGTCCCGGATGGGGAGGGTCTGTGGGGCTTTCAGCTCGTCACTGGCCTACTGTGGGCCTCAGTTTCCTCGCCAGCCCCGTGGGCAGGGAGGCCCCGCGTGGACAGTCGTGTGCAGCAGGCGAGCCCAGCCTCGCGGTGAGGAAGGCCACGTCTGGGTGCTTTCAGGTTTGCAGTCACTCGAGGGAACTCCCCGGCTTCCTGTCATGAGGAGGTTTCGTTTCCCTCGATCAGGAGGGATAGGGCAAAGTGAGACTGGCGGGCAGGTGGGCTGGACGCCTGCTGGGGTCTGAGAGCTGCCTCACCTCCCCTGGCCCTCCGGGTGATCCCCAGGGTGAGGTGACCTCTGACCCTCAGCCCATCGAGGGCATGTCAAGGCCAGAGGTGGGGCAGATGTGATTCCAGGATTCCAGAGCTGCTGCCCAAGAAAGGTCCCCCACCCAAAGGCTGGTGCCTGGCCCTGCCGGGTGGCCCTGGAGATGGTCCTGGGTGGGAGGGACATTGGGGTCCCTCAGAGCCTCAGCCTGGGGACAGGCTGTGCCTTCTCTGGGATGGAACCCTGCGCTGACCTGCTGGAACACCGTCCCCCAATTCTGCCCATGACCCAGAACACTGCGGCACGAGAAGACAAATTGCAGCACAAAACGAGTTCCCAGGCTGCGGAGGGATTTTCTGTGCTGCTCATTGTAGTGACGTCCAGGGCTGCAGAGCCACGCGAGTCTGTGGCTGAGATGGATGCAGGCGCCAATATAGATTCACAGGGAGCACAGAAGGCGGGCTGGCGGGTGTTATTAATTACATCGCTTTTATCCTCGTAACAATGGCGCATCAGTAATCTTCACTGCATGTGTCCCATCGATGCTCATAATTCCATCCCTTTGTTTCTGTTAGAAAGAAAGAAGGAAAGAGGAAAGGTGTCTGTGACGGAGCTGCCGAGCCCAGCTCGAGCCTGGAGCCCAGCAAGGCCCCAGGAGCCCTCTTTTGGGCTCATCATTTTTGCACCCTGGCTCTCCCTGACAGTGCCCTTGTGGGGACCCCAGGCTCTGTCCCCACCCTCCTCCATTCTGCTTTCGAATAATCCCACCTAAGGTGCTCTGACATGCTAACACGTCCTGTTTGGGTGGAGTCACAGGCCATGTGTGTTTGTGTGGTGTGTGGTGCGTGTGTGTGTGATACGTATGTGTGTGGTATATGTGTCTGTGGTGTGTATGTGTCTGTGGTGTGTGAGTGGTGTATGTGTCTGTGGTATGTGTGTGGTGTGTATGTGTCTGGTGTGTGTGGTGTGTATGTGTCTGTGTGTGAGGGGCGTGTGTGTCTAGTGTGTGTGTGATGTGCGTGTATATATCTATGGTGTGTGTGTATGTGTCTATGGTGTGTGTGTGTGGTGCATGTGTGGGATGTGTGCGTGGTGTGTGTGTGTCAGTGGTATGTGTGTGTGTGTCAGTGGTGTGTGATGTGTGTGTGTATCTGTGGTGTGTGTGGTGTCAGTGGTGTGTGTGTGGTTCGTGGATGTGTGTGGTGTGTGTGTGGTGTGTGTGATGTGTGTGTCTGTGGTGTGTGTGTGTTCAGCAGTATTTCAGAGCCAAGGACCCCTCCTGGTGCACCTCAAATCGCATTCCTCGCCCAGCTGGTGTGGCTCAGTGGTTGAGCATTGACCCATGCACTGAGAGGTCACCGGTTCGATTCCCGGTCAGGGCATGTGCCCAGGTTGTGGGCTCGATCCCCAGTGGAGGACGAGCAGGAGGCAGCCAATCAATATTTCTCTCTTACCAATGTTTCTCTCTCCCCTTCTCTCTTCCTATCTAAAAACCTCAATAAAAATATATTTTCAAAAATCACATTCCTCACCTGAGGGTTCTTTTTGAAGAAAGAAAAAATTTGATGGGCTTTCTTCCCACCATCCCTATTATTAGAATTTATTATTTGGCATAAAGTAGAACAGGGTATGTGTGTTGGGGGGGCACAGCGATGACTGAAAGGGTCACGGGTCATTTGCCCACATCTGTCACCTCCTCCTGCCCCGGAACACGGGAGGGCTTGTTAGGAATGACACCCAAGAAGAGTTCCCAAACTTGAGTGCATGAACCCTCAGCATGCTCTTATCCCCTCCCCGGTGCCTCCACCTGGGGCTGCTGCCCCTCTGGCCCAGGACAGGGGCCCGAGGAAAGCCTCCAGCAATACACAGTGTGCTTGGTACGCATGAGCAAGATAAATGTGCACACCTAACACCTAAGCTACTGCTGGAGTGACCTTCACTGGACGGCGCACACAAGCTGGGGACAGCCATCGTTCAAATGCCAGCCCCATCCAGGACTCTCACCCCAGAAAGGGCCTTCAGGGGGGGTTTCGATAACCCTCCGGCCCTCCTTCACACTGATACCCCCCCAAGTCATCCTGGAGTGTGGGAAGACTCCAGAGGGGGTCCCAACATGGCCATGGCCACTACAGCTCAGAGCGGGCTGTTCTGGCATTTCCATGCACAGGGCTTGAGGGTGACCTGTAGCTGACAGTGGGGGCCATGGGCCCATACTGAGGACAGATCTGCTACTTTTGCACAGCTGGTGGTCCAGGCCCCTGGTGGCCCCTGGTGAGCCAGGGCTGAGACGGTTGGCTGAGACGTGGATGATGCTCGACGCTCTGGCGGGAGGGCCCGTGTGCTCACGGGCCTGAACAGCTGCTAGACCCTGGCACACTTGGCTGCCATAACAACATCACACTGCCACCCGACTCCTGGAGAAAGTCTCAGCCTGACAGCCTGCAAAGCAGTCCCCCGTTTGGATTTCATCTCCAAACCCTGGTTTCCTCCAGACAAGCTCAAACCTGCACAGATGGCCCCTCACACCACAGAGTAAAAATAACGAAGCTTGCGATTCTGGGCCTCCCTTTTTCTCTGGGCAGATGTTCCGCTGCATTTCGAGAGCACTCCGCCTGCGTCCTCTCCTCCTGTGCCTTCTCACCTTCTGTTGTGCTGGTGGGGCGCAACCATGCCCCTCAGAGCACGTCCTTGGAAGTGTTTCTGGGGTGCCATGGCCATACTGTCACTCATGACATGGTGGAGGGACTGGGGCAAGGCCTCAGGCAAGACAATCAATGGAAGTGGGGGCAAGAGGCTACATGCATGCCAAGGGCGGGTGGCAGGGCTGGAGAGAGGAAGCTCTGGGGGCTCCTGGTGTTTTCACCCCCCCCCCCAAACCTCAATCAGCCCCAGGAACTTCGATGACCCATTCATTTTTCCCACCCATGTTCTCTGAGTCTCTCTGCCAGCCTTGGGATACAGTCACGGACAAGTCAGGCCCAGAGAACACGAAGTGAAGGTCATCTGTGGGCTGGGTGGCCAGACTCGGGTCAGGTAGACCAGCGCAGGAGGTTAGGAGAGAGGCCAGAGGACGCAGAAGCCCTGGCCAGACACACTGTGCAGACACTTGCAGGCTGGTCCCAATGAGCCACGTGACCTGGAGCCCAAGTGCGGGAATGGCGCACCCCTGAGCTCTGCCTCACTCCTCACCCCACAAGTTTCCTCTCTGCTGTCTGCTGAGTCTCCCCGTGTTCCAGCTTCCACCTCTCTCTTCCTAAGACCAGCACCTGTCATCTCCAACCTGCTCTGGAAGAAAAGGACAGCAATCAGGAGGGTCCTCATGGTCCAAGCCCCAGGCCTGGGCCCCTCAAGCACAAAGCCTCTGTTTGCCACCCAGATAACCACTCCCGGCCGACTTGTCCTCTTCAGTGGAATAAGGGTGCTGAGTCCAACATCACACTGTGGGTTCAGGGAGGCTCCCAACAGGTGTGGCCACTGGTCCCGGGAGAGGGGGCACAGGGCAGCAACATTATGAGGCTGGCCAGCAGGTAAGTGAGCTAGGAGGAGGCCAGCTTCGTGGCCACCACACTGTGTCACTGCCTTGATCTGTCTCCCGCAGTGAATGCAGCCTGCGGGAAATTTCCGTAAAATAGAGCCAAGGGGAGACCTGGGGTCAGGGGTTGGGTCTGGGTTCAGACAGCAGGAAGGGGCAGTTCCCCGCCCCCACAGGCACCCTCACCGTGTTCATGGCACTGGCGTCCAGGTTTCAGTCTAGTCATTTAATTCTCCCACAACCAAATGTGAGAGGACAGGAAACTGAGACAGAGGAGGTTCAGAAACCTTCCTGAGGTTACATGGACTGGCATGGGCTGGCTTCAGGGCCCATGGTCATACTGCATGAACGCCCAAGCTTGATTAACCCCATTAACCGGCTCATACGAACCCCCAAATCCAACCGAGG
Organism: Tadarida brasiliensis; assembly: GCA_030848825.1. Classification (NCBI taxonomy): domain Eukaryota; kingdom Metazoa; phylum Chordata; class Mammalia; order Chiroptera; family Molossidae; genus Tadarida; species Tadarida brasiliensis. The sequence goes on from CM061276.1 coordinate 50,714,845, forward strand.
GTCGGGGCCCAGGTATGGCTCCGGGACTGCGTCTCCACGGCGGCCCGGCCACGTGGGCCTGGAGAAAGCGCCCCTCACCCGAGCCGGGCAGCTCAGCTCCAGTGCCCGGGACACCTCCTCTGGCTCCTGAGCCTCTGCCCTCCCCTCCCCGGCCACCCCGACTCCGCTGCGGCGCCTCCGGGCCGCGCGGCGGACAGAGGAGGAGAAAGAGGAGGAAGTGGAGGCTGGAGGGCGGCCTGGGGACAAGTGGGCTCGGAGAAGGAGCCGTGAGTGTCCCGGGTCGCCGACGACCCGGGCTCCGGGAAGACAGGTGGGCGCCGGGAGGCGGGCGGGCGGGGAGCGGCGACAGCCGGCCAGGGGCCCCTCCGGCTCCATCCCGCCACGCCCGGCAGAAACTATCGCGAAGGTTTGAGAGCGCCGCCCCCGAGCCTCCCCTGGAGGCGGGCACCGCTGTCACCCCCTCGAACGACAGACAGGTAACACAGGCCTTCCTGCGGGTCCCAGGGCAGGCCCGACCCGGGGGGCGGGGGCAGGACCCAGAGCGGGACCCGGTCCCGGCAGGGAGGAGCCGCACGCCCGGGTCGGACCCGGGGCGCAGCCCTTTGTGGCCACGTGGCTCTGCGCGCATTTCCGAGCCCGGCGGCCTCCGCGGTCCCATCTGCGGGATGGGCTGGTGCGCGCTCCGCGGCCGTCACAGGTGTATCCCGTCCCTCGGGCACGGCCTCCCTGTGCGCCCTTCAGGGACGGGCTGAGCAGCTTGGAGGGCCAGGCTCCGCGGCGCACGCGGCCCGCGCCCAGCCGCCGCCTCGCAGCCGCTCTCCTCCGCCTCGCGAGCGGGCGCGGGCCGCAGCCGCCGGCCTCCCTCCGCCAGCCCGAGCCGGCGCCGCCCAGCCTCCGCTCCACGTGCGCGTGTTTACCCACGTGACGCGGCCCCGCCCACCGGCCCCGCCCGCCGCCGAGTGCGCCCCGCGGAAAGGGCGGGGCCGGGTCATGGGCGGGGCCCGGGGTGTGGGCGGGCCTCGCCTGCGCAGGCGCTCCGGCCCGAGGCCCCGGGGGCGTGGCCAGTGTGGTCCAGGCTGCCAGTCTCGCGTGTCGCGGAGCCGCACGAGTCAGGTAGGCGGGTCGTGGTCTGCCAGCCGGTGTCCGGGAGGCGGAGCCGGACGAGCTCGGACGTTCGCTCAAGGGCACGTTCACGCCCGGGTTCCTTGCCTTCGGGGCGGAGCCACTCCCGCGCCGGTGCGCGTCCCCTCGGCTTCCTCCGCCGCGCTTCCTGTTGCCGTCCTGGCGTCCTGCCCCCCAGGGGTGGTGCCGCCCAGGGTCCGCTCCCTCATTTTAACTTCCCACCTCTGTGCGAACCCGCAGGTGCCAGGCTCTCGTCTGGGTACGTCGTGCCCATGCACTGCCCCTGGGGACTCATTCCGCCCTCATTTGTCCCTTGAGCTCCCTGTCGTCCCGTCCGGGTGCCTGTTTCGTTAGCTCCCTTGCTGGGTGGAGCAGACGCGTCTAGTGGAAACCACCTTCCTTCCCAGATCCGTTTCTCCCCTGATCGCCCTCAGTGCATGACGTCACCATCCCCCAACCCAGCAGCCAACCCCCAAACAGACATTCAGCCTTGACTCCTCACTCCGAATCTAATCCGCCCCAGAATCCTGTCTGTTCTTCCCCCCAAACTCGGAGACATTTCTCTCCGTGGCTCCAGTGTGGACCGCGTCATTCTTTACCTCTGGACACCCTGTCTCGGGGCGCACCATCCTCAGTCCGGTCTTCGTGGACAACCGCAGAGTGCCCGCAAGAGCGTATTTCTAGTGACTGCAGACACCTGCTTTAAGCAGTAGGCTGAAACCCCATCTTTTCATCCTTTCAGAAGTCAGAAAGAAGACAAGGATGTTCTCTGGCCCTGCCACTTCTCAACATGGGACTTAGCAGTCCTGACCAATGCAACGTGAGAAAATCGAGTGAGATAGAAGGACTGGAAGCAAAAAGGCAGTAAGTTATTGTCAGATGAGCACCAGCATAGGGAACAGGAGAACCAACAGACAAATAAACCTAAGAGAGTCGAACAAGGGTGGCTCATATAAGATCAGAATATAGAGTCAATAATGGTTCCCCTGCAATAATAATACATTCCTTGAAAATGTAATAAAAAATGAGATATCCTGCACAGTTCTGAAATATTTACGGATGAACCTCACCAAAAATCCACAGGATCTTTAAGGAGCTAAATCTAAAACTCAGAAACATAGTTTTTTTTTAAAAAAGACCTGAATGCACACATAAGTAATGGGTAATATCTTAACCTTGAAAGTTCTCCACCAAATTTATATATATATATATTTTTCAATGCAATTCCAATAAAAATTCCAGCCCAGTTGTACTGGAGCTTGGGAAACTGATTCTACAATGTATGGGGAAGAATAAAAGTCCACAATCTGTTAAGACAATTTTGAAAAAGAACAAAAGGAAGGTCTTGATCAACAGGCATTAAAACAGATTACAAAACCATAGTAATTAAAATAATGTGCTATCGATACAGAACCAAATAGATAAGTGGGGTAGTTTGGAGAGTCCAGAATAGATTCATTTATGTATGGTTAACTTGGAATGTGACAGAAATGAAAATCACAAATAATTACAGAAAGGCTATTTAGTGGCTGGCACTGGGAATACTGACTTTCTGTAATAGAGAAAAAAATGAAATTGGATCCCCACCTCATACTATATACATAAACTCCAAACAGGTTAAATCTTTAATTATTAAAAGTTAAAAAATAAAGCTAATAAATTAGAATATAGGATAATATCTCTGTGATAGGAAAAGATTTATCATGACTGCCAAAACTTAATCCATGAAGTACTTACTAAAATGATGGATTTGATGACAGCAAAGTGGACAGGTGGTCAGTGAAGTCATCCATTCGATCCAGGTCACTCAGGTCCCAACCCCTCCTGGCTTCAGGTGTGAGTGAGATGGCACTTCGAACAGTGCTGTTTTGGAGGCTGCCTAGCCCCGGAGGCTTTGGAGCAGGCTTCTGTGGGAGGTGGGCGGGGATGGTAACCCCTCACCCCAGTCCATAGTTCTGACATCCATACACTGATACACTATCTTGACTATCACAGCTGTATAAGTCTTGAAATCAGGTTGTGAAACTCCTCCAAATTTACCTTAAAAAAAAAAAGTTTCTGTAGCCATTTTGTCTTTTGCATTTAAATATAAAATTTAAAATCAGATTGTCATACGAAAAAAGCCCACTGGAATATAAATTGGGATTGCATTGAATCTATAGATCAATTTGGGAAGAACTGCTCTCTTAACGATTGAGTCTTCTATGGTGTATATCTCCATTTGCTTAGGTCTTTCTAGTTTCTTTCAACAAGGTTTTATATAGTTAAGCATACAAACAAACATATTTTTGTACGATTCATCCCTAAGTATTTCTCTTTTTTTGGTTAATCTTCACCCAAGGATATTTTTCCATTGATTTTTAGAGAGAGTGGAAGGGAGGGAGGGAGGGAGAGAGAGAGAGAAACATCAATGTGAGAGAGACACATCAATTGGTTGCCTCCCGCATGACCCCGACTAGGTGCTGGGGATCGAACCTGCAACCCAGGCATGCACACTTGACCGGGAATCAAGCTAACCTGTGACCCTTCGGTCTGCAGGTCGATGCTCTAACTGCTGAGCCAAACCCGCCAGGGCCTAAGTATTTTATTTTTAAATGTCATTTTAAATACTATTGATTACAACATTAGTTTCTGTTTTTTTTTTTTTTTTTTGTATATTCTTAGGGATTTTCTACAAAGACAATCATGTCTTCTGTGAATAAAGTTAGTTTTAGGTCTTTCTTTCCCATTTGTATGCCCTTTGTTTCTTCCCCTGTCTTTATTTCATTGGCCAGGACTTCCAGTACAGCGTTGAATATGAGTCATGAGAGGAAACCTTTCTGCCTTTTTCCTGGTCTTAGAGGGAAAGCATTCATTCTCCCCCATTAAGAATGATGCTGGACACAGGCTTGTCAAAGATGCTTTTTATCAGGTTGAGGAACTTCCCTTCTATTCCCCGTTTGTTGAATTTATCTCTTCTTTTGAAATTATGAATAGATACTGAATTTTTCAAATATATTTTCTGCATCCATTGAGATGATTATGTGGCATTTCTCTTTTATTGGATTATAATGATCAATTCATTGGTTTTTTAAAAATTTTAAACAAACTCAGAATTCCTGAGATAAAGCCCGCTTTTATATATTTCTAGATTTGATTTGCTAAAACTTTGTGATGGGTTTTGCGTGAGTGTTCAGGAGGGATATCGGTTTGGGACTCCCTTTCTGTGGCTCTCTCTTTTTTTAAATCCCCATAGTCAGTTTTTGTTTGCTGCAATTGCCCCGACCCCTGGTTCTTCAAGCCAGTAGGGTTCTTCTATCCACAGCTTTCGATCCACGTTTTACCCACCCTACGTGGGGCAGACTGGAGCCTGTCTTCAGGCTTAAAGCCATACAGATGGGATACTTACCCAGTGCTGTTCACTTCCTGTAAGCTTTGCCTCTCCCCTCTGGTCTGCCTTCAGTTAGTGTCAGAACTGGTGGTGGTTCCCTACAGAAGGTTGGTCAGAGAGGAGTTATTTGGCCCTGACCAGAGCAGAGCCTCAGAGGAATGGCACTGGATAGCCAAGAACTCTCTTCCTGCCGGTGTTCCCACTGCCGTGCCTCTGTTAGTCCCTGAGACTCAGGTGGAGGAGAGGGTGCAGAGGAAAATCTACATTGAGAGTCCAAATTGGAAATCACTAGCAAAGCACCAAGTGTCCGCGAAAACCTAGACTCTTCGGTCTCGAGGTTTCTGCTCAGGACTAGGCTGGCAGTATGGTCCAAGCTCCCAGCCCAGCAACTCCTTTGGGAAAAGAGAGCCTCATTCCCAGTAATTCCAGCAAAAGTCTCAGGACTGAGCCTGATTGGTCTGTCTTGGGTCAGGTGACCACCCCTGAACCAGTCGCTGAGGCCAGCAAGCAAGGGGCAGGGCTCTGACTGGCCACCCCAGTCACCTAGACGGAAGACAGAAAGGGCCTTCCCAGGAAAAGGCTGGGGCTGTTCCCAAGAGCTGAGAGCTGGGATGCTAGATACGCATGTAATCAACAGACCTCTACAGTGAGTTCTTCTCCAAATTCCAGAACCAGAAAGGCCACTCCTTCCCCTCTGCCTGCAGCCCTGATACCGAGGAGACTATTCTTGTTTCAAGAAAGAGAGAAAGACTTGGCAATAGCCCCGCGTGCAGACGACTTGATAAAATATTTCTTGTTTTCTCAAGTTTACATAGACCAAGTTTTCACTGTTGCTATGGGGTGGGTTGGCAGAGAGGTGAAATAAATCTGTGTCATTTATTTTTTCTGTGCGTCGAGTATATTTCCGCTTGCTTCTCGTGGGCGCGCACACACACACGCACACACGCCCGCACATATAGGCTTTAATAAAATACTTCAACTCCTTTAATGCTCTCTGTGGAAGGAATAAATATGTACTGTACTTTCAACTTCTGTTCTTTGAAATACCATATGGTCTGCGCTGTGAGCTTAAAATACTCTGGTGAGCCGATGCTTTCATGAAATAGGCAGCCAGGTGGAGCCTTCCCCGCCAATCTCACAAGGTTAATTAATCCTTTAAAATACAGCGTGCGGGGCTGCCTGCCCGGGCAGGCGGGCTCTGTCCAAGGGAGGCGGGCCCCTTGGCCTCCGCCGGGCAGGGAGGGGGTACAAAGGCACACAGGCCGGCGAGGCGGGCCGGCCGCTGTCGATGGCGCCTTTGATGGCTGTTCAGCCACTCAGATACTCACAGTTTGTGTCCTGCATAATCAGGAATAACAGGCTGATGGTTTGCATGAATAACTAAGTTTGTCATTGTGGTTAATTTTCCTCCAAATAAAGGCCCCCCGTCTCTTTGGGCCGATGCATATTTATAAAGGGCATGGAAATAAGATGAAGGAGGCTGGATGGTGGGGAGAGGCACCTGGGGAGGCGGAGGGGTGGCTGGGCCCTGAAGTCGCAGAGGCCTGGCTTCTAGTAGGGCTGGCGGCTGGGAGCCGGGAGCCGAGCTCAGTGGATCCTGGAGGAAGGAGCTGCTGGGAGCGGTGGCGGCCTCTTTGCTCGAGCCACTTGACCCAGGCCTCAGGGTCCTCGGAGGACTGCCATCTCCAAATGAGGCAGAATATTTAGAATCAGAGCAGGAAGAGATGCTGTGTCCATCCCACAGCTATAGTGAGCAAATGTGCTTTAGAGAGACTCTTCAGTTTTCTTGTGAAAAACATAGTTGTATTGTGCTGTATGTATTTTGGTATCAAAAAGTGTTACATCATTCACTGTAAACACTTTAAATAGGCGACGGCTCTCGTAACCTTGTGGCATTTCTTTCCGATTCTTTTCACAGACTGTCCCTGGGGTCTCAGAGTGGCCCAGCCTCCTCCTTGCTATGCCTTTCAAGGGGGCCAGGTAGGGGTGAGGAGGGGCTCAGACCCTGCCCATCCACCAGCTGTTCCCTGGCAGCACCCCAAGCGACGTCTTCTCAGTGGCCAGTAGGTGGCAGCTCTGAGCCTTTCTCCTTCCTGGTTCCCAGACCTTTCACAGGTTAGGTCCAGAGGGCTGGTGAAGGGCCAATGGCTATTGAGACACAATGTCCACTAAGTCCCTTCTGATTCCATATTTAACATTTAAATATATCATTAGTTAAATGTGGTGAATGTTTAATTAAACACCATCACAGCCACTGTGACTCTCCACTCTGCATCATTCAAATACAAGTCAGCCTGCTCTGGGGCCCCCCACCCCCTCCTAACACTGCAGCCAGTCCTGGTGCCTCGTGGGAGGACTCTACTTTGGAGCCGAATTCTGAGACTTAGGGCACCCTGTGCTCTGGGCACTAGCTTTTGATTAGATATCAGTAAACAGAGTCTCCCCACTGCCCCCCAAAGAGTTCCCTTCCCCGCACCCGTCCCCTCCCCCCTCTCCATGTAGACAGTGAAAACTGGCTCCCCTGGAGGCCCTGTGGTCACCAGTCTTCCTGTCGGTGATAAGAGGGTCTGACCTTGGCCACATAGATGGACAAGTGATCCTTGCTGGCCGATCAGAACTCTTCCCCAGGATTTTCCTAGCTGGAGTTAGAGGGAAAGACTAGTTCTTTCCAGCTCTAAGGCTCTGAGGAGCTAAGCTGGGGACCTGAGGCCATGTTCTCGCAGCCAGAGGAAGCCTGCCCACAGAAGAATGGGTGTGGCGTGTGAACTGGAAAGATGGAGCCTACGACAGTTGTCGAGTCTCTGGATCCAGCTGTCCCTGCAGACAGAACCACCCTGTTCCTTCTGGGTTAGGACAGGTGGGTCAATGAGTGCCCATCGGTTTAAGCCAATTGAAAGCTTCTTGCCACTCACAACCAAGAGGATTGACTGACACCCTCCCCCATTACCATCCTGTCGCTTGTGTACAGACAAAATGACCTTTGTTTAACTGTAAATGATGCTGTAGCAGCTCATTTACCTGCCAGCACAGTGGATTAGCTTTCCTTGGACGTGGCCTCTGCTCCTGGGAATAAACGAGGCACCTGCCTGAAAGGGTGCCCCCTGTGGCTGGTAACTGCTGCTGCACCGCCCCTCCCGTCTGCGTCTGCCCTCCACTCCGCACTGACCATGTTGGGTCCAGGCTCCTGCAGTCCTTGCGGCTGTCGCCCCGGGGTGCCCGCTTACTTCACCCTTACCTGCGGAAGAGGGAACTCCCTTCCTGACAGGAGCAGCAAAGTTCCGGGATCAGCTCGGATTGGGTGGGCTCTGGCTATGTGCCCACTCCTGAACCAATCACTGTGGCTGTGGGGAGATGCCTTGATCCACTCAGCTAAGCACAGTGCCGGCCCAGGGGGGGGGGTGGAGTCAGATGGACCCAGAGAGGGAGGGTGGGTCCCCAAGAAAAGTTGCAGTGCTGTTATCTCAAGAAGAGGGAGTGGGGCTAGGGGAAAGGAGGGTTACCGTTGCCTGGGACCTTGCCCTGCAGAGAATGCCCCCCAGGTGCTGGAGCGGAGGCCAGGCTGGTGCAGGAGGAAGGGAGCCTGAGGGAATCTGGGTTCCCCAGCCCGGAGAAGTGGTGGGGTTAGCATCACTCGTCCTTCCCCTGGCGGAGGGGGGTGGGAGGGTAGGCACAGTGTGAGCTGAAGCTGGTGATGGCAGGTTTCTGCCGCAGCCAGCCTAACGCACTGAGAAAGCACTGACTGGGTACTTGGGAGGCTTGGGGCAGGTCTGGGGTCTGGCTGCTGGGAACCATCCAACCATCTGACCATGCCCAGCAGAGGCAGAGCTGGGTGGCAGGTGCCGAGCCCAGAGATGTTCCCCCCAGGAGAAGGGAGAGAGGCCATTCACGGCCATAAAGCCAAAGAATTGGGAGTCACTGATAACTGAAAATAAACACTGTGATCGATACTAAATAATACTTGTTCTTCATATCATCTATTATCTCTCTCCCCTCCTGTTTCAACCATGCCATAAATCAGTGGGTTAGGGCAACAGCCAGTTCTCATTTCTAAGGACCGCGTGGGTGGTGGGCTCAGTGGGTGGTTCTGTTCCACGTGATGTTGGCTGGGGTCATGCAGATGGCTGTGTCCAGCCTGAGCCAGGCCCAAGCTGGACCACGAGATGGTTTTGCTTGTGTCTGGTGCACAGCTGAGGTGGCTGGAAGGGCCAAGGGCTGGCGGGGCTCCTCTCTGGGTGGGGGCGTTAGACTTCTCACATCATACTCTGGGCCCTAAGAGACCCAAGTCAAAGACTGCCACTTCTCACAGCGAGACCCCCGCTGGCCCAGCTCCCTTCTGCCCCCCTCGGTTAGTCTGAGCACCGTGCAGGCCAGCCAGTCGCAGGGACAGGAGTCAGCCCTCCTGATGGGAGGGGGGCCTGTGCAGGCAGCCAGGGTGGGCTGTTGGTGGCCACACCTGGAGACCATGTACCATGTCTCCCACGTGGACACTGGGACAGTTCCTGGCACATGACAGGTGTTCCACACATGTCGTTTGAACGAACTGGACTCAGTCGGCCAATGTTCAGCTTGTCGGCAGACCCGTCCCGGGACAGGCCCAGCACACCGTGGAGTTGCCTGTGAGGAGAGGCCCGTGCTCCCCGCCTGCGGCCTGGCAGCCTGGGGGCCCTGTCTTCACACAGGTGCAGGTCTGTAGAGGATGAAAAGGAGACCTCGGATTAGCTGAGCAGAGCGGTGGGACGACTACCTTCCTGGCCCTGGTGGCCTTCCAGCCTGGATTGTTACCTGGGGGGACTTCAGGGAGTCCCTGCGCTCCTTGGGGCCCTGGTTTCTCCAGTCTGTGGAGCGTGCTCCTGGGGCCTGGAGACTTAATGGGCTGGAAAGGCCCTTTTAGTGCTGTGGTTTTATGATCAAAAATACCAATTCAGCCCTGGCCGGTTTGTCTCAGCAGTTAGAGCGTCAGCCCGTGGACCGGAGAGCCCCAGGTTTGGTTCCCGCTAAGGGCATGTACCTCCGTTGCGGTTCATCCCCGGCCCCCGTTGGGGTCGTGTGGGTGGCAGCCAGTTGATGTGTCTCTCTCACATTGATGTTTCCCTCCCTCTTCCTTCTCTCCCTCCCGCTCTATCTGAAGATAAATGCAAAAGTGTCCTCAGGTAAGGATAAAAAAAACAAACAAAAAAACGAATGCAGCCCTGGCCGGTTTGGCTCAGCCGTTAAGGCATCGGCCTGCGGACCTATGAGTCGCGGTTCGTCCTGGGCCCTGGTCGGGGTCGTGCAGGAGGCAGCCAGTCGATGTGTCTCTCTCTCACCTATGTTTCTCTCTCTCCCTCCCTCCCACTCTATCTGAAGATAAATAGAAAAATATCCTCAGGTGAGGATTTAAAAAAAACAAAACGATTCATTCCTTTATATATTGGTGCTGAGTTTCAGGCACTGTGCTGGGACCCAGAAAAAGGAGGTCACAGTTAGTGACATCACAGCCTTGTAAACAGACAGGAGAATGTGACCAGTACATTGGAAGGGGCGGACACGTCCCCCTCGAGGTCAGACTGGTTCGCACGAGCTTGGGCAGGAACCGTGGTTCACTGCTGTCCAGCAAATTCACCTGCTGGAGGTTCAGAGCTGACTCTGAAGCCCCACCCCTAGACACCGACTGAGTGGGTCTGCAGCGCCGCGTGGGGTGGATTGTGCCAGGAGCTCTGCAGCTAATTCTGATGTGCCCGGGCTCTCTGGTCAGATTGCTAGGTGGACGCTGGGTCTACGCTCGGCTCCAGTCTGGAACCACTCAAAGGCAGGGCCCAGCCCCTTCTCCTTGCTCTCCCCTCCAAACACCCCTCCCCTCCTTGGAAGGGGAGCCCCGGGGACCGGGGTGCAGCCTCCCACTGCCGGGGCCTCTCGTGGCCCCCCGGCCCTCAGTCGCTCCTGTTTCCTTGGTGGTTGTGTGTCTTTGCTCGTCTCTGGAAACCGGTGGGCTGGTACCTGTGTGGCCTGGGAGGGTACTGCCAGCACCTGGGGGAAAGGCAGAAATGTCCCAGGTCACACAGAGCTGCCACACTGCCCACAAGATGCCAGGAGCTCAGCCCGCAAGGGTGGTGTTACGGAACAATATTCACGCCATTTGCTGGTGATCGTAAGGCAGACCTCATTCCGGGCGCGAGGCAGTTGGTGTGGGGCCCACCGAACGGGGTCTAGAACTGCAGGAGAGAGATTAGTCTCAACTCCACATATAAGAAAAGTGGGAATTAGCCCGGCCGGGGTGGCTCCGTGGTTGAGTGTCAACCCTGCACCAAGAGGTCGCTGGTTCGATTCCCGGTCAGGGCACATGCCCAGGTTGTGGGCCTAATCTCCAGTGGGGGGCATGCAGGAGGCGGCCAATCGATGTTCTCTCTCATCGATGTTTCTATCTCTCTCTCCCTCTCCCTTCTTCTCTTTCTAAAATCAATAAAGAAAAAAAATTTAAAAAAAGGAAAGTTGAAATTTATAGCCAAGGAGCAGGTGGGAGTCAAGGGATGGAAAAATTGCTGAGAGGAAACATCGGGGTGAGGGAGATTCTGGCTAAACCCACCTGACAGGATTCTTGCTGAAGGCAGCCAAGTGAGCAGACATCAGTGGGGTTTGGGGGGGGTGGAAAATGAGGAACCTGATTAGTTACAGAGGGTGAGCAGATGTGGAGGATGGGGTTCTGGCTAGACTGACATAGCTGGATTCTTGCTAAGCTGGACAATCAGAGACAAACACACAACTCCAAAAGGTGCAGTCTAGTGGAAAAAGAGTTCAGGGGAGCCCAGGTCAAGTTTGGTGGGGGAGAGAGTCTCTGTCAGTGTCCAGGGAAGGCAGGAAACCTGGCACCCCATCTTGGAGAACACAGGAGCCGGGGGTGGAGTCCACACTGGGGGACAAGGAAGTGAGGGAGCAGGGAGCATCAACCAAAGCTGAGAGTTCTTGAGATGAGCTGGGTGGCCTGGGGTGGGAAGACCTATCAGGAACTAAAGAAATAAGATGATTTAGAAATTGAAGTAGTCAACCCATCAGGGGACAGGCAGGAATCTGGAAGCTAGGAACCCTTCAAAAATCTCTTTTCAGCCCTGGCCAGTTTGGCTCAGCAGTTAGAGCATCGGCCTGCGGACCAGAGAGTCCCAGGTTCGGTTCCCGCTAAGGGCATGTACTTCGGTTGCAGTTTGTCCCCGGCCCCGGTTGGGGTCGTGTGGGTGGCAGCCAGTCGATGTGTCTCTCTCACATCGATGTTTCTCTCTCTCTCTCTTCCCCCCTCTCTCCCTCCCGCTCTATCTGAAGATAAATGCAAAAATGTCCTCGGGTGAGGATAAAAAGAAAAAAAAAAAAGAAAAAAAATCTCTTTTCAATTTTAATTGTTTTAGCATCTAGATATAAAGATGATTCTGCGGATCTCCATAATTGCTTTCCCCACCTTGACGGACACGTGTGTTATTTCGTTTGTTGCCTTACACACAAAGCTGCGTGACATAACCTGCCCAGATGTCTTCAGATGCTGATATTTCCAGGGGAGTCTGCAGAGTGGGGGTGCTGGGTCCCGGAGACATTCGAGCTGGAGCAGGGACCTTTGGTGTACAAGACTGAAAAAGATCCCTCTGCTGAAACGCTCTTTCAGTTTTGTGTAGGCAATCATCTCAGTGAATGTGGGCTTCTCGTTCTGGGTTGGAGGCTAAGCTTGGGTCCCCCGAATGCCCAGGCATTGGGGTGTGGTGGGAATGTGTGGCTCCCCAGCTTCAGCAACGGCATGGGCTCTTGGACCCTTCTGTCCAAGCAGCTCCCTCTCCGGGTTCTGGGGTTGGCGTTGGAATTATGTCGGGGCCTTCTCGCCACCCAACTGCCACAGTCCAGCATCTCAGGAGAGGACCTGCTGACCACAGGGGGCCACCTAGCTGCCCTTCCCTTCTCTCTCCCGGCCAACACCTGCCATTTTCTGTGTCCCTATGAAGCTACCCATCTGGACCCCAGCCCAGATCTTTTCTGAAGGGCAGTGAGGGGAACACCTTTCTTCTTAAACTCCTTTCTGCTCTCCTAATGTTTCTTCAAACCTTCTCTCTGGGCCCAGTGTCTTCTCTGTGACTGAAGGGTGGGAGCTTAGGACACTAAAGCTGTACAAATACTTGTGTGGTCCCCCTCGCACCTCTCTCCTGAGATAGTGAGCAAAGTGGCCCAGCCACCTGCGTTGGGTCAGGGAGGGGGAGGACAAATTAACAAGTGAAGAGAAATAAAATGGGATACTATGTAAACATTCTGCCATAAAGAGTTAACATGGTAATATGGAATGCACAATTGAAAGTATGTAGCAAGTCATCCTCTAAGGACCTCTCTCTATAGGTGTCTATTACCTTTCTACCTTTCCCTGACGGTGTCTGCAGGAGCCAGCCTCCGGGCTTTCTCTATGCTCACCCTGCCCCTTCGAGTCAACCCACAGCCCTCCCGGCATCAGCTCCGGTCTGCAGAGTGCGGCTCCGGCTGGGGGCCACCTCCCTGGGCGCAGACGATGCTGGCTCCTGGGTCATTCATCGCCCCTTGGCCAAGCTGGGCTCTGAGACCACCCTGTTCCGCTCTAAAGGCGCATCGCTGGGAAGGCAAACTCTCCCCAGTGCTTAGAGATGGGAACTTGCCCCTCCCTCGTTCTGTCGCCCCTACCCCACATCATCCCACCTCCAGCCGGCCCCGAAAGTTCCTAGGACCTGCCTGGGAACCTGCACCCACTCTTGGCCAAGCGCATCGCTGCTCGGCTCCAGCCAGGCTCTGGGCGTCGTTGAGCGTGAGGCCCGGCCTGGGCCTCGGGGCCAGAAGACCCCGCACCAGGCCTCGGGGCCAGAAGACCCCGCACAGGGTCCCTCCCGGCCATCCGCCACCGGTGCATCCTCCGCAAGGTCCTGGACCTGTCCGGGCCACACTTTCCTTGGCTGTCTAGTGGGGTGACAGTCCCCACTCTGGTCGGGGCGGCAGCGAAGCGCGAGGGGTGTGAACGCGCTGGCTAGAGGGAGCCCCTCCTCCTGCAGCCGCCGCCGCCCGCCCGCGGGGTGGATTGCTCGTGAGCATCCCGGCCTTGGCCAAAGCCAATCAGCACGCGCGCCGGGAGCCGCGTGCGGTCGGCGCCCCACGTCCTGAGCTACCCGCCGGGGATGGCGCGGGCCGGCCGGGCGGCAGGAGGCGGCGGTCCCACTCCCGGGGGGCGCGCCGCGGGTGGGCTCCACGGGCTCCGGGGGCTCCGGCTCCCGCCGTGTCCTGTGCTCCTTCTCAGCGGAGCGATCGCAAAGCGTCTGCTGCCATCTGGTGGAGGCGCCGGGGCAGCTGCGGCGCAGGGCTCACAGGTCCCCCACCCAGAGCTCCCCACCTGCGCCCCACGGTCCAGAGCCTCACGCCTCCGCGCTGCTCCGCGTTTCGCAAGCAGAGTGGGGCCCCGAGAGGGGCAGTGCCGTGCAATGGTCGGCACCTGGCTGCTGGGTGACGTGCAGCCGGGCCCTTCCTTCTAAACCCCGTTTTCTCATCCGTGAAGGGGGCGGACAGAGGCGCGCGCCTGCGGAGCCTGGGCAAGGATTGCCTGGGCAGAGGCGTGGGAAGCCCCCAGCCCGTGGTAAGAGCTTGATAAAGACTTGCTATTCGCTGTGGCTCTTTGAAAATCCCAGTCTTTCTCGATCTCCCTCCCTCCCTCCCTCCCTCCCTCCCTCCCTCCCTCCTCTCATCTCCATCAGCAGCGGGCAGTGTTGGCCACAGCTGGGTTTACTGTTTCTCAGTCTGCACACTGGGGACCCGATGCCAGCCTCTCGGTCAGGATGAGGTGATAGTGTCAGGATGCCTCGCCTTTCTGAGGATAGGTGCGCTTGTCCTCCCTGGTCTCTGGGGCTTTCTACATCTAAGGTCCCAGCCGAGAATTTTCTACCAGAACAGAAACTCTCCCAGCTGTGCCCAGACGCGGAGGCTCTGCCCCAGGTCTCGGGGACAGGGCCGGCTTTTTGAGCAAAGGGCATCTGGGTAGCCTTTCTGCAAACCCCCTCCCCAGGGTCACAGACCAGAGGGCCCAAAGCAGGGGGCATGCTGTCCTCCAAAAATGGCTCACTGAAGCAGGTGGCCCATCCCTTTAGTCATATGGTGGACCATTTGAGGAAGATAAACTTCCCTTAGGGAAGAAAAGGATCTTTGGATCCATTCATGCACCGGGCACTGTCCCCAAGACTCTGTCCGGTGTGTGCATGCTGTCGTACACACAATTCCCGCCTTACTTATCAGCACGCAGCCAGAGGGGCCTCAGGAACCCGTGTGACAGCCAGGTACCCGCGGCGGAGGGGGACCTCGCAGGCAGCTGCTGCCGCTCCACCTAGGAAGACGCGCTCCCATTCAAAGGTATCAAATATTTGCCTAGCTGTTCAACATTTCCTCAAATAATATACTCACGGCTAATTCATATCGAGACTCGACGTCTTCATCTCTCCCAGGCCTCCCTCCTGGATTAGCTGGCTTGTCTATTCCGGGAGAAAGTTGTCCTACATTCTAAGAATAGGTCCTGGAGTCTGGACACCTGTGTGCAGGCAGCAGAGGCTTTTATTTATCTTGAGGGCCATCCTCTGGGGACAGCTGCAGCAGAGCCCAGAGAGACGCTGGGGAAGCAGCCGGGCAGGATGCTCAGGTGGGTGAGGAGGCCAAGTCCTCCTGAGACTGCTGCTGGCTGCTGCCTTTCAAAGGAAAGGAGTCTGCTCCCAGGGCTGCCCCCCCCCCCACCCGACCTCTGAGGGAATACAGGCCTGTCAGCTCAGAGGCCAGGGCCCTCCTGCACATCTGTCCCTTCCCCTCAAAGTTAGAAGCCCAGGGTGTCCCTGTATCAGCCAGAACCTGGCAAGAAGCAGGTGGTACACTCATTCGGGCCACTCGGGACTTCTTTACAGAGGGAACCACGGAGGAGGAGCAGCAGCCTGGTCCAGCGGCCCAGGAAGGAGAAGCTGCCGGATCTGGAGACCAAGGTGGCCGTGTGGAGAGTGCCCTCTGACAGGAGATGACCCCAGGGGGAGGAGTCTGGGGATGACCACCCAGTGACTCTCCTCCGTTCCCAGTCTCCTGCTAGGTTCCCCTGGGGTCCACCCCATCCAGAAGGCAAAGCACTGTGTTCCTGTGAGGGAGGTATGGAGGGGACACATTTGGCCTCCTGTCCCTTTCTTGGGACCTCTCCTCCTCACTGGCCCTTTTATGTCTGTCTGCGCTGGCCATCGTCTCTCTCACTGACTCACCTTCTCTTGGTTCCCCCAGATATGCTCTCCCCCAGTGCTGTGCCATGCGGAGGGTGGGGGTGGGTACCTGCACCTGTCTCACATGGGCCAGTTGCTGTCCTCACTGTCACCTCCACCACAGAGGAGGGAGAATGGCAGGGCCCTGGAGACAGCTTTCAGCACACTCGGCTCTCTGAATGAGGCTAATGAGCAGGGCTTTCCCCGATTACCTCAAGGGCTTCCTCGGCCCTTCCTTTCATCCTTGCTGCTGTGGGCTCAAGGGGCCACGTGCTCACCTGACGAGCTCGGGAGGCCTTCGTGGCGGCCTTGCAAACTCAAAGGCCTAAAGGAACCACAAGGGATGGTCTGAAATGTCAACTTTTTAGCTAAAAGCAGTTTCTGGCAGGTAGTCATGTCCCAGCCAGCATCTTCCCCGACAAGGTCAATCTTTACCTTAACTGAGCCTGTCTGTTGTCTTTCTGCTTCTGCAATAACATATCTGGAATGTCAGAGTAATTTTCCTTTTTCCAGACCTGTCAAAGCAAAGGCACCCATCTGTGGAGACCGCTAATCCCCTCATTGGTGTTTTTTTTTATCCTCACCCGAGGACATTTTTGCATTTATCTTCAGATAGAGCGGGAAGGAGAGAGGGAGGGAGAGAGAGAGAGAAACATCGATGTGAGAGAGACACATCGAGTGGTTGCCACCCACACGATCCCAACCGGGGCCGGGGACAAACTGCAACCAAGGTACGTGCCCTTAGCAGGAACTGAACCCTGGTCTCTCTGGTCCGCGGACCGACGCTCTAACCGCTGAGCCAAACCAGCCAGGGCCCCTCATGTTTTTGAGTTCATTGTTGACCGTTAACTGTCCTGTACCCGCCTATGTAAAAGATGGATATATCTATCATTTTACTTTTCATCCAATCCCAGAGGTTTCCTCGCTTTGCTTTCTCCCGCCTCCCCAATCACCAGTGGATTTCATGTACCCACTGACGGCTTTTCTTTTGATTGTGATGTATAAATTAAGGTTCAAACTGCCCTTCTCCGGAGTGTTATCTCAGTCTGTTGAGGTTCTGCTTCCTGGCATTTGTCGATAGTTTTGGCTCAAATAAACTCACAAAGATTTTTCACAGGTTTGAATGCTTCTTACGCGGACACCACCTTGGCCCGGAATTAGTGAGGAGCCTGCTGGTCCCGGCAGCACCCCTGGCCACCAGCAGGCCCCTCCCGAGTGCTCCCCCTGTGTGCCCAGCCGGCCTGAGTGGGGTGGGCACCTGTGCTCAGAGCCTCCGTCCAGCTGGGGGCACGATCCCCCCTCACCACTTGGCCATTGACCAGGGCACCCAGGGCCACGGCAGGGCTCTGGGCCAGACCTTGGGTGTTGACATGGCCAGGAAGGATCGAATGCACAGACGGGAGGTTGTGGACCAGCCCCTGTAAGCCTCCGCTTCCTCTCCTGTTGCACAGGTGAGGGCCTGCCTTGGGGGCCGCTTAGGGATGCCAGCACTCGCACAGCTGGGTATTGTGAAGGGGCAGGGACTTCCACCCCCTCTGTGCAGATAAAAGGGAAAAGGTGGGTCTCCAGGTGGGGGCTGAGAGCGCAGACCTCAGACAGCAGGAGCGCGGCCTCCGCCCTCAGCTCCCGGTCTGAATGGGATAACATAATCCCCAGAAGGACTGTCCTGTCTGAGGTGTGGCCACAGGGAGGGCACCCCCGTAACAGCTCACCACACCACTTTCCAGGTCTGGGGCGATGCTCACAGCCAGCTAACGCAGGATGAATTTTCGCGTTATTTTTGCTTATTTTTAAGTCCGTTGGGTGCATTGCGGCTGACGCTGTTCTGACATTTTTCTTCCCTCATTAAGAACGCTGCCCCTGGTGAGTTACCTGTGCCTGGCTCAGAGCAGAAAATAAATATCGCTGGCATCTACTCTCCCGTGTTCTCTGGGTGTAATTAAGAAAAAGGCACCTGCAGAAGAGAGAGAACAGGGTAGAAAACAGTCTGGTGGTTACTCCTCTCGAGAACTCCCACCCTTAAAGTCATCTCATTGTCACCCCCATGGGACCCTCTGCACCTGTCAGGGCCTCCCTGACACCACCCTCCAGGGACTTTTCCTTCTTGGCTTACTTTCCCTGTTAGCACATCTCTGGTCCCTGCTGTGGTCCACAGCCGCATTCTTTCCTGTGTCCAAGGCACCTGGTTTTCCTCTGGGGACCCACTGGTCACTGGGAAGTCATGCTCCTTTGAACACTCTGGGCTGCCCTGGTGGCCACTCTGCATAGGTGTGTGTGGAGGGGCCAGGAGAGGCAGCTCAAAGCCACCTCCTCGGAGAAGCCCTCTCTGACTACCCTTCCCACACCTGACATGTTGTGTCAGTCTTGTGCCCCTACAATGCGAGACCCCAAAGGTAGGGACCTGGTCAGATTTGCTCACAGCTATAGCCACACACCTACAGCTGTGCCGGGGGCGGGCTTGCTGCTGATAAGCATTTGTTATTCTTGATAACCTGCCTTTGCTGAACCTCTCACAGCTAAGAACGACTTTAGGAGAGTGGATAGGACTGCCACCCCAGCACAGGACACTGTGGGAGGCTCCGGTGCCGGGGCCAGCTTGGGGACCAGCTCTGGCTGCGGGAGCCTGCTCCCCTGTGTGCAGGACCCGTGGGAATGCCCGAGTTTAGGGCCCAGGGAACAGCCTCCAGTCAATGACAAGAGAAGCTGTTGACAGCTCAGCTCCCTTGCCCTGAGGTGGCTGAGGCCAGCAGGTCTGTGCTGGGTCGCCGGCAGCCGGAGCTGCTCCCTCCCTTCCCTGCCTGGAGATGCCCAACCCCACCCCCTAGCTCGGTCTGGGGGCCGGTCCTCTGCTGAAACCGCACAGCAACCTCTCAGTGGCGCATCCCCCATCGCAAAGGAGCACCCCATCCTCACTACTGGACGGGGTAGCCCACCCCAAGGAGACAGGAGTGTGCTGGTGGTCTCCTGCACTTCTGGTGTCGCATCTCAGGGCCCTGTGGAAAGCGGTGACAAAAGTTGCCATTTGGAAGGGTCTCGGCACCTGTGGGGGAACGGGGAGTGGGAGACGAGGCTGAGGCAGGAGGGACCTGGAGAAGCCACGGCCAGGGAGTCCGCTCCCCGGAGCCCGCTCTGCAGCCAGGTCTAAGCAGGAGGCTGGCGGGAGCCAAAGTTTTCCTGCTCCTCCTGCCCAGAGCTACTTCTGAGAGCTTTATTTTTCTTGCCAGTTTGGCTAAGAAGCGAAAAGCAACAATAGATTCCAACTGAAATAATTTGCATTTATGATGAAGACAAGGAATATCTACCTTGCATTTTCCCAAAAAAGAAAAATTAAACCCATTTTTAATTAACTGATAAACTATTAATCAAATTTTTGCAATGTTAGGTGACACATTATTCATTTAGATAGAATGGCTGTGAACTTAAACTAATCAAATCTGATTTGCCCACATAGGCTTGATTGAAATACATTTTAACTAGCATATACAAAGAGAAAAGCTCGGATTTCTTACCTAATCTTCAGAGTATACTGCTGAGTTAATAAGGGCAGTTAAAAAAAAAAATTGAGACCACCATTTCTTCATCTGCATATCAAAATCAAGAAGAACTTAATTGCAAAACACATATTCCTGAAATCTAATCATTACACGGCTTTAGGGTATTTTATTGAAGCATGTTAAATTATGGACAGAATATTAATGGGGGAGCTAATCAAACCCAATTAGTCACTTCTAACAATAGCCACATAAATATACAAGTCAGGTACTAGGGCACTGGAGCTGTGATGTAAAAGTATTAAAATGGTAAACCTATGGGATATTTATGAAGCCTTCATGTAGAATTTAAAGCCAAAAATGATTGGTGAAGCCACTTTAAAGAAGACAAGTTAGGCAGTACCCCACGATATTTGACGATAATTCACAAGTTTTCACTGGTTCTTCAGGTGCATTCGAATCCGGGAGGTTAGGGAGTCTATAATCAATCAATCAGCAAATTCTAATAAGGTGGCTTACCATATCCACGACCCAGTCTATTACTCTTGCATCCAAAGACTTTTTTGGGTCTTTTGTTTTCTGTTTCTTTCCAGGCCTGCTGGAAATGCAGGTGTGAGGCCTCCAGGCCTGGGAGAAGCTGAAGGAGGGGACAGAGTGCTCTGGGTGTGGGAATTTGTTGTCCGTGGTGTCTCCCTCCTCTCCCCCAGGGACAGAGCCAGGCAGGACCAGGCAGGGGACTTGCTGCCTGCTGGGCTTCCTCTTCCTCCCATAGGTGATGCTTTGGGAATGGAGTTGAAGGGCCCCAGGGAGTCCCAGCCTTGGCCTGTGAGGCGTCTTGGTGGAAGATTCCAAGCCTGAGAGCCTGGCCAAAGCAGGTAAGTAGCACCAGACCTGGGAGTCCCCCCTGCAGAGACTTCCCCCGTCTTCTCTTCTTTCTTCTTCTTCTTTTTTTAAATAATGAGTGTTTTAAAGTATGTTTTTATTGATTTCAGAGAATGAGGAAGGGAGAGGGAGAGAGAGAGAGAGAGGAACATTGATGTGAGAGGGACACATCGATCAGCTGCCATCCGCATGCACCCATACTGTGGAGCAAACCCCAGATCTGGGTGTGTGCCCTGCCCGGGAACCACACTGGCAAACTTCTGGTGCACTGCGCGACACTGAAACCAACCGGGCCACTCGGCTAGGGCTCCGTGCTGCTTTTCAGGCGCGGTGGAATGGTCCTAGACTCCAGCCGCCACAAATGCCGGCACTGTAGTTCACGGTGGGACGATCCCAGCGCCCCCCTCCCCCCAATCAGCAGGCTGCAGACCTCACAATTCCTTGTGCTGGCTCCTGTCCTTTTCTGGTGTCCAGTCCAGACCCCTCCCTCCCCCTCCTGTCCCTCAATGGGACGGTTCAACTGCAGTCTATGTGCTGTCTCTGCTGGCCTCTGCGGGAGTGGGGGCCCCTATTCTGTGGGAGTGGGGGCCCCCTCCTCTGCGGGAGTGGGGGCCCCTATTCTGTGGGAGTGGGGGCCCCGTCCTCTGCGGGAGTGGGGGCACCTATTCTGTGGGAGGAGTGGGGGCCCCGTCCTCTGCGGGAGTGAGGGCACTGTCTTCTGTGGGAGTGGGGTCCCCATCCTTTCCACACGCTTTCTGTCTCCCTCCCCTCTCCCTTCCTCCAGCTTCCCCTGATCACCTCGCAAACAGAGGACCTGCACCCGGGACCTCCTCTTAGGTCTGCTGGGCACCCTGCACCCAGGGTCTGCTGGATACTGCAGTGTCATGTCACTGTGTTTATAATAAAACATTCACACACGTTTTAAGCAGATAAGACAGACATAAAATAAGCAGTATTTAAAATAACTTGTTTATTGACAACACAGCCCTTTTTACTCTCACCTAAATATTCATCATGATATTCTCGGTGAGTGGCACTGTGATTAAACACGCTTCATTATTTCTGAAAATCCTGATGAACACTTTGGGATGTAGCAATTTAGAAGCCCGGTCTGGTTTCATTTCATTTTAATACTTGTTTTCAAGGTTTTGATATGAAAAAGGCGCTTCGGAAAGATGCGTGGGTCCAAAGGAGAGCAGGTGTCCGTCCCCAAGTCACGCGCTCACTTCCAGGGCCATCCGCGGGCCAGGCGGAGGTTTCTGTGACAGTCTCGCCAGCACCCCCTTCCCTGTGGTCGGCAGTGCTCCCGGATTGGAAAGAGTTGCACTCTTACGTTTTCTAGATTTCTTTCCAGAACAGTTGCAGAGTCAAAGGGTTTGTGCAAATGACAGTCTTAGTTCACGCTCCCAAAGCTGTGCTGAGTCACATCCCACCGGCATCGTGTAAGCATCTACCTTTCCTCACAGTCTCTAATACAAGAGGTTAAAATATTTAATTTTTATTGAGCCAATAAATAAAATATAATATCTATTTAAATTGAATTTGCTGAGTATCAGAGCGGTTTAATAATTTTCTGTATATGCGTCGGCCAATTTTATGTCCTCTTCTCTGAATGGTGCCTTCATATTCTCTGTTCACTTTATAACAAGTCTTTTGTCTTTTCTTGATTATCTGTAGAAGATTCTTACATATTCTGCCCATTACTCTCTTTTTTTTTTCTCCTCACCTGAGGACATTCCTCCATTTTTGTTCAGATAGAGTGGGAGGGAGGGAGGGAGGGAGAGAGGGAGAGAGAGAGAGAGAGAGAGAGAGAGAGAGAGAGAGAGAGAGAGAGAAACATTGATGTGAAAGGGACACATGAGTGGCTGCCTCCTGCATGACCCAACCAGGGCCGGGGACAAACCGCAACCGAGGTACATGCCCTTAGCGGGAACCGAACCCGGGTCTCTCTGGACCTCAGGCCGACGCTCTAACCGCTGAGCCAAACCGGCCAGGGATCTGTCCATTACTCTTTTATCTGTTAAACATATTGCAAATATTTTTATTGTGAGGCTTTAAAAAATAACTTCATGCCCTGGCTGGTTTGGCTCAGCGGTTAGAGCGTCAGCCTGCGGTCCAGAGAGACCTGGGTTCGGTTCCCGCTAAGGGCACGTACCTCGGTTGCGGTTTGTCCCCGGCCCTGGTTGGTCGTGCGGGTGGCAGCCACTCGATGTGTCCCTTTCACATCGATGTTTCTCTCTCTCTCTTCCTCCCACTCTATCTGAACAAAAAATGAAAAGAAAAAAAAAAAAAAATAACTTCATAGTATCTTTGTAAAGAGATGTTTAGTACAGTTAAATATGTTAATTTTTTCTTTATGTCTACTAGATTTGCCCAAGAATGTTTTTCTCATCCAAAAAGCATTTAAAAATTCTATCATATATTCTATTAAGTTTATAATACTTTTGATTGTTTTGAGTCTTTAAATCATCGGACATTAGTTTGGAATTATTATTTTGAGTTAGGTATAAGATTCTTTCTCTCAAAAACAATGCATAATTATTCCAACAATGTTTATCAAATAAAGACTCAATTACTACCCCCTCTTTCATTTGACACACCAAATTAAAATCAAATTTTATTTCAGAGTAGTTTCTAGAATTTCTGGCCTACTTGCTGATCTCTCACAGTCTTATGTCAACACTGTGTTTTTTGCCGCTGCTTCTGAAACCACGTGTAGGTGTCTGCAGGCAGAGTATGCCCAGTTGCTCTGTATGCACGTGTTCTACTCTTGGCGTTTACACTCCAGATGAACTTGAGAGCATTAACAAGTTCATAACAAAGCCTGTGTGCACGTTGCTTGGAGTTGCATCAGGTACAGAGACTAATTTGTAGGGAGTCACAGTCTGACCGTCCCGAGTCACTGCGTAGGATTTATAGCTTGCTTTTTAGAAATCCTTACTTGAATGATCTTCAGTAAAAATTGTTTGGTTTTCTTCAGGTAGGTTTTTCATAGTTCTTATTAGGTTGAGTTCTAGACTTTGGTTTTGCTCTTCTGAAATGAATCTATTGACGTGAGATTTTTTTTTCTGGGATAGTAGGACTAAACCCATGTATATAGCATTCATGATGTGAATGCATTTGCTGTCAAGGAGATATCTGCATGTATGCTATCCATTCATGCCATGACTCTTTGAGTGTGATTGCCTGTCTAGTTCTCTGTCTCCACTGGTTGATGTGTTTCAGGGCAGGAGATCTCTTCTGATGACTCTGTATCTACTATCTGGCGCATATCAACAGCTCACAACGCCTTTGCAAAATGAATGAATTAATGAAATAAAGTGGCACTGAAGGGCCTACACTGAGAGGACAAGTATCTTTTCCCTGAGTTGTGGACTCATGGATTCCCTTAAGTTCTCTCTGCTTTGCTGTGTTTATTTTTATTTTTGTGATATTATCTAGTACTTAAAAAAAAAGAAAGATGATTTTCACTTGGAAAAAGGAGAAAATCATAATGAAATAAAGAGTACCATAGGGTGCCCTTTGTGTATTGCATGTCAATTTAAAAAAGGAGAAAAATATGTAGACGCTAATAATGGCTAGGGAGGGAGGTGATTCACCTTTCTGGATGACTGGTTATCCCAAAATCAGAGGCTTGCTTTTGCTGTCTGTAAAATGGGATTCTTTTCGCCTGGACTTTTCTCTCTCTGACCCTGCCCATGCTCACGCTGAGCTCCTGGCCTCAGCAAAGCCCCACACAGTCAGGAGCAGTTAGAGGGCAGCTAGGGAAAGAAATTCTTCAGACACTGAGGTTGTTTCTACATTATGACGATCCAGGACACCCAAAGGAGGAAAGACAGGACACCCTCGGGGCCGGGAGGGCCACCAGGTCAACAGTTCATGCAGCTGGCCCACGAGGACATCAGCCTGGCTTCCTCCGGAGAGCAGAGGACTGTGACCCTGGTTTGTCTGTGAATGATGAGCCGCGGTGCCGCCTGGACACTTGTGTCATTGCAGAGAGTGAAACAAGAACCAGAAAGACAAATTAGAAAAATATGAGGGCACTGCTTATAGGTCTGTGCAGGAATGTGTAATTCATCAGGTTAATTTTGCTCACTCTGGACAGGAGCACAGGGTTGGTATATTTCTATACTAGAGGTAAAAAAAATATTCTTGGTATGATTATTATCAAGTAGTGAAAAAAGAATAATGTTTCTTATGTTTCTCAGGAGGAAGAGCGATGCATGGATCACAGCAGTAGCTTTTTCATATGGGCTTTTTTCATTTGGTAATGTGCATTTAAGGTTCCTCCACGTCTTTTCATGGCCTGATAGATTTTTTATTTTTTTTTTTTAGCACTGAATAATATTCCATTGTCTGGACGGACTACTGTTTATTTATCCATTCACTTACTGAAGGACATCCTGCTTGCTTCCACGTTTTGGCAATTGTGAATAAAGCTGCTATAAACATCTGTGTGTAGGTTTCTGTGTGGACATAGTTTTCAACTTCTTTGGGTAAATCCCAAGGAGCATGCTTGCTGGATCGGGTGGTAAGCCTATGTTTAGCTTTGCAAAAAAACTGCTACACTGTCTCCCAGAGTGGCTGCACCATTCTGCACTCCCACCAGCAATGGGTGAACATTTCTGTTGCTCCACATCCTCGCCATCACTTGGTGTGGTCAGTGTTCCAGATGTTGGCCATTCTGACAGGTGTGCCATGGTATCTCATTGTTGTTTTACCTTCCACCAGATACAAAGTTTCAATTACGCAAGATGAGTAAGATCTAGAGACCTGCTGTGTAACATAGTTAACAATATTGTGCACATAAAACTCTTTCAAAGGGTAGATCTCATGTTAAACATTCTTGCCACAATATAAAAAAGAAATTATTGTAACTGTTTTTCTTAGGCTTGATAATGATATTTTGGTTACATTTTCACAAAAAGTATTTACCTTTTAGAGACCTTTGCTGAAATGGTTACAAGTGGAATGATACAAAGTAGGGGATTTGCTTCAAAATAACTAGGTGGGGAGGCTGTATGGAGGAAATAAAATTGGCCATGAATTGATCCTTGTTGAAGCTGAGTGATAGAAAAGTAGAGTTCATTACTGTGCTGTTCTACTATGAAGAAAACGTAAAAAGTGAAGTGCTAGTGGATACTTGAGGAGAGGGGAGGGGTTTCTATGGACAGGATAGCCTTTGAAGATCTGGAAGAAGTGTTGCAGGCAAAAGGATTGGCCAGTGCAAAGACCCTGAGGCAGGCATGAGTGGAGAGTGTCTGAAGAAGAGCGAAACCACTGTGGTGGTGTGAGTGGCAGGGGGCTTGCAGGAGGTGGGCAAGTGGATCAGATCAGGCAGAATTCCAGCAGGGTGTCTGGGTGTTCCTGCTTGCAGTGAGAAGTCATGTAGGGCTACAGGGGAGAGTGATATGATCTGGTTACTTAAAAAAACTTTTTTTTTCTTTATTGATTTTAGAGAGAGAGGAAGGGAGAGGGAGGGAGAGAGAGAGAGAGAACTATCGATGAGAGAGGACATCGATTGTCTGCCTCCTGCATGCCCCCACTGGGGATTTGGCCCACAACCTGGGCATGTGCCCTGACTGGGAATCGAACTGGTGACCTCTTGGTGCATGGGTCAACGCTCAACCACTGAGCCACACTGGCCGGGGTGATCTGGTTACTTTTTATTTTTTATTTTTTTTATTTTTTATTTTTTATTTTTTTTAGCTCATGTCTTTTATTAACCCATATACAAATTACTTGTCTTCTGGTTTGTTGAAGCAATAGGTCAGACAACATTTGCCACAATAATGTCTGTCAAAGTGGCTGGCCATAAAAACTCCAGCACCGCATTCATCTGAAGGGCACTCCCGACGAAGGCGCTGATTTTGCCATTCTCATCCACTTTGTAGTATTTCAGGACAGCCAGCTTAACCTTCTTTCTCTTATGCTTACTCTTCTTGGGAGTGGTATAAGACTTCTTCTTCCTTTTCTTAGCACCACCACGAAGTCTCAACACAAGATGAAGAGTGGACTCCTTTTGAATGTTGTGGTCAGACAAAGTACGTCCATCTTCCAGTTGCTTGCCAGCAAAGATCAGTCTTTGCTGGTCAGGAGGAATTCCTTCCTTATCCTGGATCTTGGTCTTTACATTTTCTATTGTATCCGAGGGTTCAACCTCGAGAGTGATGGTCTTCCCCGTGAGGGTTTTCACGAAAATCTGCATCTTGGCGGCGACGCCACCGCAGATGGCGGATCGGAAAGGAAGCTCTGGTTACTTTTTAAATGCTCACTCAGCTGTTGAGCTGAGAACAGACTCTCTCTCTCTCTCTCTCTCTCTCTCTCTCTCTCTCTCTCTCTCTCTCTCTCTCTGTGTGTGTGTGTGTGTGTGTGTGTGTGTGTGTGTGAGGTGTCTTGGCTGCCAGTGATAGAAATTCTGATGCAAGACTGCTGTAATCAGTCCGGGAGTTCACCGATCTCTTTAACTGGAAGTTCTGAAGTGCAGACTCCAGCTTTGGCTGCTTCAGCCCAGAAACAAGTGCTGTGATGTGGTCGAGGACTCAGGCTCTGCCCGCCACGGATTCAACTTCATTCTGAGACTAGGAGGTGTCCAGGTGGTCTTCCTAGGCCTCAAACACACAAGGCTACGTGTTTGTACTTCTCTGCCAAGGGACAGGTAGATTCCTTATGGAAGCATCTCCAAAGAATGAGGAAGAACTTTCTCAGAAGCCTCCAGAAAACCTCTATCTGTGGGGCATCACATGCCTCTTCCTGAAACAGTCAGTCACAGGGAAAATGCATCCCTCTCAGACTGGGGCTGGGGGGAGGGTGTCAGCTCCCCACACGCACTAGAGCTATAGGGGCTAGGGCTGTCCATCTGCAGGAGGGTGGTGGGGTGGGCAGCACCCAGTGCCCATTGCGGGGCGGGGATGAATGGAATCAGAGAGACCAGGTAAAAGTTACCGAGTGGCTGCGGATGGAGAGACGATGTGGTGCTGGAGGAGGTGGTCAGGGCAGCCAGGGGCTGGCTGTCTCAGAGGTGTTGAGGCTGGATATGCAGTGAGGACGAGAGAAAGTAACATTGACCATTGTTGCCCACGTTGTCCTCCCTTCGTTGTTTGGAGCAGATGGAGAAAGGGGGCATGGGGACGCGGAGCTGGCCGGGAGAGCAAACGGGCACGCCAGGGTGTCGGGCGCAGCTCCCTGCCAGCCCACGCCCCTGTGCACACGCGGAAGGAGAGGGCCCTCACGCTGCCAGGACTGGAGCAGGGCCGGCTGTCAGGCCACTTCCAGCCAGCAAGCATTAACTGGGCGCCCACTGTGCACCGTGGCTGTAGGAGAAAGGGCGCACAGGAATTCTACAATAAGGGGGCAAGTTTGGTCCATCCATAGCGATACATCAATATCAACAGCACAGCTTTCAGTACGGAAACATGAGAAGGTGTGCAGTAGTTGCTACACGTGCAGATACAATGCATTAAACAGACGCAGGAAGGATTCGAAGGTGCTCCCGCTGAAGGCTGAAGCAGCAGCCTGAGTGCCGGGTGAAGCTCGGGCCGCCGGACGCAGCACGAGAGCCCCGGGGCCGAGATGCCGGGCGAGGCTGGGTCGGTGCCGGGAACGCCCGCGGCGCGCGGACGCCGCTCAGAACCAAGTTCTCAGGTTCCGCGCAGCCTCGGCCCCCGCCGGCCCGCACCACGTGGCCTCCGGCGGGGCGGGGCGGGGCGGCGCGCGCTTCCCGGCGTGCAGCGCGGGGCGGGGCGCGGGGCGGGGCCTGCGGAGCGCACCGCCTCGGACGCCAGGCTGGGCCCGGCCCGCGGACGGCGCGTCGCTCCCGGCCGGCCTGCTGCTCGGCTCGGCGGCGGCATGCGCGTGTGAGATGCGGCGGCGGGCAGGCGGGACGCGAGCCGCGGCGGAGCAGGCGGGCGCGGCCTCCTCGGCGCGGGGCGCGCGGTGCATGAGGGCGAGCACGCGGGCGCCGGGCAGCCGCCGGCCACGCCGCCTCCATAAACACTTGTTTAGGACTCGTTCGCCCCGCTGAGGCCCCGGCGCCGCCATGGAGGCCCCGCCGGACCCCGCTCCCCTCGCCGCCGCCGAGGCCCCGGCCCCGCTGCGCGCCCCGGAGGTGGCGCGGCTCCGCCAGGAGCAGGAAAAGGTAACAGGCCGCGGCCCGGCCCGCGCTTCCGCCGGGGTGTCGGGGGCGCCCGCTCCCCTCCCCGGCCCGGCCCGGCCCGGCCCGGCCCAGCCCGCGGTCCGGGCCCGGCTCGCTCCCGCGCGCACCCGGCGGGCGCTCGGCCTCTAGGCCCGAGCGAGAGAAAGTGAGGGGACAAACTTTTGTCACGTGCTCTTGTTGTCTCGTCGGCCGCCCTTTGACCCCCAGGGGAGGGGGCTGCGAAGACGGGTGCGACCCCTGTGTCACCTGTGCATGAGAGCGGGCGCTGGCCACGGCGTGGTTGCTACAATGTATCGTGTGCGTGGCCCTTTACGCTGCCCTGAAACATGGTATCAGGCTTGTAAGGATACCTGGCGTGTGCGCCCCAGCTCCGTGTGCAGCTCTGGTCCGAGGCGCCCTCGTTCCTCCCTTAACTCCGGTCCCCCAGTAAGGAGTTTTCCCACGCCAGTGAGGAGGGAACAAAGTTTTGCATTTCCTAGCGGGGTTGTATGTGAAGACGTACACCCGGTTACTGAAGCCCAGCGTTGCTGCTTAGTCTCAGGGTTCCCCCCTTTGCATTCTGGAGCAGTCACTGTCTCCTGAAAGTTGGAAACTATGACTTTGAGAAGCAACGTTTAATTTACTTAAAATATCCTGTGTCACGTTGGGAGAGAGTATCATGGTTAAAAGGGTGAGGAAGTTGTCTCAAAACGAGAACAGCGAGAGAGCCCCTAACTTTTTCTACCAAGTATTCCTGTACACTCCTCGACATAGGTGTACACGTATACCCAGCTCAGCTGCTGAGGGCATTTTCATAGGACCTGAAAAAATTGGGTTTGCTTGGAAACCACCTGTTGTGGGAATCTTTCCTGCTTTGTGCTGGTGGGCCTGAATTAATTTCTCAGAGCCATTTTTCTCTAATACTATATATACACCAGTGATTTTCAACCTATGTGCCACAAGAATTTTTAAAACATGCAATACCTGACTATTTAGTCAGGGGCTCTGTCTGACTCCTTTTCCCTTAGATTGTCAAATAAAAAAATGACAAGAGCCAACATAACAATAGCCGTCTGGTGTGAATGAATCAAAATTATACATTTTTTTTTCTTTGTCAGATCGGCACACGATATACTGTATTTTTTGGTGTGCTGCAGAATTTTAGTAATTAGTTTATGTGTGCCACGAGATGAAGAAGGTTGAAAATCGCTGTTATCTGCAACTGTTGGGTTTTAAACCTGGCTTTTTTCAAGATGGGGGTTCAAAAATTCAACAAGTTTGGCATGTTCAGTTGTTAGACATTAATGGATCTTAATTTTTTTAATGATAAAAATAAAAGCAGAAAAAAGACAGCCCTTTATGAAACCAGTTTGTTCATTTATGGCAAAACTGTTTACATTTTTGTTCTTTTAGAAAATGTGAAGCAAACCCTCAGAAGATGGTGTTCCCAGAATTATTTTCGCCTCCTTCATAGTATATAAGAGTGCATAATATTGACCTGATATGTTTTCTCCCCTCTGGCATGTTAAAAAGAGATATTCTTAGTTTTATTCTGGTGTCAGTGTGGCTGAAATACAAAGGATACATTTGGGATGCTCTGAACAGCCTTCTGGTATGGTATCCAGTTACATTTGAAAACTGATTTTCAGGTTCGGTCCCAGGAACCCGAGTAACTATTTCTGGTAGACATCGACTCTGCTCCCAGATTCCTGTGTTTTGTTGATGTTATTTGGGCACATAAATAAGCATGTGCATGTCTGTCATGGTATGTATGGTTATTCCCAGGTCATGACAAGACCCCTCCGTAAATAGGCTAGACTATATTTGAAAGGGTCTGCTTCAGTGGACAGGTGACTCAAAATATAAACTTTTTAAAAAAATAGCTTTTAAAAAATTAAAAAAAAAATCCTCACCCAAGGACATGCTTTTATTGATGTTACAGAGAGGAAGTGAGGGTGGAGCGAGAGAAACATCCATGTGAGAGAGTAACATTGATCGGTCATCCCTGTACACATGTCGGCGTCTGACTGTCTCATCTCTCTGACTCCCCTGTATTTTCTGGCCCCCTTTTGCTCTGTATGCCAGTTTGGATACCTTCTATTGACCTGTATACCTGGTCACTAATCCTCAGTTCTTACCTACCTAATGTACTAGTAAATCCATCTACGAAATGCTTAATCTTGGTTGTTTTATTATTTATTTTTAGAATTTATGGTTTGGCATTTTAAATGGATAATAGCCCTCTATTGACATCTCTGACCTTCTCTCTATTTTCATGAATGTATCAATCATAAAGTATCTGCAATGTATGTCAAAATGAGGGTCTGTTGTTTTTTTCTTCTTCTTGGTTTCTCATTAGCTGCTTCTGTTTTCATAGACTGCTTAGTAATTTTTTTATTGAATGCCAGACATTGTAGTGAAAACCTGTAGAGACTTTAGATGAGGTTGTTTTTTTTTTTTTTAATAGTTTTATTTTTTTATTATTATTTTGTTTATTTTTGTTACAAATGTTTCTCCTTTTTTCCCCATTGATACCCAGCTCCCCACTCCTGCCCCCCTTCACAGCATTGTTGTCTATGTCCATTGGTTATGCATGTATGCATATAAGTGCTTTGGTTTATCTCCCCCCCCCCCCCCCCCCCCCCGCCCCAGGTTTGTTGGTCTGATCCCTACTTCCATGTCTCTGGGTTTATTTTGTTCATCAGCTTATTTTGTTCACTATATCTCACAAATAAGTGAGATCATGTAATATTTGTCTTTCTCTGATTGGCTTATTTCACTTAGCATAATACTCTCCAGGTCCCTCCATGTCATCTTAAAGGGTAAAGATCTTTTTTCCTTATAGCTGCATAGTATTCCATTGTGTACATGTACCACAGCTTTTTTATCCACTCATCTATTGATGGACAGTTGGGCTGTTTCCAGATCTTAGCTATTGTAAATAGTGCTGCTATGAACATAGGGGTGCATATATTCTTTCTGATTGGTGTTTCAGGCTTTTTAGGTATATTCTTACAAGTGGGACTTCTGGGTCAAATAGCAGTTCAATTTTTAATTTTTTGAGGAAACTCCATATTGTTTTTTATAGTGGCTGCACCAGTCTGCATTCCCACCAGCAGTGTACTAGAGTCCCCTTTTCTCCACACCCTGGCCAGCACTTGTTTGATGATTTGTTGATGGCAGCCATTCTGGCAGGTGTGAGGTGATGCCTTATAGTTGTGATGCCTTTTAATTTGCATCTCTCTGATGATTAGTGACGTTGAGGTTTTTTTCATATATCTTGGCCATTTGTATGTCCTGTTTGGAGAGATGTCTATTTAGGTTCTCTGCCCAATTTTAAATTGTATTCTTTGTCTTCCTTTTGTTGAGTTATATGAGCACTCTATGTATTTTGGAAATTAACCCCTTATCTGATGTATTGTTGGCAAATATGCTCTCCCATATAGTGGGTCCCCTTTCCATTTTGATGCTGGTTTCTTTTGCTGTGCAGAAGCTTATTAGTTTGATGTAGTCGCATTTATTAATTTTTTCCTTTATTTCTCTTGCCCTAGGCAATGTATTGGTGAAAATTCTGCAATGCATGATATCTGAAATTTTGCTGCCTACATTTTCTTCTAGGATTTTTATGGTTTCACGAGTGACATTTAAGTCTTTTATCCATTTTGAGTTTATTCTTGTGTATGGTGTAAGTTGGTGGTCTAGTTTCATTTTTTTTTTTTGCATATACCTGTTCAGTTTTCCCAACACCATTTATTTATTTATTAAAAAAATTTTTTTTTATTTATTGATTTTTAGAGAGAGAGGAAGGGAGAGAGAGAGAGATAGAAACATGGATGAGAGAGAACATCGATTAGCCACCTCCTGCATGTCCCCCACTGGGGATTGGGCCCACAACTTGGGCACATGCCCTGACCGCGAATCTAACTGGTGACCTCTTGGTGCCTGGGTCGAAGCTCAATCACTGAGCCACACCGGCTGGGCCCAGCACCATTTATTAAAGAGACTGTCTTTACTCCACCGTATGCTCTTGCCACCTTTCTCAAATGGTAGTTGAGCATACTGTCTTGGGTCAAGTTTTGGGTTTTCTGTTCTGTCCCATTGATCTGTATGCCTGTTCTTGTGCCAGTACCAGGCTGTTTTGATTACAATGGCTTTGTAGTATAACCTGATATCTGGTATTGTGATCCCTCCTACTTTGTTCTTAATTTTCAAGATTGCTGTGGCTATTTGGGGTCTTTTCTGGTTCCATATAAACTTTTGGAGTACTTGTTCTAGTTCTGTGAAATAAGGAGGGGTATGTTTTTTGTAACAGCCAGAGTACCGGTGGGTCCAATGTAACTCAAGTGAGGGCTGGTTTTGGCTTTTGTTAGGGCTGGTCTGCTTGAATTTGGCTCTTATTCCTGGCGGTAACCCTTACTCCTAAGGCATATCTAATACCACAGGTAGCATTACTTTTTTACAAATTACGTGATGATATATATGTGTAGTTCTGCTTCTTTTCTGTTCTGTTGAATTATTTACAGTACCATACTTTCTTACTAGATTTTGATATCTACTAGTAAAATTCCTCTAGTTTTGTTCTTTTTTAAGATTGCTTTACTTTTCTTGACCCTCTGCTTTTTCATGACTATTTTAGGGTCAGTACTCACAGCTTTTCAGTACTCACAAAATAACCTGCTAGGGTTTTGCTCAGAGGGCATTGGCTCTAAAGATCAATTGGGGAAGAATTAACATGTTTACAACATTAAATTTTCCAGTCCATGAACATGGTATATCTTTCCATTTTTGTTTTTTAGTTTTTTTTCCCCATAACTTCTTTTAATATTCGCTTTTTAAAGTGTATACATCTTGCATGTATTTTAAATTTATCCATAGATATTTATTGTTTTTATTGTATTTTATAACTTATTTGCTATTTATCATTTGTTGGTATGTAGACATATATTTGATTTTTGTGTATGGACTATTAAATTGACTTGAGTTGCTTGTTTGTGTATTCTGATAATGTGTATATAGATATGTATAGACAAATTGTTTGAGTAATAGTTTTATTCCGTCAAGTTCTTAAGCCTTTTATTTTATTTTTGCCTTATTGAATGATCTTGGACCTTTAGTATAGTGTTGAAAAAAAGTAGTGATTGTCGCTTTCTTCATCCAGTTCTGCATATCAGGGGAACAGCTTTAAATATTCCACCAATACAAATGATGTTTGCTGTAGGCTTTTGGTACTCTGTGAAAATAAGGAAATGTTGCCTGGCCTGTGTGGCTCAGTGGTTGATCGTCAACCCATGCACTAAGAGGTCACTGGTTCAATTCCCAGTCAGGGCACATGCCAGGGTTGTGGGCTTGATCCCCAGTGAGGGGTGTGCAAGAGGCAGCTGATCAATGTTTCTCATTGATATTTCTCTCTCTCTCTCCCTCTCCCTCTCTCTCTAAAAATCAATTAAAAAAACATTTAATAAAGAAAATAAGGAAATGTTCTCTTATTCCTAGTTTTCTGGTTTTATGACTGGATGTTGAATTTTATAAAATGCTTTTTCTGTGTTTATTGAGATGTTTATTTGGTGAATTAATTTGATTTTTAAAAATACCGAAATACCTTTGCATTCCTAGAGAAAACCCTTTGCTTATGTGTTTACCTTTTTATATATGTTGCCAGCCTAAATTTTATAGTAAAGTGAACTCCGTTGAAGCAGAGGTGAAACTGGTTATTTGCCCCCACCCCCAATCCCTGGTCCCTGATTGGTGATTCGTCCATTTCTATGTGAATGAGGACTTCAAATTGAACCATCCTGATAGATTGGAATGAAGTCACTCTGATTGGTCAGTGAAGATGCAGATAAGGATATAGATGCACAGTCCCCATTGTCCCAGTAGGTCTTCCGCCCATTGTTTGATTTGCAAGCCCATGCGCTCCTGTATGAGGGTCAGCTCTGATGGCGGGAGCACAGTGCAAGGGATGGCAGCTCAGTGCAGCTTTTCCCGGAAGTGCAAGAGCACGAAAGGCCTCTGTTTAGCAGTAACCACTGACTGTTTATAAATTTGAGCCCAGTTAGCCACCAGGAGTCCTTACCAGGCACATAAACTCTCGAGGTCTACAGTTTCATGAGAGACATTGGTAATTTTCTTTCCTCGTGATTTCCATGTTAGGTTTTGGTTTCAGGGTCATACTGGCCTCATAAAAAGCTCATTTTTGTGTGTTTTGTTTTATTTTATTTTATTTATTTTTTGGTACATGCCCCTAGCGGGAACCGAACCTGGGACTCTCTGGTCCACAGGCTGATGCTCCAACCGCTGAGCCAAACTGGCCAGGACCATTTTTGTGTGATTTATAAAAATATGTGTATACTGTTGGTATTGTTTCTAACTTAAATGTTTGGAATAATTCATCAGTGAAGCTGTCTTGGCCTAGTATTTTCCTTGTTTGGGTATTTTAAAATATGGACTCAATTTCTTTGTCAGTTAAAGGACTATTCAGAGTTTCTATTTTTAGTTGTGTCAGTTTTATAATGTGATTTTCAAGGAATTTTCATTTTTATCTAAGTTTTCAAATTTATTGGCCTTGAGTTAGTCATATCTTCTTGTCTTTTTAATCTCTGTCAGTTTGATAGCGATGTCCTCATTTTAATGTCTGTTATTTGCAATTTGTATGTGTTTTCTCCCCCTTGATTTGTTTTCCTAGTGATTTCTCCATTGTAATCATTATTTTTAAAGAAACAGGTTTTTACTTTTTCTTTGTAAATTGGCTTTCTACTTCATCGATTTCTGTTTTTATCTTTTTCTTCCTTTTAAAAATTTCCTGTTGGCTGTAATTTTTTTCCTAGCTTCTTGAGATGAAAGCTGCTACAGAAGAAAAAGTCCCTGATTTTTACCACTCTTTATGATACATGATTTTGAGTTTTACATTTTTCTCTAATCATTACCTTAGGGACCTGCACACATTTTGTATGTTTATTATCAGTCATTTAAAAATATTTTCTAATTTCTGATTTGTTCATGGCACTGAAAGTTATTTAGAAATATATTCCTTGATTTGCAAACATTGCTTATTTTCCAATTTTTGGTTGTCACAGTTACTTCTATTCTGGTTAGCAAATGCATTTTGCAAAATCAAAATTTAAGACTTGCCTTATAGCCTAGTATATGATCTGTATTGGTTAGTGTTCCATAATTTACTTGGAAAGGATACGTTATATTAGGGGGACCTGAAAGTAATGTCGTGTTTTTACGACATTAATTTAAACAGATAAATTTTTAACGAGTTTTTATTTTTAATCAGTGATGTAATCACCCTCATTATCAACAACCTTTTGCCATCTAGTGTGCAAATTTTCAATGCCGGATCGATAAAAATCAATTGGTTTTTGAGCAAAATATCTGGAGATGGCATTTTGGACATCATCCAAATTTTCAAATTTTTGCCACTTAGAAAATGTTGTAGCGATCGG
This sequence comes from Tadarida brasiliensis, assembly GCA_030848825.1. NCBI lineage: Eukaryota > Metazoa > Chordata > Mammalia > Chiroptera > Molossidae > Tadarida > Tadarida brasiliensis. Next base: position 50,750,526 of record CM061276.1, read on the forward strand.
AATAAATGGAAATCCGATGGTGCAATATTGGGCAAGTATGTTGGGTGAGGCAATACCACCCACCCCACTTCATTAATTTTTTCCAGGGTTCGTCTTGCGCAGTACGGTCTTGCATTATCATGTTGTAGAATAACGCCTTTTCTGGTGACAGTCGCTGGGCACTTTTCAATTAAAGATTGATTTACTCGATCCAATTGTTCACAGTAAAGGTCTGCATTCAGTTTGTCCAGGTTTCAGCACTTCAAAATGAACGACCCCGTGAATACTCCACCAAACACACAAAAGTGCCTTTTTGGGGTGTAAACCTGGCTTAGCTGTACTTTGTGGCGATTCATTCAGAGAGAGCCACTGCCTTTTGTGTTTTGGATTATCATAGAGGACCCATTTTTCATCTCCAGTGATCAAGCGATCAAAAAACGCTTCTGTATTGTGCCGCTGAAGCAATAAATTGCATGTGGTGGACTGGTTAGCTTTGTTTTCTTCGGACAGATTATGCGGGACCCAAACACCTGCTCTGCTTACTTTACCAATCTGCTGCAAATGTTCTTGGATGGTCGACCAAGGTTGGTTAAGAGTGTCTGACAGTTCCTCGATTGTCTGACACGGATTTGCTTCCACTTCCACCCTTAATGTGTCATTGATCGATACGAGTCAGAAAGATCAAAATTACCGGATTTGAACTTAGAAAACCACCTTTGGCATTTACGAACGTCTAATGCACTTGGATAAACATCGCAAATGTTTTTGGTAGCAACTGTTGCGTTACTACCCTTGTGAAACTCAAAAAGCATACAATGCCGGATATGTACCTCTTCTGGTATTTGGCTGGCCATTTCAGTATAAATTGGAAAAAAAAAATTAAGATTTAATTATTTACGAGTAAACAAGTCACTCTAACCTTAAAATGTCTTTGGCACGATTTTGAAATACACAATGAGCTGATAAATGACAGCCGAATATTGAAATGCGCAGAAACGACATTACTTTCCGGTCCCCCTAATAGATTCTGCAGTTTTTTGAGTTCCATATATGTTTGTTAGCCCCAGTTGAGTGAACGTGGCATTGAAGTCTCTTATAGCTTTGCTGATGTTTTCGTTTGCTAATTCTATCAGTTATGAAGAAAGGTGTTTTAGAATCACTACCATGGTTGTGTATTTTTTTCTCTATTTTTCAAATCGTTGCTTTATGCATTTTTTTTTTTTTTAATCCTCACCCGAGGATATTTTTCCATTGATTTTTTAAAAATTTTAGATAGAATGGAAGGGAGGCAGAGGGGGGGGAGAGAGAGAGAAATATCAATGTAAGAGAGATACATTGATTCATTGCCTCCTGCACAACCCCAACCTGGGCCGGGGATCAAACCCACAGTTGAGGTACATGCCCCTGACTGGGAATCGAACCGGAGACTCTTTGATCCGCAGGCCGACGCTCTAACTGCTGAGCCAAACTGGCTAGGGCTGCTTTATGCATTTTGAAGTTATATCATTGAGTACATATAAATTTAGGACTGTTAGTAACTTTCTGGTCAATTGGCATTTTTATCATTCTGAATTTTTTTTTTTTATCTCTTGTGATGCTTCTTGACTTTATGTTTCCCTTGTCAAATATTAGAGTGGCTACATCAGCTTATTTGTTTTTCATGATATATCTTTCTTTTAGCTCTAACCTATTTGTGTTCAAAGTGTGTCTCTTAGAAACAGCATGTAGTTATAGTTTTAAACACTCAGCCTGGACATCTTCTTCTTTTATCTGGAATATTTAGTCAATCTGTATGTAATGGAATTACTGATATATTTTATTTATTTAACTAATAAATAAATTAAATATATTTGGGTCAATCCTAACACGAGGATATTTTTCCATTGATATTTATTTTTAAAAAAATTTTATTGATTATTTATTTATTTATTTTTTTAGAGAGAAAGGAAGGGAGAGAAATAGAAACATCGATGTGAAAGAGAGACATCTATCAGCTGCCTCTTGCCCGTCCCCTACTAGGGATCGAGCCTACAACCCCGGGCATGTGCCCTGACGGGGAACCGAACTGGGACTACTCAGTCCATGGGATGATGCTCAATCCACTGAGCCTGAGCCACACCAGCTGGGCTCCACTGATTTTTAGATAGAGTGGGAGGCAGGGAGGGAGGGACGGGGAGAGAGAGAGAGAGAGAGAAACATCGATGTGAGAGAGAGAGAGAGACAACAATTGGTTGCCTCCCAAATGACCCCTACAAGGGCTGGGGATCAAACCTGCACCCCAGGTTTGTGCCCTTGACCAGGAATCAAAGCCTCGACCCCTCGGTCCGAGGGCCAATGCTTTCACCTCTGAGCCAAACTGGCTAGGGCAGAAATACTGATATACTTAGTTTCACTCTATCAGCTTCCTACTTGACTTTTTACTTTTTATTTTAAAAATTGTAATAAAGTAATAAAACGTAAAAGTTATCATTTTCATCATTTTGAAGTGTATATTTCAGTGGCATTAAGTACATTTACATTGTTGTGCAACCATCACCACCATCCATCTGCAGAACATTTTTTTAATCTTGCCAAATTGAAACAACCCATTAATCAATAATTCCCCATTTCCCCTTCCCCCACCCTTTGGCAACTACCATTTTACCTTCTGTTTCTTCTCTATGAATCTGACTACTCTAGATATCTTATTTAAGTGGAGTTGTACAGTATTTGTCCTTTTGTGACTGGCTTATTTCACTTAGCATTATGTCTTCAATGTTTATTCATATTATAGAATATATTAGAATTTCTTTCTTTTTATTTTATTATTATTTAAATTTATTAGTTTTTGATCCTTACCAGAGGATATTTTTTCCACTAATTTTTTTAGATAGAGTGGAAGTGAGGGAGAGGGAAGGAGAGAGAGAGAAACATCGATGTGAGAGAGACACCTGCACGATCCTGACCAGGGCTGGGGATCAAACCTGCAACCCAGGTATGTGGCCTTGGCCGGGAATCGAACCCGAGACCCTTTGGTCTGTGGACTAACACTCTAACTGCTGAGCCAAACTGGCCAGGGCGAATTTCTTTCCTTTTAAAGGCTGAATAATATTCCGTTGGACGTGCCACATTCTGTTATTCATTCATCCACTGACGGACAAGGTTGCTTTCATTTTTCGACTCTTGTGAATACTGCTGCTGAGGACTTGAGCGCACTGGTGTCTGGTGCCTGCTTCCGCTGCCTGAGGGTATGTACCCAGAAGTGGCATTGCTGGGTCACATGTAATCCTGTGTTTGATTTTGTAGGAACCATCAATCTTTTTTCCGCAGGGGCTGCAACGTATTACATTTCCACCAACAGTGCACAGGGTTCACATCTTTCCATTCCTCAGCAACACTGTGTGTTATTTTTTATAGCTGTCTTAGTGGGTACGACGTGATCCCTCACTGTGGCTCTGCTTCACCTACTTTCATGTTCTTTTTCTCTGCTCTTTTGGGGCCTTCCTGTGACTTAATCACACATACCTTGTTGGTATATTTTCTCCCTCTGTTAACTTGATCAAGATACATTCTTTTTTACTGTGATACTTTAGTCTGTACTTCGTATACATATTTCTTAGCACTGAAGGTGCTGTATATTTATACTCTGCTTTGTTTACTGTTCTTCTTTCTTAGGAGGGAAGTTTTCCTGGAGATCGGGAGGCGCGCTCATTGATCCATTCCAGAGCTTGCTCACATTGCGCCGTGCATTTTAACTCTGTGTTCTAAACACTACATTTTATTCATTGTTTTATGGGACCCATATTGATTTATCTTTACCTTTTAAAGAATACCTGTACAGTTGCTCCTTAGTTCTTTCTGCGCTTATATTTGCCCCAGAGAGCCCTGCTTTGTCCCCCCACCCCCAGCCTCGTTGAGATGTAGCTGACGTGCACCCGGCGTGAGGTCAAGCTGCCCGCGGTGGCTCCGTGCACTCGCACTGCAGCAGCGCACTCCAGCTTAGCTCACTCTGCTGGGGCCGGAGCAGGTGCCTGTGTGAAAATGTTTGCTTTTCCTTCGTGCTGGAGGATCTGTTTGCTGTGTACATAATTATAGATGTTCACTTACATTTTTCAGCACTTTAAGATTTTATTCTGTTTTTAGTTTCCATTATTTTGTGTTGATGTCAGCTCTAGCTCTGACTCTGGTGGCCCCTCCGAAGGCACTGGATGTCCTCCCTGCTCCTCGCTCTGCTGCTCAGAAAATTCTCTGTGTCTTCTCTGTGTCTGTGTAACTGCTGTGCCTTGATGCATCCCGCTATTTGTATTTAGTCTGTTTTTTTAAGTATGTTTTTATTGACTTCTTTAGAGAGAGAAGGAGAGAGAGATAGAAACATTAATGTGAGAGAGAAACATCGATTGTCTGCCTCCTGCACGCCCCCCACTGGGGATCGAGCTGGCAACCCGGGCATGTTCCCTGACTGGGAATCAAACTGGGACCTCTCAGTCCATGGGACGATGCTCAGTCCACTGAGCCACACCGGCCGGGCTGTATTTAGTCTTTAATGAATCAGTTTTTGTTTTTTAAGATCTGCACAGGCTTGTTAGACATAGTTCAATATGTGTGCAAAAAGGGAGTTGGTTTGAATATGGGAAATGTGTTAGAAGCCTGTGTAGGAGAAAACTGGCTAAATGTCAAGGTCAATGATCATTTTGATTCCATCCTAGAAAAATTTTGTGAATAAGAACATTTAAGTGTTTCCACAGGTGGCTCTATATAATTGGAGTTAACTTTTGGTGGTAGCTTTGGTGTTTTTGCTTTTCAGGATATTTAGAAAGTAAAGTTGTTTAAAAGTTTTATACAGAAACACTCAGTTCATTGTAGTTTCTTACTGTTTATTGAATTATTTTTCCTTTTAGGAACCTGTAGTCAATTCCTCCCTTCTTTACCAAGAAGTTTGCTGAAAAGACCTGTCATGTTTTACTAATGTTGGTGACGTGCACTTCTCACACACTCTGGCAGTGACATTTGTGCACCTGCTTGACTAATGGACACACCGTCCTCGGCAAGCAGTGCGTGTCGGACCCATCAGCCTCAGCCACCACTGCCCCTTCTTCCTTCGTGGCTCAGTGGCATTCAAACCTCAGACTGTACGATCTGGCCTGATGATGGTCTAGAAGCCAACCGTGTGCATTTAGACAGCTCTGCTTAGTACCATCCTCAGATTGCTCTTTTATCCATTAACCAATGAGGAGGAATTTGAAATTGCAATATAGGGAGAAAAGTTTTAGAAGCATTTCTGAGAGAGGTGCCATTGGTGACTGCGGCACACTTGCCCTCTGTTTAGGCTTTCTGTCCCAGTCCAGTTTTAACATGGCACTGTAGTTAACGGGGATGGAGGGGCTGATGCCCCCGTGTGGACTGTTACCAAAGTGAATAGCGCAAATGGAAATAAGGAATGGAGATCTTAATGCATGTGAAATCCTTCCTGCCTCCCTTTATAAAGTGATTTTTTAAAAGGTGAGAGCAAAAGAATTATTATTCCTGTATGCCATATACTTTATTGACTTTAAAGTCGATCAGATATTACTCTAACCCTCTGTAACAGAGGTGCACGTGTTAGCTGGACACCGACATAAGGAAAAACCAGTTGTTGGCTGGGCTGTGTGTCATTGTCATCCTGGACATCTGGCTCGATTAGTTACGAGTGCCTTAAAATATGATGAGATGTGACAGTAATTTTAGGGCTACCCCCCTACCCTCTTCCCCCAACACACACACACACACACACACACACACACATGGGCTTGGGAAATCTGTTGGTCGTACTTAGTTGCTTGACCTAAAAGGGCAAGTGCTGTATGAGGCATTGGAAGAGGCAAGGTTTTTACTGGCGAAGTGGTAGATTTAAGCTTACTTGCTTTTGATGACATGACCGCAGGGTCTGGCTTGTGTGTGGCTGGGTCTGTGGAGGGGAGGCAGGAGCACAGCCCGTGTCTGAGAGAGAGCAGACTGACAGCTGCTTCCCCTCAGCAGCTGTCCCTGCAGGGAGTGTGGGCTTCGAGATGAGGTGGGCCTGCTGCTCCACCTGATTTTCTCTTACCAGTTCTTGGCATTGGTACAATATTGGGTATGTTACTTCATCGCTGGACACAGGGTCCCTCTCTTCAAGGAGAGGTTAAAACCTGTCTTATTGAAGTGTTTGCAGCTTGAGTTTTACGATCTGAAGTCTTGACAAACTCTGTTATTCTTATTCTTGGGGTAGGGGCAGGTTCGAGTTGTAAAGTGACCATGTGACTGACTGCTGGGTTGTTGGTAGACTCTTAGAGAATGTATCGTAAGAAGTGGAAGTCAGCTCGTGGCCCTTTCTCTCGTGTGGACTTAGTGCTACTTCAGAAGTACACGTTTTGTTATACATCCTGGCTGTGAGTGCGAGTGTATGAAAGAATTTACTGGATCAGTTGTCTCAATTGTTGAAGCCTGTCAAACAATTCTTTCTATAACAATGATTCAATAAGATTGTCTTTCTTCGTGAGTAGTTGCATGTTTGGCAGGTTTAACTTCAACAACAACAACTAGAACTGTTCCTTGACAGCCATCTTACTTAAAAAAAAAAAGCTTTTTTGAAGGACCGCAAAGCAATGAAATATTTTTTGTTGTTTTGGTTTTTATTCAAGAGTTGCTTATAGAACCAGATCACTATAGTCACTTTATTTAATAGTTAAAGGAATTACTCTGAGTTAATTTTCAGAGGAAATATGATTATTTGTAATTATTTAACTTAACAGAAAAATGAGATAGTTTTTTAATAAAACCCAGGTAGATTCAAGTTTGAATTATAAGATTTTCTTCCTTCTAAAAATTTCCTTTGCAGCTAAATTGTAGAAATTTACTAAATTAAAAAGAATAACTTGCTGTGAAAGAAGAAAACTATGGATATTTTAAAATGCAAATACAACGGCTTGGGTTCCGTGTCCTTTGGAAGTCGTGGGCTGTGAGCCCTGTAAAGAAAGTGCACCGTAGACAAACCATCACCTGGCTGCCGTGCCGTGCCTCCTCTTTCCCCTCCGCCTTTATTTCCTTGGTCCTCAAAATGTCTAGCCTGTGTCTGGGTGGTGCCTGGCTGCAGTCTGTGTTCTAAACCCCACATTGAACTAGGAGACACTTTAATGTAAGACCATTATTTTGGCCGTGAAAATTTCCCTTGTAAATTATGAAATAGATTTTTGTTGTTGTTTTATCCTTGAAATCTATTCCTGGGAAACTATTTCAGGAAAGAGAAGGGGCCAGGGTCGGGTGGGTGGGTGGGTTAGAACCAAGTGGGTAGCAGAGCCTGGGGGTGATGTCAGGAACAGGCCATTCTACAGGGACTTGTTTTTTAAACATAAAAAACATATGTGCCAAATTTACATATTTACTAATTAAAACGGCTTCCTGGAAACATTAAGTAGACTATCTTCTGTAACCTTTAACACTGTCACTAATGGATATTGCATAGAAAATTTCATCGAAGGTCCTTTAAATAATGTAGATGATTATGAATATGTAACTAGTTAATATGCAGCCACGGCAGGATTGTCGTGTAGAGGTTAATGAGCACCCTGCTCTGGTTGGCAGGGCTTTTCTTCTGTGCTTCTGGCTCACTTCATGCTTGGAGCCATGCGCAGGGTGGGAAAGCATCCTCACTGTGTTTGGGTCTCATCTTTTCATGGGGTTGTTAAATAGGAACTTTGTAAAAGGGATTTCATGCAGATTTTTTTTCTTTTTCAATTTACATTTAATTGTGTTTGTGTATCTTATAATGACTGCCAAATCAGAAATAGTAGACGGGGTTGGTGTAGCTCTAGGCTGGCTCTTCCAGGGGTAGGTCATTACTGCCGAGTTTCAGCACTGCCCCGGGTGGGCACTGCCCCCGGTCGGCACTGCCCCTTGGTCGGCACTGCCCCCGGTCGGCACTGTTAAGCAGTGTTCTCAGTGAGGAGACTTCCGAGAGACCTTCATTCCCAATGCACTTTCTGTGCTGAGTTACTGTGGTATATGGTTGGGTATCTGATCACAGCGTGTATTTTGGTGCAGAAATGCTGTCTTAGTATTTAAAGTGTCCCAAAGGAGGACATATATTTCAGGAATTAAATGTTATAATAGAGAAATTTAGGGACAGTACCTCCCCCGCCCCATCTTGTGATTTTTGGGTAAAACATTGAGCATACACAGGAGACAGTGATCAGTATCCAGAACAGTGAACCAGAGCAGTGTGCATCAAACCAGATACTTCGCCCTGGCCAGGTGGCTTGGTTGGTTGGAGCATCATCTTCCCGCACACCGAAGGGTTGCAAGTTCGATTCCCGATCAGGGCGAGTTCGGGAGGCAGCCCATCGATGCTTCTCTCTCACACTGATGTTTCTCTCTTTCTCCCTTTTCCTTCCTCTCTCTCTAAAATAAATAAAAACATGTCTTTGGGTGAGGATTAAAAAAAACAACAAAACACACCAGAAATTCTGCTGTTTTTTTTTTTTTTTTTCACATGGCCTTGTATTAAGCCTTTTGGTTTTTATTCCTTAGTTTCTCTGTCTCTAAAATGGTGCCACAGTGTTTGAGATTACTGTTTAAAATATTTATTAATGGGCCATTTAAAAGCAAATGGTTAGTAACCTTTGGAAACAGTGTTACTTTTAAATTGCCATTCAAGTGTTTTCCCCCTTTATTGTGAGAATCTGCTGGAATACCTGAGGGAAACAAGTAAATTTTATACTTAATTTTATTGTTTTAGTATTCTAAACGTAGTTTCAACTGGCTATGAGGTGCTTACAATTTTATCATAATTCACGGGGGGAAAAATGAGCTGTTCAGAGCATCTCTTTATCCCAAGTATTTCTTTTTGAAAATGTAGTAGAAAAATATCACTGAACTCATTTTTAATGCGTCAGAATAAAAATTACAGGTGAAAACATTTGGAGATATACTGACAAAATAAAATAGTTTCACTACTGTCATTTTTTTAAACTGATGAAACGTGGATGTTACATTGGCTTTTTTGTTATTTATAACATTTGTGTATTCTACAAAATATGTAACATTGAAAACAGGTCTGTAGATTGTACAAAATACTAGTTATCTTATATCATATGTCATCTAATAGTTATGCAGCAGGTTTTGTACTGAGTGTGAGCCGGAAAGCTGTGATTTGTTCTGCAGTTATCAGCCCGCATTAGAGGGTTATGATAAAGTGTGCTGCTTAAACCGAGCACTGACATCTCTGCATGTGACAGATACAAATGTGGGCTGGGGTGCTGCTGAATCTGTAAAGCCACTGCTCTCGTGTTGTGACGCGCTGATTTTGTAGCTCTGTGCATAGCCCTGTTTTTCATGAGCAGTTATCTATTTCCATGACAGGTGGTCACTAGCTGCCGAGAGAGAATCCAGCACTGGTGAGTGAAGAATGCTTTTATCACATTTCTGAAATACTGTCGGGTCACCCATTTGTATTTAAACAAAGTGTGCACTATTTTTTTTTGATAACCCGGAATTGAATTCTTCTGGCACTCTCCATTTTGAATGCTCTTGCCACTCATTTACAGTGTCTGTCACCGCTCCTGACTTACATGGTCCAGATTTCTTGAAGCTGTATCACCATTTGTGTTTATTCTACTGTCTTTTCTCCTTTCTTTTCTAAAGTTAGAATAATATTAATATTATTATGAAGTGGAGACACATTTTTGAACTAGACTAATCGTACCTCTATTTTGAAATATTTCTTTTATTTATACTAGCATAATAATTGGAATCAGTTATTTTAAAATAATGGTGGAAATAGGCACGTTTCCCTGAAGTTTGAATATCTCGGTAATTGCCATCTCAGAGCTTGCTCCGTGGGCCGCACCTTTCTCGTGCGGAGCGAAGCAGGCGGGTCCCGCCTCTGGCCTGACGTGCTGATCTCAGTTAACAGACGGTGCTTGGTGTGCGCCCGCTTCTGTCTCCTGAGGACAGCGCTCAGCGTAACGGGGACTGAAGTCTTGTGCTGTGAGTGGTCGTGCGGTCTAGCTGTTGGTTTCGCAGATAGGAAATCACTGTGTCCATGCTGCGTAGGCCGTCCCTGAGAGAGCAGCAGATAGGAAATCACTGTGTCCATGCTGCGTGGGCCGTCCCTGAGAGAGCAGCAGATAGGAGATCACTGTGTCCATGCTGCGTGGGCCGTCCCTGAGAGAGCAGCAGGCTATCCTGCGTGTTGTCTGCAGGGCTGTGGCGGGAGCACGGCGTCCGCCCTTGGTGCTGAGCCTGAGCCCGAGCCCAGACACCAGCATGCATGTCGTATTTCACATGTATTTCAAGAGGCTCTTTCTTCATGCCCGAGAGAGCTGCAGGGAGATCATTTCCAGTCAGTGTGTGTCAGACGTCCACGTGCACATCGGCTGCAGGCAGGGGGAGAGCAGGTGTCCGTGTGCCCGTCCTCACACCGCACTGCATTCTGACTGCTGCTCCCAAGGAAGTCATCTGAGACCCGAGATCTCCACTTGGTAACTGAACATTCAGCGACTTCATTAATTTCCAATAAGTGCACTGCTGTAGTTGCATCCACAGCGGTGTAGGTCTGTCAGCGTTCCTGCAACGGACCGTTCGCTTCATCATACGTCCGTCCAGGAACGCAAGCCAAAGCCCCCGACCCCCCTGCTAATTAGGTCAAAGTGAACTGTTCTACTAATGATTCCTAGAGTAAGTTTTGTTAATGTTGGCTTCTGCCTGTGTTGGGTTTGTAAGGAAATCAGGAAAGTAGCAAAGGGTTGGATTCTGTGAGAACAGATACTAATTGACACCCGTGTGTGAATCACAACTCCTTCAGCCTCCTTGTGGGAGAGTCTTTCCCATTACAGGGAGAGCTCTCTAGGGCCAGGGCCCAGCACCTGCTCCTGTGCTGGCACATTGTAGGACTGAGTGAGTGTCTGTGCGTGAAGACCAGGTACGCACTTACTTAGTGCAGAGGCCCGCAGTTGACAGGCCCACCGCAGTGCCCAGTCAGGTAAGACAGGTGAGACAGAGGACGGAGTGTGACACCTGCTCCAGGGCAGATTCACGCGTCCCCGTCCCTTTTCCAGCTTACACGGCGCTCCAGACCAGAGAAGCTTGGCATGTTTCCCTCCACATATCTTCAAGTGAGAGGGCACCTCATCTAGGCGTTAGAAACCAAAATAATGTTTGCCAGTTAAAATTTGCTTTTTCCTCTGAAGCATTGTTAATGTGGCTCAGGAAACAGACTTTCCTGTCTGTTTTTTAATGAGGATCTGATATTGCTAGAATCTAAATGGCCAGTGAAGTCACTAATTTATTATATGAAAAACCTGAAACCAAAGTGTTTCTGTTCTTCGAAAGCCAGGGGTTGCTGTTTGGGAGCCTTGTGGAATTCTCCTGATGTTGTTACTCCCTGAATTCCACACAGTGCAGTTCCTCCCATAGGCCAGTGTGGTGCTGCTGCTGGGGATTGAGGGCCCTGCCCTGGAGGCATTCCTAGTCCAGCAGGCAGGACTGCAGCCGGTTCCTGCTGTTTGCAGAGACAGGAAGCCTCCCTGAGGCTGGGACACTCTCCAGGGTGCCTCCCATGCTGCTTCAGACACACGCTGCTGTTCCTCCTCCCTCAACCCCGGCTCAGCCTGGTCTCACAGCCCGTGCAGCTGGCACCGTGCGGTGAGGAAGAGCGCGGGGATGGCAGTCGCGCACGCGGTCCGCTGTCCATGCTGATCTGCGTGCTTCTAGAGGGTTCTTTCCTTTAAGGGACAAGTCGTGGATATTCTAGGCTTCAGAAATAATCAGAATAAAAAAAAAGTAGCACCAGAAGTAAAACTATTTGTAGAAAAGTAGAAGCAAAAGTGGCCCGAGGCAGTAGGATCGGTCGGTCCCCCAAATCTACTCCAGAAAATTAATTAAAATACCAGAACTTTGGTGAACTAAAGACATTTATAGTATTTGTTTAATGAATAACAGATAAAAAGGAAATGTTTGAGCCCAATAGTTGAAAATTTGTACATTTTTAGAGCTAATAGTAGTTTTCAATTTAGTGAAGATTAAAAAAAAAATTTTTTTTCTTTTAAATCCTCACCCGAGGATATTTTCCCATTCATCTTCAGATAGAGTGGGAGGGAGGGAATGAGAGAGAAAGAAAGAGAGAAACATTGATGTGAGAGAGACACATCGACTGGTTGCCTCCCACACGATCCCCGACCAGGGCCACGGACGGAACCTGTAACCGAGGCAGGTGCCCTTGACCGGAATCGAACCCGAGACCTTTCCGCAGGCCGAAGCTGCAACCACTGAGCCAAACCGGCCAGGGCATTAAAATGTTTTTAATGCACCTTTTTTCTCTTCTTATAATCCTTCTTACTTAACTCAGGAAGTAAGGTATTATAAAGTCCACACACCATTTTTCATAGAATGTGGATATGCTTCCCACTGTTTGATCCACTAGGCACTGATTATCTGTTTGTAGATTATTGGTAATTCTTTATCTTTTTAATTCTTTCCTAAAGAACACGGGATTTGGAGTCACAGACCTACATCCGAATCCTGTCATTTTCTAACTTTGAAACTTGAGTGGATTACTAAGATTCTCAGCTTTCTCCTTGTAAAATGATGATGATACTACTTAACTTGAAGATCAAGTGAGACAGTGTCTGTAGGGTGAGCACCCAGATCGCACGCAATAAATATTAATATTAGCTCTGAAATCTTTTTTGAAATTTTTAATTGTCAGGTGAATAAAGAAAAACAAACAAAGCCCACCACGGCTTTGAAAACAGGCCTGGATATCCTGCATTCCTGCCCTCACCTTTTGTCATGTGGAGAGGCCTTTCTGAGCAGCTGTGTCAAAGCCTCACGTGAACGCTGCACAGTAGCTTCTCGCTGTGGGGCATCTCGCACAGGTGGCAGCAGTGCCATGAGGCTTTGGGATAAGAGTGATCACTGATGGCTGAGAGCACTCTCCAGGTCACTAAATGAAGTGTCCAGTCTGATTTCCTCGTCCAAAGGTTGGGAGCATAATACATAAAACGTGGACGAATACACACATGCATATTTGTACGTACATGTGCATATTTGTACGTACACACCCCTTAGACAAACAGTATCTGGAAAGACTTACAAGGAACTGGTAAAAAACAGTTGTTTACAAAGAAGAAACCGAGAATTGGGGATAAAGGGAGGAGAGAAGCTGCCACCAGTCAGACCCTGTTGAACTTAAATTCTGAACTATATTGATATACTGCCTACTTTTAAAAAACTTAATAGAGCCTTTTAATATCTTAAAGATATATACTGAACTATTTCCAAGTGGATGGTTTGGTTGGATTCACTTCAGGACAGCTGGAGGTGGGGGTAGAGGAAAGGACGCCCCTTGAAATGCAGTGGTGGAGCTGGGACTGGGGTGGTCCTCGCCAAGGCTGGGCGATGGGCCTGAGGGTGCCCTGGGCGTCACCTCCTGTCTCAGTGCCCTGCTTTAAGTGAGAATTAACAAGATCTTATTTCAATTTATGCTTTAACTTTTCCTTTTTATTGTTTAAAGCTATTTTTATTATTTAAAGCAGTGGTTTTCAACCTTCTTAATGCCACGACCCTTTAGTACAGTTCCTCATGTTGTGGTGACCCCCAACCATAAAATTATTTTCGTTGCTACTTCATAACTGTAATTTTGCTACTGTTATAAATCGCCATCGGAAATATGTGTTTGCCGATGGTCTTAGGCAACCCCGTGCAAGGGTTGTTCGACCCCCAAAGGGGTCGCGACCCACAGGTTGAGAACCACTGATTTAAAGGAACTTTTATTAAAAAATTTTTTTTTTCCTTTATTGATTTCAGAGAGAGAAGAAGAGAGAGGGAGGGAGGGAGAGAGAGAGAGAGAGAGAGAGAGAGAGAGAGAGAGAGAGAACATCGACTGGCTGCCTCCTGCATGCCCCCCACTGGGGATCAGGCCCACAACCTGGGCTTGTGCCCTGACCGGGAATCGAACCGGCGACCTCTTGCTGCATGGGTTGACGCTCAGTCACTGAGCCACACCGGCTGGACGGAACTTTCATTTTTTAAAACTACTTATTTTTATTCTGTAAAGGAGCTTGGAGTCTATCACCTGCTTCAGACGAAGACTATAGAACTTTTTTCTTTACAAAGATTTCTTTTTTTGTCAATTGAATTTAAGAAGAAGGTTAGACATACAGAGTCCATCTCACATTTCCATCTCCTTTTTCATACTCTGTTATGAAAATCTTCAAACATACAGAAAAGTTTGAAGGATTTGTGTCGGTGAACCCTGATCACAGATCTAGGTGTCCACACCTCAGTGCATCAGTCTGTATTTTCTGCTGCATTTCAGGTTACGTGTGGACACCGGTATACTTCCCGTGCAACTGCCCGAGCAGCCACCTCATTTAACTTACTCTGTCTCATGCTTTTTACAACTTCGTGAAAATGAGGCGCTGCCCATGGGACCTACCCTGATTTTCATCCTTCAGATTCAGGCCTTTGCTGCTTATTTTGAGAGAAAAGGTGCTTCTCAGAAGGCCTCTAGCATAGGATCAGCAAGACTCACAGCAAGACTGTGGAAGTGTCTAATGTGCCTGACAGCAGGGCTTTAGTTCTTATTTTCCGTGAGAATGTTGCTTGAGGATATCTCATGCAAATTAAACCTTACTGATTGGACAGTCTTTTAAATTAAAAATTGAAGGCTGAACCTCATCGGTGAGGGTCAGATCACGGTGAAGCCGACTAGGAGGTCTGTCGAGTCTGCGCGGGCTCGGGAGGACACCCTCGCCTTGCTGGGTTTTATTTTTCACTTGAAAAAAAAATATTTTAAGCGTTTGCCTCTTTTGACTACACATTTAAATATGACTACAGTGTCCCCAAATGTTTCTAAGTAGTAAGGTAGAAAAAAACTGCTCAAATTTTGGCACAAATAAAAGATTCCCTGCTTAGGGAGGCTGTTTGGAAATGACTCTGACCAAGTGCTTGATCTTGGGTATTTTCACCAGCGGGACCTTCAGAGACAGTTCCTCAAGCCACGACTTCTCCCAGGCACTGCTTGCCTCCCTCAAAAGGGGTTTCTGCATGGCTGCATTTAAATTTTTATATTTAGGAAACAATTCAAAATTTAGAAACCACAGTTCCAGTCTTAGACTGTCCTCCTGCCTGTTCACATTTTGTCTGGAGAGATTGCGGATAGCTTTAAGCCAGATGCACTGGATCTGGGGCGCTGACACTGACCTCTGTGCTGCTCTGGGGGAAGCTGCTGTTCTTCTTTCTTTTTGTTCATCCTCACCCAAGGATATGTTCCCATTAACCTTTAGATAGAGTGGAAGGGGGGAGAGAGAGAGAAAACCATTGTTGTGAGAGAGACACAGCAATTGGTTGCCTCCTTCAAGACCCCAACCAGGGCTGGTGATCGAACCTGCAGTGCAGGTGTGTGTCCTTGACCAGGAGTCGAACCACGACCCTGTGGTCTGCAGGCTTAGACCCTGTGGCTTTAACTACGGAGCCAAACTGGCCAAGGCGAAGCTAATTTCCTTTTAATATACAGAGAGACGTTTTGTGAAGTCCTCTTTTCCCAGGTGTGTTTACCAAAATAAGATATATTGAATGCTAACTTTAATACTAGCTTTTTAACAGTCATAGGGGCATTCAGACATCTAAACTGATGGATAGTCCTTGAACATTTGCAAAATTTCTTATTTGAAACATGTAACTGTTAGTGTCTAGTAGATGTAATGATGCGTCTACTGTGTGCAAGCATTGTACTAAATCAGTTCTCCGTGACGCTCACTGTCCCCTGACCGCCCACACCAGCCTGGGTCTGGAGCCCGGGGCCGGCACACTCAGCTAGGCTCCTTCAGGAAGGTCCTGACAGGCCAGGTCTGCTTTCTCTGACATGTGTGCTTTTTCTTTTTTGCTGGTAAGTGACATTTACTTCAGGAATATTTTTAGGATGAATAACATATATGTGAAATTCCTTCATATTCTTTAGGCTAAAAGATAATTTTATTAATTATGCTGCTGTTGCTTTAGGGGAGCCAAGGGGTAAACTGAAACCAGTTCCATGATGGTTGTAGAGCAGTCATGTTTATTATCTGGAGAGAGGTCATCTATGTTGCAATTCATCCTAATGTCAATTTGACAATATCTACATGTTCTCTTAAATTACTTGCTGAATTGGTGAGTTTTTGTTATTTTAAAAAATTGACCCTTCTGCTTTAAAAAATTTCAGTGCCCTGGTCTTGCCTGCAGCTGACACCCTAGCAGGGAGCCCTTAGGAAACCTAATCTCCGGAGAAGGTTGCGAGCAGCCTCGGCACAGGGCCGTTCATTTCCAGCGGGTGTAGGAGCTGAGTAGGGTCCACAGCCTGGAGATGACGGGCCATCTCTGCTCCTACAGAATCACATCTTTGGCTGTTTGAAATTAATTATTAGGTAGCTCTGTTTTGATAGAACATGAAACAGATTCCACAGCCAAATCGAAAGCCTTTTGTTTACTTCTATCTAATTTCTTCTAGCCCCTGGTAGATTCTCTCACCTAATCACATTAGTATGAATACAGGAAGGGTTGATGACTCTACTTCTGAGCCTCAAGTGTTCTGAGGGTTGAGGCACCTGTCAGATCTGTCCATGGTTTCCGCTCCACAGCCATGTTGATTCGCTCGAAACCTTCAGTAACTACTCCTTCCTTTCTCTTGAGTTTCTGTTTCCCTGTGAGCATCAGGCCACCTCCACTCTCTCCCTCAGTTTCCACATTTTGTTTGGTCAGACGATCCTCTGCCTCAGGAAACACTAGTTCTCAAGCTGTGAGTGTGCTTCCTCTGAAAACAGGTCCCCGGGTCTTCATTCTGTGTGGTGTGGATGGTGGGATAATGTCATTGCCAAACTTTGTAAAAATGGGATTTTTAAATTAAAAAATACTTGAATCTTTAAATTGTTTTAATATTACGTTTTTGATTACCTTGTATTATGATACATAGCCTACTTGAGGAATTAGTTTGTGGACTGATTTCGTATTTGGCATTTTTGTCAACAGGAAGAAGGTGGATGACGACTACAGTGCCCTTCAGGAGAGACTCAGCGCCCTGCCCGACAAGCTGTCTTACAACGTCATGGTAGGTGGCTGCGTGCGTCTAACGCGCATGGTGTCCTGCATGGGTACTACTGATGTCGAGTGATAAAACGTTTCTTTACCAAGTCACAAAGTGCCACGCTGATGGCCTGTGTCAGAGGCAGCTACCATAGCAAGGGAGGTTTGTTTCGTGTGACTTTATAATAACACACCAATTATGGTAATAGTGGGTCTTAACTTCTTTCCCTTTTTTTTTTTTCAGACTTATATTAAATGATCACATTATGGTGACATAAATGGCATAAATGTTAGCACAAAGTTTGACATTTGGTATACAGATTTACTAGGTTAGAAAACTGTAATTATGACAGGAATGTGGCGCTTAGTCGTTTCCTGTTAGCCAGAGTAGGAATAGACCGTGATGCCGTGTACTTCACAGCACTAAACCCCAGAGCACTGATTTTATATAAAAAGGTGCTGCTCGTTTTTGTTTGAATGATCTTCCTGTTGACGTAGTCTTCCGTTCATGAGCCCTGGGTTAGATTCTTTCAGTGCGTGAATGTTCCTTTCCACGAAGACTTTGTTCTTAGTTACACTGGCCTAAAACTTTGTGTATTGTTGTCTGTTACACTAGCCAAATATTTCATACATTTTGTAGATTCGTTAAAGCTGTTTATTTGTTTCTGCTTTGTAAAAGGAAATTGCTATTTTATTGGAAATAATTTTCAGTTTTTTAATCAAAGGTATTTATTAACTAATATTGTGTTACAAGTTTGCTTTCATTTAGATTTATGAATGAAGAACAGTATAAACATTCAGAGACAATGCTAATTTCTCTGAAAGCTATATGTAAATGTGCTGTCTTTCCCCTGGTGTTGATTTATTCATCTGAAACAATTTTCTATAGGTTTTCCTAGTGAATCTTTAATATAATATTACATTTCTGTGAAGTTGAAATTCTATCTTTCTTGGTGTACAGATGAAAAAGACCTCGACGCAGAGCTTTTAATGCTGTTTCATAAAATGTATTTTTCAGGATTCTCAATGCTATTGTTATTGTTTTTCAAATAGGTACCATTCGGCCCCTTTGCCTTCATGCCTGGAAAACTTGTCCGCACCAATGAAGTCACCGTTTTACTTGGGGACAATTGGTTTGCAAAGTGTTCCGCAAAGCAGGCTGTGGGCTTGGTCCAGCACCGGAAAGGACGTATGTACCAGTTACAGATGCTTCTCTGATAAGTGTGTGTGAGGTCTCCAGGTGCCAAGCTGATGGCTGTTTGTTACTAAAAGTACCTTCCATGACTTACTAGGCCGGGCTCTCTGTGATTCTGCTGATGGTAGGCGGTCGCAGGAAAACCAGCCTGCTCGAGTGTGAGCTGGATGATAGCGCGTCTGGGTTGGAATAGCACCCGTATGAGCGTGTTTTTAGAAATTGCATTATGTAAATGCCATTACATGTGGTTTTACATGTGGTAGATAGAAGTTGGGAAGACATAAGAATTGGGGGCATTTTATATTTTATAATTGGTTTGTTGTATGTACTTTCATTGACTTACGTTTGCTTTTAAATACTTTAGTACACAGAGGAGTTTATTTTCTGCTTGCTGAACTAAGAGAAATACCTATTTGCAAAAGTATAAACAATTCTTAAACATGTTCTTTTTGGTTTGGAAGAAGTGATATTTTTATTTTACAGAAGAGGCCAGGTGTGGAGAAGTGCTACCTAAAATGCACCCTTATACTGTTCAGTGGTTTGAGGTCTTTGCCTCATTCTATTGACCTAGTTCTGTAGTTGTGTTTATCTGTGATACTGTTTGTTGGTACATACATGTCCACACACACGTTTTATAGTTGGGTGGGTTGGAGTGAGTCCTGGCTTAGTTGCACTTTATTTATTTATTTATTTTGTTAGTCCTCACCTGAAGATATTTTTCCACTGATTTTTAGATAGAGTGGGAAGGAGGAAGGGAGGGAGAGAGAAAGAGAGAAACATGGATGTGAGAGAGATACATCAATTGGGTGCCTCCTGCACGACCCCAGCCAGAGCTGGGGATCAAACCTGCAACCCAGGTACGTGCCCTCGACTGGAAATCGAACCCGAGACCCGTCAGTGAGCCAGCTGATGCTCTAACCACTGAGCCAAACTGACCAGGGCCATAGTTGCATTTTAAAATCAGGTTTATTAATCTATGTCCTTATTTCTGTGATAGCATGCTTAAGCTGGTATAATATCACCCCCACCTGCTTTTTAACCTTCCAGTTAAATGTGCGTTTGAGAATGAATTTTTGAGGATCCTTCTATATAAATGAGGTCATGTAGATAGAAAACCCCTAAGTTTTCTAATGCTGAAATGATTTCACTTATACATGAGTGGGTACTAGTTAGAGAACTCATTTACTCAGTGAAATTCTGGGATCTATATTTGGAGACTCTAATTGCAGATCAACTTGTATAAGTTTATAACTGATGCACATTTTGATCTTTTGTGATACTAATCAGAATCTTATTGTTAGGCCTGCATATAATTTCTGGCGATGATAATTCCTTTGGCATTGCTACATTGAAATAGGTCACGTACATGCCTTATAGGAGAGGGAATGGGCATGATTCTGTCTTAAAGACCTTTCTTAATGGGGAAGTCTTTATTTACTGTGGTAGCTCTGCTGATACAAAATCAGTTCATAGTCTGTTCAAGTTTTTTTATCTTTTTTTTATCCTCACCTGAGGACATTTCTTCATTTTTTGTTCAGATAGAGTGGGAGGGAGAGAGAGGAAGAGAGAGAGAGAGAAACATCGACGTGAAAGGGACACATCGAGTGGCTGCCACCCGCACGACCAACCAGGGCCAGGGACAAACTGCAACCAAGGTACATGCCCTTAGCAGGAACTGAACCCAGGTCTCTCTGTGCTGCAGGCCGACGCTCCAACCGCTGAGCCAAACCGGCCAGGGCCAAGTTTTTTTATTTTTATTTTTATATGGATATTTCAGCAAAATCTTTAGAATCAATTGTGACTTAATATATTAATGGGAGAATACTTTTAATAGAATAGAGCTCTAGAATACAGGAAAATTTTTGATAAATCACTTTCCAATGTTAAATATGATTTTGGGAATGACCAAACATAATGACTTTTGGGATCAATGTTTATCTAAGATAATTTTCAGAATATATACATATAATTTATGTTTGAGAACCTATTATGAGAAATTAATCCTAAGAAGTTGTTTAGTTCACACAGTTTTATAATAATTTATAATAACTGAAGAAAATGTTTAGGCATATTGTTGTACTTGACATTTACTAAGAAAAGTTACTTTATTTTTCATAAGTCAGAAGAAATATAACAAGTTAAACATCCTTCCTCACTGTTGACAGGCAGTTGGGGAAGGCGGAGGGAGGTCATTGCATGTTAAGAAAGTAGTCAAACGAGCAAAATGAATTTAACACAAAAACAACGAAAGGGTTCAGAGGAGGCAGCTCTGAGGAAGGTGACTGCTGAGCGCGTGTCCTGCCTTTTGTACTCACACCTTGCATTTTTGTCATTCAACACTGACATGACCAGCTTTTTAAAGTTTTTTTAATTTTTAAAATTGTGGGGTGAAGTTGACTTTTTATTTGGAATACTGTTCTGTGAGTTATAGCACATGCAAAGATTTGTTCAGCCAGCACCACAGTCAGGACACAGAAGAGGATACAGGATCACACCAAACCCCTCACGCTTCCCTTTTGTGGTCACACCCTACCTTTACCCCTCAGGCCTGAGAAATCCGCTCATGTTCTCACTGAGACCCCTTATATGTAATAACCTCTCCTCGTCTTTGCCTTTCACAAGCTGGAACTGTGCTTTGGAGTATGTCTCTGTGGGTGTATTCTGCTCGGAGGTAGTTGAACCTTTGGATTTGTAGAGTCAAGTCTTGTCAAATTTGAGTGTGTGTTTTTTTTTTTTTTAAATTGTTTTTATTGATATTTTAGAGAAGAAGGGAGAGATAGAAACATTGATCGGTTGCCTCCTGCACGCCCCCTACTGGGGTTCAAGCCCACAACCCGGGCATGTGCCCTGACCAGGAATCAAACTGGGACCTCTCAGTTCAAGGGATGACACTCAATCCACTGAGCCACACCGGCCAGGCAAATTTGTGTATTTATTTGCCATTATTTCTTCAAATAACCTTTTGCCATTTGTTCCTTTTTCCTTCTGAGATTCACTTTATATGATATTGGTCCACTTGATAGTGTCCCACAAGTACCTTAGGTTCAGTTTACTTTCTTCTTTTTTCTTTCTGCCCCTTAAACTTGTTAATTTGAAATGTTCAGTCTTCAGGTTCACTGATTATTGTTACTGCTTGCTCAAATATGCTGTTGAACTCCTCTAGTGAATTTTTCAATTCAGCTATTAATTTTTTGTTGTTGTTAGTTCCAGAATTTCTGAGGGTTCCTTTTTATAATTTCTGTCTCTTTGTTAATATTCTTGTTTTCTTCACACACTGTTTTTCTTATTTCCTCTAATTCTCTGTGTGTTTCCCTTTAGTTCTTTGAGCATATTGAAGACAGTTGTTTTAAAGTCTTTGTCTAGTACATCTGATAACTGTGTTTCTTTAGGGACAGTTTCTGGAGATTTATTTTTTTGAATGGGCCATGTTTTTCTGGTTATTGTTTGCCTTTTCATTTTTTTTTTTTTTTTTAATGAAAATTGAGCATTTTGCCCAGCCAGTGTGGCTCAGTGGATTGAGCATCCTCCCATGCACCAAGAGTTCACCGGTTTGATTCCTGGTCAGGGCACATGTCCAGGTTGTGGGCTCGATCCCTAGTAGGGGGTGCATAGGAGGCAGCCCATTGATGTTTCTCTCTCTCATTAATGTTTCTATCTCTCCCTCCCTCTTCTTTCCTCTCTCTCTAAAATCAATAAAACATATTTTAAAAAACTGAGCATTTTTAAAAACAGCCACCATTACCAGACTTTGCAGACTGGTGAGGAGGAACTTCACTAATAAACTGGACATGCACCAAACCTTTGTATCAACCTGAAGTGAAAGTTTTTTTTCATGTGTTTTCTCAATGTGTGACTTTCCTGGGCTGGTCTGTGGATTTTTTTATTTCACATACACATGGCTGATTTTGAATGTCTTAATTTTGCAAAGATTCTCACCTCAGTTTCTCTTTGCACCTCAGACTGTATGTCATATGGCCCCACCCAGTCTCTGGCCCCAGGTGTCTGGGAGTCTATAGTCCCTGTGCAGCTTTCATGATCAGTGCTTCCCCTAAAGTCTGGTTTAGGCGAGAGTTACCACCAGTTACTCCAGGCAGCCCTCAGACTGGTTAGAATGTTGCAAATAAGGTCAGGTCGGTTCTCTGTGGTTCAGGGAGGACAAGGGGATCTGGGCTGCCGCCTTTTCTAGATCACCTCTGCTCCACACTGGGAGGAGGGGGAAATGTGAGTAAACCTGCATGGAATTCCTGCTGTTTCACTGGCGTTTTCTTGTTCGGGCTCACTGGGCCACTATAGACCTTTGACTGTGTCCCAGAGTGCCTGTAGCGTGCTTTAGTTGCTGATGGTAGTCGATGTTTCTGTCAGGGAGAGCAGGGCTTGGAGTTTTTGTCTCTGGTTTTGCTCCTTCCTGTTGTGGGAAGGGAAGATTTTGTTTTCCTTTGAGCATAAGGAACTTCTGAACATGCTGGTAGTGAGCAAGTATACTGAGTAATCCATGGTTCAGGAGAAGGGAAATGAGTCCAGATTTTGGAGGTGACGGGATAAAAGTGTAAGTAGGAAACAGAGCTGTGAAAACTATAGTGTAAACGACCAAGAGGCAGGACAGGTGAAGAATGTTTGGGCTAGAGAAGTTAAAGAGTCAGATCTCCCCAGGAACAAAGTCTGGTTTACTTGTTCAGAAGCTTGAAGTCTGTGTGCAATATGTATTCCGGGGTCTGATGTGGCCCTCAGCAAAGCTGTGTAATTCATCTTAGGAGGCACTGTGTGTGTTCTGAGTTTCTTCAGTGAGGCATATCTTTTAAAAAAAAATATGTTTTATTGATTTTTAAATAGAGAGGAAGGGAAAAGGAGAGATAGAAACATCGATGAGAGAGAAACATCTATTGGCTGCCTCCTGCACCCCCCTACTGGGGATCGAGCCTGCAACCCAGGCATGTGCCCTGACTGGGAATCGAACTGGTGACCTCTTGGTGCCTGGGACAACGCTCAGTCCACTGAGCCACACCGGCTGGGCAGTGAGGCATATCTTAAGTGCGTTGATATTTTGTTGCAAACTATAAATTTATGATTTTGGTATTATCTATATAATAAACATACATAGTTTTAAAACATCATGTACCTTCTTAATACGTACAGTGAAAAAGCTCTTAGCTTCCAGTTCCCATTGCCTAGAAGTAATTAATAACTTTCAGTCTTTTGACTAATCTTTACTCTGCTCTTTTTATTTCTATTTCCCAACTAATTTACATATTCTTTTTTCTTGATTTTTTTTTTTTTTTAGTCTTGTATACAGTTAAGTCCTCATTTATCATCAGTAGGCACTGTGAAATGCACAGTGAGACCAGTTTTACCATGGGTTAGTCAGTGTAACAAAGACTTAAGTCCCTGTAGCATCTCATCGAGGCTATCATGACTCGAACCTGCAACCTTTTTGGTGTATGGGACAGTGCTCCAGCCAACTGAGCCACCCAGCCAGGGCTATTCATTGTTGCTTTAATTGTTTTTTTTTTTTCCTTTATTGATTTTAGAGAGAGAGGAAGTGAGAGGGAGAGAGAGAAAGAAACATCGATGAGAGAGAACATGGATTGGCCGCCTCCTACATGCCCCCCACTGGGGATGGGGCCCACAACCTGGGCATGTGCCCTGACCGGTAATAGAACTGGCGACCTCTTGATGCATGGGTCAACGCTCAACCACTGAGCCACACCGGCCGGACTCATTGTTATTTTAATAAGGTATGGGGGCGCCCTGGCTGGTTTGGCTCAGCGGTTAGAGCGTCGGCCTGCGGACCTGAGAGTCCCATGTTTTGTTCCCGCTAAGGGCATGTACCTCAGTTGCAGTTTGTCCCCGGCGCTGGTAGGTGTTGTGTGGGTGGCAACCACTTGATGTGTCTCTCTCGCATTGATGTTTCTCTCTCTCTCCCCGTCCCTCTCTCCCTCCCACTCTATCTGAAGATAAATGTCCTCTGGTGAGGATTAAAAAAAAAAAAAAAGGTGTGGGGGCAGAGTAAACATTGAGTGCGTGGATTGGGTGTCTGTGTTCAAGTGGGAGTACAGCCCTTTGAACTGGTTGAAGGAGAGGGCCTGTGCAGAGGGTGATGAACATCCCCACCAGGGGAATGTCCTGTGGACACTGTTGGGAGAATACCGGCAGTGCCAGCACACAGCAGGCAGGAGACTGAGCATGGAGTGATCGCAAAGGAGCCAGAGGAGACTTGTGTTCGCCGGCCCGGTCCATGCGACTGGGCACATGCGG